>JARQOD010000005.1:479972674-480001583 GCA_033576555.1 Oophaga sylvatica
AGGTAATGATGATTACCTCCATACTGTTATATGTCTGGGTCTTCGTTATCTCATAATCCACAAGCTAATTCTTATGCAAATGAGCTTGTAAGTACAGGTACTCCACCTGCTCTTACAGCTCTCCAGCCTCCCTCTTTTTTTCTCCTTCTGGCACCGGCCTCCTGCCAGTGATTGACAGGTCACTCTTCTCCGTGATCTGCTCCCACAACCAACATCTCGCATTGGCACTGTCATTCCCAGAAGGCGGTGCATGCGCACTAACGTCCTAATGACATTGTAAAAGCTGTGCTATCCATCTACAGATGTGCTGCCCCCGGAAATGAGTGCGCCCGCCCAAAACATCAGGTGGGAGAGCAGGTCACAGAGAAAAGTTGACAATCATTGACAGAAGGCCGGTATAAGGAGGAGAAAGAGGGAGAGGGACATAGAGCTGTTAGTGCTGGCCAAGCCCTTCCACTTGCATAAGAAGTCGCCAATGGATTATGAGTTAACGGAGACATGGACTTACAATATAAATATATGGAGATAATCGTCATTACAGGTACGTTACCCCTTGGAACCCGGTCAGATGCCTCACATCCAAACAAACCAGAGCTCACACTTTGCACCGACCAGGGCAGTACCCCGAAACACAGTGTCGGCAAACTGAGATTCTGATTTGGCTTTTACCCTAAAGTCATGTGACAAGACTCACTTGAGTCGATATTGACTTTTAGGATTGCTACTTCCAAAGGTGGCACTAGAGTTCTAGCCCTCATCCTCTCTGAAGAGACAATTTGCATAGGTACTTTACCGCGATGACTTTACTCTGGGGTCTAAAATCCTGCTGACAGGTTCCCTTTAAATTGTGGAAGGAGGATCAGGAGATTCCCATATGTATAAGATCAATATCCAATCTTATGGGATAGACTGACTTTTATCTAACTCATACGGCCATCTTTATAATTAATATATGACGAGCTCTCCACTAGTATAGTAAAGACTTTCAGGTTGCTCGGACATCTGGCTGGCTGTATAGACTTTTCTATCTCAAACATACAAGAAGTCCATGTAAACCTGTCTGAACGCACATTGGCGATAATCTTGCAGTGTAAACGGACCTGAGTGCTACTTTCCCTTTTATCAGTGGTTAACGCCGGATAATAAATCTTGTTCATCTCATTGTTCATCTCACTAACGCCGGATAATAAATTTTGTTCATCTCAATAACGCCTAAGTTTACACTCGTATTTAGTTGACATACGTTGTGTCGGAAAATTTGGGACTATTTTTTAAATTTTTAATAGTTAATTGGGTTCCCATGAAAGTGACTCTAATGTGCGTACACATAGGAGGGTAAATCCCTCTGGCCAGGGTCACGTGTGGTTGCAATCTGTGTGGAATATGTCGGAAATAGATACAAACAGGAAATAGATACTTAAATGAATGAGTACAGCCCAGCTTCATGTTTCTGGGGATAGACCACATGCTCACGTTATTTACTGCAGAGCACTGTAACATCTTAGTTTCTCATAGATACAAAAGGAAAAGTTCAGCAGTCTGCACTTACCACCTATAAGGCACATTTTTATTGGATTACGATGTTTAGACTTTTTGGCCTTTAATATCCTGTTTGCCTATGGCAGTGGTCCCCAAACTTTCTTACCCTTAGGCTATTGTGTATTTGCTTGCAGAAATTTCTGCAAGGTTTCTGCATCTCTTGGCAGAAAAACGCAGAGGAAAATACATGTGTTTTTTCATGTGTTTTTGTAAATCCATAGAGCTAAATAAAGATATATTATCTAAGCCCGAGGTTTAGTAATGAACAGGTGTCAGCCAGATACCGTCATTAATAAAACGGTACATAAAGAGTTAAAGACACACACACACAGTCACTAGCCTATGTAGGAGCATTAACATAATTAGCCTATATATGCTGTAACAAAACAGCAAATGTCAGAAATCTGAGTGAAATGCAATATCTGTTTATTTTTCAAAAAAATAAAAAATTGAGTGGGCTCCCACATAATTTTCATAACCAGCAGAGGGAAAGTCAACGGCTGATGTTAATATTCTGGGAAGGAGCCATTAGCTATAAAGGTTCACAGGCTATTAATATCAGCTCACAGCTGTTTGCTTAGCCTTTACTGGCTGGTTTACAGGGGAACCCCAGAAAAAAATTGACTTGGCCCCCCCCATAAAATTGAACCAGCAAAGGCTAGGCAGACAGCTGCGGGCTGATATTAATAGCCTGGGAAGGGGCCATGGATATTGGAAACCCCCAGGCTAAAAACATCAGCTCTCAGTCGCCCCAGAAATGGCGCATCTTATAGATGCTCCAATTCTGGCACTTAGCCTCGCTCTTCCCACTTGCCCTGTAGCGGTGGCAAGTGGGGTTCATATCTGTGGGGTTGAAGTCACCTTTGTTTGTATTGTCAGGTGACATCAAGCCCACAGGTTAGTAATGGAGAGGCGTCTATAAGACACCAATCCATTACTAACCCCATGATGATATTGTATAAAACACAGACACGCAGAATAAAGTCCTTTATTTGAAATAATCATACAGACTCCTTTATTGAATATAAATTGACCATACTTACTGAACGCCTAATCCCCGATGCCCTTGTCTCTTGCAAACAATCAAAAAATTATACACCAACATATCCATATAACATATACTATCCTGTCCGACGTAGTCCATTTAGTACCGAGTGTCCCACGGTGATCTCACATGTAGAACAGTCACATCGAGAGATGTGACCGCTCTACCCGGCCTCCGGCGATACACTGACAGGAGGTAGTCGCTCCCGCAGTGTATCACTGCGCTGCCATGAGAGTTCACCGGAGTTCATCAGCTCCGGTGCTCTCACGGCACCGTTGAGTGAGAACCGGAGCTGATCAGCTGATGAACTGTGTTAAATATATGTTGGTTCATTATTTTTGATTGTTTGAAGGAGACACGGGCATAGGGGATTAGGCGTTCAGTAAGTACTGTATGTATTTTGTATGTGAATATGTATGGAATCATGTAAATGTTTTGATTTTTTTTTACAACTGAACACAGGCGCCGGATGATGAGACTATTCTCCCATCATCGGCTCATGCTGTCTCTGTTATATGTGACAAAAGACGTAGCCGGATGAGAGTAGTAGTCCCATCAGACGACGCCCATGTACAATCACTATGGGCTGTTCATCGCATGGGTACACACACACAGACACCAGCACATATTCTCCGCTCACACACATATTCTCCGCTAAGTGCGCTCACACACATATTCATTATTTTCCGCTCACACACAAATTCTCCGCCCACACACTATTCCTCTATTCTGACATCATTTCCTTTGACAATTCACAGCGTTTTTGGCAGCAAATCTGCTGCAAATCCACAAACCTTTTTACACCTGCGGTTTAGCTGCAGATTTGACAATTGAAGTCAATGAGTCAAAAACGCTGCAGAAACGCAAAAAGAATTGACATGCTGCAGAAAATAAAACGCTGCAAATACGGATGGAAATTTACTGATCATGTGCACAACACTTCAGGATTGTCATTGCATTATCTTGCATAAGGATTCCATTGCGCTTTTGGACCATTTACGCGCATAAAAAACGCCACGAAAACGCATCAAAAACGCATCGTGTGTATATAGCCTTAAAATGAATGGTAAGTGAAGTCAATCATCATATAGGTACATTTTTTAGGAAGTGTAACAAATTAGAATTTGGACACTGTATTACACATCCAGCTGTATTATGGCAGTTCATGCTGTATTGATGTCCGCTATATGTTCTCCTGGTTTTATCCTCGATAATGTTGTAATTAACTATAAAGGGATTGTCGCACAAGAAAAATTCTCATTTCTATGTTAAACTATAAAAAACATTAACCTTTAAAATAGAAATATTCCACAATGCACCTGTATCTAGATAATGCTGTTACATACTTGGCATGGCGTCCCCTGGTGTTCTTGTGCTTCCCCTTCCCTCTCAGTATGTCCATCTTATGAGTTCAGTGCCGGGGAGATGAAGCTGCTTTTACTTTAAGGCCAGGGTCACACACAACGTCTAAAAAATCGGACCGTTTAAGTCGGACGATTATCGCACAAAAGTTTCATGAACATTGATCCATCTGTCATCCGATTGTACTGCGATGATGCAATTTAGTCGCATCTGAGCATACGTTTGACATCCGATTGACATCCGACTTGCGAGATTTTGTCGGTGGCTCGCAAAACCGACATATAATGGATCCAAATGAATAGTTTTTAAATAACAAAATAAATAATAGATATATACACATAGAATACATATATACACGGTATATAAATAATAATAATCTTTATTTTTATATAGCGCTAACATATTCCGCAGCGCTTTACAGTTTGCACACATTATCGTCGCTGTCCCCGATGGGGCTCACAATCTAGATTCCCTATCAGTATGTTTTTGGAGTGTGGGAGGAAACCGGAGTACCCGAGGAAACCCACGCAAACACGGGGAGAACATACAAACTCCTTGCAGATGTTGTCCTTGGTGGGACTCAAACCCAGGACTCCAGTGCTGCAAGGCTGCAGTGCTATCCACTGAGCCACCGTGCTGCCCAATGAAGACTCCAAGAAAGAGATTTTACGGTAAGTACCATAAATCCCTCTTTCTTTATCGCTTCATTGGGGACACAGTTACCATGGGTGTATGATGCTGTCACTAGGAGGCTGACACTAAGCACTGATGCTGTGCAGTGTCCCCGGCTGACCTGAACTGATTAGCCTGGGAAGCAATCAATTAAGCTTCCCAGCTAATCACTTCCTCTCCTGTCAGCCGGGACAGGAGCTCATTCATTCGGGGGCTTACAGCTGAGCTGCCAGCATTAGCTGCGCTGCTTGCTGTAAACCAGTTAACCCTTTGTGAAGGATTACAGCGTTGGACCTGACAGAGCGCCGGATAGGTAAGAATAATGTTTTTATTATTTTTTTTATATTACAGGAGAACAAGGGAATCGAAGGAATACCAGTAAAATAAAATATGGTCAACAACTGTGCGTTTATTTAATTAAAATGATTTTTAATTAATGTGTGCGTGTTTTTTTTATTTCATACAATAGGATTAATAACTGATAGTTGTCTAATTGACAACTCTCAATTAACCTGGCTTAAAGTCACCTTCCAAAAGCAAGGTGGCTTTAACCCATTATTAACCCATTAGCCACCGCTCAGGGCAATGGGAATAGACGGGATAAGTGCCAGAAAGGGCGCATCTAATTATAGATTTGCCTTTTCTGGGGTGGCTGGGGGCAGATGTTAGTAGCCGGGGGGCACAAAATAAATGCACCCTCCCTAGGCTATTATTATCTGCCCCCAGTCGCTGGCTTTGCCTGTCTGGTGGAGAAAATAGCGCGGGAGCCCACACATTTTTTTTCAACGAATTTACACCTTTAATTAACCCCTACATGTATGAAATTTTGCACACATACACTCATGTCATTGTTAGTGAAAACCATATATCAAACTACATGAAATGACATGGTTAACTGTATGTAAACCATGTGTCATTTCATGTCGGGTCTGTAATTTCACAAAAGCCGGCAATTGAATTAGCGGCTATTATACTATGTAGAAGTGTATGAACTATAAATATATGTATATATGTGTCACAATGACATGTACATACAGGGGTTGGACAAAATAATGGAAACACCTAACGTTTTGGCATCATAATCTTCGAACATGTTATAAACATTCAAACCGTGACATATGGTAATGTTTTGTAGTTGATTATTTGTGTTATGTGATATGTGTATGTAAATTACTGTTTGTTTTGCATAATTGTAAGAACATTGATGAGAACCTGATACCAATGGCAGACCTCTCAGATTTTCAAAGAGGCCAAGTTGTTGGTGCTGGTATGGCAGGCGCTAGTGTAACCGAAAGTGCCCGAATGCTTGGCGTGTCAAGAGGTACTGTCTCCAAAGTAATGACTGCATTTGAAAGAGAAGGAAAAACGTCCGCAGCAAAGCACAGGTCCGGCCGAAAGTCGAAGTTGACTGAGAGAGACCGTCGGACTCTAAAGCGAATTGTGAGAGAGGAAAGCAAGACCACGGCTCTGAAAATCACTGCTGAGCTCAATGAACACCTACAGAACCCAGTTTCCACGAAAACTGTTCGTCGGGAGCTGAACAAATCTGGATTCCATGGAAGAGCTGCAATTCGAAAACCGCTACTCTCAATGACAAATGTTTCCAAGCGTTTAGAGTGGTGTAGAAACCTCCAGAATTGGTCCCTCGAGCAGTGGAAACGTGATATTCTCAGACGAATCATCGTTTACCCTATTTCCGACCTCCGGCCGCGTGTACGTTTGGTGACAGCCGAAAGAAGCATTCCATCCAGACTGCCTTCTCCCAACCGTAAAACATGGCTGAGGTTCTGTGATGATCTGGGGTGCTATTTCGTGGAGATCCACCGGGCCAATGATATCCCTTCATGGAAGAATTAACAGCCGCGATTATTTAGGCATATTGGGCGACCAAGTGCATCCTATGGTTCAAGCACTGTTCCCGGAGGGGAGCGCCATCTTTTCAGGATTATAATGCACCAATTCATGCAGCTAGAATCGTTAAAGCATGGCACGAGGAACATTCTAATGAAGTTGAGAATCTCATCTGGCCCCCACAATCCCCAGACCTCAACATTATTGAGCATTTATGGTCGATTTTAGAGATTCAAGTTAGACGTCGATTTCCGCCGCCATCGTCGCTCAAAGAACTGGAGGGTGTTTTAACTGAAGAATGGGCTAAAATTCCTTTGGAAACAATTCACACCTTGTATGAATCCATACCTCGGAGAATTGAGGCTGTAATCGCCGCAAAAGATGGACCTACACCATATTAAACTAACTTTTGTTGATGTTTCCAGGTGTTTCCATTATTTTGTCCAACCCCTGTATATATATATATATATATGTATTCTTTGTGTATATATCTATTCTTTCTATTCTTTATTAAACCTGTCAGTGTGATTTTACAGTATAGCCGGGGATGAATTGCCGGCTTTTCTAAAGGACACCGGTGCGATTTAATCGCAAGTCACACGTGCGGTCCGTTTGTAAGCCGATTTTTCATCGCACCCATAGACTTGCATTGGCGATTGTCGACCCACAATCGGTGACAATCGCAGCATGCTGTGATTTCACTCGCACGTATAAAACGGACGACAAAAAATCGGATGGTGGGAGCTGCTCCATAGATTAACATTGGTTCGACTGCAATGCGATATTTCATCGCTTTGCAGTCGTCCAATTTTGTCGCTAGTGTGACCCGGCCTAAGAATTTTTTACTGTCTGGTTACACCATAACAGGAATAGTGTACAAGAAGGTACAACAACTCTTTCACCAAATTTTTACATGTTGAACTGGACTTATGATGTAATCGTAACTGCAGTGCGGAATAAAACTATTTTTTTTACGTTGCATTTCCACTGCAGAACTATTATGAATCAAATACTTGGCACCTAATGAGTTTCCTGCTTGGACTTAACTAAAGTTGTAATTACCGTATATACTCGTGTATAAGCCGACCCGTGTCCAAGCCGACCCCCCTAATTTTGCCACAAAAAACTGGGAAAACTTATTGACTCGTGTATAAGCCGGGTGTATAAACTGCCCTCCTGCTCTGTGCTGCCCCCGTCCTGCTCCTTGCTCCCCCATCCAGCTCTGTGCTCCCCCATTCCTCTGTACTCCCCCCCTCCTGCTCCGTCCTCCACTGTGCTCCCCCATTCCTTCTCCGTGCTCCTGTGCCCCCCCGTCCTGCTCCATGCTCCTCTGTGCCCTCCATCCTCTCCCCCCGTCCTGCTCCGTGCTCCTCTGTGCCCTCCATCCTCCCCCGTCCTGCTCCGTGCTCATTGTCCTCCTCCATGCTTCCCCCGTCCTCCGTTCTCCCCCCCCTGTCCTCCTCCATGCTTCCACCGTCCTCCCCCCGTCCTGCTCCATGCTTCCCCCATCCTCCTCCATGCTTCCCCCGTCCTCCTCCATGCTTCCCCCGTCCTCCGTTCTCCCCCCCGTCCTCCTCCATGCTTCCCCGTCCAACGTTCTATCCCCCGTCCAGCTCCGTGCTCCTTGTCCTCTCCTCTATCATACTCACCCCTCCCCGTGCCATCGCTGAGCGTCCCTGCAATCCTGCGTTCTCCCCGGCTTCCTGCAGCTCTCCAGCGCTGAGCGGTGATGTAATACCGCTCATTAAGGCCATGAATATGGAGGCCATATGGAGGCGTCGCGTCCATATTACATGACCTTAATGAGCGGGTATTACCTCACCGCTCAGTGCAGGAGAGCTGCAGGAAGCCGGGGAGAACGCAGGATTGCAGGGACCCTCAGCGATGGCACGGGGAGGGGTGAGTATGATGTCCCAGCCACCGGCTCCTGCCGCGGCATCCCCTCCCCCGCTGGTTTCTGCCTTATGACTCGTGTATAAGCCGAGGGGGCATTTTCAGCACGAAAAAAGGTGCTGAAAATCTCGATTTATACACGAGTATATACGGTAGATAGTTTTCACTGGGGGCGTGTCCTTCTGCCTCCTGTATGATGCTGACCAATCATCAGCAGGCAGCAATATAGACGTGCAGAAGGACCTGTGATAATGTCAACAAGGTCTGATCAGGTCCTGCCAGCTGGAGTATGTAGTCTAAATAAGCATGGAAGATATATTACACAGCACAGAAGTGTGGAAATATTAGAAATATTATGTAGAGGTATTAGCTCCACACTTAGGCTGCCCACTGTGGCTGGCAGAACCTGTGGACTTATGTCGTGTGACCCCGGTGACATCATTACAGGTTCTTCTGCACTTCTATGTTGCTGCCTATCAATGATTGGTCGGCATCATACAGAGAGAAGCCCCCAGTGAGAACTCCAATACCTTGAGTTAAGTCCAAACGGATGTTAACTAATTAGATGGCAAATATTTGATTGCTAATATCTTCACAACTAAGAGAGCAAAAAACCACTAAAGTTTTATTCTGCTCTACATCGTGTGTCCACTTCAACAGTAACAATTTGGTTCTCTTAGTGGTTGTTTGAAAAATAATCACAAGAACACAAGGTGGTACTATTCCGACTTACCAACTACGTAACAGTAGTGTCTAAACACAATAACACTGTTTAAATGATTACAATAAAAAAACAGACATTTGTGTGATGGAATATAAATTTAAATCACAGAACTGAGTAAAAAAAAATAAGACTAAGAATAAGGCCGGGATCACACATGCGAGGAATACGGCCGAGTCTCGCATGTCAATTCCCACCACTGCCGCTGGCCTCGGGAGTGGAGAGTGCGGCTGCATAGCAATACATGGAGCCGCACGCTCCGCTCCCGAGGCCGGAGGCACTGCCGGGAATTAACATGTGAGACTCGGCCTTATTCCTCGCATGTGTGATCCCGGCCTAATACAGATAAATTATTAAATAATTGCTTACTGGAAATTTCTCTGAAATCCCCACTGTTAATTAAAGAAGCCAAGTTTACACAAATAAACAGAATGAAGTCTTTGTGCGATGCTGAGTTTGGCATGTTGTTTGTCTTGTTTTGCTACTTATATCCTCCTTGGCGTGTAATGCATAAATCTAAAGTAAATGACATTTTGTTATGTAACTGTTTGCCTGATGCACTTTCTTTGCCAAATACAGACACCACATTTTCAGGGGAAAATTATCAGCAGAGGGCAATTCCCTAATGCAAGAAAATTGAGAAGACTGTTCCCTAAGCTTTAGACATTCTCTTTCCACATACCCTAGGTTCTGTGTACTTAATGTTTATGTCCTTCGTTTAACATATAAACCTGGAATAAATTATGCCCACAACAGGGATTATTAGGACTTTCATCTATGTCAAAGTTTAACTCTGCGATACTGTGCTCCACCTCTGGGGGCACTAACATATCTGCGCGTTACAAACCTAACTCCACAAAAGTTGGGAAGATGTGTAAAAACTAAAGAATACAATAAAAACTAAAGAATAAACAATGTAATGATCTGGAAATCTCTTTTTGCCATAGTTTATTCACAACAGAATATGGAACACAGCTCAGAAGTGGAAAATTAGACATTTTTCCATTTCATTTGAAAAAAGAAACTCATTTACAAATTAATGGCAGAAACACATCTCAGAAAAGTTGGTCCCGAGCCATGTGCACCATTATGTAGCATCCACGCTTCTTTTTACAACAGTCTGTAAGTGTCTGGGAAATGAAGAGCCCGATTGCTGGGTTTTGGGAAAGGACTGTTGTCCCAATTCCTGTCTGATGTAGGATTCCAGCTGTGTTTGTTTCATAATGCGCCAAATGTTTCTATTGGTGAAAGTTCTGGACAGCAGGAGGCTAACTCATCACCCGATTGCTTCTTCTGTGGAGCCATGCGGTTGTGATGGATGAGGTATGTGGTTTAGCATTGTCTTGCTGAAATATGCACGGCTTTCCCGGAAATAGATGTTGTCTGGATGGGATCACATGCTGTTATAAAACCTCTATATAATGCTCAGCATTGATAGCGCCTTTCTAGATGTGTAATCTGCCTATGACATAGGCACTAATGCAGCCCCATAGAACGGAGATGCAGTCTTGTGACCTGTGCTAACAAGCTGGATGGTCCCTCTCTTTTGAGTCTGCAGTACACGGAGTTTGTGGTTTCCATAAACAATTTCATATTTTGATTCATCTGACTACAGAACAGTTTTCCATTTTGTCTCAGTCCATTTTAAATTAGCTTTGGCCCTGTAACGATCCATTTTTGGATCTGTGGCAGATTTTGCGTTTCATATTAAAACTTTTTTCCTTTCAGGTCATCAGGGGTTAATGTCTGTTTTTTCCCCATGTGGCCACTGGTGTAATTACATTGCTGCCGAGTTTGCTGATGCAGGTGGTGACCACTCCCACCACCATCCTTTAAAAGGTTACATGATGCATCAGCTGACTGTTGGTGATATAGGTCTATTTGGAGACCAACCAAGCTGGAGTCAGGAGCTTTCTGGTGCTGCAGCTGTATACTGTGATTTGGTGCCTTACTCTGTTGTGCGGTGCATTGCAACAGAGAAAGCTAAGTTTTGTTTTTTAGTTGCCTTGTCTCCTAGGTGTCTGTCTTTTCTTTCCTTTTGTTATATTGGTGAATTCACTTTATTTCCTGTCTCACCTCCTGTGGAGGGGGGGTTTGGCTCAGGGCTAAACAGGAGATAGGGACAGGTCGGTGACTTGGGCCTCCCTACTTTCTAGGGTACCCCCAAGTTAAAGAAAGACAGGGCACCCCCTTAGCCTGAGGGGCAGTTCAGGGTCCCAGGTTCCTCGTCCCTTGTTAGGCCCAGAGAGAACGGAAGCGTTTCTGGATTATGTGGCTATACCACGTCTTTACATGATAGAGCTTTAACTTTCATTTGTGAATTGCATGGCGAATTGTGTGCACAGACAATGATTTCTGGAAGTTTTCCTCAGCCCATTCATTGAGGGATTTTCACCATTGCTGTCTTAAGAACTGTAGATCATGAGCATCCAATATTGAGCAGGACCTTGTCACTTGTGCACACAGATTTATCCAGAATCTCTGTATCTTTTGATAATATGTACTGTAGATGTTGACATATTCAAAGTCTTTGAAATTTTATGTAGAGGAACATTTTACTGACATTGTTCCACATTTGTAGATGTAGTCATTCAGATTGGTGATCCTCTACCATCTTTGCTTCCTAGAGGCTCAGCCTCTCTAACATGCTCTTTTTATACAGTCATGTGATTTATCGGCATATTGACCCTTCAGCTCTTTTTCATTACTACCACTCACTTTTCCAGCCTTTTGTAAACTGTCACCTGACTTTTTTTTATATGAAATGAGCTGCTGACATCAATTACTAAACAAGTTATTGTTTTCAAATGAAATGGAAAAAAGTCTTCGGATCTGTGTCCTGTTGTGAATAAAATATGGTTATAAGAGATTTCCAAAGCATTGTTTTCTTTACATTTTACACAATGTCCCAACCTTTCTGGAATTAGGGTTGTATATAAATAACAGCTCAAAGATTTAATGGCAACATGTCTCCTCCAGAAACACTATTTATATGAAAATATAGTGGTAATTTGCAGCTAAAAATCATTTAAATCCTGTTTATCTGGCTTGCTAAAGCAGCAGCTACAAGGAGAAAGTGAATTTTTATTCTCCCTGCAGCTGCTCACTACCAATCATCGGGGCGGTGCAGGGAGCTGTAACCTTCACAGTGAGCGGTTATCACTGCTCCCGCAGCTTGATTCTCATCCTTTCCTGCAGGGTGTGTGCGGAGCAGCTGTACTTTATAACCTTTTTTAGGATCATAATATAATACCTGGTAGAAGAAACTTTTCCTGCATTTCATTACAATGCAAATCCGTAGTTCTCCCAGATCTTCAGAGTTTGCCTACCCAGGATGGATTACAAGTGTCTCTGAACTTGATGTGAGAAGTCAACACATGCAGAGCTGAACATACGCACCCCCTGTGCACAGCGCTGTCCTTAGATGATCTGATGAACTTCGAGGCAGTGCTTGTAGTATTTCTCTGCATCTCCCTAACATTGAAGCTGAGAAAACTTCAAGCAAAGTTCTTGTGAACTGAAAAGCTGCAAATAGTCCTACAGGAGCTGAATAGATAAAATCTGGTTTTATTCAATGAAATAGGCCTTTGCTGCAATACCAGCATGGCCAATGGGTAAGAGTGGCGTTGATTCTGGAAAAAAGGACTGAAGAAGTTGTGACTCTATCTCCATATTAAATGAATTTATAGCAGTAGAGCCCAGCAAAAAGCGGCGAGATTTGTAAAATAAGAGGCCAGTGGTAGGTGATATGTGTAAAAGTAACATCCACATGAATGCCAGGACAAAAGGTTTCCCAACCGGACATTGCCCAGAGAATCTCACTTTCTCTTCCTGTGTGTCTGTTTCCTATAGAGACTCCTCGTACCATATGTTCCCTACAAATTGTGTATCCCGACACCCATCTAGCATAGCACCCAGAACCACGTGATTACGTTCGCCTACTTAATAGCGCGGTCACTTAACTGAAGACACTCCCACGTTACAGTAACAACCTGTGTTTTGATGAAGGCCCGCAGTGTACGTTGGATATCAGCCCGCTGATGCAGAGAGCTGGTAACCAAGGTACACATCGGGTTTCCAGGTGCTACGCGGTGCCTGGAAACCCTATGTGTACCTTGGTTACCAGCTCCCCTGCAGCAGCGCGCTGGTATCCAACATGCACATTGGGTTTCCAGGCACAGCCCCACGCCTGGAAACCCGATGTGTACCTTGGTTACCAGCCGATCGCTGGTCTCCTGCCTGCCGCACGCAGCGATGAATGCTGGCCAGCGGAAGACCAGCGATCAAAAAAAAGTCCAGGCATTTCTGACACGACCAGCGATTCACAGCAGGGGCCTGATCGCTGGTACGTGTCAGACATAGCGAGATCGCTGTTGCGTCACAAAACTTGTGACTCAGCAGTGATCTCGCTAGCGATCTCACTATGTGAGACGGGGCCCTAAGATATCCTGCCCCATTCACAGTGCCATTGTAACCAGATAATAAATGTTATCCACTTTACCTGTCAGTGGTGACAATATTAGGGCAGATTGAGGGGATTTCCCACAAACAAAAGTACTTTTTAATCAACAGATCTTGGAATAATAAAAAGTTCCACAATTGGATGTATATAAATAAAATGTCCCTGTGCTGAGTGTAGGGATCCGCTCTGGTAGGCAGGGGCCGGGCCGCAGTAATGAGGCAAACACACAGGCTTTCAGTTCAAAGTTCAGTGGTTTTAATAACGGGTTCAAAAGTCCAGATAACAAAAATCAAAAATAGAACATAACATACTCCAGTTTGGAGAACCACTGGTCCCAGACTCACCCTTGTTGGGACGGGCTTAACTAAGCGGCTGCAGGCCAGCAGGGACCGCCAGGTGCCATTCCGGGTGGTCTGGTACTTGCTTCCTGGTGCACACTGACACACTGTAACAGAAATCACTTCTTCCAGGCTGACTCCAGCCAAACTCCTTCCTTCCACACCCACATACTACAACAGCTCCTTGTTAAATAGGCCTAGTCCACACCCTCAGGTGAGGTACACATCAGCTGACCTGATCACGTGACTATGACCTCATCACAGGTCCTTGTGATCAGGGAAAATCCTGACCAAATTTCAGTCTGCCAGAAGAAATATATCTCCCATCAAGCAAGATCCCCTTTGGTGTACCACATGAGATAATCTTATAAATGTTCCCCTGCTGTGTGCTGTGTAATGGCCGTGTCTGACTGTACAGGAACATGGTCTGATCATAGCACATCTCCTGGGCAGGGAAGGATGCAAAAGAGAGGATACTGACAGGACAGCAGGGGATCATAGCTGATTCTTTCTGTGAGGTGAAACATTGTTTAGAAACAGGCAGGAAAATGTTTTAAATGATTACAGTAGACTCGCGCTGAAAATAACAAGAATTGAAAAAAAGGTTATTTACTTCTCATTAAACAGACAAAAACACTAATAGTATGTCCAAAGTCTAGCAAAGGTAATAATTTATTGTAATTAGTCCAGGAATAGGAGTAGAAGCTAGAGCAAGGGTTAAATCAATATGTAATCCACAAGTGCTAATGGATATTGCAACTTGTCCGATAACTTTTTTTCTCAACCCTTGCTCTAGCTTCTACTCCTATTCCCGGACTAATTGCAATTAATTATTATCTTTGCTAGACTTTGTACATATTATTAGTGTTTTGTCTGTTTTATGAGAAGTAAATAACCTTTTTTTTCCATTCTTGTTTTTTTCAGCGCGAGTCTACTGCAATAATTTACAATTTCCTTGATTTCCCTGTGGTTGGAATCTAGATTTGCAGCAGTTATAAACCTATACATACCAGCGCCTTTATTCTATTCCTTCAGGAAAATGTTTTACGTCTAAGAAAGAATCAGCTGTGATCCCCTGCTGTCCTGTCTGTATACTCTCTTTTGCTTCCTCCCCTGCCCAGGTGCTGTGATCTTGTGCGGTCCTGTCTGTATACTCTTTTGCTTCCTCCCCTGCCCAGGAGCTGTGGTATGATTAGACCATGTCCCTGTACGGTCAGACACAGCCATTACACAGTACACAGCAGGAACACATTTATAAGATTATCTCAGCACAGAAACATTTTAGTTAAACACATCCAATTGTGGAAATTATTATTATTCCAAGATCTGTTGATTAAAATAAACTTTTGTGGGAAAACCCCTTTAAATGATTATACTGATTACATGATGATATATCTTTATATCCAAAATACTACCAGATACCACCATCATGTAATACCGGAAAAATCACTAAATCACCTTCTGTACATGATGGCATCTTGTAGAACTTATTAACCTTTCTGGAATGACCCGTCATTGTCATCTACATTCTTAGCTTCTTACCTGTGAACTCTGGGGATCTCTGTACCTAGCATGTACAAACCAGCAGATGCTCAGTAAGTGGACGTCATCTCCCTGTACTGAAAATGACATCAGTCCTACAGTCAGAATGAAAATGCTGGGAGACATAAGAACTTCCCAGTGGGAAGTAACTTTACGTAATGGATGTGGTTATGTGGTTGTTACAGATAATATATGGGTAATTTGCACTGAAAACGTGATTAAAACCTGTGGTCAGATAAAGAGAGCAAAATCTTTTTGAGTTATGAATGTTTTGCTAAATTACATGTATATAAAAGTTACACAAGGATTATAATCTGATGACAAAAGGGAAAAGTAACTGTACCATTTATTATGTATAACATTTATTACAATTTATCGGGGTCCTGGCTTTATGGGTCAACACTAGTGTTGAGCGATACTGCCCGATATCCAGAAATATCGGATCGGATTGGATCGGCCCGATACTCAAAAAGTATCGGGTATCGCCGATCCGATACCGGAAACCCAATGGAAGTCAATGGGACAGAAATATCGTAATTAAAAAAAAAAACTTTCTTTCCTTGTAAACACTAGATATACACACATAGAATACATATATATATATACATGTCATTGTGACATATATATATATATACATATATTTATAGTTCATACACTTCTACATAGTAAAATAGCCTCTGAATCAATTGCCGAGCAATGCCGGCTTTTGTGAAATTACAGAACCACCCGACATGAAATGACACATGGTTTACATAGAGATAAGTTCGTTGTAAAAAAACACATTTTTTTTGCTACGAATTTACACCTTTAATTAACCCTACATGTGTGAAATTTTGCACACATACACTCATGTAATTGTTAGTGAAAACCATATATCAAACTGCATGAAATGACATGGTTAACTCTATGTAAACCATGTGTCATTTCATGTCGGGTCTGTAATTTCACAAAAGCCGGCAATTGAATTAGCGGCTATTATACTATGTAGAAGTGTATGTACTATAAATATAAAATATAATATATGTGTCACAAATTCAATGACATGTATGTATATATATATATATATATATATATATATATATATATATATATATATATATATATGAGGTGTAAAATTGTTGAAAAAAAATGGGTGGTCGCCCTATTTTCTCAACCAGACAGATAAAGCCAGGGAGTGGGGCAGATAATAATAGCCCAGAGAGGGACCATTATTTTTGGCCCCCCCCGGCTACTAACATCTGCCCCCAGACACCCCAGAAAAGGCAAATCTATAATTAGATTCGCCCTTTCTGGCACTTTGCCCATCTATTCCCATTGCCCTGTAGCGGTGGCGAATGGGTTAATAAGGGGTTAAAGCCACCTTGCTATTGAAAGGTGACTTTAAGCCAGGTTAATAATTGAGAGCTGTCAATTAGACAACTATCAATTATTAATCCTATTGTATGAAATAAAAATAAAACACACACACTTTAATTAAAAATCATTTTAATGAAATAAACACACAGTTTTTGACCATATTTTATTTTACTGCCATTCCTTGCAAAGCCCTTGTTCACCTGTAATAAAAATAAAATAATAAAGCAACATTATTCTTACCTATCCGATGTTCAGTCAGGTTCCCCAATGTAATCCTTCTGAAAGGGTTAATGTTTACTGCAGGGACCGCAGCTAATGCTGACAGCCTCGCAGTAAACCCCCGACTGAATCATCTCCTCTCCTGGCTGACAGGAGAGGAAGTGGTTGGCATAATTGATTGCTTCCCACTTTCACTTCAGGTCAGCCAAGGACACCGCACAGCATCAGTGACGTCAGAGGGAATCGCGGCTGACCTGAAGTGAACTGATTAACAAAAATAGGGGATCCCCTCGAAAAAAAAAATGGCGTGGGGTCCCCCCTATTTTTGTTAACCAGCCTGATGAAGCAGACTGCTGAGGCCTGGTTTTTCAGGCTGTTAAGCAGCCAATATCCATGGACCTTGCAAGCCTGATAATACCAGGCCACAGCAGTCTGCTTATCTTGGCTGGTTAACAAAAATAGGGGATCCCCTCGAAAAAAAATGGCGTGGGGTCCCCCTATTTTTGTTAACCAGCCTGATGAAGCAGACTGCTGAGGCCTGGTTTTTCAGGCTGTTAAGGAGCCAATATCCATGGACCTTGCAAGCCTGATAATACCAGGCCACAGCAGTCTGCTTATCTTGGCTGGTTAACAAAAATAGGGGATCCCCTCGAAAAAAAATGGCGTAGGGTCCCCCCTATTTTTGTTAACCAGCCAGATGAAGCAGACTGCTGAGGCCTGGTTTTTCAGGCTGGTAAGGATCCAATATCCATGAACCTTGCAAGCCTGATAATACCAGGCCACAGCAGTCTGCTTAGCTTGGCTGGTTAACAAAAATAGGGGATCCCCTCGAAAAAAAAAATGGCGTGGGGGTCCCCCTATTTTTGTTAACCAGCCAAGTAAAAAGCAGACTGCTGCAGCCTGGTATTAAAAGAATGTCAAGGCCCATGGATTTTGGCCCTCAACAGCCTAAAAATACCAGGCTGCAGCAGCCCCACATTTGGCGCATCCAAAGATGCGCCAATTGTGGCACTTTACCCGGCTCTTCCCACTTGCCCTGTAGCAGTGGCAAGCGGGGTAATAAGGGGTTAATGTCACCTTTCATGGAAAGGTGACAATAAGCCTGGTTAATAATGGAGAGGCGTCAATAAGACACCGATCCATTATTAATCATAAAGTTTGTACATTTTTAAAAAAATACACAGCCAGAAAAAAGTATTTTAATGAAATAAAACACCACACAGTTTTCATTATTTTTATTTCACGCTCATCCTGCGACGCCATCGTTCTCCTGTAAAAAAACAAAAATAACAAACCAACACAAATACTCCCTGTCCGACGCAGTCCAAAATCACGAGTGTCCCAGGCTGAGCCTGGCATCCAGATGTAGCAGAGCTGCTTACCTGAGGAGATTCCCCGGCGGTGACGTCATCGGACTGGTTTACGGCCAGTTGTCACGAGAGTACAGCTGGCCGAGACTACCCAGTACCCGGCAGCACGTGCAGTTATCGCGAGAAGCTGCACGTGACCGCCAGGGAGAGGGTAATGATGGCCATCAAGGAGTCCAGGACGTGACCACCGGGGAAGGGGATCTTCTGCCAGGTAAGTGCTGCTGACTCCTGACAGACCCGACCGACACTGACACTTTCGGGAAGTTCCTGTGTCACGTACTTCGTTCTGTGACACAGGAACTCCCCATATACTTTACAGGAAAACTCCGATTCCGGTATCCGATATGCAAAAAATATCGGATCTCAGAATCGGAATTCCGATACAGCGAATATCGGCCGATACCCGATATTTGCAGTATCGGAATGCTCAACACTAGTCAACACGTAGGAACACTGGGGGCCTCCCGCTTTGGAGGATTCAACCTATGGTATTTGTATTCTTTGAATGGCCGCTATGTAGTACTAGATATTCCCTGAAGAAGGAGGAACACCTAGTCATTTCCAGCTTTCACCAGCTCTCTGCAGAGGGTGCAAGCAGCAGACAGGGGGATTAGATGATCAGTCAAATTTTGACAATGGTTGTCCAGCGCTCTTTTTTTTTTTTAACATCTGAACCCATTGTGGGCCAAAAAATGATTGGCTGAAGCAGTCACAGCCCTCCGCGCTGAAAGAGGAACCAATATACTTGAGCAGTGTTTTGGAAGAGAAGATGGAAAAAAGTAGATACGGTAAGTATATAAAATATATATAATATACAATAATAGGAAAGTATATATTTTTACACAATCTTGGATTCCGTTGTAAAAAGTGTGGAAATGAACTTGGGAAATTACATATTAAGTCACCAGATTTCACAGTATGAACTGCACAGATTATCAAATAGATCGTTTGGGCCTGATGAGGCTTGTGTACTTCCACTTAGAAACTAATGTATAATGCTTTCTATACATTTTACTGTTTGATATCAAAATGAGAATTGTATGGGTACAGCTTTAACTGGACACATAAAATGTTCAATTTAATATCAAGATTATGAAGCCAATCTCAGATAGATTTACAAAGTAAGTACACTACCTCATCAGGTATGAGAGAACTATTTAGTGACGTAGGCCTTTTTGTATTGTGTAACCTGAAGACAATATATTTTAGTAACAAACCTTCCACTCAACTGGAAAATCAGCCCTTAGACTCATCTACTCACTTCACTTTGTCCCCCTTGTTTTACACTTGGAATCTACTTGGTCATTCAGCTCTGTGTAATCACTCAACCTATATTAAGCCATATGCACAATAAGACCCAAAAATCCTTATCCACGAAATGTGCAAAACTCAGGAGATTGATTAAAATATATTTTATCCATGTAAAATTAAAATAAATTAATAATCATAAAAAGTCAGACGCATAAAAGATCATTACAGTAAATGTGTGAGCAAAAGGACCACACGAAATGTTGATATACACGATAGTTCAATTGAGGTACAAACCAGATAGCCTAAAATAATCAATGCATAGAAGAAAGCAATGAAATACAGAGAGGTGGAACATATTGAAATACAGTTCATACCCAGAGGTATTGACAATGGCTCCTCTGATGAAGCTAGAAGCGAAACGAGTGCTGGATGCGTTTGTATAGGTAAGCCATAATCAATACCACCGGGTATGTACAGTATTTCAATATGTTGGCCCCTTTCTGTTTCTCATTCTCTATGGCGGATTTCTACCACCAGCAGCGCTACTAGAAACGGATGGACAATATGTGCGATAAATACCTAATCAATTACTGGCCACACAAATTAGTAAGAAGCTTTTGATATAGGAATAAAGGGTGCATAGACTTCATTCACATACCTGCACTGTCGCCACATTTCTGCTTTCTTCATACAGACAGGCACACTGGTGAAAGAGCTGGATCACACAATACCCCCATCATCCACACCAGTAACACACCCTACTTTTATAGGAATATTTACAGAATTTCCACATTTTCTGAACTGGCACAGCATAAATTGCAGGGTTTGTAGAAGAATCTACAATTGGCAATGGTTTACACTATTCAAAATTCATTTAGCAAGGGAGCGCTCCACCAGAGCGCCGGCTCACCGGCCAAGCTCACGAGTCCGCATGTGGTTCTGCTTAGCACATCACAGCGGCAGAAGGAAAAGCTCAGGAGCTTCCAAGCGCAAACTTGGAAAGTGGATGGGAAAATTAAACAAGTATCTGACCGAAATAGCAGGTGCTTCTGGAATGGTGAAATGCTGATCCTTGTCCCCTAATAATCCTAGCAGAGCGGGGATACGGCTTATATGTGGCTTATGAAGTGGCGCGTCTCCTCCACCCACAATGAGAACATAGGACATAAAGTAGCAGTAATCATGGCAGCAGAAGCATCAGTGCATGATGGAATTTAGGGGCCTGTTAATGCTCTCGTCATTATTACACATCCTATTTTCTTTTATGCACAGATTCAGGTGGGAGTCTCACCTCTAGGCCCCCCAGAGATCCATAGAACGATCCACCCACTGTGCACGGAACTGCTGAACAGCTACGTGGCAGAAGTGCCACTGTCAAGTGACGAATCCCCCCCAAGCCGGGGTCAGACTTCGATTTTTTTTTTCAAATACAAGAAAAAAAACAGTTTTTATTCTGTTTCTTAGATCTGACATTACCCATTTGTCCAATCAGTGTTTTATCTGTTTTTCTTGTATGTGACAAAAAAAAATCCAAACTTCTACTGCCCATTAAAGTTCACACGGAGTTTTTGGAAGTGTTTGTTGGTGCCGATTCTGGGCCAAACTTAACATTAGAAAATGCTTCAGATCTGCTTGCAACAAGGTTCCCATTCATTTGAATGAGAAAATGCGCCAGTGTTTTTAGTGTTTGTTAGAAAATAACAATGACAATTCTTTAGCGCAATCGTGGCAAAACACACAATTTTGCAGTGTTTTTTTTATGCTTTTTTGGGTGCAAAACAACACAATCCATTTCCACACCCTATCAACAAAAGCGCAATGAAAAACTAAGCTGAAAAATAAACATTAAAAAAATCAAAACAGTAAAAAAAATGTCTGTTCTTACAAAACTAAGTCAAAAATCATGTCATTTCTTATTTTTTGGATGTGGATTTTCCAGCAAGAAAATAATCCTCATTGTAAAACTTGGTGTGAACATACCATAAAAAATAGGAAGTCCTTGGATAAATAAAAAACAAATTACATCTGTGCGCTCTCCGTTTTTTTTTACAAACCCGCTGACTTGCTTTAGCGAGTTTAATCCAAAAACGGTTATGTGTCAGTCTGCAAAAAAACATGGAGGTGTGTAGCGCCTCATAGACTATAATGGATGTGCGGTCTATCCGTGAAAAACAATGGATGCCTGAATGTGGCCTAATTCTCCGGTTTGGAGGCAGCGGTCCCAGAGGTAAAACCCCCCAATCATAAATTCATGGCAAGACTAAGTGATATGACGGCTGTCAAAACAGAGCAATGCTGGCAGAGCGCAGGCGTCAGTGTGAAGGAAGAGTCATTGCATCTTAAGCACATAATATTAATTCCTTTCACAGTCTTTAGTAACATTTTCAGGAGCTTCTCAGCTACTGCAGCGATTCGATGTAGCAGAGCTGGATGAGTTAATCAAGTCTTTGGAACAGAAGTGTGTCTCAAATTAGCAATCTGAGCTCATATAATAAGTGTGCCCTTAATGCAGTCCCATGCAAACAAAAACAGCATACGGACGGGCATTTCCTCCGCTTTCTTGGAGTTACCCCGAGGTGAGTGGAGCGTCTCAGCACATGAGCCAATAGGAGAGGTAAGAACGGAGTCCTCTGTACTGTGAGATGTCCCGAAATATACATCCAGCTTTTCTACATGTACTTTACTGTCCTCTACATCTGTCCATTGTATGACGCCTGCTCCAGATGATATAAGAGCGCGGCACTACATCCTGACAGACACACGTCCAGACACAATTCAGTACAGATGTAGCAGAGCTGAGCTTTTCTGGCATTGCTCTGATGAATGATCTGTGATTTTACATGGGGCTGCAGGTGTCTCCCATCCGGGAGGTGTCGTAGTGCATGACACAGCTCTGCTACATCTGCACGCAGACAGTTCTCCCTTTTTATTTCTTCAACGCGGAAACTTGAAACCGATCCTGATGGACTCTCAGGTTTACAAGTAAATCTTCTAAAATCATAAAAGTTCTTTACCTTAAAGTAGCTCTGTCTGTCCTCCGGCCGACGCACTGCCATTGTCCTCTGGGAAGACTTGCGCTGGACGGCCTCTGTGTTTTCCCAGCTTCTCTGAGAGGAAGGACATGGTAATGGTTAGGGCAGTCTGTCGGAAATTCCTCTGCAAGCCACAGAATCAGTCACAACACGCCGTCTGCCAAGTGCCCGGCTAGTCCCTGCGCAGCCCAGCTCGGTCTCACCCCTACAGCCCGGAGGAGAAGGAAAGGAGGTGGGGATGTGATGATCCCATCACTGGGGGCGCTGGTCGCTGACTGGAGTAGGAAGACTGTTTATTTTCTCCTATGTATTTCTCAATTACTGCCACGCTCCAGCCTCATCCCATGGATGGAAGAGGATGCCAGTAAGGGAAAGAAGAGGTTAATGCAGACTGTAGGCCGGGATTTCCCAATACCACTAAGGTGGAAAAGCCACGAGCGTCTGCGCCACATGGACCGGCTATCACTGAGAGTGGAGAAAGTGCGGGAGCCAACGACTGACAGCGCCAGATACTGAGGATATAAAGCCATCACCACCATGTAACCTGTCAGTGAGGTCTGAAGGAGGAAAACCAGCTCCTCGGTGCGTTCTCCAGGGGCTGGGTATCACCACACCAGATAAGGGATGAGATACATGACACAAGCCAGGGACTGTCAGACACAATGCACTGAGGAACCCTGGAGTCCCCAGATCCACCTCTTAGGACACCGTATACTCTCTCCTTCCAGAGGATCAGGTCAATTATGGTAATGACACTCCGATCAAATTCTGATGTGATCACATTCTCTCAGATGAGAGAATAGGAGAACACTGTGAGGAAAAGATGGAAAACAAAATTTCTCCATCTTCTCCATTCTGCGAGTCCACGAAAATCAGACTGCACTCAGATGTCATCCGAGTGCAGTCTGATGTGTTCTCTGCACCAACAGACTTGAATGGTGAGTGGCACCTGATTTCATAGTCAAATTACAGCATGCTGATATTTTATTTATTCTGGTAGCGAAAAAAAAATAGGTCATCAGCACTGCCCCAATGAACATCATTGGTCTGAGTACTATACGATAGAAAAATAGGATAGCACTCATCCAGTGAATACGGCAGTGTGAACAAGCTCTTAAAGAGAATCTGTCATCTCTAGTTTCTATTTCTGCAAATACCGGTACTTCTATTCTTTGAGAAACGACAAGTATTACAATTCTGCATTGTGCCGTTCTTCCTAGAAGTGTACACATTAACTAGGCGTTACCAGTTGGGGGTGTGTCCATCCACTGACCAATCAGTGCTGATGGCTGCAGACACGCCCCATTTTGACCCAGGAATGTTTTCACCCAGTTAGAAAAATATTTAGACTTGAGAGTCCTCAGTGGTTGATACCTTTTAATGGCTAACTGAAAAGATAGTAACAAATTGCAAGCTTTCGAGACTAGCTTGCAATTTGTTACCATCTTTTCAGTTAGCCATTAAAAGGTATCAACCACTGAGGACTCTCAAGTCTAAATATTTTTCTATCTACTGGCTAACACGGTACGAAGATATACATCTTTCCTTCACCCAGTTAATAATTTATTCATAATTTTCCAGGAGGAATAACAGGGACAGAACCATGCAGAGCTGGAAGAAAAGTATCTGTTTAAGGAAAAAAAAATGATGAGAAGTATTTACTAAACGAAACATTTTAAGACTTTAATGTTCTCATGTTCCAATATCATCTGTTAGAACAGACAAAGTACAATGTGTTCACTAAAAAGTCTTGCAGACACAACTTTTTTGTCCAGTTAAAAAAAAAAACTAATTTTAACTACATCTGTATTTTTTAACATTGAAGTTTATGGAAAACAGATCCGTTAAATAGTCACTTGTTTCCTTTTGAAACTGATCAAAAAAGGATAAAAACCCGATCCTGTTCAAATAAAACAAAAACAGATGTCTATTTATCGGATTCTTTTTTCCATAGACTTCAATGTAAAAAAAAAACGATCCAGTTGAAATAATTGTTTTTTAGCTGGACAGAAAAATTGTCTTTTTTTCAATGGATTGATGCGTTCTAACGAATGATTACTGGACATGTGAACAAAGCCTAAGAGAGGTGACAGGTCCTCTATACCCACTTCATGACGTGTACATGACCATCACGCATCGGGTGCATGATAAGGATTGTGCTCAAGAGCTGAGCCCACTGCACACAGGGTGGGTGCCAGCTGGCTTAGGCCCCCTTCACATGTCCGCGTTTGCAGTATGTGGGTAATCTGTTTTTTTCACGGATACCACATGTACCCATTATAATCTATGGTGCTGCACATGTCTGTGTGTTTGCATGGAGTGTGTGTCAGTGCAAACCTCACAGAGACATGTCCATTTTTTTTTACCAGCAGCACGGATGACAATGGCCTATAGAAGTCTATGGCTGGGATCACACTGGCGACAAAATCGGACGACTGCAAAGCGATGAAATATCGCATTGCAGGCGGACCAATGTTAATATATGGAGCAGGTCCCACCATCCGATTTTTTGTCGTCTGTTTTATACGTGCGAGTGAAATCGCTGCGATTGTCACCGATTGTGGGTCGACAATTGCCAATGCAAGTCTATGGGTGCGATGAAAAATCGGATTACAAACGGACCGCACGTGTGACTTGCGATTAAATTGCACAGGTGTCCTTTAGAAAAGCCGGCAATTCATCCCCGGCTATACTGTAAAATCACACTGACAGCTTTAATAAACACTAGAAAGAAAACATATACACACATAGAATACATATATACATATATATACATGTCTACATGTCATTGTGACATATATATATATTTATAGTTCATACACTTCTACATAGTGTAATAGCCGCTAATTCAATTGCCGGCTTTTGTGAAATTACAGAACCCGACATGAAATGACACATGGTTTACATAAAGTTAACCATGTCATTTCATGTAGTTTGATATATGATTTTCACTAACAATTACATGAGTACAGTCATGGCCAAAGGTTTTGAGAATGACACAAATATTACTTTTTACAAAGTCTACTGCTTCACTTTTCTAATGGCAATTTGCATATACTCCAGAATGTTATAAAGAGTGATCAGCTTAACAGCAATTACTTGCAAAGTCAATATTTGGCTAGAAAATGAACTTTATCCCCCAAAACACATTTCAACATCATTGCAGCCCTGCCTTAAAAGGACCAGCTAACCTCTTTTCAGTGATTGCTCCATCAACACAGGTGTGGGTGTTGATGAGGACATGGCTGGAGATCAATCTGTCATGATAAAGTAAGAATGACACCACTGGACACTTTAAAAGGAGGCTGGTGCTTGGCATCATTGTTTCTCTTCTGTTAACCATGGTTATCTCTAAAGAAACACGTGCAGTCATCACTGCAATGCACAAAAATGGCCTAACAGGGAAGAGTATCGCAGCGGGAAAGATTGCACCTCAGTCAACAATCTATCGCATCATCAGGAACTTCAAGGAGAGAGGTTCCATTGTTGCCAAAAAGGCTCCAGGGCGCCCAAGAAAGATCAGCAAGCGCCAGGACTGTCTCTTAAAAGTGTTTCAGCTGCAGGATCGGGCTACCAGCAGTGCAGAGCTTGCTCAGGAATGGCAGCAGGCAGGTGTGAGTGCATCTGCACGCACTGTGAGGTGGAGACTCTTGGAGCAAGGCCTGGTCTCAAGGAGGGCAGCAAAGAAGCCACTTCTCTCCAGAAAAAACATCATGGACAGACTGATATTCTGCAAAAGGTACAGGCAGTGGACTGCTGAGGACTGGGGTAAAGTTATTTTCTCTGATGAATCCCCTTTTCGATTGTTTGGGACATCAGGAAAACGCCTCATTCGGAGAAGACAAGGTGAGCGCTACCACCAGTCTTGTCTCATGCCAACTGTTAAGCATCCTGAAACCATTCATGTGTGGGGTTGCTTCTCAGGCAAGGGAATCGGCTCTCTCACAGTCTTGCCTAAAAACACAGCCATGAATAAAGAATGGTACCAGAATGTCCTCCAAGAGCAACTTCTCCCAACCCTCCAAGAGCAGTTTGGCGATCAACAATGCCTTTTCCAGCATGATGGAGCACCTTGCCATAAAACAAAGGTGATAACTAAATGGCTCAGGGAACAAAACATAGAGATTTTGGGTCCATGGCCTGGAAATCCCCAGATCTTAATCCCATTGAGAACTTGTGGTCAATCATCAAGAGACGGGTGGACAAACAAAAACCTAAAAATTCTGACAAAATGAAAGCATTGATTGTGCAAGAATGGACTGCTATCAGTCAGGATTTGGTCCAGAAGTTGATTGGGAGCATGCCAGGGAGAATTGCAGAGGTCCTGAAGAAGAAGGGTCAACACTGCAAATATTGACTTGCTGCATTAACTCATTCTAACTGTCAATATAAGCTTTTGTTACTCATATGTTTGCAATTATTATATTTCTGTCTGTGATAAAAACATTTGTCAAACACACATAAAAACCAGAGGGCAGCAGATCATGTGAAAATATAATATTTGTGTCATTCTCAAAACTTTTGGCCATGACTGTATGTGTGCAAAATTTCATACATGTAGGGGTTAATTAAAGGTGTAAATTCATTGAAAAAAAATGCGTGGGCTCCCGTGCTATTTTCTCCACCAGACAGGGAAAGCCAGCGAGTGGGGGCAGATAATAATAGCCTAAGGAGGGTGCATTTATTTTGTGCCCCTCCTGGCTACTAACATCTGCCAAGCAGGGCAGCTAATGCTGGCAGCTCAGCTGCAAGTCCCCGAACCAATGAGCTCCTCTCCCGGCTGACAGGAGAGGAAGTGATTAGCTGGGAAGCTTAATTGATTGTTTCCCAGGCTAATCAGTTCAGTTCAGGTCAGCCGGGGACTCCCTCTGAAGTCAGTGATGATGCGTGGTGTCCCCGGCTGACCTGAACTGATTAGCCTCGGAAACAATCAATTAAGCTTCCCAGCTAATCACTTCCTCTCCTGTCAGCCGGGAGAGGAGCTCAATGGTTCGGGGGATTACAGCTGAGCTGCCAGCATTAGCTGCGCTGCTTGCTGTAAACCAGTTAACCCTTTGTGAAGGATTACAGCGTTGGACCTGACTGAGCACCGGACAGGTAAGAATAATGTTGTTTTATTATTTTTTTTTATTACAGGAGAACAAGGGAATCGAAGGAATACCAGTAAAATAAAAGATGGTCAAAAACTCTGTGTTTATTTTCATTAAAATTATTTTTAATTAAAGGTGTTTGTTTTTTCATTTCATACAATAGGATTAATAATTGAGAGTTGTCTAATGACAACTCTCAATTATTAACCTGGTTTAAAGTCACCTTCCAATAGATAGGTGGCGTTAACCCATTATTAATCCATTAGCCACCGCTGCAGGGCAATGGGAATAGACAGGCTAAGTGCCAGAAAGGGCGCATCTAATTAGATTTGTCTTTTCTGTGGTGGCTGGGGGCAGATGTTAGTATCCAGGGGGCACAAAATAAATGCACCCTCACTAGGCTATTATTATCTGCCCCCACTCGCTGGCTTTCCCTGTCTGGTGGAGAAAATAGCACGGGAGCCCACGCATTTTTTTCAACGAATTTACACCTTTAATTAACCCCTACATGTATGAAATTTTGCACACATACACTCATGTCATTGTTAGTGAAAACCATATATCAAACTACATGAAATGACATGGTTAACTGTATGTAAACCATGTGTCATTTTATGTCGGGTTCTCTAATTTCACAAAAGCCGGCAATTGAATTAGCGGCTATTATACTATGTAGAAGTGTATGAACTATGTGTATGTATATATATATATATTATACACATATATATATATATATATATGTCTAAATGACTTGTGTGTGTGTGTCTATATATATATATATATATATATATAGTACAGACCAAAAGTTTGGACACACCTTCTCATTCAAAGATTTTTCTGTATTTTCATGACTATGAAAATTGTAGAATCACACTGAAGGCAGCAAAACTATGAATTAACACATGTGGAATTATACATTACACTTTACAAAAAAGTGTGAAACAACTGAAAATGTCTTATATTCTAGGTTCTTCAAAGTAGCCACCTTTTGCTTTGATTACTACTTTGCACGCAGAAAAGATCAACGGATGGACTCTACATGCCTGGTTCCCACCGTGAAGCATGGAGGAGGTGGTGTGATGGTGTGTGGATGCTTTGCTGGTGACACTGTTGGGGATTATTCAAAATTGAAGTGGTGAGCGGTCCAGCTCACCCCAAACCATCTC
>JARQOD010000005.1:480001683-480053091 GCA_033576555.1 Oophaga sylvatica
TAAAAACCTGACTGGGGGAGGACTGCAGTGATAGTTGACTTTGTGGAACTTTCTCCTATCTCCCTACTACATCTGTGGAGCTCAGCCACAGTGATCTTGGATTCCTTCTTTACCTCTCTCACCAAGGCTCTTCTCCCACGATTGCTCAGTTTGGCTTAACGGCCAGGTCTAGGAAGATTTCTGTTGGTCTCAAACTTCTTCCATTTAAGGATTATGAAGGCCGCTGTGCTCTTAGCAATCTTGAGTACTGCAGAAATTCTTTTAAAACCTTGGCCAGATGTGCGTCTTGCCACAATTCTGTCTCTGTGAGCTCCTTGGCCAGTTCCTTTGACCTCATGATTCTCATTTGGTCTGACATGCACTGTGAGCTGTGAGGTCTTATATAGACAGGTGTTTGCCTTTACAAATCAAGTCCTATCAGTTTAATGAAACACAGCTGGACTCCAATGAAGGAGTAGAACCATCTCAAGGAGGATCACAAGGAAATGGACAGCATGTGACTTTGCAAAAATTTCTACATTTCTGTTTTTTTTCCAGTCAAGATGGGGTGCAGAGTGTACATTAATGAGAAAAATGAACTTTTTTGTATTTACCAAATGGCTGCAATGAAACAAAGAGTGAAGAATTTAAAGGGGTCTGAATACTTTCCGAACCTACTGTATCTGCAATACATTATTCATTTATACGTAGAGTTTTATTTAATATTGCAGTTTAAGACCCTTTTAACACATTACTATGCCCCTCAAAACGGCATGGATGGGAGCCTCAACTACAACATCCCCATAGCATCATTGCTGGTTCCATTGTTGGGGAGAGAGTGTTTTCCCCGCTGTGTCAGCAGTTTGGCTCAACTTAATAGCTAAGGCAGCTTCGTTATCTGATTATGCTGTTATAAATTATCATCAATTTTTCCCTGCCGTCCATGTACAGGGAGATTAGCTACTGTGCCATGGGTTGTAAACTTCTTGATTATGTTGCACACTGTGGACAAAGGTACATCAAGATCTTTGTAGATGGACTTGTAACCTTGAGATTATTGATATTGTTCAATCATTTTGGTTTTCAAGTCCTCAGACAGTTCTCTTCTCCTCTTTCTGTTCTCCATGCTTAGTGTAGCACACACAGACACAATGCAAAGATTAAGTCAACTTCTCCCCTTTTTATCTGGTTTCAGGTGTGATTTTCATATTGCCCACACCTGTTACTTGCCACAGGTGAGTTTGAATGAGCATCACATGCTTGAAACAAAGTTGTTAACCCATAACTTTGGAAAGGTGCCAACTATTTTGTCCAGCCCATTTTTGAGGTTTTGTGTGAAATTATGTCCAATTTGCCCTTTTTTTTTTTTTTTTTTGTGTGTTTTTCCAATACACACAAAGGAAATAAACATGTATAACAAAACATGTGCAATTGCAATAATTTCCTGGGCGAAATACTTCATTTTTAGGACGAATTCCAAGGGTGCCAACACTTTCAGCCATGACTGTATGTTGCAACTTTTACAGTTTGAGGCTAATTTGGAGAAGGTATGTGACAAGTTAATAATTGCCTTCAATCAGAAAGAAAAAAACCTTCTCTAAGCATCCCGTGACATCCAGAAGGGTGTTTGCTTAGGTTGGCAACATTCCCTTTTCTGTGACCATACACCAGCACATGGTCCCTGATGCAATAGTAACATGCAAGTGATTGTGAAATAGCCACAGAGGCATGACGCACTTCTCTATTAAAAGTGCAAAGACCATTTGGGAAAGTGGACCAATTTGACTTTAGTTCTGTTTTAGTTTTTTAAAAAAAGTTATACAGACATCACACAGACCGTTAGTATAGCCATTTAAGCCTAAATGATTCCTATAACGTAAAATAACAAAGAAAGATGGTTCTCATACTCCCCCCTTCATCGCCGGCTGTCCACTGCTGCTTCGGTCACTGTCTTTTGGCTGCAGCAGTGACCTCAGGACAACAGCTCACATCACTGCTGCAGCCAATCACTGAGCTCAGCGACTATCTCATCCATAGAATGAAGCAGCGATGCGCATGGTTGATCTCCACTCCATTGATTACCTATGGGACTGCTGAAGAAAGGAAACCACAGTACTTGGCTAATTCCAGCAGGCGCATTGATAATGACTGGAGGTGAGGTCGGACATGTGCATCTAGGGTTCATTCTATTTATTATTTATTTATTTATTATGCTTTGCTTATATAGCGCTGTCTCAATCTGCAGCACTTTACATACATTACCGTCACTATCCCCATTGGGGCTCACAATCTAAATTCCCTATCAATATGTCTTAGGAATGTGGGAGGAAACCGGAGAATATGGAGGACACCCACGCAAACAAGGGGAGATCATACAAACTCCTTGCAGATGTTGTCCTTGGTGGGAGTTGAACCAAGGACCCCAGCACTGCAAGGCTGCAGTGCTAACCACTGAGCCACTGTTCATTCAGAATGAGACTGAGCCAGAGTCCCAGTCTTGAGATCATTCACCAACAATCAGTGAATGATCCGCTACCCTGCAGATGGAGGATAATGTGTTTTTTTTAATAACCTTTTAACTATTAAATCAAATTTGTCACTAGATTTCACAATGTAAACTGCATACATTATTAAATAGATCTCTTAGACTTGATAAGGATTCTGTATTTAGCTTATTAACCCATGTCAGAATGGTAATCCTTTATGAAAGGACTCATTCTCCGTCCCCTTACCTTGGTTGACATCTTTTCAGTGTCCCTCCTCCCCGCTGTTGCGCTCTCACACTGCTCAGTACAAGCTGCAGTTGTCAATTAGACTGGGTGGAGGCTGCTTACACCGAGTCATGAGCGCTCTCATTCCTTAGCTGGACTCATCTTAATATCGGGATCATACAGCCATTCTGTCATTGATTTTTTAGTAAATAAACCAGTCTCATCAGGTCTATAAATCTATTAAATAATGTGCGCAGTATTATGAAACATGTTGGCAGAGCTGCTTTAAAGATTAGGCATTTCTTCAATGGGACATTTAATACATCATCTGATCGCAAATACTGGTCTGTTACCAATACTCTAATTCAGGTCAGATGTTATTTCCCCAAATATTTGTACGCCGGCATACATGCCAGAATTCTTAGAAATCTCTGTCACGGGTGAATGAATATTTAGCACTAGTATAGTTTATGTTGGCGAGTGTACTGCGGCAGAGAAAAATAAACTTATTGCATATTCTACAAGTGCTAATTGAATTATATCCACTTTCCATTCTCCAAAAAGTAAAGAATTATTGCTTGGCTCCAAGATAGCAACATGAAAAACATAGCCTGTACTGACCACAGAGTAATGGTTTCATTGTGCCGATATCATGAAATTATTATATTATAAAATCCATGCAAAACAGGTTTTATAAAAAATGGGCTCTAGGCAACAAGTAAAAATGCCATATTCAAGTAATACTTAAGAGCCCATAGGATAACACTGCATGGTTACCACAGATTTCATAATTCGACTCTTAACTTATACCCCCATACACCACTAAATAATAGCGACTAGTTTGCACATCAGGTTTCTATAATTGGGAGCTCCTGAAAACTGGGGGCACTGGCCTATCCCCCAACTTGCTATCTCCAAAATCAGTCCTACATCCATTAAAGAAGACCTGTCACAAAGACAAAGGTAGTTAGTTTGCTAGCTGAGTACCGGTATTCCATTTTTTTATACCGCCATACAGTTCCAGAGCTATGGGCTTTTATATTCAGTGCTAATTTTTATGGTCTTTACCAGGATTGCTCACAGGATTCTCTGGGGATGTGTCTTTGGGCTGCTGTGCCAAACTTCTCTGCCATACTCATTGGTAAAGCGACTTAAAAATTAGCACTAAATAAAAAGGCCCACATCTCTGGAGCTGTATGGCGGATTTAAAAGAAAAACAAGCAAACAAACAAAAAAAAAACCAAATGGAATAGTATGTGGAACAACGGAAGTAAAACAATATAAAAACGTGCAACCTAGTGACAGGTCATCTTTAAATATCACTTTGATCACAGTAAAGTACTTTTATTGCACACTTACGTCATTATTTTGGGAAAGGATGGCTGTATGCTTCTGTGCTTTGGGTTCTGTATGGAAGTACTTTAAAATATACTATTGCTTCATTACTGTAATTAATGCGCTGCTATTTTGTCCATTCTTTATTGACAAATTTTTAAGACTGCTGCATTTTATTTGGCACTGCATGGCGAATTTATTACTTACTAATCTGTTTGGATTGAATTACATTTTTGTTTGGACGGTGTTAGTATATCAGTGCACAGTTGTTTGCAATCTCTAGACTACTTGTACTCATAGTCATGCTGCAAATAAAATGTAAGAATATTCTGTGGATTTATAGCTGACAGCAATATGTAGTATTAGGCCAAGTTCACATGTTGAGTATTTGGTGAGTTTTTTACAATAGTATTTGTAAGACAAAATCAGGAGAGGAACAATCAGAGGAAAAGTATAATAGAAACACGTCACCACTTCTGTATTTATCACCCACTCATGGTTTTGGCTTATACTGTACATACTAAGGTAAATTACAGATCAAATACTAAATGTGTTAAGGGATAACCCCTTCTTGATCAAAGTGGTTGGCTCCGCTAAAATAATAATGCCTATACTCACCTCCCTTGCCGGCACCATTCCAGCGGTGTCGGTACTCGCTCTTCCTGGGGCTCTCGTGCAGTTGTTGTGACATGTGACGCTTGTGCCCAATCAGCGCTGGTGTCACTGTCTCCGCCTTTGGACAAATCCAACATGAAGAGGAAGTCTGGGCTGCAGCTGATCCCTGGCTTCCTCTTCGTGCTCAATTCATACGAAGGCGGGGACAGTGACGCCAGTGCTGATAGGGCACCGGTGTCACCGCACGAGAGCCCCGGGGAGAGCGAGTGCTGACAGCACGGGAGGTGATTATAAGCTTTATTACTTTGTAAGGCCAAGCAAGGGGTATAAGAAGTTGCTCAAGTAGTGGACAGCTTCTTTAAACAAACTATTGCAATCTACATCAGAGGAAGTCAGTAAACAAGTTTTGGTATGTATTTCATTGTAAGTTGGGGATAAAAACTAAAAAAATATAAACATGTTTCCCAAAAATTTCTAGAAATATCCTGTCCAAAACATAGGGTCCCTAAAACTGTCAATAGATGGCACCTGTCTCCACAGCACTATCTAATAGTCTATAATGTTTAACTTTTCTTCTGGTTTGAGAAATCCCCCACCCCCCACTCTCACCCATCCCATCATTATTATTTTTTCTGCCTCCGAGGATTAGTGTAGCATAGAATGAAATCTCCTACAATGTCTTGTCTGTGGTACTGCTGGACTCTGTGTCTCCCTTTGCAAAGACGATGTGAGATGGCCACATATGTTATAATAGAGTTTTTATTTTGAATGAGACCTTAAGAAACAATTTAGTGTTCTCAATGGGCTGTTCCATGTCACCAGGACAATATAGTGGAATCACGGCCTCTATATGAGAGTCCTCATATTGTCTACCCTTGGAGATTTGTATACTCAATTAAATTTGACCAAGGTTTCAAACCTTAATTATCCTGTTACAGTTATGGCTTGTTTGCTATCATCGTTAGGAATGGCCAGGTGATGCAAATTTCCCAGCTTTACAAAAACCCAGGCTCCTCTAACCTTGTGCCAAAAAACAGAGGCCATGGGTTCTTCAAAGCAGCTGCCTAGCACTCTGAAAATGAAAATGGTGGAGGCCCACAAAGCAGGAGAAAGCTATAAGAAGATAGCAAAGCGTTTTCAAGTTGCCCTTTACTTATTTTGAAATGTAATTATGAAATAGCAGTTAACAGGAACAGTGGAGGTCAAGATAAGGTCTAGAAGACCAAGCAATAATTCAAGGAGAGTTGCTAGTAGGATTGCTAGACTTTCAGAAACATTTAGCAGACTCTGGAGTTGTGGTACATTGTTCTACTGTCCAGAGACACCTGTACAAATATGGCCTTAATCAGAAGAAAACCCCTCCTGCATCCTTACCATAAAGTTCAGTGACAAAAGTATGCAAACGTTTAAGCATGGGGGTGGATCAATCATGCTTTGGCGTTGTGTTGCAGCCAATGGCACGGGAACATTTCACGGGTAGAGGGAAGAATGAATTCAATTAAATTTCAACAAATTCTTGATACAAATATTTCACCATCTGTAAAAAAAAAAAAGAACTTGAAAAGAGTATGGCTTCTACAAATGGATCATGATCTTAAACACACATCAAAATCAACAATAGTCTACCTCAAAAGGTGCAAGCTGAAGGTTTCACAATGGCCCTCACAGTCTCCTGATCTGAGCATCAGTGAAAATCTTTGGCTAGACCTCAAAATAGCAGTGCATGCAAGACAACCCAGGAATCTCACAGAACTGGAAGAGTATTCCAAGGAAGAATGGATAAAAATCCCACAAATAAGAATTGAAAGACTCTTGTCTGGCTGCAAAAAGTATTTACAAGCTGTGATACTTTCAAAAGGGAATGCTACTAGGTACTAACTCATTTTCCCTTTTGTAATTTTCAAAATGTAAAAGATGACAATAGATCCATTTAGAGATAATTTCATCTTCAATTTGCTTAACTGTTCACAATAACAGAAATTTTGACAAAACTTTTACATGCCACTGTATAACCTCCATGGTGACTGAAACATGTAAGCAGTGTACACAATTATGAGACATGAACTACTTTCCGGAAAAATCAAGAGGATTAGTTGTAGTAACCAAACAAGAATGAGGAAAAGATGTGATCTGAGATTATAGACAGTGATTGCTGGTGGTGACAGAGGGGCATATTGGGAATTTCACACAAAAAAGTCTCTAGAGTTTACATGCAATGGGGAGTCAACGTTATTTTTTGATATACAGTAGTCCAGCTTTTCTCTTTCTACTGAGACCCCAGCAGTCATTCCCTCTGTGTGAATCCCTTACATCCTGTCACCTGTGCCACTTATTGTATACTTTTTGGATACTACCCTGTTATTCTCTTGGATTGGTATTCTTTGTTCTGACCTGGCTAATCTACGGACCATTCTCCTGATTAGCTTTTGATTTTAATTGATTTCCTGAACTCTCACCCAGCTATGCCTGACTAAGCAATTATCCTTGTACATCACTTCATGACACCTCCCTGTCTTGCGGTGGATACCGCGACATATGATACTTGGCATACTGATGAAGGTCTATCACGACTGAAACGTTTGTAACTAGTGGCTACTGTATGTATTAAATTTTGATTTTTGCACCAAAAATCTCTGAATGTGCCCGGTGTTGTGTTTCGGTAGCTGAGGAGGACAGGAACAACAGCAGGGCAGCAGAACACCTGAGATGTTGGTAACTGATGGGTTGCATATTCCTAAACTAACGACACAACTAGAGGTAGCCGTGGAGCGTTCCTACGTTGATCCTAGACGCCTTGTCACAACCTGAGAGATAACTACACCTAAAGGCAGAAAGATGAAAGCTATCTGCCCCGGAGCAGATCCCCAAAGAAAATAGGAAGCCCCCAAACATATAATGGCGGTTAGACAAGATGAAAACACAAACATAGGCAGAAAATAGATTGAGCAAACGCTGGGGCCACAAGCTGACTAAATAGGATAGGAAAGGAGAGATTACTTTCTGTAACCCAGAAAACCCTACAAAAATCCAACAATTCTGATTACAGAAATACTGAGATCACACGATCTCGCCACCCCTAAATCAGATCTCAGTGTGAACAAAACCAAGCTGCAGCTGCTGAAAAAACAGGAAAAAGCAAATGAGCAAATAACAGTGGCTGCAGATAATCTGTGAGGAGCTCAGGCCCCAGGAGGGGACCTGGCTGACCTCCACAAAAGTGCAGAAAACAATGCAAAAAGCAAGCACAAAAAGAAAAGCAAAAAAATATCTTATCTGAAAGCAGGAGATGCAGGCAAGACTCCAGCAAACTTCCAAATGAACCAGGAACCACAATTGAGACAAGAACAATTGATCACCGGCAACCATCATGGGAGGGAACCTCCCTTATATCAGACCAGTCAGTGAACCCAGAATGCCATTCCTCACTAAAAGGTTCAGTACTGTCTGTAACCACCAGAGGGAGCCTCTGCTCTAGCACATTCATAACAGTACCCCCCCTTGAGGAGGGGTCACCGAACCCTCACTTGTGCAACCAGGCTGATCAGGATGAGCTCGGTGATAGGCACGGATCAGTCTCCTAGCATGGATGTCCGAAGCAAACACCCAAGAATTGTCCTCCTGACCATAACCTCTCCACTTAACCAAATACTGGAGTTTCTGTCTAGAAAAACGAGAATCCAGTATTTTCTCAACCACATACTCCAGATTGCCCTCCACTAAAACAGGGTCAGGAGGCGCAGCCATAGGAACCACTGGCTCGACAAACCTCTTCAATAAGGACTTGTGGAACACGTTATGGATCTTAAATGTCCCTGGAAGAAGCAAACGGAAGGAAACAGGATTAAGAATCTCCATGATCTTATAAGGTCCAATGAACCTGGGCTTAAACTTTGGAGATGCAACCCTCATAGGGATATTTCTTGAGGACAACCAAACCAAGTCCCCCACTTTAAACCGAGGACCATCAGTCCTATGCCGGTTGACAAACCGTTGGGCCTTCTCCTGAGAGAGAGACAACCTCTCCACTACCTGGTCCCAAATCTGCTGCATTCGCTCCACAACAGAGTCAACACCCGGACAGACAGAAGCCTCCGCCTGTCCCGAAGAAAATCGAGGGTGAAACCCAAAATTGCAGAAAAATGGAGACATCAAGGTGGCAGAGCTAGCCCTATTATTAAGAGCAAACTCAGCCAAAGGCAAAAAAGAGACCCAGTCATCTTGATCAGCAGACACAAAACATCTCAAATAAGTCTCCAAGGTCTGGTTTGTTCTCTCGGTTTGTCCATTGGTCTGAGGATGAAAAGCAGAGGAGAAAGATAACTGAACACCAAATTTAGAACAAAAATGTCCTCCAAAATCTGGAAACAAACTGGACTCCTCTGTCAGACACAGTGTTCTCCGGAATGCCATGTAACCGAACCACGTGCTGAAGGAACAAAGGCACCAATTCGGAGGAGGAAGGTAACTTAGGTAATGGCACAAGATGTATCATCTTGGAAAACCTATCACAGATTACCCAGATAACGGTCATTCTCTGAGAAACAGGGAGGTCGGAAATAAAATCCATAGAGATATGGGTCCATGGCCTCTTGGGCACAGGTAACGGCATTCACAAACCACTAGAGCGAGAGCAAGGCTTGGAGCGAGAGCAAGTCCCACAGGACTGCACAAATTCCCTGACGTCACGAAACAAAGTAGGCCACCAAAAGGACCGACTCACCAAGTCTCTGGTACCAAAAATCCCGGAATGACCAGCCAACGCGGAACAATGAATCTCAGACATCACACTCTTCTTCCACTGGTCTGGGACAAACAATTTCCCAATAGGGCAGCGCTCAGGTTTATCCTCCTGACACCCTTCCAAGGCCAGTCTCAAATTGGGCGAGATGGCGGAAAGAACTACACCCTCTTTCAAAATAACAGTAGCATCAGATAACTCAGGAGAGTCCGCAAGGAAACTCCTCGAGAGGGCATCCGCCTTAACATTCTTAGTGCCAGGAAGAAAAGAAACCACAAAATTAAAACGTGTGAAAAACAAGGCCCACCTGGCCTGTCTAGGATTAAGTCGCTTGGCTGATTCGAGATAAACCAGATTCTTATGGTCCGTGAGGACCACCACCTGATGTTTGGCTCCTTCCAGCCAATGTCTCCACTCTCCAAAGGCCCACTTCATGGCCAATAACTCCCGATTACCCACGTCATAATTACGTTTAGTTGGAGAAAATTTTCGAGAGAAAAAGGCACAAGGGTTACTCTTAGAGGTCTCTGGATCTCTTTGGGACAAAACGGCACCTGCCCCAATTTCAGAGGCATCAACCTCCACCTGAAACGGTAGAGAAACATCAGGCTGCCGTAGAACAGGAGCAGAAGTGAATCTCTGCTTAAGTTCCTGAAACCAGAGACTGCCTCAGGAGGCCAATTCACCACATCAGAACCCTTTTTGGTCAAATCAGTCAATGGTTTAACCATACCGGAGAAATTACCAATAAATTTACGATAAAAATTGGCAAAACCCAAAAATCTCTGAAGAGCCTTTAATGAAGTAGGTTGGTCCCAATCACAGATGGCCTGAACCTTGACCGGGTCTATTTCAATAACAGACGGAGACAAAATGAATTCCAGAAATGAGACCTTCTGTACGCCAAAAAGACACTTTGATCCCTTCACATACAGTGCATTCTCTCTCAAAATCTGGAACACAGTCCGAACATGTTTCACATGAGAGTCCCAGTCATTGGAAAAAATCACGATATCATCCAAATAAACAATCAGAAATTTATCCACAAAATCCCTGAAAATATCATTCATGAAGGATTGGAAGACGGAAGGAGCATTAGTGAGCCCAAAGGGCATCACTAGGTACTCAAAATGCCCCTCTGGGGTATTAAACGCCGTCTTCCATTCATCCCCGTGCTTAATGCGAATAAGGTTATACGCCCCCTGAGGTCAAGCTTGGTAAACCAACTAGCACTTTTCACCCTGGAAAACAGGTCAGAAATCAAGGGTAATGGATATTGATACTTCACAGTGATCTTATTCAAGAGACGATAATCAATACACTGCCTCAATGAACCATCCTTTTTGGCCACAAAGAAAAAACCGGCACCCAAGGGTGAAGAGGATGGTCTGATATGACCCTTCTCCAATGACTCCTTGATATAAGATCGCATAGCATCGTGTTCAGATACAGACAAGTTAAAAAGGCGACCTTTAGGAAATTTACCACCAGGCACTAATTCAATAGCGCAATTGTAGCTCCTGTGAGGGGGCAAAGATGCAGATTTACTTTCACTAAATACATCCGAAAAATCATTCAAAAAGTCAGGAACATCCTGAGACTTTGGAGAGGCAGAAAAAACAGGAGTGTCGGCATTAACACATTGGCAGCCCCAACTGGTCACAGCCACAGATTTCCAATCCAAAACAGGATTATGAGACTGTAACCAAGGGAAACCTAGTACAATAATGTCATTTAGATTATGCAACACCAGAAATTTACAACTCTCCTGATGATCTGGTTCAACCCTCATTATCACCTGAGTAGAAAACTGGGGTTTATTCTCCGCCAAAGGGGTAGAATCAATGCCCAGTAGGGGAATAGACTTCCGCAGGGGTATCATGGGAAACCCACAACGTTTGGCAAAGTCAAAATCCATCAGGTTAATAGCTGCTCCTGAATCAACAAAAGCCTGAGCCGAAAATGTGGACAGGGAGCAAATCAGGGTAACAGTCAACAGAAAGTTAGTCTGAACACTACCCAAGACAACTGAGCATGCAAAACGTCTTCCCCGCTTAGGGCAGACTGAAATAGCATGAGAGGCATCACCACAGTAGAAACATAACCCATTGCGCTTTCGAAACTCATGACGCTGAGCCCCAGAAGTCACTCTATCACATTTGCATGGGCTCAGAAGCTGGCTCACAAGGCAACACTATCTCACGCATACCTCTGCGTTCACGCAAACGTCTGTCAATTTGAATAGCCAATGACATAGAATCATTGAGACCGGAGGGAGCAGGGAATCCCACCATAACATCCTTTACATTCTCTGACAGCCCCTTCCGAAAAAGGGCTGCCAAAGCATCATCATTCCATTTGGTCAGGACTGCCCACTTTTGGAATTTCTGACAGTACAACTCAGCGTCTTCAAGACCCTGATTTAATGCCAACAAGGTTTTTTCAGCTTGATCAGTGACATTAGGTTCATCGTACAATAACCCCAGAGCCAGAAAAAATGCATCAATATCATTCAAAACAGGATCCCCAGGTGTCAGGGAAAAAGCCCAATCCTGAGGATCGCCACGCAGGAGAGAGATGACAATTTGAACCTGCTGTGCTGCGTTCCCTGAGGACTTAGGCTTTAAGGCAAAAAACAACTTACAGTTATTTTTGAAATTCAGAAATTTAGCCCGATCCCCCAAAAACAAATCTGGCATGGGAATCCTAGGTTTCACAACCGGCAACCTAGCAAGATAGGTAGCAATACTCCGAACCTCAGTGGCAAGCTGATCCACACGGCCAGACAACTGTGCAAACTCCATTGAAAGAAAAAAAAAATCCTCCTCAGCACCCAGAGAAAAAGAGGGAAAAAATGCAACAGACAGAAAAAAAAAAATCTCTGACAACTCTGACAACTTTTTTCTTTTCACACTATTTTTCCCTTCTGTGAGTACCATATAATTTTCAGTTATGGCCGGTGATACTATTGTGTTTCGGTAGCTGAGGAGGACAGGAACAACAGCAGGGCAGCAGAACACCCGAGATGTTGGTAACTGATGGGTTGCAGATTCCAAAACTAACGACACAACTAGAGGTAGCCGTGGAGCGTTCCTACGTTGATCCTAGATGCCTCGTCACAGCCTGAGAGATAACTACACCTAAAGGCAGAAAGATGAAAGCTATCTGCCCCGGAGCAGATCCCAAAGAAAATAGGAAGCCCCCAAATATATAATGGCGGTTAGACAAGATGAAAACACAAACATAGGCAGAAAATAGATTGAGCAAACGCTGGGGCCACAAGCTGACTAAATAGGATAGGAAAGGAGAGATTACTTTCTGCAACCCAGAAAACCCTACAAAAATCCAACAATTCTGATTACAAAAATACTGAGATCACACGATCTCGCCACCCGCTAAATCAGATCTCAGTGTAAACAAAACCAAGCTGCAGCCGCTGAAAAAACAGGAAAAAGCAAATGAGCAAATAACAGTGGCTGCAGATAAACTGTGAGGAGCTCAGGCCCCAGGAGGGGACCTGGCTGACCTCCACAAAAGTGCAGAAAACAATGCAAAAAGCAAGCACAAAAAGAAAAGCAAAAAAATATCTTATCTGAAAGCAGGAGATGCAGGCAAGACTCCAGCAAACTTCCAAATGAACCAGGAACCACAATTGAGACAAGAACAATTGATCACCGGCAACCATCATGGGAGGGAACCTCCCTTATATTAGACCAGTCAGTGAACCCAGATTGCCATTCCTCACTGAAAGGTTCAGTACTGTCTGTAACCACCAGAGGGAGCCTCTGCTCAGAAACCATCTCTAGCACATTCATAACAGCCCGGTATTTGATACTTAGCTATAAGGTTTGGGAACCTACTGTGTGGCACCTCCATGTTTGGCTATGCTAACATGTATTACTATAATGTGGGGTGAATGTGAGTATGGGGGTATTGGGGGGCTGAGGTGGGTGAGGGGGGACAGGGCGCTGAGGGTCTGATTATTATACTGTTTTGTTATGAGATTATATGCACGCCATCACATGTAATAGTGGCTGTCTGGTTGAGAATGATTTTGAACTAGGAGCTGCTAAGTAATGACAATTCCTCTATTATAAGGGAGTAACTAACGCTGGGAATGCGTCAGAGATAGTTTATTAAACCAGCAGAACATGTTTAAATAGATTAGGATATCGATTTCATATAATGAATGTTCTGTTTAATCTCCTAATTTCTGTTATTCTGCAAGTCAGCAGCTGATACAGGTTACACACACAATGAAAAGTTTGAAATTATGCAAACGTGATGAGTTCAGAATTTTTTATTTATTTTCCCTATTAGTCTACACACTATATGGAGAAAAAGTATTGTGACATCTACCCAATACACCAAGAGTTTTTATGACCTCCCATTGTAAATCCCCAGACATGAATATGCAGTTAGTCCTCCCTTTGCAGCTATAATGGCTTCCACTCTTCTGGGAAGGATTTCTACAAGTTTCTGCAGTGTGTATGTGGGACTTGTTATCCATTCATCCAGAAGAGCATTTGTGAGGGCAGACAATGATGTTGGATGAGAGGTATTGGCTCACAATCTCCATTCTAGTTTGTTCCAGAGATGTTTGATGAGATTGGGGTCGAGGCTCTGTACGTCAAGTCCAGTTCTTCAACATCAAACTCACAAAACCATGCCTTTACATAGACATCGCTTTCCGCACTAGGTCAGTCATGCTGGAACATAAAAGGGCCTTCTCTGAACTGTTCTCACAAAATTGAAAGCAATTATCCAAAATGTCTTGGTGTGCTAAAGCATTGAGATTTCCCTCACTGAAACTGAATGGGCCTAGGTCAACCCCTGAAAAACAGCCCTATAATATTATCCCTCTTCCACCAAACTTTACAGTTGTCAGAATATAGTCAGGTGACGTTCTCTGGGCATTCACCAAACCCAGACTTATCCATCAGACTAACAGAGAAGCGTCATTCATCACTCCATAGAGCACATTTCCACTGCTCTGGAGGTAAGTGGTGGTGGCTTTACACCACTCCATCCAACACTTGGCATTGTGCTTCATGATGTAAGACTCAGCCATGGAAACCCATGCCATGAAGCTCCTAGCGGACAGTTTCTGTGTTGATGGCAATGCCACAGGAGCAGGGATGAGCGATATTGGCCGAAATCGTATCGGAATTCCGATTTACGATATTGGAAAAATATTGGATATCAGAATTTCCGATATCAATGCAAGTCAATGGGAGAAAAAAATCGGAATTACAAAATGACCACTACAGTGCTATATAATGGATAAAATGGTGGGGAAACACCTCAGGATAATGGGGAAGGAGTATGCAGAGGAGCAAAAAAATCACTATAAAAATGCACAGAGCGAAAACTGTAGCAGGAAAACTGGTCGCCATCTTCTTAAGGCCTCTTTCACACATCTGTTTTTTGAGTTCAGGCACGATCCGGCGTGTTGTTAAAAAAACGGATCCGGTACCGGATGCGTTTTTTTTACCATTGACTTTCATTAGCGCCGGATTGTGCCTGATGTCATTGCGTTGCATCCGTTTTTGTCCGGATCCGGCGGAAATGTACATTTCGGCGGCCGGACAAAACGGTGCATGTAACGTTTTTTTTGTTTACCGGAGCCGCCTGATAGTGCCTGAAGCGGCACATCAGGCGGCCGGAAATAATAGAAGTCAATGGAACCGGATCAGTCTTTTGTGCAATCCATCAAAAGACTGATCCGGATTCTGGAAAACTACTACTACTGCTGCTGCTGCTGCTGCTGCTGCTGCTACTACTACTACTACTACTACTACATTTTCCAGTGTCTCCGGACATCCAAAACCCTCTTTTTCAGGGTTCAAAAGTTCAGGTCGGATCCAGCAAAAAAACTGATCCGTTGCATCATGTTTTTTATTTCAGCGCCGGATCCGTCCCTTCAGTTGTTCGACGGATCATGCCTGACACAAAAAAACGGATGTGTGAAAGAGGCCTAACAGCGGTGTTTTTTCTTTGGGTTAGGATTAGTTGGGGTAGGGTTAGGGTTTATGGTTAGTAGGGTAAGGGTTAGGGTTAGAGCGAGCGTTGTCGAAACACGGTTTGGAGCAGGAGGTACCCGTGCCCTTGGGCACTCCCGAGAACCAGCTGGCGATGCTGGAACTCGGTTTACCCTTTGGGGGAGGCACCTGTGTCCGCACTTCACTGCCACGAAACAGCCGGCGTGGCTGGATCCCGCCTCTTGTGCTTCTGCCTATAGGTGTTTGGCATCTGTCGTCCTTTTTTTCCACTTTGGTCTAACGAGGTACAGCTGGCTGTAATGTTGCCCAGAAACACAGCATCCTGTGAAAGTGGCAGTCACGGAAATGGGCACTAGCTGGCGGTACTAGAGCCCAGAAACACGGCATGCTGTGAAAGTGGCAGTCACGGAAATGGGCACTAGCTGGCGGTACTAGAGCCAATGGAAAACAGTATGAGGTGAAAGAGTCAGTCACAGAACCAGGTGCTACCAAGTAGAAGGCCAGAGCACGGGCATAACAGATTACGCTGTGTGCAACATAGGCACATGACAGAGCTTGCATACTGCTACCAACCATGCATGTAACCTGTGTACTGTGGCCCAGGGCAGCAAAAGTCAGCAGAAATCCAGGCCTGGTTCATTTTTAGGAATGTAAGCCGGTCCACATTTGCAGCGGATAGTCTGGTACGTTGGTCTGTTAGTACATTGCCAGCTGCACTAAAGATGCGTTCAGAAATCACACTGGCACCAGGACAAGCCAGGACCTCCAAGGCATACTGGCTAAGCTCGGGCCATGTATCCAACTTGGAGACCCAAAACTTGAAGGGCGCAGATCCATCCTGAAGCCCACTGACAGGGGTGAAGAGGTATTATGCCACCATGTCATGGTAACATTGCCTCCTAGTGCGTTGCACTGTCTGTGCTGATGGTGCCCGAACTGTTTGCGGGTTCAGAAACCGTTGGAACAGGTTGGGTATACTGAACCTGTCAGTAGCAGATGTACTGCTTCTGCTACCGGCTTCTGAACGGATTCCGCTGGGCCCAGGACGCACTGAGGTGCCTGCTAGTGCACGCGCATCACTGCTATGCGGTGGAAAAGAGTACATGAGTGAATTAACCAGTGCTTCTTGGTACTCCTGCATTTTACGTGCCCGGTTCAACGGTGTAATTAGGCTTTCAATGCTGTCCCGGTAACGTGGATCTAAGAGGGTGGCCACTCAGTAGTCATTTGTGTGTAAAATACGAGCCACGCGTGGGTCTTTTCTCAGACACTGCAGCATGAAGTCACTCATGTGCTGAAGGCTGCCAACTGGCCATGCATCGCTGTCACCAGCTGGAGGAATGTGCTCTGGCTGATCTGCATCACCCCATCCACGCTCTATCTGGTGACTACTAGTAGAGCGCTGTGTACTTTCCTCCTCTAGCTCATCCTCATAGTCCTCCTCATCCTCCTCGCTTGCTGTGTCCTGCCTGGACCTTTGTAAGGCACTCACAGAGCTTTGTACCAACCGGGCCGATGAAGATTGCCTGGTTGGTGCAAGTGTCTCATCATACTCCTCCTCCTCCTGAGAAACCTCATCCCTTAGTCCTTTAAAGGGAATCTGTCACCCTAAATTGGTGGGATATTTAAATGATGGCAGTCAGGTCAGATGGGCGGTGTTTTGGGTACTTGCCTTAACATGTTGTTCACCGCTGTCTCCATTATTTCTGGGAATTGTAGTCGTTGCCCTCCATATAACGCGCCTGCGCATTGCAATCTGCGGGCAAAGCATACTGCGCGTGCGCAATTCAAGATTGCAATGCGCAGGCACGTTATATGGAGGGCAACGACTACAATTCCCAGAAATAATGGAGACAGCGGTGAACAACATGTTAAGGCAAGTACCCAAAACACCGCCCATCTGACCTGACTGCCATCATTTAAATATCCTGCCAATTTAGGGTGACAGATTCCCTTTAAGTGATGATTCTATAAGGCATATAAGGGGAATAGTCAGGCTGAGTAGGGCAGCATCCGCGCTCACCATCAGAGTGGCATCCTCGAAGCACTTCAAAATGGTGTATATGTCCTTCATGGTTGCCCACTCTGTGGTTGTAAATTGGGAGGGCTGAGATGTGTGTCGCCTAATTTGCGCCTGCTGCAGCTGCAACTACATAATTGCAGGTTGCTGCTCACACAACTTCCGCAGCATATGCAAAGTCAAATTCCACCTGGTGGGGAGGTCAACAATGATGCGGTGCTCGGGCAGGCCCAATCTGCGTTGCATGGATGAAAGGCGCGATGCAGCCATGCTTAAACGCCGCAAATGAGAGCACTCGTATCTGACTTTGTGCAGCAGTTCCTCAAGGTCAGGATAGTTCCTAAGGAAACTCTGCACCACCAAGTTTAGGACATGGGCAAGGCATGGAATGTGAGTCAGACCACCTAGGCCCAGAGCCGCGACCAGGTTTCGGCCATTGTCACACACCACCATACCTGGCTGGAGGTTGAACGGCGCAAGCCACATGTCGCTCTGCTCCTTGAGCGTGTTCCACAGCTCGGTTGCGGTGTGGCTAACATTACCCAGATAAACCAATTTCAACACGGCCTGTTGATGTTTGGCCGATACAGTGCTGAAATCGGTTGTTGTGGTACATCTGGGTGCAGGCGAGTCTGACGAGGAGTATGAGGAGTCAATTTGTACGGAGGAGAGGCCTGCAATCCGTGGAGTTGGCAGGACCCGAGCACTTGCACTGTCTACTTCAGTTCCAGGTTCAACTACATTTACCCAATGGGCGGTGATGGAAATGTAGCGTCCCTGGCCATGCAGACTGGTCCACGCGTCGGTGGTCAGGTGGACCTTGCTACTAACTGCATTTTGTAGCGCATGCTTAATTTTACGCTCCACATGCTGTTGCAGGGCGGGGACGGCTTGCCTGCTGAAGTAGAAGCGGCTGGGAACACTGTATTGTGGGATTGCAAACCCCAACATATCAATAAAGGCTGGCTTGCTCTCCAGCCAGAATGGTAGCATTTCCACTGCAAGCAGTTTGGCAATGGGAGAATTCATGCCCTGTGCTCGTGGGTGGTTTGCAGAGTATGGGCGCCTTTTCTCCCACACCCGTGTGACAGATGGCTGCACACTGGATTGGGAGTGTGAGGATGCCAGCGATTGGGATGCTGATGCTGACGAAGTACAGACAGTGTGCCGCCGTACAACACTGCCTGCAGATGCACCCTGGCATTCTGGTGAAGAAGCAGGAGCAGCTGTTTGCGAGCTGAAGGAAGAGGTGGCTGAAGAGATGGAAGGTGGGGGACCAGCTGCAGGTGGCGAATCATCTTGGGTGTGATGCTGCCACTCCACAGGGTGCCTCTTCCTGACATGCGTCAACATATTGGTGGTATTAAGGTTGCGGACGTTCTTCCTCTCCGCAGTTTGTCGACAAAGCTTGCATCTGACTACTGTAACGTCATCTGCAACTTGGTCGAAAAAGGCCCATGCACCACAACTCTTGGGCGCACCCCTTGTGCTCTTTAAAAGAGCCCTGCTCCTAACGGGTGCCGAAGTTGAGGGAGCAGACAACAAATTTTTCCCTCTTCCTCTCCCACGTGGACGGCCACGCTGTGCCACACATGCAAGCTCTTCCTCTGAGCTATCCCTACTTGCTTGCTGCCCCTCAGCATGCCATGATGAGTCAAGGACCTCGTCATCCAATACACTTTCATCAGCAGAAACTGGCAGCTGAGTTTCATCATCATCTGCTGACTGGGGTCTGGTCACTGTGGGCACTGGCCCACCCTCCACTTCTTCCTCAGATGCACACAGTGGTTGCGCATCTGTGCACACTACATCTTCTTCAGCTGCAGGAATGCTGTCTGGCTGGCACACAGATTCCAAGCCAACAGATTCTGAGAAGAGGATTAAGATTGGCTCCTGGCCTTCTGAATGTCTGGGCAATTTAGTGGGCGATGAAGAAGCAGATGGGTGCTGCTCTTCAGTGGCCTGACCCGATGTGGTGGAGAGGTCCTGGGAGGATGCTGCGCTCATTGAGGTGGATGCCTCAGCTGCCATCCAACCAACAACGGTTTCTACTTGATCCTCTCTTATCAGCCTATGGCCCTGTGCTCCTAACAAGCTGCGCATAAATGACTGCTGCCGGGTGAAAGTACGTGCTGAGTGACTTGGGCCTGCTGCTTGCTCTGGATGTGCACCATGTCAAGCTGCTGATGCACCTCTTCCACGGCCGCAACGGGGACGTCCTTTACTCCCTGCCTTCAACTCTATTGATGGATTCAGAACGGCAATTTCACTATTAGATTCGAGATCTCTCCCTATCTCCAACAGCAACCTATCCCTATCTGCTTTTACAGTAGACTGAGGCTAAAATGGCAGGCGCAGCCTTTTATACTGCCTGATCACAACATCCAGCCAGCCAATCGCAGCACAGCCCCTAGCTAGCAAGTTTAGACGCCTCCTACCAAGCTTAGGGGAGTTACACAATGTTGTCAGCAATTCTTCAGCTCCTGATTGGCTCCACGGAGTGCTCAGAGGCTGAAGGATTATGGGATTTCCGATTTCCGATGTGAAAAAAATATCGGAATCGGAATTCCGATATAGCAAATATCAGACCGATTTCCGATATTGCAATATCGGAAAGCTCATCCCTACACAGGAGGTTTGGTCTCTGCAGTTATGGGGTCAGCAGCGTGTTGGCGACTGTTATGCACTTGGTGACCCCGCTCTGTAATGTTACATGGTCTTCACTTCGTGTTTGAGTTCTTGTGGTTCCAAAACACTTCCTATTACAGGACCACGCTAGTATCAGTGAGCTCTTTAGAAAGAGCTGTTCTGTCACAGATGTTAGTAGAGGCAGAATGCTGGGTGAGGAGATGGATTTTATACACCTGTGCTAATGAAACTGAATGGAAAACCTAAATTCATTGATTGCAGGGAACCTTCATGCTACCCAAACCACGCATAGCATGAATCAAGCCTGACTGCACAATTGCCGTAGCGTGTTTTACTCTGAAAATCTTCAAAGAAATCATAGTTTGAAAATCCAGCCAGGGAGAGATGCGACTAGTCTAATAATGCCCGCACTACACTAGTTGATTGACAGCTCTCTCCTTGTGTACACACATGGGCGAGACCTGTCAATTAATTTGAGAGGTGGAGGTAGAGGCCAATCAAGGACTGCAACAGAATAGTCAGGGCTCTCTTTAGTCTCCAGCTGAATTTTCAAGCAATATTTTCTTTGAAGTGCTGCAGTGTTTCACAGTAAAACCTACCTGGCGGCGATCATGAAGCCAGGATCTGATTCATGATGCCTGTGAGATCTAATCCATGGTGTTCGTGGGATCTGATTCATGCTGCCCGTCGTATCTAATTCATGCTGCTTGTGGAATCTGATTTATGCTGCCTGGGGATCCGATTCATGCCGCCTGTGGGAACTGATTCCTGCTGTCTGTGGGAACTGATTAATGCTGCCTGTGGGAACTGAATCATGCTGTCTGTGGAATCTGATTCATGCTATCTGTGGTATCTGATTCATGCTGCCTGTGGAATCCGATTCATGCTGCCTGTGGGATCTGATTCATGCTGTCTGTTGAATCTGATTCATGTAGCCTGTGGGATCTGTTCATGTTGTCTGTGGGATCTGATTCATGCTGCCTGTGGGATCTGATTCATGCCACCCGTGGGATTTGATTCATGCTGCATGTGGGATCTGATTCATGTTGTCTGTGGGATCTGATTCATGCTGCCTGTGGGATCTGATTCATGCAGCCCGTGGGATTTGATTCATGCCACCTGTGGGATCTGATTCATGTTGTCTGTGGGATCTGATTCATGCTGACTGTGGGATCTGATTCATGCTGCCTATGGGATCTGATTCATGCCGCCGTGGGATTTGATTCATGCCGCCTGTGGGATCTGATTCATGTTGTCTGTGGAATCTGATTCATGCTGACTGTGGGATCTGATTCATGCTGCCTATGGGATCTGATTCATGCCGCTCATGGGATCTGATTCATGTTGTCTGTGGGATCTGATTCATGCTGCCTGTGGGATCTGATTCATGCTGCCTGTGGGATCTGATTCATGCTGTCTGTGGGATCTGATTCATGCTGCCGGGGGATCTGATTCATGCTGTCTGTGGGATCTGATTCATGCTGCCTGTGGGATCTGATTCATGCTGCCTGTGGGATCTGATTCATGCTGTCTGTGGGATCTGATTCATGCTGCCGGGGATCTGATTCATGCTGTCTGTGGGATCTGATTCATGCTCCCTGGGGATCTGATTCATTGCTGGGATCTGATTCATGTGTTTGGGATCTGATTCATGCTGCCTGGGGATTGATTCATGTGCTGTGGGATCTGATTCATGCTGCCCGGGGGATCTGATTCATGCTGTCTGTGGGATCTGATTCATGCTGCTGTGGGATCTGATTCATGCTGCCGTGGGATCTGATTCATGCTGTCTGTGGGATCTGATTCATGCTGCTGTGGGATCTGATTCATTCTGCCTGTGGGATCTGATTCATGTTGCCTGTGGGATCTGATTCATGCTGTCTGTGGGATCTGATTCATGTGTCTGTGGGATCTGATTCATGCTGCCTGTGGGATCTGATTCATGCTGTCTGTGGGATCTGATTCATGCTGCCGTGGGATCTGATTCATGCTGTCTGTGGGATCTGATTCATGCTGCCTGGGGATCTGATTCATGCTGCCTGTGGGATCTGATTCATGCTGCCCGGGGATCTGATTCATGCTGCCTGTGGGATCTGATTCATGCTGCCTGGGGATCTGATTCATGTTGTCTGTGGGATCTGATTCATGTGCCTGTGGGATCTGATTCATGCTGCCTGTGGGATCTGATTCATGGCTCCCTGTGGGATCTGATTCATGTGCTGTGGGATCTGATTCATAGTTGCCTGTGGGATCTGATTCTTTGCTGCCTGTGGATCTGATTCATGCTGCCTGTGGGATCTGATTCATTTGTCTGTGGGATCTGATTCATTCTGCTGTGGAATCTAGATTCATGTTGCCTATGGGATCTGATTCATGTTGTCTGTGGGATCTGATTCATGCTGATCTGTGGGATCTGATTCATGTTGCCTGGGGATCTGATTCATGCTGTCTGTGGGATCTGATTCATGCTGTCTGTGGGATCTGATTCATGCTGCCGTGGGATCTGATTCATGCTGCCTGGGGATCTGATTCATGCTGTCTGTGGGATCTGATTCATGTCTGTCTGTGGGATCTGATTCATTCTGCCTGTGGGATCTGATTCATGTTGTCTGTGGGATCTAATTCATGCTGTGTGTCGATTCTGTGCTGTGGATCTGATTCATGCTGCCTGTGGGATCTGATTCATGCTGCCTGTGGGATCTGATTCATATTGTCTGTGGGATCTGATTCATGCTGCCTGTGGAATCTGATTCATGCTGCCTATGGGATCTGATTCATGTTGTCTGTGGGATCTGATTCATGCTGACTGTGGGATCTAATTCATGTTGCCTGTGGGATCTGATTCATGCTGCCCGGGGGATCTGATTCATGCTGTCTGTGGGATCTGATTCATGCTGCCCTGAGGATCTGATTCATGCTGCCTGTGGGATCTGATTCATGCTGTCTGTGGGATCTGATTCATGCTGTCTGTGGGATCTGATTCATGCTGCCTGGCGGATCTGATTCATTCTGCCTGTGGGATCTGATTCATGTTGTCTGTGGGATCTAATTCATGCTGCCTGTGGGATCTGATTCATGTTGCCTGTGGGATCTGATTCATGCTGCCCGGGGGATCTGATTCATGCTGCCTGTGGGATCTGATTCATGCTGCCTGTGGGATCTGATTCATATTGTCTGTGGGATCTGATTCATGCTGCCTGTGGAATCTGATTCATGCTGCCTATGGGATCTGATTCATGTTGTCTGTGGGATCTGATTCATGCTGACTGTGGGATCTAATTCATGTTGCCTGTGGGATCTGATTCATGCTGCCTGTGGGATCTGATTCATGCTGCCTGTGGGATCTGATTCATATTGTCTGTGGGATCTGATTCATGCTGCCTGTGGGATCTGATTCATGCCGCCCTTGGGATCTGATTCATGCTGTCTGTGGGATCTGATTCATGCTATCTGTGGGATCTGATTCATGTTGCCTATGGGATAATAATAATCTTTATTTATATAGCGCCAACATATTCCGCAGCGCTTTACAGTCTAACAGTTTCAAAACACAAGTCATAAGTAACAACGTTAACAATACAATAATTAAAGCAAAATAAGCCGCCCCTGCTCGTGAGAGCTTACAATCTACAATGAGGTGGGGGAGCTACAAAGTACAGGTGTGTATATACAATGGTGCATTTACAATGATGGTCCAGCCATCTTGAGGGAGTGAGGGATGGAGATAGTAAATGGGCTACACACACACACTTACACATAGAATGACTTTGATTAGTGAATGTGATAGGCCGCTCTGAACAAATGTGTTTTGAGGGAGCGCCTGAAACCATGCAAATTGTGGATAGTCCTAATTTCTTGGGGTAGAGCATTCCAGAGGATTGGCGCAGCGCGGGAGAAGTCTTGGAGTCGGGAGTGGGAGGTACGGATTAGTGCAGAGGTTAGTCGAAAGTCGTTTGTAGAGCGCAGCAGTCGGTTAGGCCGATAGATAGAAATGAGGGAGGAGATGTAGGGGGGTGCTGCACTGTGGAGAGCTTTGTGAGTGAGAACAAGTACTTTGAATTGGATCCTATAATGAATGGGCAGCCAGTGTAAGGACAAATGTCTGTGATAGGGGTTTGTGCTTTTGGCCTGAGGAGGGAGTGAAAAGTGTCAAAAAGTTTCTTGGGGTTGTTGGCTAGTGAGGAGATCAGGGAGGTGAAGTAGGTCTGTTTGGCGAGGTGAAGGGCAGCAATATAAGTTCTTAACATGAATTTAAAGTGGATGAAGTCTTCTGGTGTGCGGGTTTTTCTCCAAAGGCGTTCAGCACTCCTAGAGCATCGCTGAAGAAGTCGAGTTTGCAATGTGAGCCAGGGCTGTTTTACTGTGTGTTTGGAAGTTCTGAGGGTGAGCGGTGCTACTTGGTCAAGGGTGCTTCTAAGAGTGTCATTGTAGTGATGAACAGCCAGATTAGTTCAAGAAAAAGAGGAGATTGGGGACAGCGATGAGTGTAGGGAGTCTGAAAGTGTCTGAGGGTTAATGACTTGTGATTTCTGAATGTATGGTAGGTAGGAGTGCGCTGGGGTGGTTAGGGATTTGTGAGCGTGAAGGAGAGAATGTTGTGGTCAGAGAGTGGAAGCGGTGAGTAAGGGTGTTTCCACGGTCAGGAAACGCTGCGTGTTTGGCGCTGTGCGCTGGCGCAGCGCCAAACACGCAGCGTCCAGATGTTACAGCATAGTGGAGGGGATTTCTAGAAATCCGTCTCCACTATGCGTAACAATACGCAGGTGGCAAACCTGCGTAAACGGACATGCGGCGCGTTTTTAGACCGCAGCATGTCCTTGCGTATTGCGGCGACGGTGCGTCGCCGCAACATAATTAACACAGGGCTATGTAGCCCTGCGCTCTTTCCGGAGGTGTTCCGGAGGTGTCCTGAACACCTCCGGAAAAGAGCGCGCGTCAGAAAGGGGGCGGGGCTTAGACGGAGCGGAATTTCCGCTCCGTCAAAAGCGCTATGGTTCCGGACCGTGGAACATAGCCTTATTTAGGTGGGAGATTGAACAGAGGTGGACAAAGACCAGGTCAAGGGTGTTACCATCCTTGTGTGTCTCAGAGGTTGAAAGCTGTGAGAGGCCAAGAGAAGTGTTAGTGATAGAAGCCGAGATGCAGATGTGGAAGTAGGGCTGTTAATGGGGATGTTGAAGTCTCCTAGGATAAGGGTTGGTAGTTCTGAGGACATGAAGTGTGGCAGCCAGGCTGAGAAGTGGTCAAGGAACCGGGTGGGCGAGCCTGGGGGCCGATATATGGGATCTGATTCATGTTGCCTGTGGGATCTAATTCATGCTGCCTGTGGGATCTGATTTATGTTGCCTGTGGGATCTGATTCATGTTGCCTGTGGGATCTGATTCATGCTGCCGGGGATCTGATTCATGCTGCCTGGAGGATCTGAACATGCTGCCCGGGGGATCTCATTCATGCTGCCTGTGGTTCAGCAGCATGAATCTGATGACAGGGCTCCGTGTAAGGGTAAGTTTCCACATAGCGGAGAGCAGGAAACCCCGCTCTGCCCAAAGCCCCGCCCCCTTCTGAACATTCATTGTTCATTGAACACATCCGGAATCGCTGCACTGCTACATAGGACTGTGCTATTTACCTTGTGGCGACGCTCCGTCGCCGCAAGGTAGACATGCTGTGTTCTGAAAAGACGTGCCGCATGTCCGGTTTCGTGGGTGTCATTCGCGTAATCGGACGCATAGTGGAGACGGGATTTCATAAAATCCCCTCCACTATGCTGGAACATCTGGCCGCTGCGGTAGGACACAGCGTTCAATCCGCAGCTAATACTGTTTCCTCTACGTGGAAACATACCCTAACACTTCACCCCCTGCAGTGTTTATAGAATAGTAAAGGTTTTAATGCATCAAAAATATTACTGGTGTATCCACAGAATGGTGGCATTATTGGTGACCAGTCCAGGGTCAGGCCTTGAGACAAGGAGAGAAGTTGTGACATTGGTGCTGTCCTTCACTCTTTATTATACAGTATGGCATCATATTCCAGACGCCTCAAGAAGCAAAAAAAACAGAATTTCCTGAGGAAACGAGCGGTCCCAGCGGTCTCTCTATCTCGGTGTTTGGTAGAAGGCCCGGTGACACCGGGTCACTAATGTATCTACGTTTTCAAGCATAACTACATTGGAAGCCATGTTGTACGGGGGCACCATGTTTATGAAGCCCCTGCATCCCCTTTTCTGATCCTTCTAGGTCTAGGATGAACTCATTGCTCTCCTGCTCCCTGTGCAGGTCTGTGTCTCAGCTGCGGTGGACATTACTGCGCTGTACATGGGACAAAGCCAAAACGGCTCAAATTCTTCCTCACATCGTCACCAAATCCAGCGCCACAGTTACTTATGGCGCCATATTGTAGCCTCACTGGACGGCTTTGGTCAGGTGTGAGGTGATGTTATACTCAGGTCTGTCACACACTCCATGGCCCTGTCTGCACTGTGCTGGGTATATGCTAAATATACAGGAACAGTAATGAATGTGACCCCAGTGCCGGGTCCTGATAACCCCTGTGAGGGGGCGGCAGACACAGAGTCACAGAGCACGGCTGCCCCATATACAGTAACGAAGCACAGGACTGAGCCAGAGACAGCTGCAGACAACTGGCAAGAGGCAGAGCAGCCTGCCAGCCACTGCTGATAGGCCAGAGCCAGCTAAGCCCCGTCCAGCTGCAGAACCACGGCCGTCACGTGCTCATGACAACTGCGGCCCTTCCAGCGTCCTGCATAGCAGCCGAGTAGTTTGCCAGTTCTGTGACGTCACCGAGAACACTTCCGGGTTGGGTTTGCCCGACTTCCGCCAGTGGTGCCCGGTGTGCTGCTGCTACGGAGGGAGGATGACTTCGCTGCGAGCCTTCACCTGTGACGATCTTTTTCGGTTCAACAACATGTGAGACGAGACGATGGGATGGAGAGTAGGGGATATCTGCATACTACTGAGGCATTAAAGGGGACTTGGTCTGTCCTTCGACTGCTTATAACATATAGGCTTAGGCCTTAAAGCAGAAAAATGATTCCTGACAGCTAGCGGCTTATACATATCGCAGGGCCTTACAGGGGCTGTCTCGTCAGCACTGCTTATACAAATGGCAGGCCTTTAAGGGGACTGTCTGACCTGCACCGCTTTATCATACTTCAGGCTTAGGGGATGTCTCTGCCAGCTGCTGCAGTTACTTCCGCTCGGCCTTATGGGCTGTCTGGACAGCAACCTGCTTCATCCATAATGGTGGCCTTAAAGGGGATGTCTGACTAGCGCTTATTTATAGGCAGGCCTTAAAGGGTGTCTGCGCATGTTATACTACGCAGGCTTAAAGGCCTGTCTGACTGATGCTGTATATCATAAAGGCAGGCTTAAAGTGGTGTCTGCCAGCACTGCTTATACATACGCAGGCCTTAAAGGGGGCTGTCTGACCAGCACATGCTATACATAGCCGCAGGCACTTAAGGGAGCGCTCGACCAGCATGCTTAGTACATACCGCAGGCCTTAAGGGGCTGTCTGCCAGCATGTTTACACTGGCTGGCCTTAAGGGATGTCTGACCCAGCACTGTTTACATAGCGGCCTTAAAGGGGCTGTCTGTCCAGCATGTTATATAGCAGCCTTAAGGATGTTGACTGCCTGCTTTATTACTTAAGGCAGGCCTTAAGGGGATGTCTGCCAGCACTGCTATACTACGAGGCCTTAAAGGGGCTGTCTGACCTGCACTGCTTATACATTAGGCAGGCCTTAAAGGGGCTGTCTGTCCAGCACTGCTTATACATATCGCAGGCCTTAAAGGGGATGTCTGTCCAGCATGCTTATACAAACGCAGGCCTTAAAGGGGTTGTCTGACCGCACTGCTTATACATAAGGCTGGCCTTAAAGGGATTCTGACCTGCGCTGCTTATACATACCGCAGGCCTTAAAGGGGCTGTCTGTCCAGCACTGCTTATACATAAGGCTGGCCTTAAAGGGGATGTCTGACCAGCATGCTTATACATAAGACAGGCCTTAAAGGGGTGTCTGCCTGCATGCTTATACATAAGCAGCTTAAAGGGCTGTCTGCAGCACTGCTTATACATAATCGCAGGCCTTAAAGGGGTTTGTCTGACCAGCACTGCTTATACATAAGGCTGGCCTTAAAGGGAATGTCTGACCTGCGTGCTTATACATAAGGCAGGCCTTAAAGGGGATGTCTGTCCAGCACTGCTTATACATATCGCAGGCCTTAAGGGGTGTCTGACCAGCACTGCTTATACATAAGCTGGCCTTAAAGGGTGTCTGACCAGCACTGCTTATACATACGCAGGCCTTAAAGGGGCTGTCTGACCAGCACTGCTTATACATAAGGCAGGCCTTAAAGGGAATGTCTGACCTGCACTGCTTATACATACCGCAGGCCTTAAAGGGAATGTCTGACCTGCACTGCTTTACATAAGGCAGGCCTTAAAGGGGATGTCTGACCTGCGCTGCTTATACATACCGCAGGCCTTAAAGGGATGTCTGACCTGCACTGCTTATACATAAGGCAGGCCTTAAAGGGGATGTCTGCCAGCACTGCTTATACATACGCAGGCCTTAAAGGGCTGTCTGTCCAGCACTGCTTATACATAAGGCAGGCCTTAAAGGGATGTCTGACCTGCACTGCTTATACATAAGGCAGGCCTTAAAGGGGATGTCTGCCAGCCTGCTTTACATACGCAGGCCTTAAAGGGGATGTCTACCGCACTGCTTATAAGGCAGGCCTTAAGGGGATGTCTGACCAGCTGCTTATACATACGCAGGCCTTAAAGGGGCTGTTGTCAGCATGCTTATACATAAGGCGGCTTAAGGGAATGTTGCCAGCCTGCTTATAATAAGACAGGCTTAAAGGATGTCTGACCTGCCTGCTTATACATAAGGCAGGCCTTAAAGGGGTGTCTGCCAGCACTGCTTATACATACGCAGGCCTTAAAGGGGCTGTCTGACCTGCACTGCTTATACATAAGGCAGGCCTTAAAGGGGTGTCTGATCCAGCACTGCTTATACATACGCAGGCCTTAAAGGGGCTGTCTGATCCAGCACTGCTTATACATAAGGCAGGCCTTAAAGGGGATGTCTGCCAGCACTGTTATACATAGGCAGGCCTTAAAGGGGATGTCTGACCAGCACTGCTTATACATACCGCAGGCCTTAAAGGGAGCTGTCTGCCAGCCTGCTTATACATACGGCTGGCCTTAAAGGGGATGTCTGACCAGCACTGCTTATACATAAGGCAGGCCTTAAAGGGATGTCTGACCAGCACTGCTTATACATACGCAGGCCTTAAAGGGATGTCTGACCTGCACTGCTTATACATAGGCAGGCCTTAAAGGGGATGTCTGACCTGCACTGCTTATACATACCGCAGGCCTTAAAGGGGATGTCTGACCAGCACTGCTTATACATAAGGCAGGCCTTAAAGGGGATGTCTGACCAGCACTGCTTATACATAACGCAGGCCTTAAAGGGGCTGTCTGTCCAGCACTGCTTATACATAAGGCAGGCCTTAAAGGGAATGTCTGACCGCACTGCTTATACATAGGTAGCTGTCTGCACCTTTATAACAGTAGGTGATGTCTGACCGCCAGAAGCATTATACATTAGGCAGGCCTTAAGGGTGTCTGTCCTAGCCTGCTTTTACATAGAAGGCCTTAAGGGTGTCCTGTACAGCTGCTATACATAGGCAGGCTTAAAGGCATGTTGTCGCACATGTTTAATACGCGGCCCTTAAAGGGGCTTGTCTGACCTCAGCTGGTATACATAGCTTGGCCCTTAAGGGTGTGTCTGACCAGCGCTGCTTACTTACGCAGGCCAAGGCTCAATTCTTCCTCACTCGTCACAAATGCAGGCCTTATTATGGGCCATATTGTAGCCTCACTGGGGCTTTGTCAGGTGTGAGGTGATGTTACTCAGGTCTGTCACACATCCATGGCCTGTCTGCACTGTGCTGGGTAATGCTAAATATCAGGACATAATGAATGTGACCCAGTGCGGTCCTGATACCATGTGAGGCGGCAACAAGAGTACAGAGACGGCTGCCCATTATACAGTAACGAGCACAGGACTAGCCAGGCAGCTGCAGCACTGCAAAGAGAGCAGCTGCCACCAGCGATAGGCAAGCAGCTAACCCGCCAGCTTCAGAAACGGCGTCACGGCTCATAACGCGGCTTCAGGTCTGCTAGCAGCCGGTAGTTGCCTAGTTCTGTACGTACCGAGAACTCGTTGGTTGCGATTCAGTGGCCCGGTGTCTGCGCACGGAGGTATACTTCGCTGCGGCCTTCACCTGTGACGACTTTTCGGTCAACAACATTGAGCGAGCTATGGGATGTGGTAGGGATCTGCATATACTAGGCAAGCTTAAAGGGGTGTCTGACTCGCTGCATATACATAAGGCAGGCCTTAAAGGGGTGTCTGACCAGCACTGCTTATACATATCGCAGGCCTTAAAGGGATGTCTGACCAGCACTGCTTATAATAAGCAGGCCTTAAAGGGGATGTCTGCCTGCACTGCTTATACATACAGCAGGCCTTAAAGGGGATGTCTGCCAGCACTGCTTATACATACAGCAGGCCTTAAAGGGGATGTCTGACCAGCACTGCTTATACATAAGGCAGGCCTTAAAGGGGATGTCTGACCAGCACTGCTTATACATAAGCAGGCCTTAAAGGGCTGTCTGCCAGCACTGCTTATACATAAGGCAGGCCTTAAAGGGGATGTCTGACCAGCACTGCTTATACATACAGCAGGCCTTAAAGGGATGTCTGACCAGCGCTGCTTATACATAAGCGGCCTTAAAGGGGTGTCTGTCCTGCACTGCTTATACATATCGCAGGCCTTAAAGGGTGTCTGACCAGCCTGCTATACATAAGGCTGGCCTAAGGGGCTGTCTGTCAGCATGCTTATACATGGCAGGCCTTAAAGGGATGTCTGACCTGGCTGCTTATACATATGCGGCCTTAAAGGGATGTCTGACCTGCACTGCTTATACATAGCAGGCCTAAGGTTACCGGCCTATAGGGGATGCTGACAGCACTGCTTACAATCGAGCCTTAGGTGTTGCAGCACTGCTTATAAAGCAGCTAAAGGGGATGTCTGACCTGCACTGCTTATACATAAGGCAGGCCTTAAAGGGGATGTCTGACCAGCACTGCTTATACATACCGCAGGCCTTAAAGGGGTGTCTGTCCAGCACTGCTTAACATAAGGCGGCCTTAAAGGGGATGTCTACCATGCACTGCTTTATAAGGAGGCCTTAAAGGGAATGTCTGACCAGCACTGCTTATACTACCGCAGCCTTAAAGGATGTCTGCCCGCACTGCTTATACTAAGCATGCCTTAAATGGATGTCTGACCAGCACTGCTTACATACGCGGCCTTAAAGGGGCTGTCTGTCCGCACTGCTTATACATACGCAGGCCTTAAAGGGATGTCTGACCAGCCTGCTTATACATACGCAGGCCTTAAAGGGGCTGTCTGTCCAGCACTGCTTATACATAAGGCGGCCTTAAAGGGGATGTCTGCCAGCACTGCTTATACATAAGCAGGCCTTAAAGGGGCTGTCTGCCAGCACTGCTTATACATAGCAGGCCTTAAAGGGAATGTCTGACCTGCGCTGCTTATACATAAGGCGGCCTTAAAGGGGATGTCTGCCGCACTGCTTATACATATCGCAGGCCTTAAAGGGGCTGTCTGACCAGCACTGCTTATACATTAGGCGGCCTTAAAGGGGCTGTCTGTCCAGCACTGCTTATACATATCGCAGGCCTTAAAGGGTGTCTGTCCAGCACTGCTTATACAAACGCAGGCTTAAAGGGGTTTGTCTGACCACACTGCTTACATAGGCTGCTTAAGGGAATATCTACCTCGTGCTTATACTACGCAGGCCTTAAAGGGGTGTCTGTCCAGCACTGCTTATACATAAGGCTGGCCTTAAAGGGGATGTCTGACCAGCACTGCTTATACATAAGACAGGCCTTAAAGGGGCTGTCTGTCTGCACTGCTTATACATAAGCAGGCCTTAAAGGGGCTGTCTGTCCAGCACTGCTTATACAAATCGCAGGCCTTAAAGGGGTTTGTCTGCCACACTGCTATAATAGCGGGCCCTTAAAGGATTCTGACTCGAAGGGGCTGTCTGTCCTGCCCTTCTTATACATAAGGCAGGCCTTAAAGGGGCTGTCTGTCCAGCACTGCTTATACATAAGGCAGGCCTTAAAGGGGCTGTCTGTCCAGCACTGCTTATACATAAGGCAGGCCTTAAAGGGAATGTCTGACCTGCGCTGCTTATACATACCGCAGGCCTTAAAGGGAATGTCTGACCAGCACTGCTTATACATAAGGCAGGCCGTAAAGGGGATGTCTGTCCTGCACTGCTTATACATAAGGCAGGCCTTAAAGTGGATGTCTGTCCAGCACTGCTCATACATAAGGCAGGCCTTAAAGGGGCTGTCTGTCCTGCACTGCTTATACATACCGCAGGCCTTAAAGGGGCTGTCTGTCCTGCCCTTCTTATACATAAGGCAGGCCTTAAAGGGCTGTCTGTCCAGCACTGCTTATACATAAGGCAGGCCTTAAAGGGGCTGTCTGTCCAGCACTGCTTATACATAAGGCAGGCCTTAAAGGGAATGTCTGACCTGCGCTGCTTATACATACCGCAGGCCTTGAAGGGGATGTCTGACCAGCACTGCTTATACATAAGGCTGGCCTTAAAGGGAATGTCTGTCCAGCACTGCTCATACATAAGGCAGGCCTTAAAGGGGCTGTCTGTCCTGCACTGCTTTATACATAAGGCTGGCCTTAAAGGGGATGTCTGACCAGCACTGCTTATACATAAGGCAGGCCTTAAAGTGGATGTCTGTCCAGCACTGCTTATACATAAGACAGGCCTTAAAGGGGCTGTCTGACCAGCACTGCTTATACATAAGGCTGGCCTTAAAGGGGCTGTCTGTCCTGCACTGCTTATACATAAGGCAGGCCTTAAAGTGGATGTCTGTCCAGCACTGCTTATGCATAAGGCAGGCCTTAAAGGGAATGTCTGACCTGTGCTGCTTATACATACGCAGGCCTTGAAGGGGATGTCTGCCAGCACTGCTTATACATAAGGCTGGCCTTAAAGGGAATGTCTGACCAGCACTGCTTATACATACCGCAGGCCTTAAAGGGGATGTCTGACCAGCGCTGCTTATGCATAAGGCAGGCCTTAAAGGGATGTCTGACCAGCGCTGCTTATACATAAGGCAGGCCTTAAAGGGGATGTCTGACCAGCACTGCTTATACATAAGGCAGGCCTTAAAGGGATGTCTGACCAGCACTGCTTATACATAAGACAGGCCTTAAAGGGGATGTCTGACCAGCACTGCTTATACATAAGGCTGGCCTTAAAGGGATGTCTGACCAGCACTGCTTATACATATCGCAGGCCTTAAAGGGGCTGTCTGACCAGCACTTCTATAATAAGGCTGGCCTTAAAGGGAATGTCTGACCAGCACTGCTTTTACATAAGCAGGCCGTAAAGGGGATGTCTGACCTGCGCTGCTTATACATAAGGCAGGCCTTAAACGGGCTGTCTGTCCAGCACTGCTTATACATACCGCAGGCCTTAAAGGGGATGTCTGACCAGCACTGCTTATACATAAGGCAGGCCTTAAAGGGATGTCTGACCAGCACTGCTCATACATAAGGCAGGCCTTAAAGGGGCTGTCTGTCCAGCACTGCTTATACATAAGGCAGGCCTTAAAGGGAATGTCTGACCTGCGCTGCTTATACATACCGCAGGCCTTGAAGGGAATGTCTGACCAGCACTGCTTATACATAAGGCAGGCCTTAAAGGGGATGTCTGACCAGCGCTGCTTATACATAAGGCAGGCCTTAAAGAGGATTTCTGATCAAGAGCACAGCTGGTAACCATGCACCTGCTATGATCAGGTCGCACAGTGGGCCCTGCTGCCTTTCGGGGGCTCCTGCAGGTTACACTGAGGAGTCCATTGTTTTGACTAGACAGAAAGCCCCTGCCTCCGTAGTGGTAGATGGAGGCTCCAGCACGGTGTGGTCTCGGCCTCACTTGCATGGTTGCTCTTATGGGTTATTCCCATCATTGTAGGATATCACAGGTCAGGTGACACCTTGGTGACCGGTGGGTGCATGACCTCAGGGGTGTCCACTGACCCTAAGAACCGGGCACTGAAAAGCCCGTTCGGATTGGAGCTTGGATTGCACATCACCGCACTATTTATCGTTTGTGATTTTACTGAAGGTAGCCGCCCACATCCTCAGCACCATAGTCCCCCCGCTCCGTTATCTGTGAGCAGTTCAGAATCATTGGTGGCCCCTGTGGTCAACATCAATCTGTCAAAAGGCTTTCGCAAAAGATGAGTGACAGGATTAACCGTACCCTGGTTGACAGATCACGTGAAAGACTGGCTGCCAGAAAGGAGTGCTGTGAACGCCTCCTACCCACAGGACCCCGGGGCTTCTGGTCTGTAGGTCCGGTACTTTGTTGCACCATGATACATTTCTGATGTCATAAGGCCTATAAGTCAGAAGAAATGCATTGTACCAGGGTCCTACGGGGTTTCCTGCTCATCTCTAGTTGTCTCCTATTTTGTGATGACGTGTAATGATGGCAGTAAAGGAGCATTTACACTGTACAATTATCGGGAAAAAGCTTTCCTATTGGGAAATGAGCATTCTTAGGAGGCTTTTTCACTAAACAGGCTTCTGAGCACTCGCCGAATGAGCAAAACACTTGTTCATAGGATGAAATGATTTGGCTTGCAGGTTCTTGACAGCGCATTATTCTGACCTACGCTGCTGAGAACAACGGCAGCTTATGTGCACTGATCTATTGCAGATTGTTTAGTGCCTGGTCTGAGTGTATAAATGGACGCCAATCAGTGGTCACTTTTTAGTCCATGGTCAACAGGTGTAAACAGACCCTAAAGGGTATGCCACACTAAACAAGAACGCTAACGAGATCGCTAAAAAACGTCACTATTTAGCGATCTCGTTAGTGATGTTGTTGTGTGTGGCATGTAGCAACGACGTGGCCCCTGCTGTGATCCTCCTGTGATCTCGTTCATCGTTCTCATCGTTCCGGACCCTATTTTGATCGTTGGCGTCCCGCTGGTGAGCATATATCGCTGAGTGTGGCACCTTTTTGTGAGCGATGTGCGGTGTTTTTGTACCGCCAAAGTCGTTAAGGAGATCGCTAACCGCGATAGCGTCCTTAACGACATCGCTAAATTAGGCAGCTACTAGCGATATTGAAACGATCCCGCTAGCGATCGCATTAGTATGCGTCGTTATCGTGATCGCTAGCGGGATCGTTAAGTGTGGCAGTACCTTAACACTTTAGTTTGCACTCTGTTAGGATATAGCTCCCATTACTCATATAGGGCAGTGTTTATATTCCTTGTTTTTTCATTTATTTTACTTACTTATCTAGTGCTATTGATTCCTCAGCACTTTACAGACGTCATCATAGCGTATATCTTCAATAGCCATTGGCGAGCACTCGTTCAGCTGATTGCTCTCTCCTGCCCCCCCACATATGCATGCACACCCAGCTTGGTAGCACGTTCACGTGTTTTAATTGGGGAGAGTGGAGCAGGCCGCTGACAGATTCTTCCATTCCTGATTACTTCTTCCTCTTATCTCTGGAGCCTCCGCAGAGACATGATGTAGATGTTTGGTCTCTGAATTTGGCATTGTCTGCTGCCTTATCTCTGACCTTATACGCTGTGACCCCTCATGGCTGTGCTGCACAGAATGTGTCCTGCGTGCTCCACATTGGATTTACAGGGACAATCCAGACGCCATATACTCCCAACTGTTCATGCTTTACCTGGGTCAACACAATTTCTGTTTGCTTCTCTGCCTCCTCTGTGCTTTATACTGCAGCTCTACTCAGGTTAGTTCCAGTCCATTAGCACAACCCCAGAAAAAAATGACCAAGAAGCAGAATTATAAACTATAAGTAACTACCGTGCAAAATATCAAAATATAATTGTGGTACATTTACTAACATAACTCTGGCTCTGGAGATGTATTTTGCCGTCATATTGCTAATATGTCCACGATAATAAGCTTAGTTTTAGTTATGATTGTTCTATTGTTTTTCAGTGCATGCAAACACTTACGGTATTTATTTTTTTTCTGCAGTAATTTGGATCCTCTCACAGAGACTGTATCCTTTTTGATTGATTTAAAGCCAGTCCAAGTTCTTTTTCTGTGTAAGCGCATTGTCCTAGAGATCACAATGCAGCGAGATCCTGGAACCTAATGTTACCTTAACGGGAGCTGTAGTATGGGATCCCTTTCTACTTACAGTATCTGGCGCATTGGCCCGAATACTTCATTGTTGCTGAGGCGCCTGGTGGAGAACTCATGGGTTACAGTAAGTAATTCTACAGTAATGGCCTGTATTGTTATTCATGGCAGAAGCAAGTGACCTACAGCCATGACAAGAGTAACTGGCCTTTAAGGGTAAGTTCACACTAGGTGTTTTTTCAGCGTTTTTTTTCTACAGCAAAACGTGATCTCTTAGCAGGAAAAAAGCTGCAGAAAAAAAGTATGTTTTCCTTTGTTTTTCTTGCGGCGTTTTTGCAGTGGTTTTGGCATGATAGAATTGTCTCTTGTGCATGCTGATAAAGTTTAGTGTTGAAAAATGAAAAGTCCTATTCCAGAGAATGAGGTTTTGGCACAAAAACTGCTGCAAAACACGATGCCTGCTTTTTTGTGCGTTTTTTTCACCACCCATTCAATTTAATGGGTGAAAAACGCTGAAAGATGTGACATGCTCTATGTCCAAAAAACCATGCAAAGCACGAAATACTGATCACAAAAAAAAAAACAATGTGTGTTCATGAGATTTCTGAAGTCTCATATGCTTTGCTGGTAATTGTAAAATGCTGCAAAAATGCCCAGTGTGAACTTAGCTTAAATAATGTTTGATCTGTTATATCCACTGTTAAGTAGTTTTTTTTTTGTTGGTGGAGGGTCCAGGTTATGAGACCCCCACCAATTGCCTAAATAGTGATTCTTGCACATCCAGCACCAGGAGTGAGGTCAAAATCCTGACGCTTTAAGGCTATGTGCAGATGGTGCGGATTCTGCTGAGGAATTTTCCGCGCAGATTTTGGTAAATCCACAGGTAAAAATGACCTGCTTTTTACCTGCGGATTTGCCGCGGTTTTTGTGCGGATTTCCCCTGCGGTTTCAGACCTGCGGATTTTTATTTAGAGCAGGTCTGACAGCGCTGCGGAACTGCACAAAAGAAGTGACATGCTGCGGATTTAAATCCGCACCAAATCCGCGCGGAAAAATTCGCAGCATGTGCACTGCGTTTTTTTTTTTACATTGATTCTAATGCTACTGTATATCACTTGCAGTTCTGGTGCGGATCCGCAGCGGAAAATCCGCAATGTGTGCACAGACCCTAAAACATTTTTAAGAATCCGCTGTCAGTAGCGGCAGGGCCCTCGCTTTTCGATCAATGCTGCTTTTACAAACAATATTTAAAGCAATAGCCAACCAATCAGAATGTAGGAATCTCGCATGTTAAACTAAAGCAATCGCAGTACCGGCCACTGTGTGATTTCATATCAGCACTTGACAATATACAAAAACCTCAGTATTCCTACTAAGCATGGGTACTGAATATCAGACCTGCACACAAAGCGATCCAAAGTTTCTGTGTATATTGTACCAATTTGATTCAATCGGCCATGGTCCAGTCCGGATCTCTGTGGCACCAGTCTTCTCCTCCGCACCCTTCATCCTGGGCATGACCATGCGGGGCCTAGTAGGCAGCAGAGGACTGAGGATGCTGGGCACAGAAATGAAGACGTCTGCCATAGTCTTGCCATATCTGCACTTAACCCAAGGTGGCAGAAGTGCGCCGCTTATATAATACTCAACAGGGGTACAACGTAGAAAAGAACTAGCACAGCCATAGGGCTCAATGCACTCGACTGTCCGAGGCTTTATTGGCATTGTTATAAAATTTTGTTGTCATGTCAAAACAATGAAAAACCTAAGGACCCCGTTATAAATCAGTGAGGTCATGACTAACACAGGGTACAAATACGATAAAGTAACCCTGCACATCGTCACTGACAGTGACTTTATCCGTCATGTATAGTCGCCCTATTTGCCTCTGCTGTCGTCCTGGTCCTTCTTCATCTAAGATCGCAGACACAGTGGTATAAGGCGTAGTGTGAAAGAGGAAGCGTCATTTTAATATTTGTTCCATATATTAATAGTGCCCCTGAAAAGAGACAACTGAACTTTTTAGAGGGAAAACCCCTTTAATGATAAAATGTGTGGCTGACGTACATTGGTATCAGAAGGACAGGTTCAGCTTGTTGAGAGCTCACAGTTTTGGCCAGAGGCATACGAGTAAAGAGCATTGCTTATAGATTATTGCTTTCGTGACAGACAGAACCGGGATGAGCCTGTTCTCTCCTCCATACATGAGCCTACAGACAGAGTATAGGGCAGGAACACACTGGTAAGTCCCAGTGAGGCCGCCTTGTACATGTCGTCAAGCTCCATTATCCAGGACACTGGTTTCTGTCATATTCCTCCAAAGGTAGCACGGCTGCAAGTCCCTATGGTCCTCTCTCTTTTACTTACTTGACAATTATGCTGACTGACACCACTGATGAGAGCAGAGAAAATTAGGCAAGACAGCTCGGCTTCCATATTGTCGGCCCTATAACCCCTACAATGACTTTCTCTGACCTGTATGCTCTGCTCCCTAAATCTCAACCACTTGCATTGTCAAACGTCTTCTATATGTGAGTGAGGGGAATTATCTCAGTACCTCAGTATATACGTTTGTCTAAGCGATCAGTTCCCACACTGCTATATGCTATTACTACCTGTCTGAAGGCCGAGTTATCCTATGTAAACCTTTTTCCATTGTGTTGCAGTAATGGGGAAAGCAGAAGGATCGGTGGCCAGAGAGGAGTGGCACGGCCATGTCACCGCACTGTCCGTAGCCCCTGAATTCCGGCGTCTTGGTTTGGCTGCAAAACTCATGGAGCTCCTAGAGGAAATATCTGAAAGGTGACGACTCTTCTGTGTTCATCACTATGTGGATTTTAGTGTCTGCGCTAATTGCCGTGTACTCCTTTTCAGGAAAGGAGGGTTCTTTGTGGATCTTTTCGTTAGAGTATCCAATCAGGTTGCAGTTAACATGTACAAGCAGCTGGGTTACAGTGTGTACAGGACCGTGATCGAGTACTATTCAGCCAGCAATGGGGAGCCAGACGAGGACGCCTATGGTAAGTAGCAAGCCGGAGTGATCGATGAAACTTATACAGTCCTCTGAGCACATTGACATACTTATTCCCATCTCTGATTTTCACTGCTAAGAAGGGAAACGCTGCTTCCAGGTCCCGGCCCCCAGTGGCCGACTACGGAAACAGCTTAGTGCCTCCGACCTGCGCTGTTTGTGTACCCCCTATTATAAATGAATGGGAGTTATGGAAACGGTACCATAAATCTGAGTTACAATGTTGTGGAAACAGTGCAGCCAGCAGCACTGTGCGGTGTCTGTAAATCCCATTAATTTCTATGAGCCTTACACAAAGTGTATCACAGCTGCACCCGCATGCTTTAGTAGTTCTGCTGCTGGATACCGGCACCTACAAGCAATGATTCTCCTCTGGGCCATAAAAGGCAATGATGGAATGACCCTTTAAGGTGATCGCACTGTGGGGAAATTATCATTTCCAGCTGAACTCCTGACCTCTCGGTGTGGCCATCAGGCCTGATAATGGCGCTGGAAAAGGAGAAAGGTTAGCTTGTAGCAGTAATCACCAGCTCCAGTGATATGATGAAAAATAACACAAAATAATACACCTACCTTTTTGGTATCTCTGTAACCACCACAACATGGGCTTTAAGAAAATACACTTTTGTAGGTAAGTAAACAACGTATTGTTTTTCTTTTTTTTTTTGCATATACCACCAAAATAAATTTAATAAAAATGATTTCTAATAAAATATGTCTAAAAATGGTGCGTGTAAAAATTACACTTGTCAAAAACAAGGTCTTCTACTGCTGCATTAATGCAAAGATTAAAAAAAGTTATTAGTTCGGGAATGACAAGATAACAAAATGTCAGGCATAATCCGTTGAATACCTGAAGGGACGGATCCGGCGCTGAAATGAAAAAACCAATGCAACGGATCAGTTTTTTTGCTGGATCTGATGTGAACTTTTGAACCCGGAAAAAGAAGTTTTGCAGCCGGAAAATGCAGGTACGCATGTCCGGACCGAGGAGAGAGAGAGAGAGACCTTGGTTTCCAGAATCCGGATCAGTCTTTTGACAGATTGCACAAAAGACTGGTCCGGTTCCATACACTTGTATTATTTCCGGCCGCCTGATGCGCCGCTTCAGGCACATCAGGCGGCTCTGGAAAAAAAAAAAAACGTTAGTGACCATTTTGTCCGGCCGCCGGAATGTATATTTCTGCCGGATCCGGACAAAAACGGATGCAACGCAACGACATCAGGCACGATCCGGCGCTAATGAAAGTCAATGCTAAAAAAACGCATCCGTACCGGATCCGTTTTTTTAACAACACGCCGGATCGTGCCTGAAGTCAAAAAACGGATGTGTGAAAGAGGCCTTAATGCACTTGCAGAATTTCCTGAATATCTCATCCAGTGGCCACACGTCATCATATATCTTCTTGAAACACAATTCAGAACGTAAAGGCCACATACGTCAAGTGTGCTGTACATGTCCGCCACCAAGGCAGCTTGGTCTATAAATAAGATGCAATAAATCTGTCATGTCCTGGCTTATTTTTAGTGTAATTTTGAGTAGTCAGACTGATGTGTTTATTCTACATGTGTGTGATTTCTATAGGTCGTCCCTGATAGCAGGTAACATTATACCGTCCTGTTCATTCTTCCTTGTGTTGTGTTTTCTTTGCAGACATGAGAAAGGCACTTTCCAGAGACACAGAGAAAAAGTCCATCATCCCCGTACCGCACCCAGTCAGGCCGGAGGACATTGAATAACCTTAGCTGGGGTTCTTGGGCACAATAGTGAAGATCATATTTGCATATTCTGTATATATAGAACAATGCTAAACTAGTCTGACAACGTTCTTTCCATGCTTCACAGACTGCCTGAAATATGTTCTCCAAAAATGTCTTATGCACACGCTCACTGTAAGTCTGCTCATATTCAGTCAGAACTATTAGGTATATAGGTTTATACCATGGTCCTAATAACACATCTTATAGTAGTATTCTAAATCTGCGTGAATTACACCTGGCTTTTCTGATCAGGTAATGTGTATGGCTGACTGATATAAAGGGGTAGATCTGCGACACGCACCAGCGCATTGGGCAGTGAGAAGCGGTAATGATGGGGTGTCTGCGTATCCCTGAACGGACGTTGCATGGTTAGCTGGAATCCTACACCCGTCCTGGTCCCATGAATGTCCTGGCACAACCTGATTAGTGTGCTCACCTCCTGATGTGGAAGTCGCAGACGACCCTTTGTATTCAATCTGCTGTATTTTTTGATGCAGAGAGGCTATGGAAGCTAAACCATCTAACGTTTTTTGATGAGACCATATTGTAAAAAAATGCTTTTTTATAAAAAGAAAAAAAAAAGCAAACCACTTTTTGGTATAAAAAAAAAAAAAAAAAACCAGAAAAGGTATCTATATCCTTTTTTAGTTATGGTTAAAAAAAAAATGTCAGATTCATGCCTGAATCACAGGCACCATGAATCTGACACTGCTACATTAATGCAGACATGTATGTTTTAGGGCACGGACAACCATTGCATCGCAGTGCTCAGACTGGCCGGTGGCTCTCCTGACCCGAGGTGACAGCTGCACAGAAATACATGTGGTCACTCTCAGGTCAGGAGAGCCGCCGGCCAGTCCGAGCACTGCAGTGCAATAGTTGTCTGTGTTATAAGGCCGTCTGACTGCGCCCTTACTCTAAGTCCTTGCATCATTTTAGGGAAAACAAATTCTGAAACACTAACCAGGTAGAGACCTGTCAGTATAGGACAGTAGGCTGGAGAGAAGTTATTGGGCGCTGGCCTGGTGTACTAGGTATTCGAGAGGCATCAGCCCCAGCCAAAAGTAGTTTTTTTTTCCCTTAAACAGCTCAGTGTATGAGTAAACACGTGGTTGCAATAACAGCCAGCATCTGATTTATGATTCCATATTTTCGGTCCGAGTGTGATCCGACAAAGCATCAGATCGCACTCAAACCAGTGTTATTCTATGGGGCCTCACATGTCTATTTTTTAAATTTTTTTTCCTCCGACACAGTCTGGCCAAGGAAAAAAAAAAAAAAAAATCGCTGCATGCACAATTTGCATCCAATATTTGGATTGTACTCGGCCATCCAGTCATTGAGTCCGTGGAAAAAATCCGACCGCACTCAGATGACAGTGAAGAAGATGGGGAAATTTTATGTGAGAAAATGGGATCACACTCTGCTCCGTGTGATTAGCATAATCAGACCGATTTAGCCTTAAAGGGAGGATCAGGTTTCTAAAAATAAATAAAGGCTTTCTAAATAATATTGCAGCACATCCTGATCCAAGTGTACCAGCCAGAGACAATGGACAAGAGCGGCGCTGATTCTGGGAAATGAACAGATCTATTAATGTGATCCCCGGCTTCTGTAGTAGGAGGCAGAGTTCCCAGTGAGAGATTCTTGGGATACACATAAATCAATAATTACTCACTTTGGTATAATATTGTGAAGTTGTCTTTTAACTCAGCCATTAATTACATTTAGTAGTGCCCCCTAGGCCTGCTGTTCTCATGTGGATGTGTAAGTATTAATATAAGGTGGTAGCTGTGCCCAAGGACCTTCTGTATATACTGCTACAGTCTGCTGTGATAATGATCTACTATGTAACCTGCTCCTCCATGTTAGATCATGATGCTGTAAAAAGCTGATATGAGAATGTATGGAATAAAATGTGCGGCTGTTCTTGATAATTGATGGGGTTTTTTTCATGAGCCTTGAAAAATATATATTTTTTAAATTACTTCAATGTAAAAATAAACTTTGCACTCACAATCCAGCGCTGCACTCACAATCCAGCAGTGGTTGGAGCTGAATTCTCCCAGAAATCCTATGTTGTCCCTATGTTTGGACAAAGCGTTCTCTGTTCCACTGCTTTGTAGATTGACTAAACTTGGTAATGTGGTTAAATTAAAGGGTTATTCTGATCTGAGACATGTATGGCAAATCCAGGCTTATGCCAAAAATGTCCAAAAGATGCGGATCCCACCTGCTGCTACTCGCATGTATTTTGAGAAGAGGCCCACGTTGTGTGCCGCTGTGACTGGCATCTATTGCAGAGCATTCATCGTAATTTTCTATTTCTGTACGGAAAGTTCAGCTGGGACCAGATCTGGAGATATTGTGTATCAGTATTATCTGATTTTTACAGATTGCTGTATCGTCATTTCGAGGGGTCTGCTCCTCAGCATGTCCTATATAGAGAGTGGTGAACCTCGAGCCGTCCTAATATTATAGACAGCCATTTGTATCTATAGCCGATATGTAATCAACGCTCCCGCTGAAGTGAAAATTGGTAGGTTAGGCTATTCTCTAGCAAAATTAGCTGTTTGCCAAGGATGTTAGGAGCTAGAATAATATCTGCCTATTGTGCAAACGCTTCTTATATTAGTGTTAAAGGGGTTTTCAGCTGCAGATGAAGGAAGAGAGCCACAGTAATTCATTACTGATGGGTAGGCGGAGCCCCAGATCAGGATGTTACCTCAGATCAAAAGAGTGATGACTGGCTGGCCCCTCCAGCTCGGGCTCCTCCTACTCAGCTCCAGTCTAAGATTTGAGGTCCAGAGGATGGTCGCTGCTAATGCAGCTCCTCAGAAAATTTTATTATTTTAATATTCGGACAGGAGACTTGGATCACTAGTTGGTCTAGAGGTCTCAGGGGTATCAGCGCTGCTGTACCCCAACCTCTCCCTTGGCGGATCTGTATTCACTCAAAGTCCCTGCAGAATCCTTGCCGGCCCTGGGGGATGAGGAGAGCTTCTCTGGCGGGAACGCAAACCACACGTGCGGTCACTGCGTTCTTCGCCCTGGAGGGAAGCATGGGCACTGCGCCAGAAACCCCTGAGGGTCCCTGTGGCGCCTTGGCTGGTGAGTACTCCACACAAATTTTAATAATAATTATGTGTGAGTGCTTTAGCGTCTGAATGAGCAGCGCTATTATTAATGTCAGCGTTACTATGTCAGTATGCTTCAGCGCTGCTGTGACAGCGCTACTACATGTAAATGTCAGTAAGCTTCAGCGCTGCTGTGACAGCGCTACTACATGTAATATCAGTATGCTTCAGCGCTACTGTGACAGCGCTACTACATGTAATGTCAGTATGCTTCAGCGCTACTGTGACAGCGCTACTACATGTAAATGTCAGTAAGCTTCAGCGCTGCTGTGACAGCGCTACTACATGTAATGTCAGTATGCTTCAGCGCTACTGTGACAGCGCTACTACATGAAGATGTGGTGATTTTTTGTCCGCAGGCAGATACCTGCAGGACAGAGAGGGAGCAGGAGCGGGGAGAGTTCGCGCTCATTATTTGAGCTAGCAGGGGGCGTGGCCTGTCTATCCCGGTCTTTTGAGCAGGAAGACGCGCGCTCTGGCTTTTCTCCTGCGACCCCCTCACTGTGGCGGCCATTACTCAGGCTCCTGGGCTCCTCGGACCGCTCCCCTCCTCATATAGACACCACGGCCAGCTGGGTGAGTGTGGATTCCTCACCCCGCAGCGCAGCGATCGCTATCCTGCAGCTGCAGTCTCATCAGAGACATAAAAATTGGCTGGGGCTCACAAATATATATATATTTTGGTGAGTTTGCAATATTAACCCCTTTGAGGGTTATTTCTACCTGCTAAATTTGCTGACTGAATACCGCTGGGGTAACTCTGCTTGGTGGAGCGTTAACCCTTCAGCGTTTGAAAAAAAAAAAAAAAAAAAAACCGCATAGTTTTTTGCTGGTATTACCGCTTTGACCTGCTCATTCAGATGAGACATGTCTGAACAGAGTTCAGATGCCGCGGATCACGTCCCAGTGCCATTGCGGCAATCAGATACGCAGACCTCCACAGCGTCTAGCGCTGCGGTCGACAGCGGTGGAAAATTGGATGATATCGCTCGATCGATTAATAACTTATCTGACCTTTTAGGTCAATATGTGTCTGCTAATTCCTCTCAGAGGAAGCGACGCAGGCCGTTACCGGCCTCTACACGGAGCGAGTCAGATGTATCTGATATTGGGCAGAGTTCCCCTTTATATTCGGATGGAGAAATATCCGATTCAGATGCGGACGAGCCGCAGGGGCGTTCCTCTATGACGAAGCGTACGGAGGCATTAATTGAAGCCATGAGAGATATACTACAGTTACCGGAGGAGGTAACTAGTCGTCCTGGTAAATCAGCACGCATGTTCCAGGAGTCCCGTGCTTCGCGCACAACATTGCCAGCTCTGGATGAGCTTAATGGCGTGATAGAGGAGGAACGTCTATGTCCAGATAAGCGTTTTCATGGAACGCATTTCTTGGATACACTTTATCCTTGCTCTACGGAGTTAAAGGCTAATTGGACTTCTGCTCCTGAAGTGGATGTGTCCTTATCTCAGCTTAGTAAATCCTCACTACTCCCTATTAAGGGAAAAGCGAGCTTACAGGAGCCTTTGGATAGAAAGGCAGAATTGGCGGCAAAAGCAAGCTATGAGGCTGCGGGTCATGGATTTCGAGCAGTGCTAGGATCCATGTGTGCTGCTAGAGCTTCTCTAAGCTGGTTGGCACGTCTGAAGACGGAGTTGCAAAATGAATCTCCGTTATCTGAGATACGGGAAACTTGTGAATGGTTAGAAACGGCAGCCTGTTATATCTTTGATGCCGGTCTGGATACGGCATCTCTGCTGGCCAAAGCGCAAGCTTCAGCGGTCACAGTCAGAAGAGCTTTATGGCTCAGACAGTGGGCCGGGGACGCAGTTTCCAAACAAGGGTTGTTGGCCTTACCTTACAAGGGTGGCCATCTTTTTGGATCCGACCTCACAGAGCTGATTTCCAAGGCTAAGGCAAAGGAATCAGCATTACCACAGCGAAGGGCCATGGCCTCGGTGTCCAGTAAGCCTGGTGTTTATAGTGGTCGGCGGTCCTTTCGGGGCCGAGGACGATCTAGTCACTCCTCGTGGGGATCGGGTCGTCCTTCTTTCTCAGGAAAGAAATCCTCTCAGAAAACTCGTACTCCCTGGAAGCAGAGTTTCCGCCAGAACAAGCGGGAACTTGACAAGAAACCCGCAAAGTCGGATTGACGCCAGGGGTCCACTCGAGGATTCTCGAGTGGGGGGTCGCCTGCTTCTTTTCAAGGAGACTTGGATGGCTCGCGTTCCAGATTCCTGGGTAACGCGGATAGTGTCGGCAGGCTATTTCATAGAGTTTGCTTCTCAACCCCCAAATGTTTTTTGTCAATCTCGCGCTCCGTCGGAACCCGAGCTTGTTGTCGCTCTACAGCGAGAGGTCGAATCGCTACTACAAAAGGGTGTAGTGATACCGGTTCCGTCAGAGGACCGAGGAAAAGGTTTTTATTCCAACCTTTTTATAGTTCCCAAAAAGGAGAACAAATTTCGCCCGATTCTGGATCTCAAGCGATTAAACCGGCATGTCCATACCCGGAAATTTCGCATGGAGTCGCTTCGTTCCGTTGTGGCAGCTCTGTCACAGAACGATTTTCTGGTGTCAATCGACATTCGCGACGCCTATTTGCATATTCCCATCGGAAAGGCTCATCAGCGCTTTCTTCGATTTGCCATAGGTCAGAATCATTACCAGTTCGTGGCTCTGCCGTTCGGCTTAGCCTCAGCGCCAAGGGTCTTTACAAAAGTTCTGGCGCCCCTCATGGCACTCCTTCGAAGACAGGGGATTACGATTCTCCCTTATCTGGACGATCTTTTGATCGTGGCTTCCTCGGAGGAGGAGGCATTGACGGCTCGGGATTTGTCTCTTCAGTTTCTGAAAGACTTCGGTTGGCTGGTCAATTGGGAGAAGTCGTCCCTGGAACCATCGAGGACAATTCTCTTTTTGGGAATGCATCTCGACACGTTTCGGTCGGTAGTTTCCTTACCACCAGACAAACAGTCATGTCTTCTTCGACATGTACAGATTATGACAGCCTCAACGGCAATGTCCCTACGGAAGTGTATGCGTCTTCTGGGACTGATGGTGGCGTCCATGGAGGCAATTCCTTTTGCCCAGTTCCACTCCAGGACTCTTCAAAGGTTCATTTTGAGTCGATGGAACCAGTCGCAATCGCTGGATTGCAGTGTCACCATTTCTCGCGCGGTGCGGGATTCTCTAGAATGGTGGTTACGTCCAGGGGCATTCTCCCTGGGGAAGTCTTTCCTCCCTCTGAAGTGGTCAGTCATAACCACCGATGCCAGCCTGACGGGCTGGGGGGGTGTTTGGACCAATCTCTGGATTCAGGGGGTATGGTCACCGGAAGAGTCTGTGCTTCCGATCAACATCCTGGAATTGAGGGCGATTTTTCTTTGCCTCCAACATTGGACGGTCCCTTTGAGCGGTCTGCCAGTCCGTGTGCAGACAGACAATGCGACGGCTGTCGCGTATATCAATCACCAAGGTGGGACAAGGAGTTCCAGACTCATGGTAGAGGTGTCCCGAATTCTGATTTGGGCAGAGGCCAATGTACCAGCCATTTCGGCGATTCACATTCCAGGGGTTCAGAATATTACAGCGGACTTTCTCAGTCGCAGAAGGATGGATCCCGGGGAATGGAGCCTCCACCCGGAAGTCTTTGCACTACTGTGCTCTCGCTGGGGAACCCCCCAAGTGGATTTGATGGCTTCCAGGTCCAATGCCAAGTTACCGACATTCATGTCCAGGTACAAGGACCCGAAGGCGGTGGCGGTGGATGCTCTAGTGGCTCAGTGGGATCAGTTCAAGCTGATCTATGTATTCCCGCCGATATCCTTACTTCCTCTAGTGCTGCGTCGGATCAGACTAGAGAGAATTCCAGCTATTCTGATAGCTCCAGACTGGCCAAGAAGGGTGTGGTTCTCGACAATAATGTCGCTGTTGGCGGCACCTCCGTTTCCACTCCCTCTTCAACAGGACTTGTTGACTCAGGGGCCCATTTGTCATCCGGACTTGATGTCCCTGCGTTTGACGGCGTGGCTCTTGAGACCGAGATCTTGACCCGTAGAGGTTTTTCAGCCGAGGTCATTGCTACCCTTCGTGCTGCAAGATGTCCGGCTACTTCTAGGATTTACCACAAAATTTGGGAAACCTTCTTTTCGTGGTGTTTGGGGTCTTCTCGGAACCCGAGAAAGTTTTCCATTCCCAACCTGTTGGCTTTTCTGCAACATGGGCTAGACAAGGGTTTGGCAGTTAGCACTCTGAAAGGTCAGATTTCTGCTCTGTCTTTATTATTCCGGAGAACCATTGCTTCGAATAGAGACGTGATCTCTTTTTTCCGAGGTATCTCTCGTAAGTTTCCGCCGCGGAAGGCACCTGTGTCTCCTTGGCGGCTCAACCTTGTTTTGGAAGCTCTTCAGCATAAACCTTTTGAACCTATGGTTTCTGCTAGCCTTTCTTTACTTTCTTGGAAGGTGGCTTTCCTTGTTGCAGTCACTTCCTTGAGGAGAGTTTCTGAATTGGCAGCTCTTTCTTGCTCGCCTCCTTTTCTGGAGTTTTTTCCGGATCGTGTAGTGCTTCGCACTCGGGGTGATTTTTTGCCTAAAGTGGTGTCACAATTTCATGTTAACCAGGATATTGTGTTGCCTTCACTCTGTCCGGATCCGAAGAATACGAAAGAGCGAGATTTACACACATTGGATTTAGTGCGGGCCTTGAAGTTTTATCTATCTATTACTCAAGGTTTTCGTAAGACGGACTCCCTGTTTGTGGTTCCGGCAGGTCGTCGGCGTGGTCAACGAGCTTCCAAGGGTTCTATAGCTCGTTGGATCCGGTCAGCTATTTTGGAAGCTTACCGTCTTCGGGGTGAATCTTGCCCGATTAAGATTCGAGCCCATTCCACGAGAGCTGTGGCTTCATCGTGGGCTTTTCATCAAGGTGCTTCGGCAGTGCAGCTTTGCCGAGCGGCGACTTGGCGCTCTGTCCACACGTTTACAAGATTTTATAAAGTGGACGTCAGTGCTTCCGCTGATGCAGCCCTCGGACGTAGGGTCCTGCAGGCAGCTGTAGTTTAAAGTTCTGGATGAACTTGTGTTTAGCGCTGGTTGCGCTTTGTTGTTAAGGTTGTTGGGTTTCTGCCTTTTATTGGTTTTTTCCCACCCTTATTTTTGAACTGCTTTGGGACGTCCCATCAGTAATGAATTACTGTGGCTCTCTTCCTTCATCTGCAGCTGAAACACGGATTTTGGTAAAGACTTACCTGTAAAATCCTTTTCAGCGAAGGAAGGAAGAGAGACACAGCACCCTCCCACGGCAGAAGTGTGTTGATGTTTTCAGATGCAGCGCGACCCTTATCTGATAGCGATTATCTGGGCTGAGGTCAGCGCGCTAAGGCTCTGTTCCAGCATCGCCAGCTCATCGCAGTAGTCAGGTTCCGTGAGTAGTACCTGGAACTCTGTGGTTTTTTGGCTTTCTTTGCATGCATAACCTGTATCCTTGTGTTTTCTCTCTGAAGTTCCTTCAGAAGGGGTTATGTTGCTCCGCTGGTGATCTTGGCTCTTTTCCTAAAAGCTTTGATACGACTGGAGCTGAGTAGGAGGAGCCCGAGCTGGAGGGGCCAGCCAGTCATCACTCTTTTGATCTGAGGTAACATCCTGATCTGGGGCTCCGCCTACCCATCAGTAATGAATTACTGTGTCTCTCTTCCTTCCTTCGCTGAAAAGGATTTTACAGGTAAGTCTTTACCAAAATCCGTGTTTTTTCTATGTTTTAAAAGGATCTCTCACCAGGCCAAAAGTGGCAAATTTTCACTTTTATATTATTCCCCTGTATTTTTTATTTATTTTTTACCCTTATCCCTGGAGCCGTACAGCGGATGTTTAAAAAAAAAATCCTCAAACAGCAGGAATAAAGGAGCAAAAACTGGCCACTCAAAACAACATGCAATATCACACAGAGCAGGAATAAGGCCATGTGCCTTCTTCCTAACACTGAGATCTAGTCATTCTATGTCCGGACATAACTGTCCATTATCACCTCTCTATCTAGTTGTAGACCCCTTATCCATCCAATTAGGTTATTGGTGTCTGTAAATCTTGCATCGTTAATCCAGAATGACGCGGTGTTAGGCGCCTTCTGCCCAGGGCTCCCTTTTGTTTCCATCCATTAAACGATGATAAGTTACAGCAATATGAACAGCAACACGGCCGTAGGGTTACTGTAATTTACTTCCCAACCTACTGTATAAAATGGACTCATCTTATTTTAGAAATCGCTATAAGAATATTGTAATTCACGATGTTCGCAACGTCACACATCTTGCTCCAGGGACTGGAGTTAGATTTGTGGCTAGGCACACGCAGAGGTGTGATTCTTCATGAATCAGGAGCATCAGACTTCTAATCAAGACTGGCATGAACAACGCTGGTCTTGATGAATCGTGGGCAGGGTCGGCTCCAAGTATTCATGGGCCCCGGGTGAAAGAGTCTCAGTGGGCCCCTATAACACATACCACAATTCATGATGCACAGATACGGCAGAGAAATATAGTTATAGTACAATGCCAAATACTTCACTTCTTACATTACATGAGTGATATCTATTGTAAATTCTACAATAGCTCAAAAGACAAACAGTATTTTACTCCATACAGTATTATGGGAACCACATATTCCTCCATACAGAATAATGAGCTCCATATAATGCTCCATACAGTATTATGGGCACCCCATAGTGCTCCATGCAGAATAATGAGTCCCATATAATGCTCCATATATAATGGACCCTATAAGATGCTCCATATATAATAGGCCCCAAATGATGTTCCATATATAATGGGCCCCATGTAATGCTTCATAAATAATGGACCTATATATGATGCTCTAGTATATTATGGGATGATGCTCCAGTGTATGATAGGCCCCATGTAATGCTCCATATATGATGCTCCAGTGTATGATGGTCTCCATATATTGCGCTAACATAAAAAAAAAAATGAAATACCTCTCCTCACTGGCCGCTGCTCTGCTTGAGGCACCGGCCCCAGGTACTGGCACAGGCATCGGACCCCCATAGCGTGCCAGTATCCCCGACTGATTGGGCCATCCCGCCTGCTCAGGGCCCCGGCACTTCCC
>JARQOD010000005.1:480053191-480129877 GCA_033576555.1 Oophaga sylvatica
GAATGGAGCAGAGGCAGAGCACATGGACCTCAACTGCATTTAAAATGGGGCAATTGCCAGGATTTCTGGGATCCCAGCAGCCAATCCTCTGATCAGCAAGATCTTCCCAGCGACTTTGGGAGAATATTTCCTCTTATATCGGAGCACCTTCCAATCTCACAAATGTGGATCAGGTATAGCGGAGGGTTGCGGGGTGGAGATACTGATAACAATCCACAACTTATGGCGTTAAAAAAAGCAAATCGGGAACTACCAGAAATGCTATTTACATGCAGATAGCAGATACTGGGTTAATTTGCAGGTAAATAGGGCGGCACAGGGTGCTATATAGTTAGTGTGCTATAATCACTGCCTGGCGCCCTGACTGACAGCCTGCTCTTATTGTATGTGTGCGGAGCAGGCCGATCATTAATGTGCAGGGGATTGATCAGTGTGGTAATGATAAACGCTCCCTGCACCCCCGATGACTTATTGTCATGTTCCAGGAGACATAACTTTTATTAGCATGTTTCTTTTTTAGGTAGGCATGATTTTTTGTCAGTGGTATAAGAAATTAAACTTTTGAAATAAGAATCACAGTACTGCATGCTGCAATTTTTTTTAACACGCAGTCCGTCTGTCCGTGTGTAAACAGGTTCATGTGAACGACCACTGACCCTTGGCTGTGTGCTTGCTCCCCATTTTGCAGATGGACAGCACAAGGACTGATTACACGCTTGTCTGGACGAGCCCTTACTGTGGCGATAATTTCATGCGATCTGACTTCTCCAGTGCTATTTTTTTCAGGCTTCATACAAAGTAATAAGAAATGTCACTTACCTCAGGCATATCAAGTCGTGGTTGTCCAATAGCCAATTCGTACACCGCGCGGGCCCTCTCAATGTCTCCTAGGATGGTTTCTAGTTCTGCAAACTTAATCCATGTGGTGCAGTTTTCTGGAGCAAATTCCAGGAACTTCTCGTACAGTTTTCTACATCGGTCAAATTCTCGAAGTTGCAGCTCCAGCTCTATGTAACCTTTAAATAGTTTGTGCTTAGGACATTTTCCAATAGAAGTTCCCTACATAAATGAAGTGATTGGTCAGTTATACAATGCAGGTATCCCAAATGCAAAATTTACATCTAGTTTGAGTAACTTCAGGCCAAAACATGGTTTTTGTATCCTTGCATCACGTTACCAACACTTCAGCCCTGCACTAAAAATACCCGACTGGATCCACTTTACAGCTCATGTTCCTTTATTTGGCATCAAAAAGCCTCCGTGTCTACCCCTATATATACCGGCATGCCTTTCCTCATTTATCACACGGCCTAGTTTCTTTACTACATCTACCCTGTAGGCGGCTATTGGAAACCACAAGCAACATTACCAATACTTAAAGGTTTCGTGCACATTTGATCCTCAAATACAAAATTAAGCAACTTTCTAAAGAGCCTTCATTAAAAGTTTCAGACCATTTTGCTGCCGTACAGTCTGTGCAACTTTTTACATATTTGGCTTTGCTGTTGCTTTCTATAAACACATATCAGTATTAGTGTCGTTGTGTTTTTTCTGCACAGATTTGCCACAAAACCTGAAGGATTTCCTAAAATCAAAGTGAAAGATTCCTGAAGAATCATGCAGATTTTTTCCTTGCATATTTAAATCTGCTGAAAATCTGAAGCATGTCAGTTCTTGCAGCGCTTTTGCGGCAGATTTCACCCATACATGGTGGCTCAGTGGTTAGCACTGCAGCTTTGCAGCGCTGGGATCCAGGGTTCAAATCCCACAAAGGACACAATCTACAAGGAGTCTGTATGTTCTGCCCGCGTTTGCGTGGGTTTCCTCCGGGTTCTCCGGTTTTCTCCCACATTCCTAAGGCCTCTTTCCCACTTCAGTCATGCGACATCAGTCAAAATCCGCCAAAGTGTGAAAAAAATGGACCTGCCATTTTATTTTGGCGGATCCACTTTTTTTTCCCATTGACTTGCATTAGTGACGGATTTTGACGGATGGTCGTCCGTTTGATCCGTTTTTTGACGGATCCGCCATAAATTTGGCATCCGCCTTTTTTGGAAAACGTTCAATGCAACGTTTTTTGTGTGCGTCAAAATGGCAGACTGTGACGGATCCGCCGCGTCCGCCATTTTGTATAATGGTGGCCTATGGGTGGCGGATCCGCTGGCATCAGTTTTTGACGGAATCCGCCAGCGGATCCGTTCCCTCCATAGAAAATGCTGAGAACACTGTCCGGGGTGTCTCTCTCTCTCTCTCTCTCACAGACATGCGTACCATGTATTTTCCGGGTTGAAAAGTTCATGACGGATCTGTCAGAAAACGGATCCGTTTGCCTCCGTTTTTGCACTTTTCTGGCGGATCCGCGATTTTCACACTTTTGCGGATTTTAACGGACGTCACACGACTGAAGTGTGAAAGAGGCCTAAGACATACTGATAGGGAATCTAGCTTGTCAGCCCCAATGGGGACAGTGATGATGTCTGTGTTTGACTCCCAGAGGTCAAACACTCATCATCTCTCCTGGGATTAGGTGATAAGTGTTGGTCATGGGCCAAGCCTGTTAGATATTTACTCTTCAGCCAAAGAAATTAAAGGGACCATAAAGTGACTGTTCAAACCAAGCACAGCACCTTGTAGGGGACACAGCCCAAACAAATATCATACCAAATGTGCTTCTGCATTTGCCAGAAAGTTTTTTTTTTTATTAAAAAACGCCAATGAGGCGCTCAGTGCACCCTTGCATGACCGGGCAGTTCAGTGCACTTTTCCACCTACTAATCAAACATCATCTCCTCCCCCTTTGGCTTCAGTAAAGCCAGAACAGTCAATTAAAGGGCTATTCTCAAGTTTGGAAATTAGCCCCTATCCATGGAATTGGGGATAACTTCATGTTCGCTGGGACGTTAACGGATCATGAAAAGCAGAGCTGTGAAGAGCCACGAGTAAATGCAGCAATGGCCGATCATGCTCGCTGTTGGTGCATTCATTAGTATGGGAGTGCCGGTGACCAGTGAAGCGCAGCACAATGCTCGGCTATTTCCAGCAGTCACATTACAATGAATGGTGTGACAATATGCAGAACCGTGGTTCTCGGATTGGTCGGCGTCCCAGTAGTAAGCCCCCGAGCGATCTAAAAGTTATTCCCTATCTTACCGACAGGTAATAACTTCTAAACTGGAGAAAACCCCTTCAAAGATGGGGAAGAGACAGATGGAAAACAAGTAGCAAAAACAGCAATAGATTTTTATCTAGGATTTTTATTGGGGACATGTCCCCAACAAGGTGCTGTGATTGCTCTATACAGCCATTTTGTGCTGTAAGATTCCCTTTAAGGAGAAAGATAGAACGATAAATGACACTGGTATACCGTGATTTCGGTGCTAACGATGTCCGAACGGTTTTATATTAAGTTTACGGTGCTGATTAAGAATAGGACTTCGGTTTTGCCAGATTGGCTTTAGTTTGAGATATTTAAACAGTCAATTACAGTGGAATTCAGGCTTCGAAAAGTGGCTTTTCTATCATTGATTGAAAAACAAAATAATTACATGGGACATTTCATTACCTAAAGGTACTGTCACACTAAGAAAGATCGCTAACGAGATCGCTAAAGAGTCACCAATTTTATGACGCAGTAGCGATCTCGTTAGCGACTTAGCTGTGTGTGACATGTAGCGGCGATGTGGCCCCCGCTGAGATGTCGCTGATCGCTTATGAACGTTCTGAGCCGTTTTTTGGTCGTTGGTGTCCCGCTGGTGAGCCTGAATCACTGAGTGTGACACCCTTTATGAACGACTTCACCAGCGGCGCAGGTGGGACTAGGTTTTCCCAACGACCGCAGAGGTCGTTATACCGATCGCTGATCTCTGATGAGATCTTTGTGTTTGGAAGCTAATAGCGACCACATAGCGATCGCACTAGCGATCTCTGCCAGGTCGTGTCGTTGTCGTGATCGCTAGTGCGATCGCTAAGTGTGACAGTGCCTTTAGACGCTGATAGAATCAAAAGACCAGATGACATTGCATTTATCACACACAAGTCACATTGGGGGAATGGATTAATGCATCTAGTAAGTGGCTCAGGGTGAGCTCATCTCATTCTGTGGGCTTTACCATTTTTCTGACACAGCTGTAGTCCCTGACAAAGCCCCTAGGGGCTCCAAACAGTAATGTCTCCCCGTACGCACACAGTCATACATACATATACCCACATACACTAATACATACAGTTACACAAACACATACATATACACACTCAATATATATTACACCCGCTCATAAATACATAAAATATACACTTGCCTGTTTATATTTACACACACTATGATGAGAATATTGGGCAGTCTCCCTACACGTAGTTCACTCTCCCAGTGCAAAAGATAACAGCAGCAGACAGGACTGATAACAGCTCCCTGGTCCTGCAGTGCACGCTGTGAGCCCCCTCTACTCCCGAAGATGAAGACTCGGACAGTGAATGTCACACCCGGCACAATGTCAGCCTCCTTCACCCTCCTGTCCCTTGTGTGGCAGCTGCGCAGCCTCTCCCCTAAATAACCACTCACCGTTGTGGCGCCGTGCAGGACAGACGGCAGCCAATGAGCGCTCTTCATCAGTCTGACTGGGAGGCATTCATTGGCCTCTCTCTCTGCATGACACGGCCCTTTCTCAATGCGCGAATACCATGTACCTTAGGCCTCTTTCACACTTCAGTCGTGCGACATCAGTCAAAATCCGTCAAAATGTGAAAAAAACGGATCCGCCATTTTTTTTTTTGGCGGATCCGCTTTTTTCCCATTGACTTGCATTAGTGACGGATTTTGACGGATGGTCGTCCGTTAGGTCCGTTTTTTGATGGATCCACCAAAAATTTGGCGTCCGTCGTTTCAGAAAAACATCCAATGCAACGTTTTTTTGGTCCGCCGAAATGGCGGACTATGGCGGATCCGCCATTTTGTATAATGGCCGCCTATGGGCGGCGGATCTGCTGGCATCCTTCTTTGACAGAATCTGCCAGCGGATCCGTCGCTTGCATAGAAAACCATTGAAAATGCTGATAAAACTGTCCGGGGTCTCTCTCTCTCTCCTCGGTCCGGACATGCGTACCTTCATTTTACGGGTAGAAAATTTCTTTTTCTGGGTTGAAAAGTTCATGACGGATCCGTCAGAAAACTGATCCGCTTGCATCCATTTTTGCACTTTTCTGGCGGATCCGCCATTTTCACTCTTTTGTGGACGTCGCACGACTGAAGTGTGAAAGAGGCCTTAGTGGCCGTGTATGGACACCATGCGGCAAAAATTCATGTTTTCTTAGAGATAATTGCGCCCCTCCCTTTCGGATACGAGGTGGCGCCCTAGGCAGACGCCTACTCTGCACAAACATCAAATGAGTTTACGGTTTTATACAAACAGGTCATGTAAAATACCTTATTTTACAGATATGGGGTTATTCTGCAGGTTAATAGAGTTCTGACACCATGCAGTGCCGCCACTGAGAGCCCCGCTGCGGGGAGGAAATTAACTTTATTTCCCTCCTGGAGCTTCGTTCTTTCAGTCAAGATGGTGCGGCTGGCACAGTTTCAGGCACCGCATTGTGCACAGACATCGGTGGCCGTAACCGCACCCCCCCACCACAGCCGGCCCGAAAGCTAAGCCTGCTGTCAGTCGTGACATACAGCTCAACCTTTAGGCTAAGTGCACACGTTCAGGATTATTTGCGTTTTTTTCGCGTTTTTCGCGGGAAAAAACGCGTCAAAAACGCATGAATTAAGCATCCTATCATTTAGAATGAATTCCGCAACTTTTGTGCACATGGTGCGTTTTTTTCCGCGAAAAAAACGCTTAGCGGAAAAAATAGCAACATGTTCATTAATTTTGCGTAATCTCGGCGGAATCGCCGCCATAGGAATGAATTGAACCGCTTACTTTCCGCATGTGGCTATGCAGAATGTAAGCGGTTCATGTGCGATGGTACCCAGGGTCCGGAGGAGAGGAGACTCTCCTCCAGGCCCTGGGCACCATATCCCTGGTAAAACAATAATGAAAATAAAAAATAATGATATTCTCACCTTCCGGTATCCCCGCAGCTTTCCCGCCTCTCAGCGACGCTCCCGTTCCCAGGAGTCCTTTGCGAGAATCACCCAGATGACGTAGCGGTCTCGCGTGATGCTACGTCATCGGGGTCTGTCGCAAAGGACGCCTGGGAACGGTAGTTGCCGCGAGCGTCACTGAGAGGCGGGAAAGCTGCGGGGGCCGCCAGAAGGTAAGAATATCATTATTTATTATTTTTTTTTATTATTTTTACATTAGATCTTTTTACTATTGATGCGACATAGGCAGCATCAATAGTAAAAAGTTGGTCACACTTGTCAAACAGTATGTTTGACTCGTGTGACCAACCTGTCAGTCAGTTTTCCAAGCGATGCTACAGATCGCTAGGAAAAAGCTAGCATTCTGCAAGCTAATTACGCTTGCAAAACGCTAGTTTCTGGCGGGAATACGCATACAAAAAAAATGCGCATTTCCTGCGGGAGAAGTGCGGGATTGCTGCGGAAATTTCTGCGGCAATTCCGCAACGTGTGAACTTAGCCTTAAAGAACTGGCAAATCTGCAGCAAGTAAAACAGGGATTTTATTAAAGCTACAGCAAGCAGCAAAGTAAGTGACATCCCCGGAATCAGGGTCTCTTGCCCCTACATAATGCTGCTCTCAGATGGGGTAGCAAATTCTCTGTACGTTTTTCACTATTATCTGGGTATTAGCTCGCTGGACAGTTGTACAGCTTCATTTACACAGCTTTAGTCTCAGAACACTCCTTTAACCCCTTCATGACTGGGAGAGTGAGTTGTGCTTTCAAATTTTTCCTCCCCTTCGTCCAAGGGCCATAACTTTTATTTTTCTGTCGATGTAGCCTTGTATTTTTGGAAGACAAGTTCTAGTTTTGAATGCCACCAGTCACAATATTAAGTACTGAAAAATGGGGGAAAAAGTGGAGTGAAATGGTGAACAAAAAATGCAATTCCACCATTGATTTTTACGTTTTGTTTAAAAAATGTTCATTACATGGTAAAAATGACTTGGCATCTGTGGACGGACCATCGGTATAAAGCTTTTTTTTTTTCTCTTACATTTCAGTGGTTAAAATAAATTAATAGTCGACCTGATGTTTTTATAGGTATCATTTTGGGGTGCACATGATCTTTCGATCGCTTATTATTGCATTTTTTTTGGGGGGGGGGTGAGTGAAGTAACTGAAAATCAGCAATTCTGGCATTTCAATTTTTCTCTTCTCGTTTAAATAATTTACATTTTTATGGACAAGGCAAATTCAGACTTTTTTTTTTTGTAGCTAACTTTATTAGTTGCATTATATTGCTTAGACTATATACTGGAACCTTGCAGCATATAGTAAAACTGATTCTCTCCCATGAAGCTCAGCCATCGGCTCAGCTTTATAGTGAGGACCGACATGGTAAGGACATGAAGGGGTTAATCGTTTTATCGGGGAGCTGTAAGGGAGAGAGGGTGTAAATTACCATGACATGCAGGTAGGTAAACTTACCAATGCTTTTCGGGCAAATGGAAGATTCTTTTGTCGGATTTCAAACTGGGCGTACATTAACCAGATTTTTGCAAAAGTAAACTGGAAGAGAAAAGTAGTAAAAAAGGAAAAAAAAAAAAAAAAGGAAGAAGAAAAATGAAGGACAAGGGCAGATGATGCCTACGAACACCAGAGGTGAACAGGCAGGCATTCTCATATATTGTCTTTATACTATTCAATTGTGAAATTCCTTTGAATTGGAAGCTGAAAAATCGCCAATCAGGCCACAATGACATTTATTGGGACCCTTTAGGTTTGGGGGTATGTGGAGTCTTGCAGGCAATAGAAGACATCCTGAGTAGTGATGAGCGAGTATACTCATTGCTCGGGTTTTCCCGGGCATGCTCGGGTGGTCTCCGAGTATTTGTAAGTGCTCGGAGATTTAGTTTCTATTGCCGCAGCTGCATGATTTATGGCTGCTGGACAGCCTGAATACATGGGATGAATGCCTGTTTGTTAAGGAATCCCCACATGTATTCAGGCTGTCAAATAGCCACAAATCATGCAGCTGTGGCAACAGAAACTAAATCTCCGAGCACTTCTAAATACTTGGAGATCACCCGAGCAACGAGCATACTCGCTCATCACTAATCCTGAGCATTGCCCGACCCTCTATGCCACTGTATCTCCCCAATAACAGCCAGAATCCCCTCCCTTACCTTTTTGTGAGGTATGAGCTCTAAGCAGGCCTGATACACTTGTCTGGTCCGTTCCGGATCCTGCAAATCACAGAGAACATGGTTGGACTGATGCCATAAACACTCTAGCAATGACAGAGGCGGCCGGACGGCCTGCTGTATACCTTGGCCTCCAGCTCCTCATACAGGCCATAGTTTATCCATAGGTAGATATATCTCTTCCAGTGCCTTTTCTCTTTCGTGGGTGGAACATTGGCGATTGCCGTTCATACACTTCTCGGACAGTGTCGGCATCGGTGTCACTTTCCACCAATCGCAAGTAATCAAACCAGGCGTCGTAATTATGGGGATTAGCCTAGAATGAAAAAATAAGGTAATGGGAAAAAAAAAAAAACACAAAAAAGAAAAAACGCCAAAAAATGAGCCACTACCTTCACTTCTTCCTCATACTGAAACCTCCTCTTATTCACGATGATATCTTCAATGCCTCGCCGGTCACCATACTTCTTTTCGAAAATCGTGTAGGTTTTGAAGAGCTCTTGGGCCTGCTGCTTTGGGATTCTGTCCAGGGCATATTTGTATATAACGCGGACCCTCTCAGACTGGGCAACAGGAAAAAGAGATCATTGAAACATTAATATACAGTAGTAGGAATAAAGAAACGGAACGCGCTTCTGTCACATACACGACCGACAAGATCTTATGTATATGGTGTACAAAACGTGATCATCTCACCATACACTATAAATACTTATTCTTATAAAAAAGGGACCAGTCACGTCTGATATTTCGGTTTTGCTACTTTCTTGTGTTCCCCATGAAAGAATTCTGGAGCAATTATTTTTCTAGAACTCTGTATTATGCCATTTCTTTATCACTGACAAATGAGTGTTATCAATCCCCTTGTCAGAGGGATCATCCTGACCATTTGCCATCACTGCGATCACTGTCACATGGTGCCTCGAAATGGCGACACTCATCCATTACATTTCCAGGAGGAATAAGAGAGGAATGTCACAACATGCAGCCCTAAGAAAACAGATTCCAGAATTGCCATATTGTTGAGAATAAAATAATTTAGTAAAACAGACAAGTCTAGACAGGTAATGGATCCTCTTAGGCTGTGTTCACGCGTTGTGTTTTTTTTGCTGCTTTTTTCTGCAAATTAAAAGCTCCATTTTACAGCACCAGCAAAATCTAGATGTCAGCAGTCTCATGCACACACGTTTTTTTTTTTCCTGACGGAATTGGAAAACTGCTTTTTTTGCAAAACTGCAGCATGTCACTATCAGTGTTTTTTCACCCATAGAAAGCAATGTGTAAAGCTATGTTCACACTATGTGTTTTTGCTGCATGTTTTTCTGCAGCAAAACCTGATTTCTTGGCAGGATAGAAGATGTGGCAATATCGCAGGTTTTTTTGCTGTTTTATGTCATGCTACATTTGTCCCTTGTGCATGCTGATCAAGTTTAGCACAAAAAAAAAATCTTATTCTATTTTTTCGCACAAAAACGCTGCAAAACCTGATACTTGCGTTTTTTTTGGGTGCGGATTTTCAGAACTTTTTTTTCACCACCCATTACTTTCAATGGGTGAAAGACGCTGAGAAAAACATTGAAAGAAGTGACGTGTTCTAGTCTGCAAAAAACATGCAAAGCACAAAGTACTGATGACAAAAAGGAAAGAATTCCTGACCAATGTGTGAAATTGAACAATGCCTAACCAGCTCAATGACGCTGACCAATGTGGGAAATAAACAGTGTCCGCTCTACAACACTGCCAATGTCTTAGGTAAACTATTCCAGATCTATTCACCTCCCCCCGCTCTTCAGAATAGTCACTATTTTTCCAGACATAAAAATCTTTTTTCATTAAAGCTTCACACGCTAAAGCTGAGTAGGAATATAGTAAACGGTGATTGATTTAATACTATATACTGCCGCCTTGTGGACAAGGGACATATTACATCGTCACAAATTAGGACAAATATAACGTTGTTTGTCTAAACACTATACATGATACACAATCATATCTCAAGTCCTAAAAGAGCCTCAATAGAAGTGTATGAGCCCTCAGCTGTACACAGACAAATTGAAATATTTTGCTGACAGATTTTTTATGAATTGGGCAGAAAAAAAAATATTGTGTTCTCCATTTAGACTTCACGTATCCTCTTCTTCTGGCAAAGCGTCGGAGGGATGATGCCTCCATATACACAGTCCCACTGAGCCTTTCAGTAGTTAACGGAAGCAGTATAAAGATATAGTAAAAGCTCCGCACAGATCAGTACGGGTATATAGTATAAGATCAGCGCAGATCAGTACAGGTATATAATATAAGATCAGCGTAGATCAGAACAGGTATATAGTATAAGATCAGCGTAGATCAGAACAGGTACCATATATACCCAAGTATAAGCCAAGGCACCTAATTTTGCCACGGAAAACTGGGTAAGCTTATTGACGAGTATAAGCCGGGTATGCATTGTCCCCTCATCCCTGTCCTGGTATGTGTGGCTTCCCCTGTTGTATGCATGGCTCACCCGGTCCCCCCATCTTAGTATGCATGGTTCACCCGGTACCCCCCATCCTAGCATGCATGGCTCTGCTCACCTCCCCATCCTAGTATGCATGGCTCTGCTCACCTCCCCATTCTAGTATGCATGGCTCACCCGGTCCCCCCCCATCCTAGTATGCATGGCTCACCTGGTCCCCCCCATCCTAGTATGCATGGCTCTGCTCACCCCCCCATCCTAGTATGCATGGCTCTGCTCAGCCCCCATCCTAGTATGCATGGCTCTGCTCACCCCCTCATCCTAGTATGCATGGCTCTGCTCACCCCCCCCCCCATCCTAGTATGCATGGCTCTGCTTACACCCCCATCCTAGTAAGCATGGCTCTGCTCACTTCCTCATCCTAGTATGCATGGCTCTGCTCAACCCTCCATCCTAGTAAGCATGGCTCTGCTCACTTCCTCATCCTAGTATGCATGGCTCTGCTCACCCCCCCATCCTAGTATGCATGGCTCTGCTTACACCCCCATCCTAGTAAGCATGGCTCTGCTCACTTCCTCATCCTAGTATGCATGGCTCTGCTCACCTCCCCATCCTAGTATGCATGGCTCTGCTCACCTCCCCATCCTAGTATGCATGGCTCTGCTCACCTCCCCATCCTAGTATGCATGGCTCTGCTCACCTCCCCCATCCTAGTATGCATGGCTCTGCTCACCTCCCCCATCCTAGTATGCATGGCTCTGCTCACTCCCCCATCCTAGTATGCATGGCTCTGCTCACCCCCCCATCCTAGTATGCATGGCTCTGCTCACCCCCCCATCCTAGTATGCATGGCTCTGCTCACTTCCTCATCCTAGTATGCATGGCTCTGCTCACCTCCCCATCCTAGTATGCATGGCTCTGCTCACCTCCCCATCCTGGTATGCATGGCTCTGCTCACCCCCCCATCCTAGTATGCATGGCTCTGCTCACCCCCCCATCCTAGTATGCACGGCTCTGCTCACCTCCACATCCTAGTATGCACGCACACACACAATCACCTTCCTCGCTCGCTGCACCTTCAATGGTCTCAGAATCGGTATCCTCTTTCTGTGCAGAGCGGTCACATGGTACCGCTCATTAAAGTCATGAATATGCACTCCACGCCTATGGGAGTGGAGACACGTGCATATTCATGACTTAAATGAGTGGTACCATGTGACCACTCTGCACAGTAAGAGGATACCGGCGCTGAGACCATCGGGAGATGCAGGGACCGCGCAAGGAGGGTATGATGTTTTTAAGAAGCCGGCGGCTGTAGCTGTCACTGTGCCACAGCTGCCGGCTCCTGCTCCCCTGCTGGCTTTCTGGACCATGACTCGTGTATAAGCTGAGGGGGGCGTTTTCAGCACAAAAAAATGTGCTAAAAATCTCGGCTTATTACACGAGTATATACGGTATATAGTGAAAGATCATCGCAGATCAGTACAGGTATATAGTAAAAGATCTGTGCAGATCACCACAGGTATATAGTATAAGATCAGCGCAGCGTGCAGAATTCTAGTTCTATCCAGATCAAATGTAAAAATAATGAAAAATAAAAAATTCACCTCTTTTTGATTTTCCTCAAATTTGGCAAATGCTACGTACAGATTCTCATCCATGTGATCTTCACCAAAGAACTCCACAGCGCGCTCATAAACCTTCCTTGCGTGAGCTATATAACCGTGCTTTTCTTCAAATCGGGCGTACTTGATCCAGTTCTTTACATCAGGGTGTACAATGACGAGTGCATGTAGGTTAAGGAAAATCTGCACATAAAGAAAAAGACAGGCAAAGAACACAAAAGCCCCAGATTCAATAGTTTTTGCTAGAAAAGTTGTGAAAGTTTTTTCGACACGCACAATTACACAAAAATTTTGCATTTTTTTTTTCTTCCGTCGGATCTTTTTTTTCTTGGGTCGTCCCACACGCAGCACTAATATAGGACACAAACTCACAATTTAGTGTTGGGTTAAAAAAAATAAATAAAAATATAGCCTCCTCTCCTAGGCAGCCGGTCCAGAAAAACCAGTGCAGCAGATGGATATTTTTGCGTTATTGCATTCGAATGGTTCGTGTTAAATAAAGCACTTTTTATTTCTATTTCTAATAAACTTAGACATTATCATTCAAACAGACCAGGGAAATACCCAGGAGTTTGTATCTTCTCCCTGTGTTCGCGTTGGTTTCCTCCGAGTTCCTTCTGTGCTTCAAAGACATACTGATAGGGAAGATATATATATACCCTTTTAGGTCCTAGTGTTTTTTTAAAAATTTTTAATTAGATTTGATAGACAATGCGGACGTGGTTTTCATTATTCAGACTTTATACGACTGGAAGGACATGCGATGGTCGAAAGTTTTCCCAAGTATACTATTCAGCTGAGTGTCAGGCATGTACACTGGTTGTGTGAGTTATATGGAGAAAGCAAGATTTTTTGCATTAGAAAGGATATATCTTTCATATATGGAGCGAGCTCTGTCCACCTCCTTGTACCGAAGCTCAAAATTGATGAAGGAATGCCAGGCTTGTTCTTCAGGCTGCCACTCCATCCAGCGCTCAAACACTTGCCTTGTTCCAGCCACGTTGCCCAACATCTCCTCCATGTAAGTGTATTTATACCTTTATAACAAAACATGAAATATGGTACAAGTGAGGTCACAATTAGTGATGAGCGAGTATGCTCGTTGCTTGGGTGGTCTCCGAGTATTTGGAAGTGCTCGGAAATTTAGTTTCTGTTGCCGCAGCTGCATGATTTGCAGATGCTAGATAGCTTGAATAAATGTGAGGATTGCCTGTTTGTTAGGGAATCCCCACATGTATTCAGGCTGTCGCAAATAATGCAGCAGCGGTGACAAACTAAATCTTCGAGCACTTCCAAATACTCGGAGACCACACGAGCGTGCTCAGGAAAACCCAAGCAACGAGCATACTCTCTCATCATTAGTCAAAAACTGTCTGAGCACAGTTGTCTTCTGGGTAGATTGCTTACCAGAACTGGTTGACTCTGGGAAGGATGGTGATGGCTCTATCCCAGATGTTACGTGCATGGTTAACCAGGCGATTCTTCATCTCCATCTCGGCGTACTTCAGCCATAATGTGATATTCCTGTGATCCACATCTAAGGCGCGTTCGTATATAGATCGTGATCTATGGAGGCAAAAACAACAAATCCTCAGACTGAGAAAGAGTAAAGGTAAAAAGAGCATTACGACCAACAAGTCAGGGCAGGAGGCCAAATATTAGCCAGAATCAGTACTATACAAGGACTCACAGTCACATCACTGCTGAAAGAAGCACTCCCTGTAAAACTTGTATTGGTTAAACCTGCATAAATCTATTAGTGTAGTGTAAGTGCAGGAACTTTCCCACTGATCCCTGCCTTCCCTAGTTTCCAGTGCCGCACCAGTCCACTTCTGGCGCATATGATGGTCATTCCGACTTGTTGGCTCACACGGGGCTCCGTGTATGAGCTGGAAGTCACTTTGGTAATGTAAGCCCAGGCACTCTTGTTACAGTGCTCCATACACTCACATTGCAAAAGTGACTCCTCGGACCGCAGTGTGAGCCAGCAAGTCAGAAGAGCCATCAAGCAACTTAGGAGCTGCGCTGGAAACTGGCAAAGACAGCGATTGGCAAGTACCGTATATACTCGTGTATAAGCCGAGATTTTCAGCACCTTTTTTTGTGCTGAAAATGCCCCCTCGGCTTATACACGAGTCATAGGGCAGAAACCAGCGGGGGAGGGGATGCGGCGGCAGGAGCCGGTAGCTGGGACATCATACTCACCCTCCCCGTGCCATCGCTGAACGTCCCTGCAATCCGGTGTTCTCCCCGGCTTCCTGCAGCTCTCCAGCGCTGACGTAATACCGCTCATTAAGGTCATGTAATATGGACGCGACGCCACTCCCATGGGCGTGGCCTCCATATTCATGGCCTTAATGAGCGGTATTACGTCACCGCTCAGCGCTGGAGAGCTGCAGGAAGCCGGGGAGAACGCAGGATTGCCGACGGGACGTTCAGCAATGGCACGGGGAGGGTGAGTATGATGGAGGAGGATGGGGGGGGAGCATGGAGGAGGACAAGGAGCACGGAGCAGGACGGGGGGGGGGGAGGACGGAGAGCACGGAGCAGAACGGGGGGAGGACGGAGAGCACGGAGCAGAACGGGGGAGGACGGAGAGCACGGAGCAGAACGGGGGAGGACGGAGAGCACGGAGCAGAACGGGGGGGAGGACGGAGAGCAACGGAGCAGGACGGGGGTGGGCACAGAGGAGCATGGGGGAGTGCAGAGCTGGATGGAGAGCACGGAGCAGGACGGGGAGGATGGAAAACACGGAGCAGGACAGGATAATGGAGCAGGAGGAGGGGAGCACAGAGGAGAATGGGGGCGCACAGAGCTGGATGGGGGAGCACAGAGCAGGACGGCAACTTATACACCCGGCTTATACGCGAGTCAATAAGTTTTCCAAGTTTTTTGTGGCAAAATTAGGGGGGTCGGCTTATACACGGGTCGGCTTTATACATGAGTATATACGGTATATTAATGCACCTACACTACATACACATTAACACAGGTTTAGCCAGCAAAAATGTGAATGGGAGTGCTCCTGTAAGAGATGGGGCGATTACATAACCAATACCACGTATAGGAAGGGGCTGTTCAACTGGACGACTCGAGAACGTAGCGACCCTGGTGATCGTGTGTCAGGCGCATCAGATTTTAATATGGAGATTTACAGATGACGGACCTTCATCAGATAATCTGTCATGCAGCGTGACGGACATATTCTGTGAGTCAATGCAAATAAGTCAATGCATAAATTTATATACCGTATATACTCATGTATAAGCCGACCTGTGTATAAGCCGACCCCCCTAATTTTGCCACAAAAAACTGGGAAAACTTATTGACTCGCGTATAAGCCTAGGGTGAAAAATGATTATGCCCCCATATGATGCTCCATAGATTATGCCCCATATTGATGCCCATATGAGATTATGCCCCTATTGAATGCTTGCCACAGATTATGCCCCCATATGCTCCAATTATGCCCCCATATGCCAGATTATGCCCATATGCCCAGATTATGCCCCATGATTATGCCCCCATATGTTCCACAGATTATGCCCCCATATGCTCCATATTATGCCCCCATATGTTCCACAGATTATGCCCCATATGCTCCATATTATGCCCCATATGCTCCATATTATGCCCCCATATGTTCCACAGCTTATGCCCCCATATGCTCCATATTATGCCCCCATATGTTCCACAAGCATTTCAATGCCCCTCAATTATGCTCCCATATGTAACGCCCCCATATGTTCCACAGATTATGCCCCATATGCTCCATATTATGCCCCATATGTTCCACAGCTTATGCCCCCATATGCTCCATACTTATGCCCCCATATGTTCCACAGATTATGCCCCCATATGCTCCAGATTATGCCCCCATATGCTCCACAGATTATGCCCCCATATGCTGCACAATTATGCCCCATATGCTCCATAGTATAGTATCCATATGCTGCACTGCTTGCTGCTGCAAAAAAAAAAAAAAAAAATGACATACTCACCTCTCGTCGCTGGGGGCCAGGTGCCGGTGTCCTGAGCAGGCGGTGACACCGGTGCGCTATGGGGGACAGGTGCCGGTGTCACCGCTCGCTCAGGACCCGGGCACCTGAGATATTTACCTGTCCCGTTCCACGCTGCATGCTGCGTCCTCGTCTTACTCCTCTGGCTGTGAATGATCTGGCAGGGCGCGCACTAACAACGTCATCGCGCCCTCTGCCTGATCATTTACAGCCAGAGGAGTCAGACGAGGACGCAGCGTGCAGCGGTGGAACGGGACAGGTAAATATCGCTATACTCACCCACCGCCGACGCGTCTCTGCAGCCTCTCTTCTCCCGGCGCTCTCCACAGCGCTTCCTTCCTACAGCGGTCACGTGGTACCGCTTATTAAAGTCATGAATATGTGCATATTCATAACTTTAATGAGTGGTGCCACGTGACCGCTGCAGGAAGGAGCCGGAGATCGTGGGAGAAGCAGGGGGGCTGCAGAGACCGCGCCGGCGGAGGGGTGAGTATGATCCGACACCCCCACTCCCACCCCGCCGACTCCCGTTTATTACCCGCGTATAAGCCGAGAGGGGGACTTTCAGCCCTAAAAAATGGGCTGGAAATCTCAGCTTATACACGAGTATATACGGTATATTCATACTAATTACTTTTGCACAGGAAAACTTTACTTTTGGGTTGTCGTATTCTGAGAGCTAAAATTTTACATATTCATGTGTACAGAGCTGTAAGGGCTTGTTTTTTGCATAATTGGTACCATCTTGGGAGATTTATGACTTTTTGATGACATTTCTTTTTTTGTGATGAATAAAAACAGCAATATTGGGAATTTCTTTCTTTTTTAGTAGCATTCATCATGAAGGATAAATACTTAATCAGTATGGATCTTTATGAACAGTATGGTATCAGACGTGTGTCATTTTTGCATGTGATATAGGCCTTAGTCCCACAAGGGGACTTGAACATGCAAACGTTTGACTGCATAGATGTAGTGCAGGGCAGTATCCAGGCTGTCAGTGTCAGATTGATGAGCACCCTAGCAGACCTCACCTCTGGGGTGCGATCTAATGGCTGTAGTATATACCAGACCCTGAGGCCAGTGGTAGGCCATCAATCACCATACAGTGATCGCATTGCAAGGGTGCCATGGGCTGACAGAGGGAGCGTTCTTCGCTGCCAAATTCCTTGCACTGATTACGCTGCATATATACAGTACAGACCAAAAGTTTGGACACACCTTCTCATTCAATGATTTTTCTGTATTTTGATGACTATGAAAATTGTACATTCACACTGAAGGCATCAAAACTATGAATTAACACATGTGGAATTATACATTACACTTTACAAAAAAGTGTGAAACAACTGAAAATATGTCTTATATTCTAGGTTCTTCAAAGTAGCCACCTTTTGCTTTGATTACTGCTTTGCACGCAGAAAAGGTGAACGGCTGGACTCTACATGCCTGGTTCCCACCGTGAAGCATGGAGGAGGAGGTGTGATGGTGTGGGGGTGCTTTGCTGGTGACACTGTTGGGGATTTATTCAAAATTGAAGACATAGTGAACCAGCATGGCTACCACAGCATCTTGCAGCAGCATGCTATTCCATCCGGTTTGCGTTTAGTTAGACCATCATTTATTTTTCAACAGGACAATGACCCCAAACACATCTCCAGGCTGTGTAAGGGCTATTTGACCAAGAAGGAGAGTGTTGGGGTGCTGCACCAGATGACCTGGCCTCCACAGTTACCAGACCTGAACCCAATCGAGATGGTTTGGGGTGAGCTGGACCGCTCACCGCTTCAATTTTGAATAAATCCCCAACAGTGTCACCAGCAAAGCACCCCCACACCATCACACCACCTCCTCCATGCTTCACGGTGGGAACCAGGCATGTAGAATCCATCTGTTCACCTTTTCTGCGTGCAAAGCAGTAATCAAAGCAAAAGGTGGCTACTTTGAAGAACCTAGAATATAAGACATATTTTCAGTTGTTTCACACTTTTTTGTAAAGTGTAATGTATAATTCCACATGTGTTAATTCATAGTTTTGATGCCTTCAGTGTGATTCTACAATTTTCATAGTCATGAAAATACAGAAAAATCTTTGAATGAGAAGGTGTGTCCAAACTTTTGGTCTGTACTGTATGTCTCCTACTCTAACAGATGAGACAGGTGCAGGATACCCAAGTGTCAGCACAGAATGATTGTTCAAACTAAGTACAGGGCTCGGTGGTTCATGGCGGGGTTAATAATTAAAATTCACCTTCCCACCTGTTAGAGGGAACCAATCTCCACCATCCCCCTTTTCTTTGATTGACAGCTCTGGGTTCCTAGAGCCAAAAAGAGAAAATAGATGGAAAACAAGCAGGTGGGAAGGTGTATATAAACAATTGGCCTCCCGTGATGCACCGAAAGCCTGTGCTTGGTTTGAACAGTCATTCTGTGCTGACAGAGTCCCTTTAACTTCAGGTGGATACGATAACAATACTTAGTTTATAGTTACTTACTTTAGAACTAAACATAATGGTCACCATATTCACAGGCCCATAACCTCTTCACTGGTGCACAGATAAATGGGTGCACAGGACTTCTGCCGCTCCTTATCACATTTTTTGTAGGAGGGATGAACGAACAGTGGCAGCGCTGGCATTGTTATTTTCTTTACTGCTTTCATTGTGCAGGATCAATAATTTTATAATTGTACACTATGGGTCGATGCGATTACGGCAACTCAAATTTATTTTACGTTTTACTACATTTTGCACTAAAAAAATATTTTTGGTCATTATGTTCTAAAAATCATCACTTTTTTTTTTTTTTTTTTTAATTTTCCCTATACAGAGATGTAAAAAGCTGCAGATTTTATTAGTACCATTTTAGGATACATGACTTTTCACCACTTTTTATTTCATTTTTTTTTCAGGTGGGATGGCCATAAACAGAAATACTAACATTATTTTTGTATTTTTTCTTTTAATCGCTCACTTTGTAGGATGCATAATGAAACAGATTTCTAGCATGAGACATTATGGATGTGACACCACCAAATAGGTGTCTTTTTTTAGGCATTTAATTTTTCTAGGCATTAACCAGCTTGTCAGTGCTGGGCTTCATTCATGATTTTTGTTGTAAGCCAAAATCATTTTCATCATTTCTTTTTTTGTGTGCACGAGAAGATATCCCGAGCTTATCGCATCAAACAAACATGAAAATCAGACAGCGCAGGATGGAGTCCAATGTTGCCAGAAACCCCTAGACTTGCATTGGTGAATTTGATGAATGACAGGAATCAAAATGAGAAGTGTCTCCGTGTTTTGGTGCAGACCACTCAGTCCATAAAAAAATATACATTAACTGAAATGTAAGCACAACTCATACATAAAAAACTGACATCTGAAGGAAGGCCTATCCTGACGAGCAGCATTTTAGAACCTGCCTCTGGAAGGATCAATGTGACAGTGACAGAACCCAGGGAACCGTGATCCTGGTTGTAAAACGGCCTTGATACAATCTAATGGAAATAGGCAGAGTGCATTAGGATGTGAAAATGGAAGTGCCGTTATAGGAAGGACCCTCACCAATGACTTCAAGCTGTGTACTTACCTTTGAACCTCTTTTAGACTTTCCTCCCATTGTGCGTACTTTATCCAGTTACTAATAACAGTTCTGTTTTTCCTTATGTTATCTTCAAAGGTCTGAAAATTAAAAAAAAAAAATCAGAAATATTGAAGTTGCTGCATAATATCTTGCAGAATGTAATACATTATGATTTGCAAATATGACCGTAAAGTGTGCTCCCAAACACCTCAATAGTTTAAGGTCTACATCCTACATTAAAACCGAAGATATATGATAAACTGGTATATAGAATAGTGGCTCACAAGATGCTGTCTAATGGGATAGAGCTAGTGTGAAATCCCTGCCTGATCAGTAGTTAAGGCTGCTGGTAAGTCTTCCTGATTAGCTTACACCACAGCTCTGTGCGCTCAGGTTGGCTGTAGCATATAACACAAGCTCAGCTGGAAGTCAGTGCAAGGCGATAAAAAATAACTTATGAAAAAGACTAAGACATCAAGCAACAAAATACTCTGGGGGATAGAAAAATTATGATCAGCTGTATATAGGGAGGAAAGAGAGCCTCAGAAAAGTTCTATTTCCATGGATGGTTGGAACAGTGATCCCCCTTAGGGAACAATCTTATTTAATGGGTTATTCCTGTGCACTTTTATAGGTAAAATGGCAGTTACTTGTCATTAAAAATCCTCAAGAAAAACATTCATGACCGGAGAGAATTTTTAATTTTATTGTTTACTGCTTGTCCCCTAAGTTACCAGTCCCCATTTACAGCCCAGCTTTGGTAATCAAATCTTCACCGTGCTCACAACCTTTCTCCACTGGAGCTTGAGAGCGCTGCTCTGAAGCCGAGCAGATCGCTGGAGCGCACTGATCGCTATTTCTACAGGTCAGCTCCAATGCTATAGAGGTAGAGCTGCCTCATACAGCAGCAGTGCAGAGCGACCGGCCAGCGGTGTAACAACGCTGCAGATCCGAACTGTCAATCAAGCTGGAGTGCCTCACTCACTGCAAGCATGAGGCTGGGAAGCGGTGCGCTCCTACAGGAGAAGATGTGACAACCCCTTTAAACAGTACCACACAGTACTTACCTTTCTTTTTCTTAACTTGTAGTCATTGAGCTCCTCTTCATCTGTGATCTTCTGCTTGGGTGGAGGTGGTAGTAACTCAAGTTCTCTCTCTTTGGCTTCTCTGAGCAACTGCTCTGCTGTTATCTGCACTTCAGCCGGGGCTTTATTTTTTACCTATGAAGAGAATGGATGCGTTAACTGCATGATGCACATACATGGTGTATACACACACCTGACACTGGCTGCACCTATTGTTATCACATTACTGGCAGAAGGACTACAAGTAGCAGCTTAAGGCCCCTACACACATTAGACTAATGGGGACGGAATCTGCTGGGTTCAGCCAACGGTGTAATGTGTATGCGGGCAACGGCTGACTGACGGTTGGGAGAGATGATGATTGCAGACCACAGACCTCATTGATCTCCCTGAGATATGAAGCCAGTCAGCGGATTTCTCACAGAGAACACAACCGAGCGCTCATCTATGAGACAATCGGCTGAGATTGCTGTCGGTGGAGTGATTGGCTGAAGCATCATTCATCTAATGGGTATGGCCGGCCTTACATCGTAAATAAACAACCGTTTTACACACATTTTCTAGCACTGATGAACATGGCTTATGGTACACTTACACATATGTGACCAACTTCTGTCCAATCAGACCACAATTGGTGAGCAAATGCCCATCTGATCTGATAGAAATCTGTCTCATGTGCCAGAAAACCAGTCTGCAAAGACAATGACTGCAGCCTGCAAGCAGAAATCTGAAATAACATTGCACTATAAGGGCTGAGCGGACAGTCTGATGTTATGCAGCCTCCTCACTCTCCCGCAAGAGATGACATCAGGGAAGATAAGGATCCAGACGTCCAATTTCAGACTAACAGTCCTATTGGTTTTGGTGAGAACAGCCCCGGAAAGGAGTCTGGCAGCGGCTCTTGTAGAGATCACAGGAGGGAACGGCAGAGCAGGCACTCTTGAGTATGGAGGAGTCAGGAGAGATTGCTGCCTCCGAACAATTGTCTGAAGCAATGTACTGCTTACGGCCATCCATTATGTTTGGGGCCTATTAGGCTATGTTCACATGTTGTGTTTTGTTGCAAATTAAAAGCTGTGTTTTACAATACCAGGAAAGGTCTATAAGATTTCAGGAATCTCATGCACAAACGTCTGACACATCGGAGACAGATCAGAAGCCTTGATTGCAGGGGTCCGGGCACTGACACCCCCGATGCCGCTCTCCTCCAGCTCTGACCAGACTTTCCTGGGCGCCGTCTGTAGCCGCAGAGGAGGGCGACACTTCAGCCCCTTTTCCCCTGATCGCTGGGGTCTTACTTCCCGGACCCCCATCAGGTATAGCGTCCGACGTGTCTCACAGATGTCTCATATACCGATCCCACAGATCTCCCAATAGCCGCTGCCATGGAAACACTGCCGGTGCATAGGGGTTATCATAAGTCACTGCGCCCCCTGCTGTCTGTGTTCGGCCTTACCATGCTGGGAGTTCTGGTCCCACAGGCTGCCACTATTAACCCCCTCCCTGCCATGCTATTTCTAACAGCCACTGGATACAGCACAAGGGGTGGCTAGCACTGAGAGGTCACGGTCCCAGCTGCAGACTCTCCTCACTACTGCCCCCATCCGCTCCCCTGACAGACCTTGGCAACTTTCGGGATCCGCTGTTTCCCAGCCGCCGTGGAAGCCATGGTGCCTGCAGCTCAGCGCGGAACCTCCGGGAACACACGGGAACGTCACGCACACACGTACATCCGACGTCAGAACGTCCTAACACTAGAGGCAGAAGTGTTCCTTTACTTCCTTCTCCTTAGCGTAATGGTACAACCTTGCTTGGACACTATTGTCTCCGAGAAAATGGTCTCCAGTCCTCCGTTTATTTGCACGCACGGCCATGTTCTTGGAGACCAAGTTATAGCGCAATGACTAGAGGCTGGTGACGTCAGGTCCCTGAGTTTCTATAGCAACCAAACAGCGCGTCCTGTCCAGTATCAATAGGGTCAGCGCTGGAAACACGTCGCTTTGGACTCCAGTGTAAGGAGCCGGGTAACAGGTGAGACCACTGACGGGTAGTGCTCGGCCATGGAGATGCTGGGACTTGTTGTGCCCCCTGGCAGCATAGTTATGTATTATGGTGACACTATGAAGGGGCAGAAATCAGTGCATGCTATTTATCTCACTTCTCCAGCGGTGACCCCGCGTCTCCTGGGCAGGGTCCGGCAGGGGCGCTTTCCTACACAGATTGCTGCCTACAGACATGTTTTTATTACAGTGGGGCCATGTTATCCCAATCGCCCGTCAATCATCAGTGCTGTGACAATGGCGGGGACGATACTGGAGAGTGGACACAGCAGGGACAGGCACGCAGCGCACTGCGCCTGGTCCTATCCAGCAACCATCCCGCAGAGAAATCAGCCACCTATAAATATAAAATATTCACAGATGTCTCCTGCTTGTCCGACATTCATCCGAGGGAAGTGAGAGCGCAATAATGGCTGCTGATTGGCTGCAGGTCTCACGTGACATAACATGACACTGTCTCACAGACCCCCAGAGACCCCACAGCGCTGGATGACGCTGGGGCGCGAGGTGAGTATCTGGTCCCTTTATTTTACAGTGGGGACTGCTTCATCTCATTAGGGGATGTCCTGATAAGGGAACAAGCCCTTTAATTAAAGACTAAAATACATAATATAAAAACATCTCCTGATGTCACATCCCGGACAGGTCACGTGATTACAGCTAGCCAATAGGAGTCACGTTATCTGAATACCATCAGGTCCTAATAAGAGATTAGCGAATTTTCAATATTCGGTTCAGATTACGCTCCCCGTATTTGCAATATTCGCCGAACACAGCCCAACGTCATTGGGGTCAATGGGAGTACAGATGAGAGAATGTTTGGAAACGATCATCAAACATCAATTCGGCACAAATATGGCACATTCGGATTCGGCGATCGTTTTCCAAACATATTCGCTCATCTCTAATCCTCATCCATATACTTCGGGTTCAAATATGACTGATGGTAAATATTATCCTGATGGATGTTGAATCCCAGCGTCGTTCTTGATTTTCTAACACAGGAGAAGCTGATCAGACTAATACACATTTTTATTGGAAAAGTTTCAGTAGAACATGTGTTTTATGCATTGAGATCTGTAGTGTTTGTAGGCATGGGTCCAGTGGGCGGTGCCACTAGTGATTGACAGTCTTCCCTGTATGTCTGTATGCAGAGATAGCTGTCAATCAATAAATGTTTTTTCTGAGCATGCTGTTCAGGAGCGCACAATTCCCCAGTCCCCTTGCTTCCTCCTTGTTGGGGGGCGCTGTGCTCTTAATTGACATGTCCTGCGTCATGGCTGAACTGTTGGCCCGAACTGTGCGCTCTCAGCTGCTGATACATGAGGCACCTTCTGCATTGTCGTAGTATAGGTCCCCTAAGGGGGTATCCGGGACTTTTTGTTTCCTATGTGGCTAAGCAGTTATGGGCGGGTTGTGGTTAACTACCTGCCCGTTCTATCCGGCAACGATCCATCCCGGCTTAGAGAGGCCACTGACTACTCCTGCCAGTGATTCTTTTCCTTCCTGTGATGTCCCGTTGACAGAGCAGCTCCATCTCTTCTACACTGCATTGTTGAAGGGGCGCCACTGCTGACGTAATGTTGACTGACAGCCAGGTCCCTGCTGTGTTAGGCTGAGCCAGCTGTCAGTCATCATGACATTGGCAGTGATGCCACATTGACAAAGCAGAGTGGAAGAGAAGGAATTGCTGTGTCGATGTGATATCACAGAAAGCAGGAGAATTGCCGGCAGGATTGGACGGTGACCGCTGTGAGCTGGGAGGGGTGTCGCAGGGCAGAATAGGCATGGAGTTAGCAACTATCTGCCAATAAGTGCTTAGCCTCATAGAGGAAAAAGCCCACGATAACTCCTTTAAGATATGTCATCAATACCAGGTTAGTGAGGGTGCGACACCTGGCTCTCCCGCTGATCAGCTGTTCCTGGTGTCGGCAATAGCCGGATGTGATCAGTTGAACAACTCTCTTCATCTGTTGGCCCTCACTGAAACCTGGATTCAGGATTCTGACACGGTCTCCCCTGCTGCCATTTCCTATGGTGGCTAACAGTTCTCCCATTCCCCGAGACCCACAAACAGACATGGTGGTGGAGTTGGCATACTCCTGTCCCCACAATGCACTTTCCAGGTCATCCCCCCAATTCCATCACTCTCATTCCCTTCTTTTGAGGTCCACACCATCAGGCTCTTTCGTCCCCTCTCCCTCAGAGTAGCGGTCATATATCGGCCCCCAGGCTCGCCCACCCAGTTCCTTGACCACTTCTCAGCCTGGCTGCCGCACTTCATGTCCTCAGAACTACCAACCCTTATCCTTGGAGACTTCAACATCCCCATTAACAGCCCTACTTCCACATCTGCATCTCAGCTTCTATCACTAACCACTTCTCTAGGCCTCTCACAGCTTTCAACCTCTGAGACACACAAGGATGGTAACACCCTTGACCTGGTCTTTGTCCGCCTCTGTTCAATCGCCCACCTAAATAACTCACCGCTTCCACTCTCTGACCACAACATTCTCTCCTTCACCCTCACAAATCCTCGACCACCCCAGCGCACTCCTACCTACCACACATTCAGAAATCTACAAGCCATTAACCCTCAGACACTTTCAGACTCCCTACACTCATCGCTGTCCCCACTCTCCTCTTTTTCTTGTCCTAATCTGGCTGTTCATCACTACAATGACACTCTTAGAAGCACCCTTGACGAAGTAGCACCGCTCACCCTCAGAACTTCCAAACACACAGTAAAACAGCCCTGGCTCACATTGCAAACTCAACTTCTTCAGCGATGCTCTAGGAGTGCTGAACGCCTTTGGAGAAAAACCCGCACACCAGAAGACTTCATCCACTTTAAATTCATGTTAAGAACTTATAATGCTGCCCTTCACCTCGCCAAACAGACCTACTTCACCACCCTGATCTCCTCACTAGCCAACAACCCCAAGAAACTTTTTGACATTTTTCACTCCCTCCTCAGGCCAAAAGCACAAGCCCCTATCACAGACATTTGTGCTGACGACCTGGCCTCCCACTTTATAGAAAAAATAGATACTATCCGTCAGGAAATCTGCTCTCAACCACCAAGTGCTGTGACTCCAATCCCTCCATGCATTTCCCCTGGCTCAATTTCCACATTTGAACCCATCACAGAAGAAGAAGTCTCCAGACTCTTCTCTTCCTCTCGTCCGACTACATGCACTACCGACCCCATTTCCTCACATCTCCTCCAGTCTCTCTCTCCAGTTGTCACAACTCACCTAACTACAATCTTTAATCTCTCACTCTCCTCTGGCATTTTCCCATCCTCCTTCAAACACTCCATCATTACTCCATTACTAAAGAAACCCGCTCTCGACCCTTCCTGCACAAACAACTACAGACCGGTCTCCAATCTCCCCTTCATCTCTAAACTTTTGGAGCGCCTAGTCTACTCCGCCTTACCCGTTACCTCTCCACTCACTCCCTCCTAGACCCTTCACAGTCCGGCTTCCGACCCCTACATTCGACTGAAACTGCACTCATCAAAGTGACCAATGACCTTCTGACAGCAAAATGTAACGGTGACAACTCTCTGCTTATTCTTCTCGACCTTTCTGCAGCTTTCGACACGGTTGACCACCGTCTCCTACTATCTAGGTTCCAGTCACTAGGTATTAAGGACACTGTTCTCTCCTGGTTCTCCTCCTATCTTTCTGACCTCTCCTTCAGTGTTTCGTTCTCTGGCTCCACTTCATCTCCTCTTCCTCTCACTGTCGGTGTACCCCAGGGCTCAGTCCTTGGCCCCCTTCTCTTCTCTCTCTACACGGCCCCAATTGGACAGACCATCAGCAGATTTGGCTTTCAGTACCATCTTTATGCTGATGACACACAACTATACACGTCATCCCCCGACCTTACCCCCGCTGTACTACAGAACGCCACCGACTGTCTGTCCGCAGTCTCCAACATCATGTCTGCTCTCTATCTGAAACTTAACCTCTCCAAAACTGAACTTCTTCTGCTCCCGCCGTCTACTAACCTCCCTAAATCTGACATTTCCCTCTCCGTGGGCGGCACCATAATAACACCCCGGCAGCAGGCTCGCTGTCTGGGTGTTATGTTTGACACCAATCTCTCCTTCACCTCCCATATACAATCTCTTGCCCGCTCTTGCCGCCTACACCTAAAGAACATCTCTAGAATCCGCCCTTTTCTCACCATGGAAACACCAAAAACCCTCACTGTAGCATTGATCCACTCCCGCCTGGACTACTGCAACGCTCTATTACTTGGCCTCCCCATTACTCGACTATCCCCTCTCCTGTCCATCCTTAATGCAGCAGCCAGGGTCATCCATCTGGTAATCGGTACTCGGACGCGTCCGCTCTTCGCCAGTCCTTACACTGGCTGCCCATTCATTATAGGATCCAATTCAAAGTACTGGTTCTCACCCACAAAGCTCTCCACAGTGCAGCACCCCCCTACATCTCCTCCCTCATTTCTATCTATCGGCCTAACCGACTGCTGCGCTCTGCAAACGACTTTTGACTAACCTCTGCACTAATCCGTACCTCCCACTCCCGACTCCAAGACTTCTCCCGCACTGTGCCAATCATCTGGAATGCTCTACCCCAAGAAATTAGGACTATCCACAATTTGCATGGTTTCAGGTGCTCCCTCAAAACACATCTGATCAGAGCGGCCTATCACATTCACTAATCAAAGTCATTCTATGTGTAAGTGTGTGTGTAGCCCATTCACTATCTCCACCCATCCCTCACTCCCTCAAGATGGCTGGACCATCATTGTAAATACACCATTGTATATAAACACCTGTACTTTGTATCTCCCCCACCTCATTGTAGATTGTAAGCTCTCACGAGCAGGGGCGGCTTATTTTGCTTTAATTATTGTATTGTTAACGTTGTTACTTATGACTTGTGTTTTGAAACTGTTAAACTGTAAAGCGCTGCGGAATATGATGGCGCTATATAAATAAAGATTATTATTGCACAAATGCACAGCACAACTCTGAGTCGCTTAGTGGCCACACATCCTCCCCAATTCAAATGAATATCAATATTAAAGTATTGGACAACCCCTTTAATATTCAGGTATAATAATAAGTTGTATATATTATGCACATCTGAATATACTGTATTTTCTTCTGATGGATAACCCGTTAGGTTATCTCACTCTATTGGCCACAACAATGGACAGGATGGGGAGTAGAGCTTCTAACCTGTCGCCATCCGCGGCTCTTCTTTTGATTAATCAGCCTGGCAGGATGTAATTGTTTCAGCATGACGCACATGTGATGTCGCTCCAGGCCGGCTAATCCAAAGAAGAGCCGCGGATGGCGGCACATAAGCTGATTTTCCCACTCCCATGCAGCGAACACAGACCACTGTCATGGCATGGATGTAGAATGTACAAGTGTTTGATCTAAGGCCTTTCTATCCTTCCAGTCATTTTTCTGTCCAGTCTGTCATATCCCTATAGCCAAGAAGTTAGCTTCTTCCTGCCTCTATGATGTCATCATTAATCTACATTTCCCAGTATCCCTTTATGTGAAGTGATCTAATGTTGTATGCTGCCTCTTTAGATCCATGTATTCGGTTTCTTATTCATGCTTTAATCGTGTGTCTCTTCTGATTGTTGCATTTTTCAGCTTTAATCCCCTCCATAATGACTATTTTGACCTCGGAAAATGGCACAACTGCAGTAGTGACTGTCCGGAGGACCGAGTCCCGAGATGTCCATGGCATCTCCAAGCTTAAGATGGCCTTCACTCAGCGAGTGTTTGGAAATGTGAATGTTATATATCTCCTGTAAGTACACCCCAAGATATCAGGCGGGGTTTTTCTGATCTTCCTTTTTTATTGTCATTGTCTCTCCAGTTGGTTTTGCTGAAGCTAAAACTGGACAGGCGCCATCTGTGTGTGCTATAAGGTGGTGCCACAGGCGAGGAGGCCCCTGCCCTGGACAGAACAGAGGCCACCAAAAACAGACTTACAGGGTTGCCACTTTACTAAATGTGTCGTCACCCACAGCATCTCCGCCAATTATTTCTCAATAGGGGTTTGTGAGTTGTGAAATCTGTACATAAATGGGAACATTTCTATGTGATTTGACATTTTTCTGTCTCGATGTTGTAAGGGCATAGACTGTAATCATGAAAGTCATGGAACAAATATTTTCCCACTATTGAATCCAGAAGTCGCCCGCACTAATCCTCCTGCATTTCTTGCCTTCTAGCTGATTTAATCCTATATTTCGCCTAAGTTTGGCCATACGGCCTAGTTTAAAATCATTCATTCCCAGGGATTTGTGCACATCGGCCTTGATGAGCCAATCAGCAGTCGATGATTGTCTGCAGCAGTTACTGATCGGCTGCAGCATTCGAGTGACATAACGTCATGTGACAGCCATAAGTTACAGCTCCAACATTACTGGAATGGCCTCTTTTCATGAGGTGAGTATATATTTTTATTATTTTATCTGGGGCATTTTAATATTTAACCCCTTCAGCCCGGTGATTTTCCATTTTTCGTTTTCATTTTTTCCTCCCCTCCTTCCGAGAGCAATAATTTTTTATTTTTCCAGCCATATAGCCGTATGAGGGCTTGCTTTTTGCTCGACGAGTTGTACTTTTGATTGACACCATTCATTCTGCCACATAGTGTACTGGAAAACGGGAAAAAAATTCCAAGTACTTTGAAATATGACAAAAAAGTGCAATTCCGCAATTATTTTTTGAGGGGTTTTATTTACCATGTTCAGTATATGGTAAAACTGACCTGCCAATATGATCCCCCCAGGTCAGTACAAGTATGCGGGTACCAAACATTTATAGTTTTTTTTATTTAAGTGGTGAAAAAAAATCAGAAATTTGCAAAAAAAAAAAAAAAATTTGCTTTTGTCGCTATTTTCCGAGACCCATAGCGTTTTCATTTTTCAGGATCTGGGGCGGTGTCAGGGCTTATTTTTTGTGTGCTGAGCTGATGTTTCTGCTGATAATATTATGAGTTAGATACAATGTTTTGATCACCTGTTATTGCATTTTACTGCAATGTTACAGCGAACAAAAGTAGATAATTCTGGTGTTTTAATTTTTTTTCTCGTGACGTCATTTACCGATTGGATTAATGTATTTTATTTTTGATAGATCTGAGATTTCCAAACGCAGTGATACCAAATATGAGTTTTTTTGTTTTTTTTTAATTGCTTTATTTGTAATGAGGCAAATAGGAGGGATGAATGACGCGCTTCCTGCCGGCGCGTGTTAAATGCCGCTGTCATTGATTGACAGTGGCATTTAAATGATTAACAGCTGTGGGTGGATCTTGCATCCACCTGTGGCTGTTAGAGGCACTTGATGACTAAATAAATTTGGAAAAGGTGTGGGCTTAGCGTGTGAGCTCGTATCAATGGCAGAGACACGGCTGGTGATGTAAATATTGGTCATCGGTCTTGAACGGGTTAATGGGAGTCACCAGATTTTCGCTTCCCCATCTAAGAGCAGCATAATGTGTGAAAAGAGACCCCGATACCAGCGATGTGTCACTTAGTTTACTGGGTGCAGCAGTTGTGACAGAATCAGACATACACAGATATGAAAAGAGAGTTAGTGGAAGGTTACCATCTAGTTTGCTTAGTTTCATGTCCATCCAGCTTTGTATGATTTCAGTTTGGGGCCTTAATAGGGTTGTCAGAATCAACCTATATTAGCTAAGGCAGGGTTCCCCAACTCCAGTCCTCAAGGCCCACCAACAGGTCATGATTTCAGGATTTCCTTAGTATTGCTCAGGTGATAATTGCATCACCTGGGCAATACAAAGTAAATCCTGAAAACATGATCTGTTGGTGGGCCTTGAGGACTGGAGTTAGGGAACCCGGATGTCATGTATAGTGTACAGTTCCTATAGCGTCTTGTGCTTGGGTGCGAGGAAAACACAGGAGACATAGGTTGAAATGAAATGACTTGTATTACTTCATACAAGCATGCTGAAAAGTTCACACAGTTTGCAGGAACAGAGTCAGGAGACACAGCAGGCCAGAGTAATTTCAAGCACTACAATAAATCTCCAAAGCAGGTTCAGGATCTCTTCTCTGTACCGTAATTCCTCTGCAAACATGGATTCACCAAACAGCAGGTTTCCAGAGTCCAAAAGTGTTCAAAGGTTCCTCAGTAGGGAATAGCTGGAGTACAAGTTCAAGGTTTCCAGGAGTCAGGTCACAGACTGACTGAGGCTTGATTCAGGAGCACTGATTGTTCAGCTGAGGCTGCTTAAGAAGCAAGAGGGAAGAATCAGGGCGGGAACATGAAAACTGGAACTCCATATTAACTGAGGGCAAGAGCTGCAGAAAAACAGAAAGCAAAATGGCAGACGGAAAACTGAGTTTCAAGGAACATGTCAACAGAGACAAAGAACCTTACATTACTCCCCCCTTAGGGACAACCTCCGGATGACCTCAGACCAGGCTTGTCAGGGTACCTCTGATGAAACTGGCGGAGCAGGCGAGGAGCATTTACATTGTTGACTGGTTCCCATGAGTTGTCCTCCACTGGGTAGCCCTGCCATTTAATCAAATATTGCAACTGATTTCTGTACAACCTGGAATCTAGAATCCTTTCCACCATAAATTCTTCCTGACCATCGACCAGCACTGGGTCAGGGCAAGGAGAAGAACGTCCAGGAAACGTATTGGGTGTTGCAGCCTTTAGTAGGGATACATGAAAGACAGGGTGGATTCTCATAGTTCTGGGCAGTTGAAGACGACAAGCAACAGCACTTATAATCTTACTGATCTTATAAGGTCCAATGTACTTATGTCCCAATTTAGACGATGGAATCTTTAATTTAAGATTTTTGGTTGACAGCCAGACCAAATCTCCTACCTTGAAAGCTGGTGCAGGTTTACGAAATTTATCTGCTGCTTTCTTGTACCTTTCCTGAGCCAATTGTAGATTTTCCTTTAGAAGATCCATATTCTTTTGTAAAGAAGTGATTCTTTCAGCCACTGCCGGCAAGGGCGTATCTATGGGAAATCGAGGAAGAATGTTAGGATGATAACCTAGATTGGAGTAAAAAGGAGACTGCTTAGTGGAGGCGCTCTGAGAGTTGTTATAAGAGAACTCAGCCAGTGGAAGTAGATCCACCCAATCATCTTGTAGGTGGCAGATAAAGCAGCGGAGATACTGCTCCAGGGTCTGATTGGTTCGTTCTGTCTGTCCATTAGTCTGAGGATGAAAAGCAGAAGAAAGGTTTACTTTAATGTCCAATGCTGCACAGAAATTTTGCCAAAACCTTGAAGTGAATTGCACCCCTCGATCCGAAATGACCTCATCCGGTACTCCATGTAAGCGAAACACATTCTTAATCATCAAGTCTGATGTCTGTTTTGCAGTGGGTAAGCCGACACAAGGGATAAAATGAGCTGCCTTTGTTAGACGGTCAACCACCACTAGAATGGTGTTCTTCCCTTGAGAGGTTGGTAACTCCACAATGAAGTCCATAGAAATGGATCCCCACGGGCGGGACGGGGTGGGAAGAGGTTGCAACAGACCAGTTGGTGAGGAGCGAGGTGTTTTGCATCTTGCACAGACTTCACATGAAGTGACATAGTTTAAAACATCTTTCCTGTAAGTGGGCCACCAAAAGAAACGAGAAAGAAATTCTTGTGTCTTTAGAATTCCCCTATGCCCGGCTATCTTGGAATCGTGGATGAGTTGCAATACTCTCAATCTGACTGTTTCAGGTATATACAGACGTTGTCCCTGAATCCACACACCATTCTTAAAGACAAGACTTACGTCCCTTGGGGGTTGAGCCAACAAAGAATCCGCATGGTATGCTTCCTTGATGTCCTTAAGTAGGTCTTGATTATGAATCACTCCCAGGAATCTAGAGTCAGGAAGAATAGTCTTAGGAGGAGTAAGTGGACGTGTCTCTGCTGAATGAATCCTAGAGAGTGCATCAGCCTTTCCATTGCGCGATCCTGGTCTATAAGAAATGACAAAATTAAATTGGTTTAGGAAAAGATTCCAGCGAGCCTGGCGAGGAGTCAGGCACTTAGCCGACCTGATAAATTCAAGGTTACGATGGTCTGTCAGGACGACTATTTGCTGTGCAGCTCCCTGAAGAAGGTGTCTCCATTCCTTGAAGGCGGCAATAATGGCCAACAATTCTCTATTGCCCACATCGTAGTTCCTCTCAGCCGAAGACAACTGCTGGGAAAAGAAGGCACAGGGATGCAAGACATTCTTCTCACCTGTTCTCTGAGAGAGTATAGCTCCAACGGCACAGTCTGAAGCATCCACCTCTATTATGAAGGCAAGCTCGGGGTTGGGATGTACTAAGATAGGTGCGGTGGTAAATTTATCCTTTAAACAGGAAAATGCTTCCTGAGCTTGCGGGGTCCAGGAGAACCTAACTGTTTCCGGGTAAGTTGGGTGATAGGTGACACTACCTCAGAAAAATTTTTAATGAAACGTCTATAGAAGTTGGCAAACCCGATGAAGCGCTGCACCTCCTTCACATTTCTAGGAATTGGCCAATCCTTGATGGCTTGGGTCTTGCTTCCATCCATACTAATCCCTTGCGTAGATAGTACATACCCCAGAAATTGAATTTCGGTCCTATGGAATTCACACTTTTCAAGTTTGATGTAGAGATGGTTTTGTCTTAGGCGTTCTAAGACCATTCTCACATGTCCATGATGTTCCTCTGTGGAGTTAGAAAAAATTAGAATATCATCCAGATAAATCACCACAAATGTATCTAGGAGATCCCTGAAGATATCATTCACGAAGTGTTGGAAAGTGGCTGGGGCGGTACTCAGACCAAAAGGCATAACTAGATATTCAAAGTGTCCATAGCGTGACCTGAAAGCAGTCTTCCATTCATCCCCAGGTCTAATACGGACCAAGTTATAGGCCCCACGGAGATCCAGTTTAGAGAAAATTTTGGCATGCCGCACTCTCTCCAACAACTCAGGGATTAAAGGCAATGGATAACGGTTTCTAATAGTAACCTTATTGAGTTCCCTATAGTCTATGCAGGGTCTCAGAGATCCATCTTTCTTCTTCACAAAGAAGATGGGTGCACCTGCGGGAGATGAAGAGGGGCGTATGAAGCCCTTGGCTAAATTTTCGTCTATATAATCCTTCAAAGCTTTTAGCTCGGGCCCCGCTAGGGGGTAGATCTTACCAAAAGGTATCTCGGCTCCAGGCAATAATTCAATTGGACAATCATATGGACGGTGAGGAGGAAGCTGATCAGCGTTCTTCTTGTCACATAAATCCACATAGTCCTGGTATACAGCTGGTAGTTCAGGGACTGACATGGTTCCTTTAGGAACAGAGCAAGCTGAAACTCCTTGACTCATCTGTTTCTCCGGAAAGTGTAATTCCTTGGTCTCCCAGTTAATCGTAGGATTCTGCGCCTGCAGCCATGGTAGCCCTAGAATAATGGGAAAGTGGGGAGAAGAGATAAGCATAAAAGACATTTTCTCCTGATGATCTTTACCCATAAGGACCCTCAAAGGCTCTGTTTCTTGATCCACTGGTCCAGAGGTCAGCAGGGAGCCATCCACAGTCTCCATCTGTACTGGAGTAGCCTTCTTCACTGAACGTATCCCCTGTTTCAGAGCAAAGGAGATATCCATAAAATTTCCACTTGCTCCTGAGTCGATCATAGCAGAGCTAGACACCCAGACTGAGTCAACCCAGAGTTTGATGGAAAGGAAGCAATGAGAATTGTTTCTTTTACAACTCAGCTGGGACATCGCTGAGGAAACTTGAAAAATTGCAGCGTTTATACCGTCATCGTCCCCAGAACTAACAGAGTTTAAGTCCGAGAAATCAAGATCTCTTGCAGCAGATCTCTCTGGAGCCTGAGGCTCGGACATGACAGAGCTCCTCTCGCAACACTCACAGTGAATGACTGCTGCAGTAGTCTTACGAGAACGGCTGGGGCAGTTTATAATGAAGTGCCCTGACTTACCACAGTAGAAACATAGATTTTCCTTTATACGATGTTCCTTGCGTGCATCACTAACCCGTCTTTGTAAAGAGTCCACCTGCATGGGTTCAGGTTCTGGTTCCCTTGTGATCCTACTCAAAGGTTCCTTAGCTGAGGAGGGAGGTAGGAAAAGGTTAGTGCGATTATTTTCGAACCATCTCTCTTGTCTGCGTTCAGTCAGACGAGCATCAATACGAATACAATAGTTAATAAAGTCACCTAACGCAGTGGGAGGGTCGGCACGAGCAAGTTCATCCTTAATCAGTGGAGACAACCCTTTCCGAAAAATAGATTTCTTAGCGGAAGTGTCCCAAGTGGTATCAAGAGCCCATCTCCTGAAATCCAGGGCATATTCGGCTACTGAACGCTTACCTTGGCGCAAAGTTAACATGGCTGCTTCAGCTGTTGCACCTCGATTGGGGTCATCAAACACCTGCCCCATGGCTGAAATAAAAGCATCAAGGTGATTCAAACAATCATCCTCAGTCTCAATCAGAGGGTTTGCCCACATCAAAGCCTTATTGGTAAGCAACATGATTATAGTAAGCACTTTGGATCGTTCAGTGGGAAATTGTGAAGCATGTGCAGAGAAAAATAAATTACATTGATTAATAAATCCCCTGAATTTCTCATGTTCACCGCCAAAACGAAAAGGAGGTAATTTGGGGATCCCAGAACTCGGGAGTTATGGCAGGAGCCTGGGCTCATTCCTCTAGAGCCTCAATCCTGGCTCGCAATTCCTGGGTAGTCTGTCCAAACACTTGCAGATTCTGATTAGTGAGGTCCTGTAGGCTTGCAAAACGGGTTTTTAAAGTCTGTACATCTGAAAGGATTGTATCAGTCACTCCGCAAAGTTCCTTTATGCGGGCCTCCATCTTCCAGATCTTTTAAGGCAGAAGTGCTGGAAGGAAGAAAGGAAAAAAAAAAAAAAACAATAGTGTTTACCTGTGGTAACACTGCAGAGTAAAATTTTAAGGGAATGCGCTCACCTGGAATGGTTGTGAGAAGTCACAACCACTGTCATCACATAAGGTATTTAAACGGACATCTGATATCCACAGTCACAGCAGACACGGCTTTCCCAGACCCAGCAGACACTAAACATTGGCTCCTGAATCTTGTCATGTATAGTGTACAGTTCCTATAGCGTCTTGTGCTTGGGTGCGAGGAAAACACAGGAGACATAGGTTGAAATGAAATGACTTGTATTACTTCATACAAGCATGCTGAAAAGTTCACACAGTTTGCAGGAACAGAGTCAGGAGACACAGCAGGCCAGAGTAATTTCAAGCACTACAATAAATCTCCAAAGCAGGTTCAGGATCTCTTCTCTGTACCGTAATTCCTCTGCAAACATGGATTCACCAAACAGCAGGTTTCCAGAGTCCAAAAGTGTTCAAAGGTTCCTCAGTAGGGAATAGCTGGAGTACAAGTTCAAGGTTTCCAGGAGTCAGGTCACAGACTGACTGAGGCTTGATTCAGGAGCACTGATTGTTCAGCTGAGGCTGCTTAAGAAGCAAGAGGGAAGAATCAGGGCGGGAACATGAAAACTGGAACTCCATATTAACTGAGGGCAAGAGCTGCAGAAAAACAGAAAGCAAAATGGCCGACGGAAAACTGAGTTTCAAGGAACATGTCAACAGAGACAAAGAACCTTACACCGGAGCTAAGGGATAAAATGGCCATTAGAATCATTACTTATCCTATATAGTGCCTTGAAAAATAATTTATGCTTCTTGAAGTTTTCCAGAGCACATTATTCCACATGCCATATCGGGGACATACAGTAGCTAGCATGTAAAAGAAGGTGCTCAGGTCAGATGACACCAGAGTTGAACTTTAGGGGCTAAATACAAAACGCTATGTCTGATGGAAAAACTAACACTGTACATCCCCCTGAAAGCACCATCCACACCATCAGACATGGTGGTGGCAGCATCATGCTAGGGTTTTCTTCAGCAGGGACAGGAATCTGGTCAGTGTTGATGGGAAAATGGATGAAGCTAAATGCAGGGCAGGCTTGGAGGAAAAATCTTTTAGCGGCTGAAAAACACTTGATACTGGGGTGTAGGTTCTCCTTCCAGCAGGGCAACGACTCTGAACATATTGCCAGAGCTACAATGAAATGGTTTAGATCAAAGCATATTCATGTGTTTGAATGACCCAAAGTCCAGACTTCCATCCCATTGAGACTTGAACATTTCTGTTCGTAGACGCCTCCATCCAATCTCACTGAGCGGGAGCTAGATTACAAAAATTTCAGCCTCTAAATGTACAAAACTGGCAAAGACATAGGGCAAAAAACTTGCAGCAGTAATTGCAGTTAAAAGTGGTCCTACAAAGTATTGACTTATGGGGGCTGAATACAAAATATTTAAAAAAACATCTATCATTTCCTTTACACTTCACAAATATTTGGTACTTTGCTTTGGTATAACAAAGTAAATCTAAATAAAATATATTTAAAGAAACACTTCTCCCATCAAAGTTTTTATCCTTTTAATATATTGCAATCATCATATTATATACAATGTGGACTTACAATTACTCATTTTGCCCTTCTCCCCAGATAATCCTACTTTTCCATTAGGTTTTTGACATCACATGATCAAACAGTGACTAGCTGAACTTTTCTAAGCTCTATGTAGAAACAGGAAGCCTCCTGTCCCTGCATTTATCATCCCCCTCCTGACCTGACCTCCTGACCCAGATGCTCCCTCTTCCCCCCTGCCAGTGACTTTTGCAGTGACTCATGACTCATGCAGGGAAAATTGACCTCCTGTTTCTACACAGAGCTTAGAAGGATTCGGCTAATCAGTTTGTAATCACGTGATGTCATAAACCTAATGGAAATGAGAAGAATTATCTGGGCAGAAAGGGCAAAATGAGCAATTGTAAGTACACGATGCTGTATAATATGATGACTGAAATATATTAAGTGGAACACAAATTTAGATGTGAGTGCTTATTTAAGATAGTGGGTGTAACGTGAAAAAGTGTGGAAAAGTTCCCAGGGTATGAATACTTTTTCAATGCACTGAGATCCAGCAAAACTACCCTAATACCCCCCGTCTTTGTAATGTCAACTACTGCAGCCAGGTGTAAACAAAGGCCGTCGGGGGCACCACAGAGCCGGCGCTGCAGCCGATGTAACGGGTAAGTAATGTATCTTATGCCATTCCTTCTTCTCTATACTTTTTGATTGAACCAGGTGTGTATATGTATTATGGTGTTAGCAGCTGTCACTAAGTCCATTGGATCATATATAAAAATTGTTATATTATATTAGAAATTAAAAATATACCATTATTGTTTTCAGTGAAAAATCCAACTTGGCAGTGACCATCAGTGATGAGGAGAACAATGTCGTGGCTCATGCTGCTTTTCTGGACTATCCAAGCTGGGATGTCTCAGACCAGGCAGAATGGGAAGATTGGATGTACGGCAACTATGAAGAAACTGAGAAATGCACAGTGAGTATAATCATAGAGCGTAATGGAAATCCCAAATATTGGGTAACACAAGGAGGGGAGTTTCCTTGTGGCTACATTGCCATTCTTTGTGCCATATTTATCAAAGTGTCACATGGTGTTCGATCCATTGTGCATCTTTAAATCTAACCATGTCCACTCTGACACCCCCTCCCTTTTCTAAAGTGGCAAGAGTGTAAATAACAAAAAATTGCAAAACTTGCAAAAATATTTCGTGCGTCAAGATTTTTTACTTTATTTTATGTAAAAAAAAACTGGCACAAAAGCCTTAGGGTTTGTCCCACTAACAAAGTAAATTTTAGTCAATAGATCTTGGAATAATAATTTCCACAATTAGATGTGATTAAATAATGTCCCTGTGCTGAGGTAATCCTATAAATGTGCCCCTGCTGTGTACTGTGTAATGGCTGTGTCTGACCGTGCAGGGACATGCTCTGATCATACCACAGCTCCTGGGCAGGGGAGAAAGCGAAAAGAGAGGATACAGACATTACAGTATGGGATCCCAGCTGATTCTTTTTGTGAGATAATTCATTTCCCTGCCTGTTTTTAAATAACGTTTTACCTCAAAGAAAGAGTGAGCGGTGATCCCATACTGTCCTGTCTGTATAATCTCTTTTGCTTCCCCCCTTTCCAGGAGCTGTGGTGCTGTGGTGTGATCAGACCATGTCCCTGCACGGTCAGACACAGACATTACACAGTACACAGCAGGCGCACATTTATAAGATTATCTCAGCACAGGAACATTTTATTTAAACACATCCAATTGTGGAAATTATTATTATTCAAAGATTTATTGATTAAAATGTTGATTACAATTAAATTTGTTAGTGGGGAAATCTCTTTAATATTTTCATCTATAGTGTACGTCATGAAATACATGCTCCTTAGCTGACCATAAAAGTGTTAAAGGAGTTGTTTAATGCTGGACAAACCCTTCTTAACGCAATAGTGACCTATGAAAGATTACGAAAAAAACCATATACTCACCAGGTGATGTTTCAGTGATGTCACATGAGCAGACTTCACAGTTCTATCAGATGGCGTTGTGTCTGATGGGACCTCGGTGCCCATCAGAAGCAACCCCAGCAGGCACGTTAGCATTTAAGAAGCGGTATAATTGGTTGTCCCAGAGTGGCTAATCCTTTTAAGAAGATTACTCAAAGACCAAACTTGTTCTACTACTGTATATCTCAGCATCAGGACAAATATTAACAAGGATTTATTTCATACTCGTCTGCCACAATACGTTATCAATTTTTTGGAGCCCATGCCAATTCTTCTGCTAAGTAATTCTTTCTGACAGGACAGTTCCTCCTTAGCATTCTGACAGCACTATAGAGGCTGGAACTGACTTTCTCTTTCCTCCCAGCATGCACTGCCCCTGTCATTGTTCTGTGATGTCTGCATGCAGTTTGACAAACAGGAGGACAGAAGCATAAAGACCCTGTCCCACAATCTGTAATTTTCCTCAGCATCTCTGCTGCTAGAGACAGATTACACCTTACAACTGCAGTAGATAGTAAGTTAGACAGCAGCACTTAGGAGTGATTGTTCAAGGGTAAGACAGTATATATCTATCAAGTGTTGTCTGCCGGTATAGTGACTATTTAATCCAGATCTTCTAGCTGACATGAGAATAGTCAGCATGTTATCGCAACTATGCACATCACATATGTGCACTCATGTGTCCGTACTCTCGGAAATCATTTATTGGGGATAATAATGCTAAAAGTCAATATCACCCCTTTAAAAATCCTTGCCTTAGAATAAGAGGCCAAACCAGACACTCTATATGCAGACACGTGTCTCGGGGTGCTTGCCCCTCATCAGTGTAAAGCAGAAGAATTCTTATATTGTTACCATTTTGCAAACCCACACATTCCTGAAGTCATCTGTGCTGCTGTGACCAATCGAGTGTCTACAGATTTGTCTACCCTGCCAGTTCTAAAACCTGACAATCTGATCAGGCTTTGGCTCCGATCCTAGTAGGGTGTATAATTCTGATTATTCTTGTAAAGAGTCATCAAAAAAAATGTAGGCAATGTGCCGAGCCTGTTTTCATACGAGTAAAAAGAAGTTGAGCGCAGTGGTCCAATCCTAGACACACAGGAGCACATTTATCTAAACTGGCACTGACATATTATTTGGAGGAGAAAATGGCACAATCATGTGCACCACCTTCATATAGCATTTCAGCCCCATGTTTGGATATTCTCCTGGCCTGTAATGAGTGCCAGGTTTATAAAGCACGTGCCATATGAGTCAGCCACTGTCTTATCTGTGATAACGGATTTCTATATTTCAGCCACTGAACACCTTATTTTTACATCTGTTTGTGTCACAAGATGAATTTTCTGTACAGAGCATCAAAGAGATCATAAGGTGAGCCGAGTGATTTATTACCGACTTCATGAGTCATCATGTTATTAGGTGTAGTTGTGCTCCTACATTACACAGTGACGCCTCATCCACATCAGGGACTCTCATCTGTTAGGATGTAGAGACATCGTAACATCTATTTGCAGATTTTTTGCAACAGATTTACTTACTGTATTGTGTGGAGCAGTGGGTAAACTTGTGCACGGCCTTTTCCATTGATTCCTATGCCATTTATTTTTAAGGGGAATCTGTCAGCAGGTTTTTGCTCTTTAATCTTGCGAGCAGCATGACGTAGGGGCTGAGACACTGATTTCAGCTATGGGTCACTTACTAGGCTGTTGTTTCAGTTCATTGATTGTTTTATCAGCAGGAGATTATCACTACAGGAATGCATCTCACATGCATTCTAATCCAACCACACCCCCTGTGTATTCAGTGTATACAAAAAGCTGCTGATCAGGGGTGTGGCGGGGGCAGCTTTCTTGAGCTCTGCTACATACTACATCTAAAGGCTCTGAGTGTATCACAACTGCTGCACCCAGTAAACTAAGTGATACATGGTTGGTCTCAGGCTCTCTTTTCCTACATCATGCTGCTCTCAGATCACGGAGCGAAAACCTGCTGATAGATTCCCTTTTTAGGTAAAACGACCATGCTGACCATGGAAAAAATGATTTTGCTTTGCCCTGAGGTTTCCATTGTAAGATCAAGAGATTTCATAGCTCTTGTTAATCTTCTTCAGCAGGTGCTATCAAACCCCTGAACAGCACCTCAATCTAACAATCATGTTTCCCCTAAGCTAATAAATTGCCTTCTTTATTATCCTGGCTGATTGCGAACACCGCGCATGTGCTTAAAGTAGTTTTGGCTGCAAATATTTGTTCTCTGCTTCTGATTGATGCCATGATCGGGAGTTAAAGTTGCTATTCAATTGGTGCTATAGTTCCTGAAAGTGATATTCTCAAGTTATGAAATTGCTTTAATTAGTTAGATAGCATGAAGAATAAGCAAGTTTGCAACTGATTTCCGTTTTCTATTTTGCTGTCATTCCTCTGCAATGAGAGCTTTTATCTTTCATAGTGTACAGCTGGTTTCAATGGAGTCTGGGCCACCAGTGCCTGTGTTCGGTAGTTACATTCCTGGAGAAAGGTTAAAGCTTAATATCCTAGTCACCGTTCTCCAGTCCATTGTTTTCTGTACAACAGCTAGCTGTTCACCTCTCTCCAGCTCAGCTCCTGACAAGCTGCTGTTATAAATCTTGCAAAATCACCTGCCCCTAGCTTTCAGAGTCGGTCTCCTAATCACAGCTTTTGGCTTTGCCTGTCCACAGTTGTGAACTCATTCCAATGACCTGTTATCATGATGTGTAAATGCAGTGATAACGGTGAAGACTTAGAACAAGCCACTGATTGCTGAAAATGTTACAGCAGAACTTGTGCTGAGCTTCATTATTCTAAAGCTCTGCTATTCTCCGGAGCTGTCACTAATGGAGAAGTGCCCGGGAGTAAGGAAGCGAAGAGACTGTAAGAAGACTGCATTGCTTTGAACTGCTCAAGAGTGAAATTGAGAATACCCCTCCAATGTACTGTACGTGTTACAGAGATTTTGCCAACTTTTAAAATTAAGCCGTATCAGTAGTATATGCCATGATTTATTGATCGCAGGGGTTAAACTTTTGGAACCCCACCAATCCTTAAAATTAAAGGGAATGTGAAGGTTTTTGTTATACTTCCCTATCTGAGAGCAGCATAAAATATGGATAGAAACTCTGATTCCAGCTCTGAGTCACTTGCTGGGCTTCTTGCTGTAGTTTTGATAATATTTCTGTTTTATTTGTTAGTCTGCTGTTAGTAATGGGCTCTGTATAGCTCCAGCCTTATCGTTGATTGACAGCTTTCTGTCTGCAGTATCGATAGGCTGAAAGATGCTAATCAGTGAGAGTGACGGGTCAGAGCTCATGAATATGAAAGACTTCATTGCAGAAGCTTATCACCGAGAGGACTAGCAGAGCTGCAGCAGATAAACTGTCATTAGATAAAAGCTACAGCAAGAAGCCCAGTAAGGGACACACTGCTGGATCAGGGTTTCTGCCACTACTTTATGCATATTAGATGGAGCAGCATAACTTAGGTGACAGATTCCCTTTAAAAGGCTGCAGCACTTGTGTAGTGTTCCCAGCCACACAGCTGTGCAGGGAATGAATTACCGGAACTTGAATGTGGCTGTGCTTCACGTCCATGCTGTCATGTGTGCATTGCCACGAAGATCGTCGCGGTTGCACATTCTGACTTCTCACAGCTGAGTTGCTGTTTCTTTGTGTTTGGCAGTTAGGGAGTTAATTCTGTCTGTGCTCAGTTCTGGGACTGGGTGCAGTTTCTCCCGGCTGCAATTAATTATTTGTTGATTGGTTTCCTTTAAATCTCTGGTTGTCTGTGTTGGGAGTTGCCAGTGAAATTCTTCATGCAGACCACAGATAGGATTGTATCTGTATAGACTTAAGTTAAAGAGCTCCTTAGTTGTTTTAAGCTCACCTTGCTTAGAGTTTAATATCCCAGATCATTTATGTTCCTTCTGTGTTTGAGTGTGTATGCAAGTCTGTGTTTTCTCCAGTCTGTCTAATATGTCTAATCTGTGTATTTAGCAGAGATCAGCCCATATTCCTTTGGTGGTAATCAGTATCCTTCTTAGGACTGATTACAGGGTTCAGGGACTGATAGGAGACAGGGTTAGGCTGGAGACTTGGACCTCTGAACCATTATCAGTACCTCCAAGGTGAGGGATTAGTTAGGACCCCAGTTTAGGGTCAGGTTAGACCCCGGTCCTCCTCTTTCCTGTGACAGTGTATCAAGTCCTCAAGATTAACCCTGAGTTCAACGGATATCGTGTCAGGTAAATCTATTCTATATTTACATGCTGATGTTGCTAATCTATATGTTGTATAGAGTGTTGTTCTTTTAAGAATAGTTTACTGACATCGTACACATATCATAAGACCGCGTGACATTTTCACTGGCCAATAAAATTATTCCCAGTTGCCATGGATCCAGTAGCCCAGCTGGCTCTGCAGTTGCAGGGATTATCCATGGAGCTGACGGACATTAAGTCCAAAGTTTTGTCTCCCTCGGAGCAAACCAGATTTGAACCTAAAGTAGCTCTCCCGGACAGGTTCACTGGTGGGCGAGACAAATTTTTTACCTTCAGGGAAGCATGTAAATTGTATTTTCGGCTTCGGCCTCGATCATCAGGGAGTGAAGAGCAGAGAGTGGGAATTGTTATCTCGCTCCTACAAGGGGACCCTCAATCCTGGGCCTTCTCCCTTCCTCCGGGATCCCCGGCTCTACAGTCAGTAGATCGATTTTTTACTGCCCTGGGTTTGGTATATGATGACCCAGATCGGGTCTCTCTTGCTGAGACAAAATTACGTAAGATACAGCAGGGAGATCGTCCGGCGGAGGAATTTGCTTCTGAGTTCCGTAGATGGGCCACAGATACTCAGTGGAATGACCCAGCTCTTAGAAGCCAGTTTTGTCATGGGCTTTCTGACAAATTAAAGGACGTTTTGGCTCAGTATGATTCTCCTCCATCACTGGAGGCTGCTATGGCCCTAGCTATCCGTACTGATAGACGGCTCCGGGAGAGGTGCGAGGTAACTCCGCCCCCTGTTGTTACTCCACCTACTACTAAAGTCCCTTATGTTGAGGTTCCCCTTGTCTGTTCGGAGGAGCCTATGCAGTTGGGAGGGACATCATTTCGTAGGAGGGGATTGGCGGTACGCCGCAGGACTAGAAGGTGTTTCTTCTGCGGGAAAGAGGGACATTTTGTTGGGGGATGTCCATCCCGTGCCTTGTTGAGCAAAAAGTCGCCGGAAAACTGTTAATCCCAGGTTGTGTGGTGGACGACAACCTGGGAGTATGTATTTCGTCCGCTAGTTCTTCTCAGTTCCTTGTACCAGTGGAGGTGGTGGTTGGTACGAGAGTGGAGAGATTTTCTGTTCTTCTTGATAGTGGGTCCGGGGCTAATCTGGTTGACGCTCAGTTTGCTCAGGCTCAAGGTATGCATCTGAGTGTATTGGTCAAACCGATCCCTATATTCTCCATTGACGCCAGGCCTCTCGGCCAAGGTAGCTTTGTTCATGAGGTTCATAACATTGACCTTCGGGTAGGGGCAATACATAGGGAACTATTATCTTGTTATGTGTTGGAGGGTCTACCTACTCCTATTGTGTTGGGACTTCCTTGGTTGGTTAAACATAACCCTGTGATTAATTGGCAGTCCAGAGATATAAGCCAATGGGGGGAGTTTTGCAAAAGTAACTGCATGAACACAGTCATCAGTGCGGTCGTGCCTAGTACTTTGCCTCCTTTTTTGGAGGACTTTGGGGATGTGTTCTCTGAGGAGGGGTGTCAGGAGTTGCCTCCTCATCGCGTGTATGACTGCTCTATTAATTTACTTCCTGATGCTAAGTTACCTAAAGCTAGGTTATATAACCTTTCTGGTCCTGAGAGGCAGGCTATGAAAGATTATATTTCGGAGAGTCTGGCCAAAGGGCATATTAGACCTTCATCTTCCCCAGTGGCCGCGGGGTTCTTCTTTGTGAAGAAAAAAGATGGAGGCCTACGCCCTTGCTTGGATTTCCGCGAACTTAATCGGATTACTGTTCGAGATCCGTATCCACTCCCTCTGATTCCTGATCTCTTCAATCAAATTGTTGGCGCCAAATGGTTCTCTAAATTGGATCTCAGGGGGGCGTATAATCTGATTAGGATAAAAGAGGGGGATGAGTGGAAAACGGCGTTTAACACGCCGGAGGGACATTATGAGAACCTTGTCATGCCTTTTGGTCTGACTACTGCACCAGCAGTGTTCCAACATTTTGTTAATGACATTTTTCGTCATCTGGTGGGGCTGTTTGTGGTCGTATATTTGGATGACATTTTAATTTACTCACCAGATCTTGTGTCTCACCAGGAGCATGTGAGACAGGTGTTGCAGATCTTGCGAGACAATAAACTATACGCCAAACTGGAAAAGTGTGTATTCGCCGTACAGGAACTTCAGTTTTTGGGTTTCTTGGTGTCAGCCTCCGGTTTCCGTATGGACCCTGAAAAGGTGAGAGCAGTGCTTGAATGGGATCAGCCAGAGGATCTTAAGGCTCTGCAGCGTTTTCTGGGGTTTGCTAACTACTACCGGAAATTTATTTGTAATTTCTCATCTGTTGTCAAACCTCTCACTGACATGACAAGAAAAGGGACGGATTTTTCTAAATGGTCGGACAAAGCTTGCCAAGCTTTTTCCTCTTTGAAAAAATGTTTTGCTTCGGCACCCGTTCTCATCCAACCAGATGCATCACAGCCGTTCGTTGTGGAGGTGGACGCGTCTGACGTAGGGGTGGGTGCAATATTGTCCCAGGGTCCGTCCCCTGGTAAATGGCATCCGTGCGCTTTCTTTTCTAAAAAATTGTCGTCCGCCGAAAGGAATTATGATATCGGCAATAGGGAACTTTTGGCCATTAAGTTGGCTTTTGAAGAATGGCGTCACTTTTTGGAGGGGGCAGTCCACCCGGTCACCGTCATTACTGATCACAAGAACCTGCTGTATTTGGAATCTGCTAAGCGTCTGAATTCCAGACAAGCTCGATGGTCGTTGTTTTTTACCAGGTTTAATTTTGTTGTCACTTATCGCCCTGGATCTAAGAATGTTAAGGCGGATGCCTTGTCTCGCAGTTTCCCAGGGGCCGGGAAAATGGATGACCCGATTCCTATCCTTCAGGAGGGGGTGGTAGTGTCGGCTGTATGTTCTGAGCTTGAGGAGGAGGTGTTAGAGGCTCAGGGGGACGCCCCTGCAGGACCTCCAGGGAGACTGTTTGTCCCAAATCAGTTGAGACAAAAGGTTATTGAGGCACATCATAATTCTGCTTTAGCAGGACATCCAGGGAGTAAGGCTACTTTAGATCTCCTTTCTCGCCGGTTTTGGTGGCCTAACGTTAATAAAGATGTTTTAACTTTTGTCGCGTCCTGTGGGGTTTGTGCTCGCTCTAAGACCCCTCATACCCGTCCGTCTGGGACCCTCTTACCCTTGAAACTTCCGGAGCGTCCATGGACTCATTTGTCTATGGACTTCATCACGGACCTTCCTCAGTCGTCAGGGAAGACTGTCATACTGGTGGTTGTTGACAGGTTCAGTAAGATGGCACATTTCATTGCTCTTCCTGCCCTCCCTAATGCTAAAACTCTGGCGCAGGTGTTCATTGGGGAGATTGTGAGACTTCATGGGTTGCCTTCTGATGTGGTGTCAGATAGGGGGTCTCAGTTTGTGTCCAAGTTTTGGAGGGCATTTTGTTTACGTCGGGGGATGCAATTGTCATTTTCCTCGGCTTTTCATCCGCAGACCAATGGTCAGACAGAGCGTCTGAATCAAAGCCTAGAGACTTATCTTCGGTGTTTTGTCTCAGAGAACCAGGAGGACTGGTCTTCTTTCTTGCCTCTGGCAGAGTTCGCTCTTAACAACAGGCGGAGCGAGTCCACTGGTAAGTCCCCGTTTTTTGGGGCATATGGTTTTCATCCCCAGTTTTGTACATTCAATGGGGGGGTCCCTTCTGGGGTTCCTGAGGAGGAGCGTTTCTCGTCGTCACTTGCTTCAGTGTGGAGAGGTGTATTGAATAATCTGAGTGCTATGGGGAACCGTTATAAACGTATGGCTGATAGGAGGAGAGTTTCTGGTCCAGATCTTAATGTGAACGATCTGGTATGGTTGTCTACCAGGAATATAAAACTTAAAGTTCCCTCCTGGAAGCTGGGCCCAGATTCATCGGGCCGTACAGGATCAGTTCCATAATTAATCCTGTGGCATTTCGTCTGGACCTCCCTCCTACGTTTAAAATCCACAATGTGTTCCACAAGTCATTACTTAAGAGGTACGTGGCACCAGTCATACCATCACCTCTACCTCCTCCTCCAGTGGTGGTCAATGGTAACTTGGAGTTTCAAGTGTCAAAGATCATTGACTCACGTCTGAATCGCCGGTCCCTTCAGTACTTGGTGCATTGGAAGGGGTATGGTCCAGAGGAGAGGACGTGGGTTCCTGCGTCTGACATTAACGCAGATCGTTTGGTGCGGACCTTCCACAGAACTCACCCGGGCAAACCTGGCCCTGAGGGTCCGGAGGCCCCTCGTAGAAGGGGGGGTACTGTCATGTGTGCATTGCCACGAAGATCGTCGCGGTTGCACATTCTGACTTCTCACAGCTGAGTTGCTGTTTCTTTGTGTTTGGCAGTTAGGGAGTTAATTCTGTCTGTGCTCAGTTCTGGGACTGGGTGCAGTTTCTCCCGGCTGCAATTAATTATTTGTTGATTGGTTTCCTTTAAATCTCTGGTTGTCTGTGTTGGGAGTTGCCAGTGAAATTCTTCATGCAGACCACAGATAGGATTGTATCTGTATAGACTTAAGTTAAAGAGCTCCTTAGTTGTTTTAAGCTCACCTTGCTTAGAGTTTAATATCCCAGATCATTTATGTTCCTTCTGTGTTTGAGTGTGTATGCAAGTCTGTGTTTTCTCCAGTCTGTCTAATATGTCTAATCTGTGTATTTAGCAGAGATCAGCCCATATTCCTTTGGTGGTAATCAGTATCCTTCTTAGGACTGATTACAGGGTTCAGGGACTGATAGGAGACAGGGTTAGGCTGGAGACTTGGACCTCTGAACCATTATCAGTACCTCCAAGGTGAGGGATTAGTTAGGACCCCAGTTTAGGGTCAGGTTAGACCCCCGGTCCTCCTCTTTCCTGTGACAGTGTATCAAGTCCTCAAGATTAACCCTGAGTTCAACGGATATCGTGTCAGGTAAATCTATTCTATATTTACATGCTGATGTTGCTAATCTATATGTTGTATAGAGTGTTGTTCTTTTAAGAATAGTTTACTGACATCGTACACATATCATAAGACCGCGTGACATTTGCACAGTGAATGGTCAGGGCACTGCTGTCCAGAGAAAAACTGTGAAGGGGGCACAGCGCCTTCATTCTCAGGATTATTGAAGGTTCCAAAGGTCAATCGGTCATGGAACATCATCACAAAGTCATTACTTTATAAAATGGCAATAACCCTTTGAATATATTACTGGGACCACTTCTTTTGATGCCCATGATGTAGCTGACAGATGCATGCATTTGTGTGAGGTTGGGTTCACATGGCTCTTTTATACATTTATGGCCATCTGCATCTCTTGTGCCCAGTTTCAGCTCTGCTTATGTTATTGGTAAATGTAGGCCAGCATTTCATGTAATAAATCCCTAGCTGATGGCATAATGGTACCGTTCATGCCGCTGTCCGGACTTATCATCCATGTAATGCTCTCACAGCCATTACGCAGTACATAGCAGGGACACATTTATACAATTATCTCAGAACAGGAGCATTTTTTTTATTAACACTGCAAATTGTGGAGATTATTTTTCTTCCAGTATCTATTCATTAAAATGTACTTTGCTCATGGAACAACAAAGGGAACCTGTCACCCGTTTTTTTCCCCATATAACCTATGGCCACCACCTTTCAGCCCTGTTTTATAGCAATCTGGAATGCTCTGTATAAGTCTCCAAGCCGCCCTACAAAGCAAAAAAAACCCTTTATTATACTCACCTATGGGGCATTTGGGTCCGACAGGCGTCATCGATCTTGGCCTGTCGCCTCCTCTCTTCTTGCAATGCTGTCCACCTTCTCTGCGTCGTGTAAATGACGCGTCCTATGTCATCCACACATTGCTCCCCATCGCGCTCGTGCACAGACGCACTTCTCTCTGTCCTGCTGAGGGCACAGTAAAGCGCTGTAATGTGCTTGCGCCAGCGCTTTTTGGCCTTTCTCCGCACATGCACTTTGCTCTGTCATAAGCAGGGCAGAGAGAAGTGCGCCTGTGCAAGAACGTGATGGGGAACACTGTGTGGATGATGTAGGACGCATCATCCACGTGAAGCAGGGAAGAAGTATGAAGATCGCATGAAGAGAGAAGTTGCCGGACCTAGACCAGCAACGCCCATCGTACTGGTTCCCATTAAGCATAATTAAAATATTCAGTCATTGGAAAGCCGTGCAGCAAAGCAGAACCATCTAATGTATGTAACGCACCCTCTTATCATAAGTTGCATTTTCCAGCTGGATTTTTATTTTCTAATAGTTTCATCGTCAATCACCGTGATAAATTATATTTAGTACTGTTAAAGAGCATTTAGTCATGGTGGACGTCATTATTGGAAACATGCATTGTCCGTGTATAGACAGGAGGAATAACTCTGCGTTGTATCAGAGGACTCCAGCCCCTTCAGTGTCTTCTCATGATTCTCAGCGCGGCCTCATAATTCACCTTTTATGTCATCTCCATGTGTATACACTTAACAGGATACATTGTTCTGCTCCTGCATATTGCGAGGCCTCTGAGAGAGGAACATCTGGTGCAATGTTTGCTTTTGCATCACATTTAGAGCACTTCTTCCTATCATTTATTAAACCACATTTTATTGTTAAGGTTTTCTTGGAAAATGTGAGCATTGTCAATACCATTATTATATAAATGGCATGTACTTACAAATGACATTGGAACAACCATTTAAGGTTAACTCATGCATTGCCAAATTCACTTATGCGTAGCATGGTTATTAGTTCTGCACAATTGCCATGATTTAGGTTATTGGAACCCATACTAATACAAAAACTCAGCAAAACCCTGCCACAATACTAGGACTATACTTATTAGGGTAAATATGAGATATCCGATGATTGTTGTAAATTGTGCAATGACAATGAGCTGATTGCCAGGGTTGTTGGGTTTATGCCATCATTGTACTGATGGCTTTTTTAAACAAATCTTGATACAGTGTATTATTCCCCACATAGATCTATTCTGATATTAGACCAGTGATCATTTTTCACTTACTGTGGCATCATGAGCATTATATCTTTTATTATATCTTGGCATGTTGGTGGTTTATAAACACTTGCTTGTAAGCCATGTTTAGAAAAAAAAAATAAAATAGACTTTAAATTGAAAATTACGGGTCTGTTTTGGACCCATAGCGGTACCCAGAATGTCAGCAACACTTTCAAAATCTGCAGTATTAACAAAGGATTCACTGAATCCAAAGTCTTTGTTCTGTAGACTATAATGATCAACAAAGTAAAAGATGCAGCATTACAGAGTCCATTAGACTAAATTTAATAACATGAACACATGCTCATCGACCTCCAATAGGTCTTTCTCAAGCCTGAATGTTTTTTAGGCCACTTGTTGCATGTCTGGGTAAATAATGTTCAAATTTCCTATGGACTATGTAGTGTTTTGTTTTTCCCATTACTGTACCTCCATATGCCTCTGATTTCATATGAAGGATACAGAGGTTTTTAATTTGCTGTTGGAAAAATATCTGTCACAAATCTGTCACAAATAAATGTCATGCCATTCTACATTGGATATTGCACAATACGTATAGAATTTTTCTCCTATACAAATACTGAAATATAGAGGTATTTTAGCAAAGAGTCGCTAGGAACTCCTGCACATGGTCCTGTTATGTACATAAACCTTATTGCATTGTTTTTTTATTTAGAAGTCCTCATACTTTCTATCTTTTTTTACAGAGCCGTGTTTACTGCTGTTGTAGATCTACATTTTGTATGTCTCGTCACTCCGCACAAAGTTACTTTGAGTAAGTTTGAACCATTATTTTATTAATTGATGTGTCACTTTTTAAATCCAGATGACACAGTCGTTTACATATTGTACGTGGAAAATTAACTTCCTTATCTGAATATGTTTCTGGAATTTTCTGTGGAAAGAAAGGAAAAGCAACAGTTCACTCGTTGATATGTAAGACTAGATGTCTGCTTCTTGGTCCTGTTTGCCTGTAATTTTTAGATGCTTTTCACCTATTATTTGGCTTGCGAAAAACACACAGGGAAGCAGAATATTAAAGGAGGTGACTGGTCCAAAGCTTCTAGTCTGCAGTCACTGACTGGTTGTCTTTTTTTGTATATATTCTGTGACTGATGACTTGTGAATCCTCACATCACATGCACTGCGCGCTGTCAGGATTCTTCGGTGCGGGGAGTGGTGGTCATGTGACCACAAGTATGTGATGTGCATACGTATACTCTTGGCCACATTTCGACTAGACTGTTTCCCATCTAGTTGGAATGTGGCCGGGAGTATGCATATCGCATACTTGCGGTCACATGAACACCACATTGAGTGACTGCAGACTAGTAGCTTTAGACTGGACAACCCTTTTAAATTGTCTATCCACAATACATTATTTGGTCTTTCCAAAATGCAGCATTCTCTACATGTGACATTTGGATGTCATTGTCAACAAACAAGGCAATTGCCTATTTGACTTGAGTAGCAGTTTTGGAGCGTTTTTGTTGTACGTTACTTTGTGATGAGACTGGACTCGCATATGCAGTACGACTTTCTGTAGCTTGAGTTATAGATTTTCATGCAATGTTTTTAAACCAATACGAAAGAGCAAAAATCCTAGTGGAAAACAAAAAACAAAATGTGCCTTTTTTGCATAGTAAAAGTTATTTATTTTTCATTTATTCTTTTTTAATACTAGATAATTATTATTGCTGCTTTTCTAATGACCCATACAATGAAAAAATTACATTATCTTTTCTGCACAGAGAATATCCTTAAAAAATGAATTAAAAATGTATATAGTGCTGGCAAAAATTAAGAGACTACTGCAAAATTTTCAGTAATTTTGAGTAAAATGTAAATTGCTCTTTTATGCTATAAACTACTGACAACAACATGTCTCCGAATTTCCAAGCAATACATTTTGTATTTATTTTCAGAAAATGAGCCCTCAAATAATGCTAAGAAAACAAGTTCATAATCATTTAGAAACAACAATACTAATGTTTTAACTCAGGAAGAGTTCAGAAATCAATATTTTGTGGAATAACCATGATTTTTAATCACATCCTTCATGCGTCTTGGCATGTTTTCTACCAGTCTTTCACACTGCTTTTGGGTGACCTTATGCCACTCCTGGTACAAAAATTTAAGTAGTTCTTCTTTGTTTCATGGCTTGTGACTATCCATCTTCCTCTTGATTACATTCCAGAGGTTTTCAATGGGGTTCAGGTCTGGAGATTGGGCTTGCCATGACAGGGCTTTGATGTGGTGGTCCTTCATCCACACATTGATTGACCTAGCTGTGTGGCATGGCGCATTGTCCTGCTGGAAAAAACCAGTCCTCAGAGTTGGGGAACATTGCCTGAGCAGAAGAAATCAACTGTTTTTCCAGGATAACTGTTATGAATGTGCTAGAGATGGTTTCTGAGCAGAGGCTCCCTCTGGTGGTTACAGACAGTACTGAGCCTTTCAGCGAGGAATGGCAATCTGGGATCGCTGACTGGTCTGATATAATGGAGGTTCCCTCCCATGATGGTTGCCGGTGATCAATTGTTCTTGTCTCAATTGTGGTTCCTGGTTCATTTGGAAGTTTGCTGAGTCTTGCCTGCATCTTCTGCTATCAGATAAGATATTTTCTGCTTTTATTTTTGTGCTTGCTTTTTGCATTGTTCCCTGCACTTCTGTGGCAGTCAGCCAGGTCCCCCCCGGGGGCTTGTGCTCCTCTCAGTTTATCTGAAGCCACTGTTATTTTTCATTTGCTTTTTCCTGTTTTTTCAGTGGCTGCAGCTTAGATCTGATTTTAGGTGGTAGAGATCGTGTGATCTCAGGTGTTTTTGCAATCAGAAGAGTTGGTATTCTTTAGGTTTTTTTTTGGATTGCAGTGAGTATCCTTTCCTGTACTTTTCTGTCTAGACAGATTGGGCCCCAGCATTTTCTCATTCTATTTTCTGTCTGTGTACGTGCTTCTTCTTGTCTAACCGCCATTACATGTTTGGGGGCTTCCTATTTTCTTTGGGGATCTGCTCCGGGGCAGATAGCTTTCATCTTTCTGCCTTTAGGTGTAGTTATCGCTCAGGCTGTGACGAGGCGTCTAGGATCAACGTAGGAACGCTCCACGGCTACCTCTAGTTGTGTGGTTAGTTCAGGGTACTGCAATCCAATAGGTTCCAGCCTCTCTGGTGTATTGCCGTTTTTGCTTATTCTCCTCAGCTACCATAACACAACAGTATCACCGGCCAATAGAATGAGCAAACGCTGGGGCCCAATCTGTCTAGACAGAAAAGTACAGGAAAGGATACTCACTGCAATCCAAAAAAACCTAAAAATACCAACTCTTCTGATTGCAAAAACACCTGAGATCACACGATCTCTACCACCTAAAATCAGATCTCTGGTTAACAAAACTAAGCCGCAGCCACTGAAAAAACAGGAAAAAGCAAATGAACAAATAACAATGGCTTCAGATAAACTGAGAGGAGCACAAGCCCCCGGAGGGGACCTGGCTGACCTCCACAGAAGTGCAGGGAACAATGCAAAAAGCAAGCACAAAAATAAAAGCAGAAAATATCTTATCTGATAGCAGAAGATGCAGGCAAGACTCAGCAAACTTCCAAATGAACCAGGAACCACAATTGAGACAAGAACAATTGATCACCGGCAATCATCATGGGAGGGAACCTCCCTTATATCAGACCAGTCAGCGATCCCAGATTGCCATTCCTCTCTGAAAGGCTCAGTACTGTCTGTAACCACCAGAGGGAGCCTCTGCTCAGAAACCATCTCTAGCACATTCATAACAGATAACCTTGTATGCGGCTTGATTCATACGTCCTTCGTAAAGATTAACCTGCCCAATTCAAGCCTTGCTGAAGCATCCCCAGAACATCACCGATCCTCCACCAAATTTCACAGTGGGTGCAATACACTGTGGCTTGTATGCCTCTCCAGGTCTCTGTGTAACCATTAGATGACCAGGTGTTGGGCAAAGCTGAAAATTAGACTCATCAGAGAATATTACCTTACTCCAGACCTCTATGGTCCAATCGTTATGGTCTTTGGCAAACTTCAGCCTGGTTCTCCTTTGCTTCTCATTGATGAAAGGCTTTTATTCTAGCTTTACATGACTTGAGCCCTGTCTCTAGGAACCTGTTATGAACTGTTCTTGTCGTGCATTTCACCCCAGCTGCCATTTGCAATTCCTTTTGTAGGTCACTTGATTTCATCCTGCGGTTTCTGAGTGACATTCAAATAAGATGACGGTCATCCCGGTCAGTGGAGAGTCGTTTTCGGCCTCTGCCGTTCTGTAGCTTTGCTGTCCCCAATGTCTGCTGCTTGACCTTGTTGTAATGGACTGCCATCTTAGAAATTTTAAGGATGGAGGCAACATGACACTCACTGTATCCCTCTGCTAGTAAAGCCAGAATTGAGCCCTTCTTTTCCTCAATCAAGACTTTTCTTTTCAACTCCTTTGGCATGGTTAAAAGTTATTTTTTCATTCCTATTACTTTTGGGATATTACTAGCACTTGTTTTGCCATCTAGCTTGTCCTATTGCATTAGGATTATGAACACCACAGCAGTGTTTTTTATACTTTCCTTTGTTAGGCTATGTGCACACGTTGCGGAATTGCCATGGAAATTTCCGCGGCAATTCCGCACCTCCCTGCCGCGGGAAATCCGCATATTATAGGTATGCGTATTCCCGCTAAACACTAGCGTTTTGCAAGCGGAATTAGCTTGCAGAACGCTAGCGTTTTACAAGCTATCTGACAGGGTGGTCACACGAGTCAAACAAGTGTTTGACTCGTGTGACCAACTTTTTACTATTGATGCCGCCTATGCCGCATCAATAGTAAAAAGATCTAATGTAAAAATAATAAAAAAAAATAATAAATAATGATATTCTCACCTTCCAGCGGCCCCTGCAGCTTTCCCGCCTCTCAGCGACGCTCCCGGCAAGTTTCGTTCCCAGGAGTCCTTTGCGGCAATCATCCCGATGACGTAGCATCTCGCGAGACCGCTACGTCATCTGGGGTGATCTCGCAATTCACTCCTGGGAACGCGATTGGCGGGAGCGTCGCTGAGAGGCGGGACAGCTGCGGGGGCCGCCGGAAGGTGAGAATATCATTATTTTTTATTTTAATTATTGTTTTTACATGGATATGGTACCCAGGGCTTGGAGGAGAGTCTCCTCTCCTCCAGACCCTGGGTACCATCCGCACATGAACCGCTTACTTTCCGCATGGTGGGCACAGCCACATGCAGAAAGTAAGCGGTTCAATGCATTCCTATGGCGGCGGAATCGCCGCGGTTCCGCAAAAAAGAATGAGCATGCTGCGGATTCTCCCGCGATGCGATTCCGCCGCGGAAAAACCTGCAGCATGTGCACAGCATTGCGGAATCTCATAGGCCTTAATGAGTTGTATTGTGTAAGCGGTTTTGCCGCGGTTTCGCGGCGTTTCCGCCGCAAAAAACCGCGGCAAAACCGCTAAAAAACCGCAACGTGTGCACATAGCCTTAAATAAGATTTGGTTCAGCTGATCACCTAATCAGAAGCACATTAAGTAGAATGAGGTGTACTCTGGTTGGAATTCAACTGACACTGGAATGGAATGGCTGTCAGACATGTAGAGAAGCTGATTTTTATAAAACTCTGCAGTGGTCTCTTAATTTTTTGCCAGAGCTGTATATTTTAAAACATCAAAGGGGATTACTTGTTTTTTTTTCACAATACATTTTATGAACCGAAAATAGTCTGATTAGTAGCGACAACTCATCCCCCTCCTGGCCACAGAATAAATTAACTGTGAATCTGTGGGTCATTTGTTGTACTGATTTTTAGCCCCAAATAAATGATGGGTCTAAAAATGTTGAGTTCTCAGAAAAGGGGCTCCAGGATTGTTATCTTTTGAAGACTGAAAGTTGCTGTTTGGTTGAAATTTCCTTCAGTAATAAAAGCAAAGTTTGTAATTTGTTTATTCACAATAACATTTTCATACAATTTTGTATTTTCAATCTTTGCAGCTCCTGCCTTGGCTTCTGTCTTTGAACCTGTCAGGAGCATTCCAGGATCAAAGCTTACCGAGAGGTTTTCAATGTATGTTTGTCACAGACACATGCACTATCCCCAACTTCATGTGCGGAAAGCCAGGTATCATTATCATGCAGTATTATAGAAAATCCTGTTTTTACAAAAAATACTTGCTTTTTATTTCTTGCCTTATTTCCAGACTTTGGTCGATCTGTATAATTTGTGCTGTTAACAGGATGAAGCAAATGTGAACAGTTGCAACCCACTGAGTAGTTCTGCAAGGGGTGGCCACAGACCATTTCTTTGTTCTCATCCTTTTTGGCTATTATTTTGGTCACTTTTGCATTCTGGCATTGCTCTCAGCTCTAGAGGTACTGTACAGTAGCATGAGGCGCTGTCTACAACCCACAGAAGTTGCTCAGGTAGTGCAGCTCATCCAGGATGGCACATCAATGCAAGCCGTAGCAAGAAGGGTAGCTGTGTCTGTCAGCACAGTGTCCAGAGGATGGAGCAAATACTAGGAAACAGGCAAGTAAACCAGGAAACGTGGAGTGGGCCATAGGAGTACAACGAAACAGCAGCAGGACTTCTGCCTCCTCCTTTGTTGAAGGAGGAACAGGAAGAGCAGTACCAGAGCCCTGTAAAATGATCTCCAGCTGACCACTAACATCCTTGTGTCTGCACAAACTGTCAGAAACAAACTCCATGAGGGTAGTATGAGGGCCCAATGTCCATAATTGGATGTTGGCTTACAGCCCAACACCATGCAGGGCGATTGGCATTTGCCAGAGAACACCAAGATTGGCAGATTTGATATTGGCGGCCTGTGCTCTTCACGGATGAGAGCAGGTTCACACTGAGCACATGTGACAGATGTTACAGAGTCTGGAGACGCTGTGGAGAACTTTCAGCTGCTCGCAGCATCCTCCAGCATGACCGGTTTGAGAGTGGATCAGTAATGGTGTGGAAAGTAATTCTTTGGAGGGCTGCACAGCCTTCCATGTGGTAGCCAGAGGTAGCCTGACTGCCATTAGGTTCCAGGATGAGATCTTCAGACCTATTATGAGACCATATGCAGGTGCAGTGGGCCGTGGGTTCCTTCTGATGCATGACAGTGCTAGGCCTCATGTGGCTGAAGTGTGTCAGTAGTTCTGCATGATGAAGGCATTGATGCTATGGACTGGCCTGTCCGTTCCCCAGGCCTGAATCCAATCAAGCACATCTGAGATATCATGTCTCGCTCCATCCACCAATGCCACGTTGCACCACAGACTGTTCAGGAGAGCCTGTGTGTGGCTGTGGACATCCACCCGCTCAGGGAACAAGAAAACAAGGTTCAGCTCTCTTTAACACAAGCACAGTTCTATAGCTTTCATCTCCATAGACACTGAACACTGAATGAGTCCAAAGGCTGCACATTTAGTTTCTGATCCACACCCTGGCGTTGAGGTATGGTGAACAGCCTCCCATCCACTCTTCAACTGTTCACTTAAACCGAGCTCTTAACATGGCCAATTAACCCCTTTCAGCACTTAGTATGCTGGAGCATTTTTACAGGTTCCTATCACTGAGGCTTTCATCGTGAATGACACATATCTCCCCTCCAGTGTTTTACCAGTGACTTTCTCACATATCCCCCCTGCCCAAAGCTGGGGGGGTTTGGCACCTTCAGTCACTATACAGGAAAGTGTAGACAGGGCGTCTGCATTACCGTGTAGTTTACCCAGCCCATGCTCCACGTGGAAACTGATGTTCTAGAGCCCTAGAAGCCACCTAGTCACACGGGCAATCTTCCCCTTCCTTTTGCTCATACGTCTCAGGGGCACAAGGTCTGACACTAGCCTGAACTTTTGGCAGGTAGTACCTCAGCGTGTCACTGTCCGAATACAGCGTGTTTCTCGCACTGTCATCCGCATGACAGCTTGAGAAACTCCGGCGGCTCTGATCGGCGGTAAGATTAATACCACTGTCAGAGAACTGCGGCTCCGTCACTGTTCGATGACAGCGTGAGCCCGCAGCTGTGACCAGAGGTAAAAAGTTTACCTCCGGTCACTGGTGTCAGTTGATGGGACTGCTACTCCCATCAGCCTACACCTGCTAATAACATCGAGGTCAGGCGGCGGCTGTGTGCATATATTGCCTAATGGAAAGGCTGTTATGCTTTTTTATTGTGCCTTATGTTCACTGTACCTGATATTTTACTGCACAGGTCTTTTGTATTAACCATTGCCAATAATGTGGAGCATATAATAATGAGTATCCTGGGTCACTTAAGAGTATTGAAGAACCCACAGAAAAGCTTAAAACGCCAACCCTTTCAGGGCCGATACAGCAAAGTGTTTATGCCAGAAAACACTTTAGTAAAGCTGCAACATTTTTTACGCAATGTGAAGTTGAGCAAAACTTTGGCTTCTTTTAGCGTTTTCATGTGTGTGTCAGCTCTGACAATGTAGGCAGGCATGGGTAGGATGTGGGTGTGGTAACACCTGCCTGTTTAATTCATGAGCAGACGTGGCATACCTTACATCAGAAATCTTACTCCAGTCTCTGCCTGGAATAAGATTTGTGGCGAGGCACACGTCACTAGTAAAATGGGTCTGATTCATAAAGTTTTGTGCGCTAGCTAATAAATCAGGCTCTTCCTACTCCACTACGCCCCTTCATTAGTCCACCACGCCTCTTTAATTACTCCACCACGCCCCTTCATTAGTCCACCACCTCCCTTCATTAGTCCACCACCCCCCTTCATTACTCCACCACGCCCCTTCATTACTCCACCACCCCCTTCATTAAGACTGGGGTGTGCAACACCATTCTTAATGAATCGGGGCCTACCAGTATATTAATGTACAGTATATTCACGCTTAAGGCCCCCATATGCATGAGACAAATATGGGCTGACATTCCTTAGCCTCAGTTGGTTGAATGGTCATCATTGGGGAGAAAAGCCCATTACAGACTGTCTTGCCCTTGATCGATCTTTTCGGCCAATGATAAAGCTATTGCTTATCATTGGCTAAGAAATACAACATGCCCAATCAGTCTTTTAAAAAAAATAATGAATGTTCTTCAGTCATCCATCGGTTTGTTTTACCAATCGTCAAAATCTTCTTTTTTGAACAACTTTTATCTCATGTGTATGGGACCCATTAGCAGTTGTACGTGCACTTTTACTGCAGATTGTCCCTGTCTTGTGGCAATCACAGGTAAAGCTCATTGTACAGTGGCAATTCACGGTAAAAATATTGCATTTTTTTATGCATATGGCAAGAATCTCAGCTTAACCCCTACGTGTGAACACACCCTTGTTGCAATAAATATTTTCTGTCTTCAAGAACATAATAAGAGATCCGTCCAAGTAGAAGGTTCAAGATCACTATAAAAGTAAGGCTGAAAATAGAGGCTGCTGGGACTTGCAGTTCATCACTGCTTTTCAATGAATTGTGCATAGGTCTTAAACATTACAAATAAAACTACTGTTGACTTGTAAATCGGGATTGGCAATCATTTTGAATAAATGCACTAAACTATACTTTGGCTCACAGTTCTTGGCTTCACCTGGCTCTCCGGGGGACCTTACCCCCCCCCAAGCCTTTTCAGTGAGATCTATTTTTTTACATTGATGAAGATCATGACGACCTGAACACCATTTCAGGTTCTGTTTTGCCTGCCCGCATGTAAATTTGCACTGCAAGGGTAGGAAAAGGTGGCATCAGGTTATAAACCTTAACCTCCATCTCATGAAAATTATGCAAAGACACATGGGTATTGTTACCGTAGGAAGAACATGAGCCAGTCACTCATTCCGCTTTATGCGGGCTCCGACGTCTGCAGATGACACATTATTCGCAGTCGTTCAGTGCGTTTTAAACATAAGCAAAGGAAAATGTTTGGTAATGTTTTAACCACATGGGGGCGCTGCAGCTCTTTTAATAATCAATGTTACCGTAAGGGTGCAAGGAATCGGGAAACCCCAAAAAATATTGATATATTAATGATTTAGTGTTACAGAATGAAGACAATACAAATGGGTGGAATAAAAGTCTCATAAGAAATACTGATGGCATATTTTTCTTTTAGAAATGGACTTGGTAAGTCAGAATCTGGAAATGTAAAATAAACGTGATTTGTTTTTTTGGTTTAAATAATTTGATCTTGGATAATAAAGTGATTTTTGTATATAATTTCCGAACTCCATTTTTACAACTCCAACAATATTTACACAGTAGATATGTATTAATTTGTGAGATGGTCCTCTTTTTCTTCTGCCTGTATCTTTGTATTTTATTGAATTTTTTCTGTTTTCTTCTCCATGGATTCCCTTGATACCAATAACTTGGACATGTCAGTGCCAAAATTTTGTTTGACGTGATATTATGTTGCCCTTGAAACATTGAGCAGAAGTGAAATGTATATAACTGATAACCGGCTAATACATAATGCAGACCACATCAGAGCGGATCTGTGGTTACCTGGAGCACATTTGCCTGGAAAGACTGTGGTCCTGAGTTTAGGCTTGTTCACATGTTGCATTTTTGCCACAAAAAGAAAAAAAAAACTGCATTTTAAAAAAGTTGTCCACTACTTGGACACCGGCACAGGAGGTGAGTATAAGCTTTGTTTTATGGGGGGCTAACATTTTGATCTAGAAGGGGTTGTCCTAGTAGTGGACAACTTCTTTAATGCACCAGCAAACTGAGATTTCTGAAGTCTCATGCACACGTCGCCTTTTTTTTATTTGTTGCAAATTTGAAGCAGTTCCAAATCTTGAGCATGTCAATTCTTTCAGCATTTTTGCAGCTTTTTTCGCCCATTGTAATGAATAGGAAAAAACACATTAAAAACTTACAAAAGAACACATACCCTTTCCATCTGATCAAAGACCCTGTGCATGGAGTTTTTACGCTCCTTATATATTTGCGTAGGTTACCTCTGGATACTCTGTTATCTTTCCACATTCCAAAAACCGTACTAATAGGTCAATTTAGGATTTAAATTATGAGTCCTAATGGGGACCATGATGGAAATCTCTGTATAGTGCCGCAGAATATGTTTCAGCTATATTAGTATATTAAATGATATAAGTAGGTGTGTAATACATATCCCTAATGTTTTGGCAGCACGGTGGCTCAGTGGTTAGCATTGCAGCTCTGGGGTCCCGCGTTCAAATCCCACCAAGTTCAACATCTGCAAGGAGTTTGTATGTTCTCCTCATGTTCGGGTGGGTTTCCTACGGGTTCTCGTGTTTCCTCCCACATTCCAAAGACATACTGATAGGGAATTTATCTTGTGAGCCCCATCGGGGACAGTAATAATGTCTGTAAAGCGCTGTGGAATTAATGGCGCTATATAAATGAGTAGAATAAATAAATAATATGTAGTCAGTACTCTGATCTGCAGACTCGCATGTTGAAAATTTACCATTTTGCTTTCTTAGGGTAGAAGATCATGACGACCTGATGCCAATTTTTCTTCACCACAATGACGCCCTGACTGCCACATACGGAGAGTATTTCCTGGCAGAACTTATCAAGGCACAAGATGAGCACAACCATGCCGTTGTTTGTGAGGTTTGTGCGTTTTATTCCACATGAGTGTATCCGTATACTGGTCGGATGCATGATGTCCAAAGCTGACCATAGACAAGATGATATCCATCAATCCAACCAAATAGTTATCACTATCCTTTTCCTGTCACATTACTGCATATTTTAAAATATGTCTGCAATATGAGGAATGATTTTCCTCAATTCCCTACCATATGGTTCACGTGCATTCCTTCTTGGATATTTTTTCCAAAGGTTGAATGAATGCTAGGAGCAGAGGAGTTAATCAGTTTTAAAAGGGGTTTCCAACTAAATGGCCAGAAGTTTGGAGATTGGCACAAATTTGGGATTTCACAAAGTTTGTTTCTTCACTGTTTTTTAATCTTTTAGTCTAATGTTTCTATGGTTACTGAAGTACAATTATAAGCATTTCGTAAGGTTTTAAACTTTTATTGACAAAGTCATCAAGTTTATGCAAAGACTCAATATTTAAGAGTTGACCCTGATTTTTCAAGACTTCTGCCCTTTGTCATTAGCTGGATATCAGCTACTGAGCCACATGCTGACTAATGACAACACATCCTTGTCTGATCAGTGCTTGGGGTTTATCAAAATTTCTGTGTTTGTGTTTGTCCACCCTGTTTTGGAGAATTGACCAAACGTTCTCAATGAGATTGAGATCTGTGGGGGTTACTGGCCATGAACCCACCATTTTAACGTTATGTTCATTGAGCTACTTAGTTAACACTTTACCATCCTGGATTGTTGGGAGAAGTTGCTTTTGGAGGAAGTTTAGATCCAATTCTTTATTCATGATGACAGTGAGTGAGCCCACTCCCTTGGATGAAAAGCAGCCCCACACATACATAGTTTCAGGATGCTTTACTGTTGCAATGACATGGGACTCATAGTACCGCTCCCCTTTTCTTCTCCAGACAGTCATGTTCCAAACAGTCTGAAGGGTGGTTCATAAAAAAAACTGCTTTACCTGAGTCCTCTGTATCCAATCCCTTTACTTCCTGCAGAATGTCAGTTTGCCCTTGATGTTTTTTTTTTTATAGAGAAGTGGCTTTCTTCTTGGCACCAGGTGAGCCTTCAGAAGTCTTTGCCTCACTGTGCATGCAGAAGCCCTTACACCTGCCTGCTGCCATTCCGGAGCAAGCTTGCACTGGTGTTCAACTGATCTCGTAGATGAATCCTCTTTAGGAGATGGTCCCAGCACTTGTTGGACTTTCTTGGGCGCCCTGAAGGTTTCTTCCCAGCAACTGAGCCTCTCTTTTAGAATGTTTTTTTTTTTTTAAGCCAATTTACATGGCAAAAAATGACTTTGCAACTTTTGCAGTCCTTCTGATCACTCTGCCTAACAATTTAGAATTAATGCAAATTGCAACTATAAAAATTGAAACATCAAACTTTGTGAAAACTATAATTTGTGTCAGTCTCAAAACTTTTGGCCACAACTGTATATTCATCACCTATCCACAGGATTAGTAATAATCGTATGCTCTATCGTCATTCAGCTGCTGGAACCCTGGCCGATCTCGTAAGTGAGGATCCCAAAGTCCACAGCATGAATAGAGCAGTATTGCCAGACCACCTCTCCATTCACTTCTGTTGGACTGAGGAATTGTTAGACCCATCAGTCAAAGAAGTGATCAGTCATACTGCTACGTTCACACACGGAGCTGTATGACCCCTTTCTTAGGATCATCCAGAATCGTCTCAGCGGTCAGACTCCACAGGTGACATATACATTCAGTGGGATAACCCATTTAACAAAAAATAAATAAAATTTGTTGTTTACTTGTTACATAATTTAGAACCAGTAATTTCAGTGTAATATACATTGAGTACAGTTACAAGTCATAACTTCAGGTTGCCCTCTGCATTATGTAAGGCTGGCCATACATATTACATCACAGCCGACACTTCCATACACCCATACACAGGGTGTTTGCCCAGCCAAGTGCTCCGGTGTACTCTATGAAAAAGCGGCCAGCTGATACGTTGGCCAGTGGCTTATCTCTGGGAGAACAATGCGATCAGCAGTCTGAAATGTGTGATCAACGTGCATGATCAACATCTCTCCCCACCATTAGTCAGACTCCATACACATTAGATCGTCGGCCGAACCAGTCGAACACACGATCCCCTATGTAAATGAGTAGTGAGCGTGTGCAACCACCACTACTATTGACAGTGATTGGAGCAAAGGTCACACATGCTCACTACAACTGCATTCGTACAGGGCACTCAGGGACCCCCTTACCTGTGATCATTGATGGTTCCAGCAATCAGAACCCCAGTGGTTATACATTTATCATTTATAGATAGGATATTATTTTATAATCAGTGGGAGTCTCATCTCTTTGACCCCGACTAACCTTGATCATAGGGCCTCAACTCTGATTTAGTTTCCCCTTTGCTCAACACTGCTATTGATCCCATGTACTTAAGTGGATAAGTAAGCCAGAAGTTTGGCACTCATATTGCAGTCAATGAAACAAATTTTTAATGGCAATCCAAATTGAGCACCACAGCTCCAAACCAAGGAGTGCTGTGCACTTCTATAGTACATGCACTTCAATGGAGTCACAGTGCTGTTCCTGCACAGTCGGTAGCCAGAAGTTCTGTTATGCAAGGAAACACATTAAAGGGGATGCAGCACTCCAGCCCCTTCCTTCTCAGGACTGGTGAGTGTCCCAGAGGCCAGAATTAAGCTGCTATTAACCCTTTCAGTTCTTCTGGTATGCCCGTTATACAGTACTGTTGTATTCTAGGTGCACAAGTTCACATTGCCTTATATATTGCACTACTCCTGCTATATGTATTTCACATAGACTGGAGATTTCCTTGTGACTTCCCATATGTGCTATGCATATTGTTATAGCAGTAATTGCATCTGACAATGAGCCATTAGTGTAATCGCCGACTGCAAAAAGCAACACAATAAATAATAGATCCGTGCACCAGCCTCCAGAACTGGAATAGACAGAAGAGACCTTTCAGGCGCTCATTCTCACCAGCACTGTGGATAGACAAGCCCGTCTGAGCCAAGCTTGATGCCAGTTTTCCCTGCCGAGTATAAAGCTGGCACGTCTCCGACTACATATGGTAGATGGATTGGTTAATCAGCCTGTGCTGAGCATTGGGCCCCATATTACAGGGTGGCAGCGCCTCCGCTTCTGCTCACGCTATGATGTAGAACAAAACACAGAGAGGAAAAAAGTTCTGTTAGGTTTGGATTTTCCCCTTTCTGTCTGTTCTTCCCAACTGAGTTGAGGCAAAACTTTTGGCAAATTCACAATGCTTTTACTGTATTTTTTAGCCTCTGGGTTACGCCGGCAAGTCGCACGCCTCCTAAGTGCCGCCATACTCACCGCATATTTCGTTCTGCTCTACCTAGTACCTGACAATGCTCTGAGCTACAAAAACACAATGAAGCAATCACCAGCTCACCGGGTTGAGAAATGCCTGGGATGAGGGTGTGGTGCATGGAGGCTTCAGGCTGGTTTCCTCAGCAAGTGAGCTGTGAAAAAATATGGAAAATCCAGCAACCGCAAAGTTCATTAAAGTATTACATTTATTTGAAGATTACATGAACATGAAAACCAAAAGTTAAAAAGACACATTGCTCTAAGGTCGACGCGTTCCGAGCTATGCTAGCTCTTAATCGTCAGGATATCTTGCCAAGGTCAACGCGTTCCAAGCTATATTAGCTCTTATTCCTCAGGCGCTAGTATAGCTCGTAATGCTCGACCTCACTTTGAGCTGTCTGGTGCTTCTCTTTCAGCTCTGCGGTTTGTGAGTCATAAGGGAGCACGGATGAACTCTGCAGGATTTTGCATCCATTCTGTCCTGCAGAGATCTGCTTCCCCGGCCTATCACCTGCACTCCACCCTCCATTCCTTGCCTGAACTTTGGATCTTGTTCGTCGCCAGTGTGTTTTCTCATCTGGCCTCCCTGTTTCAGACCCGGCTCATTTATCCGTTCTGTCTGACCGCTCACTCCCTGACTCCGAGTTTGTTTAGTGCTGCCTGACCTGACCTCAGACTCGTCTGACCATGCTTTTGTCTCGCCCACTTGTACCCCAGCTGCTACAGTCCCAAGGACTGTCCTGGAGTTGTACCTGATGTCTACTGGAGACCCAGCCTAGTGGTAGATTGTCTGATAATAGCACCTGATTTTCAGTGCCAATCACATAGTAACCAATCACAGCGCAGCATACATTTTTCAAGAACAGAATTCATAATGAAAGCTGCTCTGTTACTGATTGCTGTGGGCAACAAAGACAGTTTCCCTTTCAGACAATATCATAAATCTGCTCCTTTTAATCTAATCTGTGAGTTGAGCTCCCGCCAGGATTCCTTGTATTATGAATACCATGTGATGGTTTTAGATCATTGTTACCAGGGCTGTGGAGTCAGTAAGCCAAACCTCCATCTCAGTCTCCTCAATTTCTCAGACTCCTACTCCATTGCACTGGTCACTACTGAGCATGTGCATAAAGTACAGCACAGATTCATCTCATCTACGACCCCACAGCTCTGGTCACTACTGAGCATGTGCATAAAGTGCAGCACAGATTCATCACTACTAAAAGCCGAGATCCGTAGATCAGGAACAGAACAGACATTTATAGGACATTTCATAACTTTCCCAAATTATTCAGGAAACATTTACAGCACATCCTGCATTGTACTACTGTACCCAATTATTATATGTTGTCGAAGTCGGCCCTGATTGTAACGTCATATGTCTCCGGATGTGTAAACCCCTCCCATGGCCTACTTTGGGCCAGGATTACAAAACCTCTGCCCCGTTCGTCCAGGAAATTCTGGGATAGTTGGCCATTTTTATTCCTCACCATTTTATAAAGGGATTGGACATTTTTTTCTTTCACATCTTGAATGTACCGGAAATCTTTATGTTTTGGGCCAAGAAATGCTAATCTTACCCAGGTCTTCAGTTCAAGTCCTCTACTGCTCATGGATAGGAACCAAGACATTGGTCACGGTGCTTTCCCTGTTTATAGAAAGCAGAACGTTACATCTCACAACCCCAAGAGAATATTCTGCCTCCTGTATCTACCCCCCAGAGGCTGCTAGACACTCCATACGTGGCACCTGACATTCCTTTTGCAGGTTTCTGTGATACTGCACGGCCCTGCTTAGAACCTTGTTATCTTCTGTCACCCTAAAATACCCCATGAAAGCATACACTCCCCTGATGAGACCTCACTATTAAGCCTGAAATGCGTAGGGAGGACTTTGTCATTCATTTAAATTACGGTAGGTTCACTGTTGGGTACATCACTTTTTAGGGCAGGAGTCAATGCATGGGGCACGACAGGGGATATTAGTGTAACCATTTTCCCCCTGTCCTCCAGTCCTCATTTCCTGCATTTGACATCCTCATCAAAGGATATGGGTGAGACCTTTTCCATTTTTTACTTGCACTGGTCATAATTTTGGGCACTTTTTATGTATGTTGGGCATGGTACAGAATTAATGTACATTATTTATTTTGGTGTTTCCATACGTGTGGTTCTGAGCATGACTCTTTTTACTATGATATATTAAAGGCTAAATTTTATTGGTACCCTCCTTGTTTTCTTTCATACTGTATCTGTATCTGTGGATGTAGTGAATGCATAAGTGGACCGAGTAGGAGAACAGCAGGCAACGCTGTCACGTGGGTAAATGATAGGTGACTGCCACCACAGGGTATTACCCATCTTCGGGCACTTATTGCATCTGTAGCTGGTGCCTCCATGAGGTATCATAGTCTCCCCTAAATAAACCGTGCACAGAATACACCTGCGGTGCCAATGAGTCACCAATCAGTGCCAATGTGGAGTCATGAGCTAGTATGAAACAATAGATGCCATGTAGTATATGGCGTTCACAGGATGCCTTTATATTGGCTAGCTTAGGCCTCTTTTACACTTCAGTCGTGTGACGTCCGCCCAAGTGTGAAAATGGCGGATCCGTCAGAAAAGTGTAAAAACGGTTGTAAAACGGACCAGTTTTCTGACGGATCCGCCAAGAAGTTTTCACCCGTTCCGGAAATGTAAGTTTGGAAGAGAGAGAGAGAGTGAGTTTTGGGACATTTTCAATGGTTTTCTATGGAGGCGACGGATCCGCGGGCGGATTCCGTCACAGACGGATGCCAGCGGATCCGCCGCCCATAGGCGGCCATTATACAAAATGGCGGATGCGGCGGATCCGCCACACTCCGCCATTTTGGCGGACCGAAAAAATGTTGCATTGGACGTTTTTCTGAAATGATGGACGCCAATTTTTTGGCAGATCCGTCAAAAAACTGACCTAACGGACTACCATCCGTCAAAATCCGTCACTAATGCAAGTCAATGGGAAAAAAGGATCCACCAAAAAAAATGGCGGATCCGTTTTTTTCACATTTTGACGTATTTTGACTGACGTCGCACGACTGAAGTGTGAAAGAGGCCTTAGTTGGCTACACTTTCCAACTCTCAAGTGCACACCGACAACAGGCGTACACTCTGGACACAGTGCTCTTCACATTAATGTCATACTTATGAACACATTACACCTTAGCAGTTGACTTATTGGGTTGTTTTCCAGGTTTTTATATTCGAAATTTGGCTACAGGAATCCTGACACCGTAATTTTTCTTAAGACTATGTGCCATGTTGTTTCTCTGTACAGGACCAAGGCTACGCTGTTGGGTTCATGAGCGTCTGTTCTGAGGTCAATGTCCAGCTGCTGCAAGATTCATTTGATCTGGGGTCTTTCCATGGTTTGTGTAAACCACACCCTGATGATATTCTGCAAACAACAGAGGATCCAGGTTCTGAAAAAGGTATGACCATCTAGTCCATTCTGAGAAACGGTTTAATACATAATCCAAATTGCACATAAAATGCTTTTGATTGCTCATTTTTAATGATTCTGAATGCAGACACTATATACTGTAACACTGAAAATATCTATCCACTTTTGAACAATACCTTCATGTACGTGGCCTTCTTGGACTGAGTAGTTTTAAAATAAAAGGTAAATGTGTTGTCCAATCTAGAAAAAAATTTTTAAGTCATGCACTCACTTAATATAGAAAATGTTGGCATACTCATCTTCCATCGCACCTGTGGATCCAATGCAGTCCTCTCAGAAGGTCTGCACCAGCTCTGGAAGAGATGGCTGCTCCATTTGAATGTCACAGGACTGTTGCAGCCTGTGATTGTGTGGCGCCCTGATGGTCCAGTCGCCACAGAGGTGCTGCATCGCACCCAGCGGTGTGACACCTGACTCTCAGGTAAGGAGGAAGCACCCCATTGACTCCCACCACCTGCATCCAACATACACTATGCTGGCTGAGCACAGGCGGACCCTTCGGAAGGATGGTCTGACTCAGGCTGGTTAGGAAAGGTGTAGTTAGTTGGTGGGTGGAGCTTAGGCAGCACTTAGGCTGCGTGTTAGTCTTTAGTTTTAGTTTGTGTCAGGCAGTCAGGGAGTGGGTACTGGACTGTCCTGCTGCTCCTTTGAGTTCACCTCAGGGAGCCGAGCTGTGAGAGCGAAAAGGTCCAGGGCGAGACAGCAAGAGGAGCTGTGCCCCCATCCTGAAGAAGGGAGGACCAGGCGAACATCGGGGACTGGTCCCTAGACTAGTGGGAAAGTTCAGCTCCGCTAGTAACACCGACAACAGTGGTCTTTTCACGGGGCCACTAGCCACCATAATCTCACGGGAGGAAGCTTAGGGGTCAAGTATGTCCAGAAGGCAGTGATCTGGTAACTGAAAGGGCCAATACTCCCTTGTCCGAGGACTCTGTGGTGGCGTGGTGCATGGAAGTTAGGAGAGTTAGCACAGAGAGAATAGAAGCTGGAAAGGAACATACTGAAAGGGGAGTCTTTGGAAGTGCGACTAACTTACCTGAGGGTTGCTGGACCGCTCTCTTGGAGGACACAGCGCCGGCTGGAATCTGTACCGCGGATAACAGACTGTGAGTAAAACCTTGAAACTGCAACAAAACTGTTTCCCTGATTTTTCCAGCGATGCACACTCCCCTCTGCTACATCCCTCTGCACCATTGCTACATCTCTCATCTACCTGCCCTGGAAGGACACGGTCTCACCTGTAGGAGACTTTACATCTAGCTGCACAACACCATCCCTTCCAGAGGACCTGCACAGCAGCGCTGGTCATCCTGACCAGGTACTACAGGTGGCATCACGAATCATCATACGAACACTAATCCCCTGTAAATATCCCCCTTTTTGGTGAGTGCCCAGGGCCACGGACCGAGCCGTGGCTGCCCGTGACATCCCCCATAGAAGTCGACGGGCTCGGTGCCGAGTACCCCCACGGCCCTGGCAGGCGGCTCAATTGTACTAGAATAGCGCATTAGTAGATGTCTCTCTGATGATTTGCTCTTCTAGTTCCATGACCACTGCAGCCAATCACAGGCTGCTGTGATCCTCAGAGTTCTGAATGGACCAGGCATTGCTTCTGAAAAGTTTTAGGTGTTACAATTCTATTCCTCAGTGTGTGTGGGATGCAGTTACTGATGGCTCAGCCGTCCAGTCTGGTGTAGGGGCGTGCTGAAGCTCCCAGTACTTTGACAGCACAGTCATCCAGTCTGGTGCAGGGGTGTGCTGAGCTTTCGGTGTTTTGATTGACAGCTCGGCCATGCAATCTGAGACTGGAGGTGCTGAGCTGTCTTCAGGTGTTTCCTGTCCCAGGTGATTGCCCAGCTACTTAGCTGGGTTTCAGTCCCAGAGCTCTGCCAGATATTGTTTCAGGTAAGTGTGATTGGTTTTCTCTGTGCACAGTGTTTTGCTTGATTGATCTTTCGCTGCCTGACCTTGGACCTTGTTTTGACCCTCGGTCTGTTTTACCCCTTTGATCTGATCAGCTATCCTTCTGTATTTTGATCTCGGACGTTACCTGACTTCGCCTTTGTCACTTCCTTCTATTTGTGAGGTACCCTCTTAGCTTTTGACCTCCAACTCCTTCATTATCCTGACTCCGGCTTGTTAGTTAGAAATGACACAGCGTCACATTACATCTGGCCCATGCGTTTTTCTTTTTCACCAGTATGTATCCTGTTTACACGCTTTGTGACCAGGTGGCAAATTTGACGCATATGATGAAGGATCTGGCTAAGGAATGCCAGAGTCTGAAATCATCACAATATCAGTTGCAGGGTCAGATAATTAATTATATGAAAACTTCCTAAAGCCCTCCATTGCCGGCAGTGGCTGTGACGTCAGTAACCTCTGACATACAGTTGATCTGTCCTGAACCTGTAATGACCTTCCCTGATAAATTTTCGTCAGGTTTTGAGCTTCAGCCGATGGGAATAATCAGGATAATCATGTCCCTACTGTGAGGGATCCTCAGACCTTGTCATTTCCTTTTCACCACAGGTCTTCTGTGTATGCCTTTTTTGATGCTTTAGGTCTGATATATGACGAATCCAACAGGATCCAGGTTGCTGAGTCAAAGCTCATGAACCTGGCACAGGTGGGCCGCACCGCTGAGGACTACTGAAGTGAGGTTTGGCAGTGGTTCACTGAAGTTCTGTGGAATGATGCAGCTTTCAGGTGCCAGTTCCACAAAGGTATTTCCGAGACTTTTAAGGACGCTCTGTTTCTTCATGACGCCCCTTGTTCTCGGGAGGAGGGCATGAGCCAAGCCTTATGAATGGACCTCAGAATCCATGAGAGATGTGATGAACAGCATGCTGCCTGTTATACTTACCCAGAGCAGGTCCATTTACCTGAGGTGCAGCCACTGGAAGTTAGAGTTGCCAGTCTTCATGTTGTGGAGAAAAAACGTAGACAAGATCTTGGACTCTGTCTGTACTGTGGTCTCTCTGGAAATTTTCTCAAGGATTGTTGGCAGAGTGTCTGAGTCTGAGTGACGGCTGAGGAGATCACCCAGACTCCCAAGTACCTTTTTCTTCCTCTGATAAAGTACTGATGAATACAGTGTTAGGGCCCCGTCTCACATAGCGAGATCGCTGCTAAACAGCGATCTCAGCAGCGATCTCGCTATGTCTGACACGTACCAGCGATCAGGCCCCTGCTGTGAATCACTGGTCGTGTAAGAAATGCCAGGACTTTTTTTGATCGCTGGTCTCCAGCTGGCAGGCACGCATCGCTGGTAACCAAGGTAAACTTCGGGTTTCCAGGCGCGGGCTGTGCCTGGAAACCCGACGTGTACCTTGGATACCAGCGCGCTGCTGCAGGGGAGCTGGTAACCAAGGTACACGTCGGGTTTCCAGGCACCACGCAGCGCCTGGAAACCCACGTGTACCTTGGTTACCAGCTCCTGCATCAGTGCGCTGGTATCCAACGTACACTGCGGGTAACTAGGCGACGTGCGTTGATTGTTACCCGCAGTGTCGCTGTAGAGATTGTACCATTTAAAGGAAAAGTTGAATAGTAGTCAGATCCCAGCAAGCAGAGGTTGTAGAGATTGTACCATTTAAAGGAAAAAGTTGAATAGTAGTCAGATCCCAGCAAGCAGAGGTTGTAGAGATTGTACCATTTAAAGGAAAAGTTGAATAGTAGTCAGATCCCAGCAAGCAGAGGTTGCTAGAGTGATAGAGTGGATTTGGTCAAACTATTTGACAAAGTCAGATTTAGGAAAACCTGACATGGGCTTTTATTTTTGGATAGATCTGTAGGTTTGGTAGTGGGATGGATTCTCTCCCTCCACTCTGGGTTTTGGGAGCGGACAATGTCCATGAAACCCATTTGAACTTTCAGTTGAGATTTGGGTGTGTAAGTGTTTGGTTTGCAATCAGCAGAGCGGAGGCTCTGTGCATTACAGAGTGCTCCAGAGGAGGGAGCAGGGGGGTGGGAGGGGGCAGTGGTGGGCGGAGGAGGAGTTAAAAGTTTTGAATAACTGTTTGGGGTTGTAGGATAGGGAAGATACGAGGGTTGTGAAGTAGGCCTGTTTAGCAGAGGTGAGGGCAGATTTGAAAGAGAGTGTTGCTTGTTTGAATGCAGTGAAGTCGTCTTGCGAGTTTGTTTTTTTCCAGCGCCGCTCTGTAATCCTGGACACTTGCCGGAGCTTTTTAGTGGTGTTATTGTGCCAGGGTTGTCTGTTGGTACGTCGCACTCTGCCATGAACGAGAGGGGCGACCGTGTCAATAGCCAATGTGAGAGTGGCATTGTAGAAAGCAGTGGCACTGTCTGTATCGTGGAGTGAGGATATTGATGCCAGTGAAAGAATAGAGTCAGAGAGTGTGTGGATGTCTAGGTGTGCAAGGTGTCTGCGGGGGTGCACGTGTTGCTGGACATGGGAGACAGGAGAGGAGGACAGGGATGAGAAAGTGAGTAGATGGTGGTCGGATAGAGGGAGAGGGGAGGTGGTGAAGTTAGATAGAGAGCAGAGGCGGGTGAAGACCAAGTCTAATGTATGACCATCCGTGTGGGTGGCTGAGGAGGACCACTGAGTAAGTCCAAAGGTGAAGTAAGGGACAGAAGTTTGGAGGCTGCTGATGAAGGGTATCAGTGGGGATGTTGAAGTCACCCATGATGATGGTGGGGATGTCAGTGGAGAGAAAAGTGAAGAAGCAGGTAGTGAATTGGTCGATGAAGGCAGTGGTCGGGCTGGAGGTCGGTATATGACAGCCACTTGGAGGTTGGAGGGAGAGTAGATGCGGACAGAGTGGACTTCAAAGGAAGGGAGGATTAGGGAGGGAAGAGGTGGGATTGTGTTAAAGTTGCAGTTAGAGGAAAGGGAACACCCACTCCTCCACCATGTCTGTTTCCAGGGCGAGGAGTGTGGGTGAATTGGAGGCCACCGTAACACAGCGCAGCAGGGGAGGCGGTGTCAGAGGGTGTCAGCCATGTTTCTGTGAGGGCGAGGAAAGCAAGATTGCGAGAGAGAAAGAGGTCATGAATCACATGAAGCTTATTGCAGATGGAGCGGGCATTCCAGAGTGCTCCAGAGAGAGGGAGCAGGGGGGTGGGTGTCAATGGCACAGGTTTTACGTTGGAAAGATTGCGGTAGTTCTATTAGATAGGGAGCGGTAGGAAGGAGCACTAATGGTGGGTATGAACTGTGGAGGTCCAGGATTGGCAGATATGTCACCAGCAGTGAGGAGGAGCAGAGAAAGGGAGAGCAGGTGGGAGAAGGAGAGAGGGAAGCTTGTTTTGTGTTTTATTAGGACAGATTTGAGGTTGAGGAGCAGGTCAGCAGAGGAGGATAGGTGGGGAGGAAGGAGGTAAGGGGAGATGATTATTTGATTAGAGGGTGCTGGGGTTTGGGGATAGCGAAGGAGAGAGAGGATTAACGGAGGCAAACACTGTGAAGGCATATGTAAACATGGTGAAAGAGTAAGATGGGTAATTAGAAAAGCCAGGTACAAGAAATTAGAAGTGCTTTATCAGCAGACATACCCAAAAAAGAATAGTGTGGGGTCCTGACTCCTGCCGTGACTAACTGCCGTTGAAATAAATGCAGTTCTCTGTACTTTTGCTGCAGTGGTACTTCTGCTGCAGTTGCGTGCCTGACCCACACGCGTGCCCCCCTTAGACTGCTACTGAATATATAGGACTGAGTAGAGGATCAGGTGGGAGGAGTTATGGTAGCTGCTTTGGGATAAAAATTTGCAGCTGCCAGCACACCAGGGGAGGATAGACAATCAAAGGCACAGGGCCTGGCTGTATCCATATGCTGGTAACACCTTGCACCTGATAGCATCTCTACTGGCCCAGCATGGCTATACAGCAGTAAGTATTGAATACAATGCAACAAATTAATTTAGCAAACATTCAGCAGCCACTGTTATATACCATTTAAAGGAAAAGTTGAATAGTAGTCAGATCCCCGAAGCAGGGTTGTAGAGATTGTCCATTTAAAGGAAAAGTTGAATAGTAGTCAGATCCAGCAAGCAGAGGTTGTAGAGATTGTACCATTTAAGGAAAAGTTGAATAGTAGTCAGATCCAGCAAGCAGAGGTTGTAGAGATTGTACCATTTAAAGGAAAAGTTGAATAGTAGTCAGATCCAGAAGGGGGTTTGTAGAGATTGTCCTTTAAAAGGGAAAAAGTTGAATGTGTAGATCGCAAGCAGGGTTGTAGGTTGTACCTTTAAAGGAAAATTTGAATGTAGTCAGACCCCGAAAGCAGAGGTTGTAGAGTTTGTACCTTTTAAAAGGAAAAAGTTGTTTGTAGTCGATCCCGAAAGCAGAGGTTGCTGGTGATAGAGGGATTTGGCAAAACTATTTGACAAAGTCGATTTAAAAAACCGAATGGGCTTTTATTTTTGGTTGTCTGTAGGTTTGGTGTGGGATGGATTCTCCCCCCACTCTGGGTTTTTGGGGGGAAATGTCCTGAAACCCTTTTAACTTTCAGTTTAGTTTGGGGGGGTAAGGTTGGTTTTTCAATCGCGAGCAGGAGGTTGTATTACAGGTCTCTGTGGTCTCAACTCAGGCGAGAAGCCCCAAATATTTCATGTGGGCATATATGAATTTTGGTTCTTTTTTTTGTCTGCCCACCTAGCTTGGTTACTTTTTCTATGAAGCCGCCAAACATGCAAGGTTCCCTTCCCCCCTTTGGGTTTTTGTAAAGTACCTTTGTAGTTCTGTCCCTCTTTTTCCTGCTAGAAAATTTCCTCCCTCTTCCCCCTCCCCTGGGGATGCAGCTGTAATGTGTCCAGTGTGGTAGCTATAGCCCTAAACGGCTGAAAGGAGTTTGGAAAAAATTTTGTTTCTTTTTGGGTTGGGGGTTATCCAGATGAAATAACTTGCTTAATTGTGATAAAGGGTGAAAACTTCATTTGGGGTGTGCATTTGTAGCCCCCACCATAATTTTTTAAGTCCCCGGGGGCCCAGATCAAAATGTTTCTGTTTAAAAGGGCACATGCCAAAATGTGTTTGGGGTTTAAATGAAGCCAATTTCATGTAAAAGCATGATAATTTGTCATCCTTTTACGGTTCCCTCCCCCAAATTATGTATTTTTGGTTTTAGTAAGTTTTCGTAGATTGGGAAAAGGGGAGTACATCCCCTAGCTACGCCCCTAGTGATGTCACGGGCCCGAGAGTATATGATTTTTAAATGAGTTAGGGGGGGTCTTTGCCCTGGGTTGTACCCGGGCTGGCAGTGACCCCCAAAAATTGGGATTTCCTCCCCCACCCAAGGTTTCCCTGGTTGTGTAACGTGTTTTTTTCACCTTTAAACCCCTTTTTTTTTGTAGTTTTACTATTTTGTTGTTCATTTGTACTTTTTTT
>JARQOD010000005.1:480129977-480197062 GCA_033576555.1 Oophaga sylvatica
TTCCCATTGCCCTGTAGCGGTGGCGAATGGGTTAATAAGGGGTTACAGCCACCTTGCAATTGAAAGGTGACTGTAAGCCAGGTTAATAATTGAGAGCTGTCAATTAGACAACTATCAATTATTAATCCTATTGAAGTAAATAAAAAAACACACACACTTTAAGAATAAATAATTTTAATGAAATAAAAACACATTTTTTTGACCATCTTTTATTTTACTCTTAATCCGTGCGAAGCCCTTGATCTCCTAAAATAAATATAAAATAATAAAACAACATTATTCTTACCTATCTGGCGATCTGTCACGTCCCACGATGTAATCCTTCACAAAGGGTTAACTAGCAATCAGCTAAGCTGCACAACTAATGCTGCGTGCTCAGCTGATAGCTCCTGAATGAATGAGCTTATCTCCTGCCGACAGGAGAGGATGTGATTAATGAATAAATCAATTAAGCTCAATTCATTCATCTCTTCCTCTCCTTTCGCTGGGAGAGTAAAGGGTATGCCACACTAAACAACATCGCTAACGGGATCGCTAAAAAACGTCACTATTTAGCGATCCCGCTAGCGATGTTGTTGTGTGCGGCATCTGTCAGCGACGAGCTCCCTGCTGAGATCCTGCTGTGATCTCGCTCGTCGCTGGAATCGTTCCGGACCCTATTTTATCGTCGGCGCTCCCGCTGGGTAAGTATTATCGCTGAGTGTGGCACCTTTTCTTAGCGATTTAGCGGTACTTTTGTACCGCTAAAGTCGTTAAGGAGATCGCTAACCGCGATAGCGTCCTTAACGATATCGCTAAGTTAAGCCGCACTCAGCGATATATAAACAATCCCGCTAGCGATCGCATTAGTATGCGTCGTTATCGTTATCGCTAGCGGGATTGTTTAGTGTGGCAGTACCTTAAGTTATTCATTCAGGAGGTTATAGCTCGGAGACAGCATTATAGCTCTCTGCGAGCTGTAACCTGTTAACCCTTTCTGATGGATTACACCGTGGGACCTGACTGTACATCGGATTGGTAAGAATCATTTTGCTTTTTTATTTTATTTTTATTACAGGAAATGGTTTTAGCAGGAAAATAAAATATGGTCAAAAACTGTGTGATTATTTCATTAAACTTCTTTTTTATTAAAGTGTGTGTGTTTTTTTTCTTTCATACAATAGGATTAATAATTGATACTTGTCTAATTGACAGCTCTCAATTATTAACCTGGCTTACAGTCACCTTTCAATTGCAAGGTGGCTGTAACCCCTTATTAACCCATTCGCCACCGCTACAGGGCAATGGGAATAGACGGGCAAAGTGCCAGAAAGGGCAAATCTAATTATAGATTTGCCCTTTCTGGGGTGTCTGGGGGCAGATGTTAGTAGCCAGGGGGGGCACAAAAAAAATGTACCCTCCCTAGGCTATTATTATCTGCCCCCACTCGCTTGCTTTGTCTGTCTGGTGGAGAAAATACAGCGGGAGCCCACGCATTTTTTTTCAACGAATTTACACCTTTAATTAACCCCTACATGTCTGAAATTTGGCACACATACACTTATGTAATTGTAAGTTCAAACCATATATCAAAATACAGGAAATGACATGGTTAACTGTGTCTAAACAATGTATCATTTCATGTCGGCTTCTGTGATTTCACAAAAGCCGGCAATTGAATTAGCGGCTATTACAGTATGTAGAAGTGTAAGAACTATAAATATATGTATATATATATATATGTCACAATGACATGTATATATATATATATATAGGTGTTCTATGTGTATATATCTATTCTTTCTTTTGTGATTTAAATACTATTCTTTTGGATCCATTATATGTCAGTTTTGCAAGCCTGCGAGAAATTCTCGCAAGTCGGATGAAAATCGGATGTTACAAGGTACACACACATGCGACTAAATCGCATCTTTGAAGGAAAATCGGATGCCAGGCGGATGTGTGATGTTTTCATTTTGGTACGATAATCGACCGACTAAAACGGTCCGATTTTTTGTAGTTGTGTCTGACGCCGGCCTCAGAGAAGAAATCTCAAGAGATCAGAGAAGATATCTCAAAAGTTCTTTAAATGATCCACAGACGTATTGCAAATTGTCTTTATTGCTATTACAAGTCGTGATCCAGAGGACGCGGACACAGCAAAAGCAACAGATCCTACAAAGTACAAAAAAGCAAGCACACATCGTATAGAAAAAGAGAGCAGCACACATCCAAATAATATGCAAAACATAACAATCTATTAAAGGGGTTGGCCACTACTTTTTTTTTATTCCTAGGATAAGCCATCAATATCTGATCGGTGCTGTTGCGAACCCCAAAGTTCTTGGAAGATGCTGGAACATAGTAGCTCCTTCATTTCTATAGTGGCCGCAGCTGGGTACTGCAGATTCACCCACTATTTAAACTGAGTGTATCTGCAAGTTCTCACACTTAAAAAGGTGATAGAGGCCTTAATTGACATCATAGGTAGACTACAATTACGAGAGTCTAAATGAGAAAACAAATCCAGAAAATCACCTTGTCTGATTTGGAAAGATTTATTTTGCAAATTATGGTGGAAAATAAGTATTTGGTCACCTAAAAACATGCAAGATTTCTGGCTCTCACAGACCTGTAACTTCTTTAAGAGGCTCCTCTGTCCTCCACTCATTACCTGTAGTAATGGCACTTGTTTGAACTTGTTATCAGTATAAAAGACACCTGTCCACAACCTCAAACAGTCACACTCCAAACTCCACTAAGGTGAAGACCAAAGAGCTGTCAAAGGACACCAGAAACAAAATTGTAGCCCTGCACCAGGCTGGGAAGGCTGAATCTGCAATAGGCAAGCAGCTTGGTGTGGTGAAATCAACTGTGGGAGCAATAATAGGAAAATGGAAGAAATACAAGACCACTGATAATCTCCCTTGATCTGGGGCTCCACGCAAGATCTCACCCAGTGGGGTCTAAATGATCACAAGAGCGGTGAGCAAAAAACCCAGAACCACATGTGGGGACCTAGTAAATGACCTGCACAGAGCTGGGACCACCGTAAAAAAGGCTACATCAGTAACATACTACTCCGCCAGGGACTCAGATCCTGCAGTGCCAGAATTGTCCCCCTGCTTAAGCCAGTACATGTCCAGGTCCGTGTGAAATTTGCGGGAAAGAACTTGGATTATCCAGAAGAGTATTGGGAGAATGTCATATGGTCTGATGAAACCAAAGTAAAACTGTTTGGTAGAAACAAAACTCGTCGTGTTTGGAGGAGACAGAATGCTGAGTTGCATCCAAAGGACACCATACCTACTGTGAAGCATGGGGGTGGCAACATCATGCTTTGGGGCTGTTTCTCTGCAAATGGACCATGAAAGAATGAATGGGGCCATGTATCGAGATATTTTGAGTGCAAACTTCCTTCCATCAGCAAGGACATTAAAGCTGAAATTTGGATAGGTCTTTCAGCATGATAATGATTCCAAGCACATCACCAGGGCAACGAAGAAGTGGCTTCGTAAGAAGCATATGAAGGTCTTGGAGTGGCCTAGCCAGTCTCCAGATTTCAACCCCATAGAAAATCTTTGGAGGGATTTGAAAGTCCGTGTCGCCTAGCGACAGGCCCAAAACATCACTGCTCTAGAGGAGATCTGCATGGAGGAATGGGCCAACATGCCAATAGTGTGTGCCAACCGTGTGAAGACTTACAGAAATTGTTTGACCTCTGTCATTGCCAACAAAGAATATATAACAAAATATTGAGATGAACTTTTGTTAATGACCAAATACTTATTTTCCACCATAATTTGAAAAATAAATCTTGCCAAATCAGACAAGGTGATTTTCTGGATTTGTTTTCTCATTTTGACTCTAATAGTTGTGTTCTACCTATGATGTCAATTACAGGCCTCTCTCATCTTTTCAACTGGGAGAACTTGCACAATTGGTGGCTGACTAAATACTTTTTTTCCCCACTGTACTATCAGGCTGAGAAGGTCCCTGGTTATTGGGCCCTTCCCAGCCTCAAAATACAAGCCCTTAGCCATCCCAGAAGTGGCGTATCTCATAAGATGCTCCAATTCTGGCACTTTGTTTTCGCTCTTTCCGATGTCCTGGTGCCGTGACAATTGGGGTAATGGGGCTTGGGGTTGATGTCAGCTGTGAATTGTTGAAAAACACAGCTAACAACAAGCCCAGGTGTTAGTAATGGAGAGGCATCTACCAGACACTCCAAACACACACACTCAAATAATTTATTGAAATAAACACTTCCCGAAACTATCTCTCTTTCACCAATTAAAAAAAAAGTTCCCATGCAGGTCCTCTGTAGTCCAGTAAATAATATTAAATTATTGTTTTATAAACACTAAACCCTGGAAAATCATGTGATTTTTATCTCACAGTTCATTGCAGATATGCTGCGACTAAAATCCGCATCAGGAGTTTAAAATTCACACCACAGGTCAATTTACGCTTTTGACACATTTCACCCATAAAATGACTACTGTAGTTTGCAGCACATTTCTGACATGAATTCCGCAGTAGGAAATCTGCAGCACTTTTGCTGCGTGAGATCTCACCCTAATAAATGTTGTCTCGAAAAATCAGTGATGCTCCTCATTTGGAGAAAACTTCTGCTCACTGTAAATCCAGTTTCTTTACACAGTTCCCCAAAAAGTTATGGAAAATACAGAAAGAAGTGATTGACTTCCTATGATATTGGTGCTAACTCTGTATGTCTGAGGTTCCTTTTGCTCGCCATTCCACGGGCGAGAGTTCTTGCAGTAAACATAGACATTCTTCCATCTCTTGGATGATTCGTTGTCAAATAAATTGGTCTTGTTCATATCGGTTGGTCGGTATTCCTGCTGTTGTCCGTTCTGTGCACCGTAGGTCGGGTTGAGTAGTGGAGTCAGGTTGGGCAATGGAGTCAAGTTGAGTAGTGGAGTTAGGTTGCGTGAGCGAAGACAGAGACGCGCCCATTTTCAATTTAGAAGCCAGTTTAGGAGCTTCAAGTTCCGGTTTCTCTTCTGGGTCGATGGGCAGCATATTCGATAGCTGTGGAGGGGAGCATTTCAGGAACTTCTTGTGTTCTCTCGGTTTGATCAGGGACTCGTGATAAACACGGACGTAACATATTCCGATGAAGTACTCGAGTGGGAGCGCCTTCTTCCCCCTCAGGTTCAACTTCATAGACGGGACCCCACATCCGATTCTGCGTTTCACCCGATACGGGGTCTTTTCCCACCGATACTCCAACTTGCTTCAAGGGCGTTTGTCTCAGAAAAAAAAAAAGTCTCCAGCCTTGAGAGCTGTCCCTCGCAGGGGGTCACTTCATGGTGTTCAAGTTCTCAGAACTTTTTCTGCACAAGCCAATGTAGGGTCTGCAACCGATGACGATGTTCACGGACCCAGGTGGATACCCCCATCCGTGGGTAGTCCTCCTCCGGATCCAATTCCAGCTCAGTGATTTCTCACCCCTTCTGGCCGAACAGTAGGGTGTATGGTGTATATCCAGTTGTACTGTGCACCTGATTGTTGTACACCCAGACTAATTGAGCCAAAAACTCAGGCCAACAAACTTTCCTGTCCTCCTCCAGAGTTCTCAGCATCTGAATCAGTGTACGATTAAACCGCTCGCAGGCTTCATTGACTTGAGGATGGCAAGGCATCGTTCTAGATTTCTCAATCCAATTCAGGCAATGCAGTTCTTCCATAACTCGTCCTTGAAAACAGGCACCTTGGTCAGAGTGTATTCTCTTCGGACAAGCGTACACTCAGATGAAATCTCTGTAAATGGCCTGGCCACCGACTCAGCAGTCTGATCTCGGGTTGGTGTCACCACCGCGAATTTAGTGAAGTGATCGGTCCTTACCAGACAGTGTTCATACCCAAGGTGAGCTGGGCCTATTGTCAAGTAGTCAATCATCAACACCTCTAGGGGAGCAGACGTCAGGATGGTTTGCGTAGGGGCCCTCTTTTCGGGAGGCTTCGCTAACTCGCAGTTCATGCATTGTCAACAAGCTTCATCTACTGCCGATTTCAGTCGCCGATGGTAGACCAACTTCTGCAGCCACTTGAACATCTTTTGTGGACTGAAGTGGGCTCCTCTCTCATGAGCTTCTGTGGCCACCTCAATCACCAACTTTTCCGGGAGTACCACCTGCCAGGTAACCCCAACTCTCGTACCAACTGCACCTTCCTATACAGCAGGACATCTTCCAACTGGAGCCTCTCCCATTGCCGAAGAATCTGTAAAGCTCCCGGGGACAGGTCATCCCTTTCTCTTGTGCTAGGGAATTGTCTTAAGGCCACCCACCGCCTCTTCTGAGCAAGTTCCCTATCCTCCTGCTGAAGCCGTACCCAATCGTCGCGGGGTCGTCCCAGTGTGTGTCCCCCGGATGCCTCCCCGATCTGTCCCTGCGTCACCGCCACTGTCCTAGCTGAGTTGCGAAGCTCTGGGATCTCTTCAGCCTCTAGCTCTTCGTTTAAGCAGCGCATCTCTAACGCCTTCCACTAACTGGTCTCGCAGAACTATATTGGGGGTCCTACTCCTACACCATCTTGCTTAGCAATCGCAGTGTGGATCTCTTTCAGTGCGTTCATGTATTGGGTCACGGACTCCCCCTTCCTTTGAACATGACTAAACAAACGCATACGCAACTCTCCGACATCCATGGGTTAGATTGCGACCTTAGGACTGGCCAGTAATGATTGATTGCAAATGATGTATAGCGTTGCAGAAGTTGTGAACCCTCTATAAGCAACAGGAAATAAAACTTGTACTGTCAGTAAATGGAAATGATAATATTGTAAATAATCTAACATAAACAACATAAAACGTATCTTAATAATTTATATGGGATATTATGACTTTTGAAGGTGGATGGAAACCAGGAGTCTGAAATAAACTCTGAAACTGATGTTGTCCAAGATCAGAATGAATTGCAGGTAAAGATTATTATTGGGAATGAATATTATATTATGCCTCATAACAGGAAATTCTTAGCAATAATGGATGATCCATATCTGAATATGTTATTTGCATATTTTTTCTTTGCAGATTTCACGCTACTCATCATTGTGTGATTGGTAGCCTGTTTATACAGTCCATTCTTTCACTTAGTTTTACATGTCCTAGTGGCGTTATCGCTTTAATAATATTATCAGCTTGTATTATTTTCAGAACATAGTAAGTACATACAACCCTATTTTTATTAGCAGTCTGATCGTCAAGGAATTTGAGGTAGAAGACAGCAAAATTTAGTGAAGGGATAGCAAAGTAGAGGGAGTTGTAATTGTGAAAGTCACAATTTCTTCTTTTATTGTTTTACAACATTTTTGCATGTTGCATTTATGAGTCTTTTACATCTTTTTGTGTGTCATTCGGAGAACTCACCTGAAATGATAAGTGAAACTCTTGGATTTGTTTGCGTATTTACTCGCTGCCCTCTTGTGGCTGCTACAGAGTTTGTAGTGGCCAATGATGCAAGATGTTTTATGTATTCGATGAAAAAAAGTTCTCAGTCCCCTGCCTCTCATTGCCGCAGATAGGAACATTGAGCCGAGCATCCAGTGCAGATGATGCCATTGGAGGTGTGAATTGCAAGACCCCAGAGACATGGGGCTCAGAAGCAGAGAGGCAGCCCTTCCGCCCTGTGTACAAAGGAGACGTCACTGCCTTCTGCATTCAGCTGTTTTGCATGGATGAAAAGCATGAAACAAGGCAAGTGTACAATATGCAGCACAGTTATGATGGTGTTCACTTTCTACAGTTATATTAGAGCTTATATGTATTAAAAGTTAAAGGGGTTTTCCCACTAACAAAATACATTTTAATCATTAGATCTTGGGATAAAAATCTGTGTCCTCTTTTGTTTCCTCCCCTACCCAGGAGCTGTGGTATGATCAGACCATGTCCCTGTACGGTCAGACACAGCCATTACACAGTACACAGCAGGGGCACATTTATAGGATTATCTCAGCACAGGAACATTTTTTTTAACACATCCAATTGTGCAACTTATTTTTATCCCAAGGTCTATTGATTAAAATGTATTATGTCCGTGGGAAAACCCCTTTAACTTTTACTAAATTAACTTTTTGAATGCAAAATTTGCTGGAATAATTAGCGGACACCATGTCCCATTTGGAGAGCTATTGGCTGGGAGACAACTTTCAGTGAAGTACTAACTAAATGCCTCCCAGCTGACAACTGGGAGCATTTTATTCTGTGCGCGCTCTACCCCTTTAAAAGCAGGAGAGCGCATGCACCTTTGTACTAGGCACGCCACTGGACCACAGTGTGGCGCGCATAGAGGAAGAGGAGACGGCTTCCAGGAACGCTGCCCCGGATGGGGCGATGAGTAAGCCAGCATCCGCTCCACGATCTCACCATGCAAAACTCCATTGCTGAACAAAAAGCATGTTCAAGTGCATTTAAGTTTGCTCAACAACATTTAGACAAGCCTGTGAAATACTGGGAGAATATAGTGTGGTCAGCTGAAACCAAAATTGAACTCTTTTGATGCTATTTTATACAACATGTGTGGAGGACAAAAGGCACTGCATAGATATCACCCGAAAAACACCATACCACACCAAATGTGAAATTTGTAGGTGGGAACATTATGATGTCGGGCTGTTTTTCTGCATACAGCACTGGCAAACATCATGTGATTGAAAAAAGGATGAATGGACAAATTTGCCTAGACAGTCTTTATAAAAATCTGCTGCAATCTACCAGGATGATGAAGATAAAACGAGAGTGGACATATCAGGAAGACAATGATCCCAAACACAGAGCCAAGGAAACTCTGATTTGGTTTCAGTGAAAGAAAATAAAGCTGCTAGAATGGCCTGGCTAATCATCTGACCTGAATCCAACAGTAAATGTATGGAAGGAACTAAAGCTCAGAGTTCATAGAAGGAGCCCACGGAACACTCAGGATTTGGAGAGTATTTGTGTGGAAGAATGGGACAAAATTACACTTGAGCAATGTATGTGACTAGTTTCTCCATACAGGGTGCGACTTGAAGCTGTCATCACCAACAAAGGATTTTGTATAAAGTATTATATAAATTTGGTAAGCGTATTCGATACTTTTTCACTGTATAATTTCTTATTATTACACAAACTGTGACTTAATTTATGGACATGGTATGGTTTTATGTCTTTGTCTGTGTGGATTGGATGGGTTGTTACTTGGTATGAATGGACCTGTGAATGTTCAGGTTCATAGGGTTCGATCGAACTGTAGTCCAAAGTTGGGTTTGGGTATCAGAACTTGACCCGAACTTGACCCCAAACCCGTTAGAAGTCAATGGGGACCCAAACTTTGGTGTTCTAAAATGGCTGTAAAATGGTCATAGCAAGGGCTAAGGGGCTGTGAAAGGAAGCAAAATGGGGGTAGAGCAGGATAATCGCCCTGCAAACAAAAGTGGATAGGAAATTGATTTAAATAACAGAATAATAAAAAAAAACTATAATAATGTTGAACTAGGAGGTCCAATAAAGGAGGAGGTTGAGGTCGATGTGGCAGTGTAGTGGAAGAGGCCGAGGAGACGGAGGTAGCCAACACTGTTTTTGTGTTTTGTTTTATTTATTTTTTAGGGGGTGCTCCGAAAAATGGGTCTGTGGGGACACTCTGTATACAGGCAGTGTAATAATGTGCTGGCCACTCTGTCTGTCTGTATACAGGCTGTGTAATACTCTGCTCTTTTTTGGGGTGTAAAAAATGAGGAGAGCATCAAATAGGCTATGTGGCTTTAGTGGGGGTGTAGCTGCTGCAGGGAGAGGACGTGGTCATTCTGTGCCTGCTACATGCCCAAATGAAACACCTTCCTCTGGTGCACCTAAGCAACAGGACGTTCTGCGTAATTTTGTAGGCTCGAGTACTTCTGGACAAATGGTGAGGTCAGAACAAGTAGAGGCAGCCTTAGATTGGATGACTGAGAGTGCCTCTAGTTCCTTCTTTTTGTTTTCCACCCTGTCCCTGCTGAAAGCACAGAGTTTGCACCTGTGGCTCATTGACGTCTGTCTTCCACATAACCCCCTTGCAAATCAGGCAATTGGTCTTAGCCCCAAGTCATGCAGCAGTCACCTCTGCTTTTACAAGGCAGGCGATGGCGCCAGGCATTGCTGCAGTCCTGAAGATCCCGATGATCTGTCTGCTGGCGTCAGCTGTTGGCTAGTGCCACGTCAGGAATATTGCGTTTTTCCGGTTTTTTCGCGGGAAAACCCGTCACAACTAGCATGTATTAAGCACCTATATTTAGAATGCAATCCGCAATTGTGCACATGGTGCGTTTTTTTCCGCAAAAAAAACGCATCGCGGAAAATCTAGCAGTTTGTCCATTAATTTTGCGGATTTCTAGCGTTTTTCCCTCTTTATTATTGACCTAGAAAGTTCAGGAAAAAATCGCGGTAAAAACGCGTCAAAAACCGCGCAAAAAAACGCACCAAAAACGCGCAAAATCTGCGCAAAAAAAACGCGCGTTTTTGCCGCGCAAAAAAGTCCGGTTTTGCTCAGGAATATTCTGCAAACATTCTGCAAACGTGTGCACTTAGCCTTAGCCTCCGGTGGTGTCCGCTGAGCCTCTAGTCCATATACTGATGTAGCCGAGAGAGTGTAGGCCACCGCACAGTCTGAACACAACGTGGCCCGGCAAATATATGCTGGGGGGTCTGGGTGCAGGTAACTGTCCCACACCCGGTCTTTCTTAGGCGGGATGTGCACAGTACTCACGGGCCCGGAGCGCTTGGCACCTAGTTTCATGGTGAACAATGGGCACACTGCATTTCTCCTCACAGTCTCTGACAGTGGCGGCGGTGATGCTCGGGCACGGGCCTGCGCTTTGGTGGTGCTCGAGGGACGGAGCACTCACTTCACCCTGCTGCCACTGTCTCTTCCCGACAAGTCTGACTGATTCCGCGTGCGCTGTGGCTGCACACGCTTAGCCACACCTCTTGCTTCCAGAGACCAAGACTGGTCCGGTCCCTTAAGCTTTCCCCGGGCAACAGAGGAGACAGTCCCGACAGTTCCGGAACCAGCGCAAAGCAGGTACCCATGGCACAGTCTTTCTTCTTAAACTCCCCCTCTCCTTTTGCTCGCCATTCCACGGGCGAGAGTTCTTGCAGTAAACGTAGACATTCTTCCATCTCTTGGATGATTCGTTGTCAAATAAATTGGTCTTGTTCATATGCTTGGGCGGTATTCCTGCGGTTGTCCGTTCTGTGCACCGTAGGTCAGATTGAGTAGTAGAAACGGGTTGAGTAGTGGAGTCAGGTTGGGCAATGGAGTCAAGTTGAGTAGTGGAGTTAGGTTGCGTGAGCGAAGACGGAGACGCGCCCATTTCAATTTAGCAGCCAGTTCAGGAGGTTCAAGTTCCGGTTTCTCTTCTGGGTCGATAGCTGTGGAGGGGAGCATTTCAGGAACAGCTTGTGTTCTCTCGGTTTGATCGGGGTCTCGTGATAAACACAGACATAACATATTCCGATGAAGTACTCGAGTGGTAGTGCCTTCTTCCCCTCAGGCTCAACTTCATAGACGGGACCCAGATCCGATTCTGCGTTTCACCCGATACAGGGTCTTTTCCTACCGATACTCCAACTTGCTTCAAGGGCGTTTGTCTCAGACCAAAATGCAGTCTCCAGCCTTGAGAGCTGTCCCTCGCAGGGGGTCACTTCATAGTGTTCAAGTTCTCGGAACTTGGTCTGCACAAGGCAATGTAACTGATGACGATGTTCACGGACCCAGGTGGATACCCCGTGCATGGGTAGTCCTCCTCCGGATCCAATTCCAGCTCAGTGATTTCTCGCCCCTTCTGGCCAAACAGTAGGGTGTATGGTGTATATCCAGTTGTACTGTGCACCCGATTGTTGTACACCCAGACAAATTGAGCCAAAAACTCAGGCCAACGAACTTTCCGGTCTTACTCCAGAGTTCTCAGCATCTGAATCAGTGTACGATTAAACCACTCGCAAGCTCCATTGCCTTGAGGATGGTAGGGCGTCGTTCTGGATTTCTCAATCCGATACAGGCGATGCAGTTCTTCCATAACTCGTCCCTTGAAAACAGGCGCCTTGGTCAGAGTGTATTCTCTTCGGACAAGCGTACACTCGGATGAAATCTCTGTAAATGGCCTGGGCCGCAAACTCAGCAGTCTGATCTCGGGTTGGAGTCACCACCGCGAATTTAGTGAAGTGATCGGTCCTTACCAGACAGTGTTCATACCCATGGTGAGCTGCGCCTATTGTCAAGTAGTCAATCATTAACACCTCTAGGGGAGCAGACGTCAGGATGGTTTGCATAGGGGCCCTCTGTTCGGGAGGCTTCGTTAACTCGCAGTTCATGCATTGTCAACAAGCTTTATCTACTGCCGCTTTCAGTCGCGGATGGTAGACCAACTTCTTTAGCCACTTGAACGTCTTTTCTGGACCGGAGTGGGCTCCTCTCTGATCTTCTGTGGCCACCTCACGCACCAACTTTTCCAGGAGTATCACCTGCCAGGTAACCCCCAACTCTCGTACCAACTGCACATTCCTATACAGCAGGACATCTTCCAACTGGAGCCTCTCCCATTGCCGAAGAATCTGTAAAGCCCCGGGGACAGGGCATCCCTGTCTCTTGTGCTAGGGAGTTGTCTTAAGGCCACCCACCGCCTCATCTGAGCGAGTTCCCTATCCTCCTGCTGAAGCCGTACCCAATCGTCGCGGGGTCGTTCCAGTGTGTGTCATCCGGATGCCTCATCGATCTGTCCCTGCGTCACCGCAACCATCCTAGCAGAGTTGTGAAGCTCTGGGATTTCTTCAGCCTCTAGCTCTTCGTTTAAGCAGCGCATCTCTAACGCCTGTCACTAACTGGTCTTGCAGAACTATATCAGGGGGTCCTACTCCTACACCATCTTGCTTAGCAATCGCAGCGTGGATCTCTTTCAGTGCGTTCATGTATTGGGTCACGGACTCCCTCTTCCTTTGAACATGACTAAACAAATGCATGGGCAACTCTCCGACATCCATGGGCTCTCGATGCATCTCCTCTAAGATTTGTAGCACCTTAGTGAAAGTATCTCAGCGGGGATGCATGGGCGCGGGCCTGCACTGTGGCGGTGCTCGGGGGACGGAGCAGTCACTTCACCCTGCTGCGCGCTGTCTCTTCTGCCAAGTCTGACTGTTTCCACGTGCGCTGTGGCTGCACACGCTTAGCCACACCCACTGCTTCCAGAGACCAAGACTGGTCCGGTCCCTTAAGCTTTACCCCGGGCAACAGAGGAGACAGTCTCGACAGTTCCGGAATCGGCGCAAAGCAGGTACCCGTGGCACAGTCTTTCTTCTTAGACATCCACCTGGCCCTGGCCAACAAGTGGAAGAGATTCAGTTCACTTATGCTCAATCACTTGTTCTGGATGAGTATGTGGGAGAGGTAGTGCAAACGTTAAGTGGACTGCCGTAAAACATCTCTGATGATGAAGACGAACCACAGGTGCCAACTGTTACGGCTTGTTGCTGTGTGTAGACTGACAAAGAGAGCAATGGTGAGGATTGGGTGTAAAACAAAATAGAAATTACAACGAACAAGCTAATAGTGACAGACAGGCACAGAAGGGAGAGGACCCTACCCATGCAGCCTTACATTCTACAGAATAATGTGGAAGGAGACAGTAGGTCTATGGGTTGCAGCAGCCTTCGTGTTGGTGAGGTAACAGCGGGGTCATTGCAGGCTGTAAGCTTTTCTGAAGACATGGGTTTTCAAGTTCCTCTTGAAAGTTCCGAATGTAGGGGATAATCGGACATGTTGGGGAACAGAATTCCGGATGATGGGGGACACTCTGGAGAAGTTTTGCTGGCGATTCAATGAGGAATGCACTATTGTGGAGTAGAGAAGGAGGTCTTAGGAGGACAGGAGATTACGTGATGGGAGATATTGGGAGATTAGTTCAGAGATATATGGGGGAGACAAATTATAGATGGCTTTGTAGGTCATTGTTAGCAGCTTGAAGTTGATACGTTGTGGAATTGGGAGCCAGTGAAGGGATTTGCAGAGGGGAGAAGCAGAGGAGTAGCAAGGAGAGAGAGTTGGATTAGTCAGTCAGCAGGGTTAAGGACAGACTTGAGAGGTGCAATGATGCGATGGGAGATGATGAGGTCCTAGACCCCACATTGAGTCAAAGCCATCCAAGTGACGAGGGCAGTTCGGCGGAAAAGGTTTTCGTCACGCTGCCTCAGCTGCATAGCAAAAGAGGGTGCAGGATGCAAAATCGCTGAGGCCGGCCCCTTGCCGGTACGTCTGCTGCTACTGCCCACCACGCCAACGAACTGAGCACACAAAAGCCAGCTCAAAGGAGCTTCCTGACAAGACACTGTGGCTTGTACGCTGTGCCTTCAGAGAACATTTATGCCTTAAGCGAGGCATAAATGTTCTTAACCTGAGCACCACCAGTATGATGAGGCATCTGAATGCAAAGTATGAGCTGCAGTGAAGTACAAATCTGAAGAAAACAGGAAAGATCTGAGCCTCCTCATGCTTCCTCTTCTGCGTCTTCCTCCTGCTCATAAGTGACTTATAAAGGGTTAACAACACGTTTTATATCACGGAAACCACAGTACCTGATTCCTAGCCGTCACTACTTTTCCAGGCGTTTCATCCCTGCCTTGCACGAACATGTTGCAGACAAAATTGAGTGTGCACTGCGCAACCAGGGCTGTGGAGTTTAAGTTGTGGAGTCGGAGTCGGTGTCCATTTTGGTGGAGTCGGTATAAAATGGACCAACTCTTAAAATATGTAATAAATTGGGTACAGCAGTTTAATGCAGGATGTGCTGTAAATGTTTTCATAAGAATCTGGGAAAGCCATCGCTGTGGAGTCGGAGTCATGGAAATTGAGGAGTCGGAGTTAGAGGTTTACTGACTCCACAGTCCTGTGCCCAACGCCATTAGTGGCAATGTCCATATAACCACCGATGCGTGGACCAGTAAGCAGGAGCAGGGACACTATATCTCCCTAACTGCCCACTGAGTAAATGTAATAGTGGCTGGGTCTGAGGCAGAAAGCACTTGGTTATATTTCCTACCACCACCGAGGATTACTGGATGTTTCTCTGTCCATGTTGCCTCCTCCTCCTACTCCTTTTTCTCCATCGCCTTCTCATCTGGTAGCGCAACACCTGCAGGATCAACTTCAGCACAGCCAGGGGTGAATGACAGCAGTCTGTTATGAAACTCATGGTTGGTGCTGCTGAACTGCAACCTGGCCTGGTGGAGTGCGATAATGGCCGAAATCTCGTAGCAGCTCTGGTCATAGCCGGATGCTCATTTCTTGCCTGGAGTGTGTGCTGAATTTGGTAGTGCTGAGCTTCCTGAAAAATTGCCCGAGATGTCAGCGCTGCTGCAAAAGCGCGGCAGGCTGTATGTGCTTTTGGTGTTCTCGCCTTTCTGCTGCTCGGGTTCGCTCAGCTCTAGTTGTTACAAACACCTGGTGAGAATTTCATGTCAATAGCACCTTAGAAAATTGCTGACGTCACGTGTTCAATACTTATTTCTCCAGATATATATATGTTGTTAACGTCCCAACAGACCTCTCTAGCTGGCAGACCCCAAAGCCATTACTTGGCCTTGGTTTGCCATGACAACCATCAAGACCACACAATCGCGATCTCGGGGTGATGATAGGGTTGCAGAGGGAGCCCTTTCCTTCTGTTAACCATCTAGATGCTACTGTTTCTGTTGACCTAAGCTTCTATGGGGATATACAACTATACAGCTATTCTTATTTTTCATGGCAATAAAAGTCATGTTGGTGTTCATTAAGGAGTTAAGTAAAAAATAATCACTTTACATGAGATAGTCAAGATGTGTAGTTTTATATAAGTAAAAAAATACCGAATTTCCATCACTGTTTTTTTAAATATTAATGCTCCCACGATCATATCAAAATTCCTCCTAGCTTTTACTCTATGTGACGCTCGCTAAGCTTTTTGGAGTTCTCTAACTATTTTTTTTTGTTTCTTTTCTTAATATACAGGTCATTGATTTTTTGAGTCATGTCTTCCAGCTATTTCCTGTAAGTATAATTCATCAAAAAAAGAAACTAGTAATAAGAAGAAATCAGCTTATTCTTGAGAAAACAATTATACGTGAAGCAGTCAGTGTTAGTCCCTATGTACACGCAGAGTTGTACAAGAGCGCACAGACCGTGATCTGTCAAGTGGGAAAGCGCCCCATACCGCATCTGACGGAGCATGTCAGGTGTGTTGTAAAATGTGTAGGCTCTCAGCAGATCTTTGTTATCGATGCTATTATAGCATATAATGGCCATTTACTGCGAACGATATTAACTTAGAGTACTTGTAATGTGAAAATTGCTCCAAATTGTGAGAAAAGTTGACAGATGGAGATCTGAAAGATGTTATGGCAAAATAACTGAAAATACTCCCTACATATAATCATTATTCAGAATAATATTACAGAATCTGTTATTGCCAATAGCGACTTAAAACCATCCACATCAAAAATCGATTTAAATGGGTTTTCCACCATTTATTCATAGGTTAGGTCATCAATAGCGGATTGGTAGGGGTCTGACACCGGGTAGCTCCATAGATCAGCTGTTTGTAGCTTTGGCAGAGGTTGAAGCCTCTGTGTGGAGCAGGAAAACCTCAGCCCACACACTCTGTAGTAGCTGCTGCCAGGTACTGCAGATTAGATCCTATTATTTGAATGGGAGCTTTTCTGGATCACACGGCAGTGGCAACTAAACAGTGTCATGGAGCAGTGTAGACCAAGCATTTATCTACACCTTCCCACCTACTTGTTTTCCATCCATCTCCTCCATTCTCTGGCTCTAAAAAAACAGAGCTGTCCATCCAAATAAAAGGTGGGCAGAGATAGAGAGAAAACAAGTAGGGGGGAAGGTGCACTTAAATGTTTGGCCACACCCAGGGTGCACTGGGTGCCGGTACTTGGTTTGAGTAGTCATTCTGTCCTGACAGAGTCCCTTTAAATACTCTATGGATAAGCGTCCTATAACGTGTTTTCTTGTGGTTTTAAAAACTTGTCTCTCTAACATGACACTTCTTTGATTTTAATTCCTTGTAGAATCTTTAATAAGCGTGATATAATCAAAAACTAAAAAAAAAAAAAGTACAAAAATTAACCAAAACAACCCATTCTGACATGTAAATCACCATCTGAAAACAAAACAGATTTCTGATGTTGATTTCTCTTGAAATTTCAGATGTCAGTGATTCTTCTTGTACACAAAAAAAACAATCTGCTTTTTATCAATATATTTAAGCCGAGCTTCATCATTGTCTGGTTGTTACCGTCAGTGTTTCATCCCTGATTTTCTCGTATAAAATAATAAATGACAAAGCTTTGTTGAGCGTTTTTTCATCGGCCCATAGTCTTGTATGGGTTATTTTGATCCATGACGCTGATCAGAGTCGGACATGTCCTCGTGATTTTTCTGCGGATATACTGTCCATGTAAAAACGCGGGTGTACAGTCTGAATGAGGCCCTATTGCGTCCTTAGGTAAGATTTTTAGAAATAAGACTGACGTTCTGGTAATGAATTATCAGGAGATCCCGTCTCCTCGCTGGGTAAATAGGTATCTGTGAGGCTGGCCCGGGGCTAGCTATTTTATTGGATGAGCCTGTCCTCAGACAGATGGGGTCTGTATCTTAGAAGCTGTGTGGATGCATTGTTCAGTAATAAACCTCTGAAAAAATGTGTTTTTCTCCTTTTATTAGGGTATTTCTGTCATATGGTAACAAAGGACTTGACTAGGGTTACTTATCGACATTAAATTGCAGCATTAGATGTAATGATTTCCTTTGGTGACATGTTGTGATTGCGACATGAGTCGCAAATGTCTTGGATTTTCTGTCGCTGGTCACAAGTCACATGTGACACATTTCTCGCAGACTTTAATGCAAGTTTCATTCGACTTATCTGTGACTATTATACTGTAGTTGTGCGATTGCAATTCGCAGACAAATTGCACAAATGTTTTTGTTGCGCATCTTTTCATAGAATTACTCTGGTTTGACACATGTCCTAAAATTAAAGGGGTATTCCCATCTCCAAGATGCTATTCCAAGATATAGTAAGTGTAATAATAATAATATTAGCAAATACCTGTAGTATAGTTCTTCTGATTAGCTATGTCGCTTACCCCATGTGCAGGTCATTGTAGTAGCTTGGTTATCCATCGGTACAACCACTCATATAGTCACAGCTAGCTAGTTGTTAGGGGTTGTAACTATGGATACCTAAGCTAATAAATAAATAAATAATAAATACTGCATTGCCCTGCACATTGGGTAATGACATAGCTTATCAGAAGAACTATACTACATTTCTAATTGGAGGTATTTGCTAATATTACTATTATTACACATACTACATATTGGGATATCATCTTTGAGATGGGAATACCCCTTTAAGTCTTCTTAGTCCACCAGAATGATTACAGATCACTTGTCACATAAGAATCCCACTTTACTAACATGTTTCTTTCTATATATTCTACTAATTTTTAGCTGCAGCCTGTTTCATCATTTAGAGCTGCATTAAACACTCTGCAGGCTTCAGGACTGAAATCTCCCATCTCAATGTCAGCAGGAAATGGGGGATCTCTGTTTAGGATCCTCACAAAAAACATCTTTCTTTCCTTAGGACCTGCCCTTTTATACATTACACGGACAACCGAGACATAGATTTGGATCAGTATTTTGTAAACCTATCTACTGGATAAATGCTATCTTATTTATTGGTCTGGGGTTCTCGAACCGCTGTGACCAGCACCAATCGGCAGAACAGGGAATTTTTATCCCCGATAGAATGGAGCGGAAGTGTTTATGCTTGACCGCAGCGCCATTCATTCTCTGTGAGGTCGTCATGTGGTGCGCTTGGCTTTATTCGGCAGTCCCATAGAGAGAGAATGAAGCAGCGGTCAGGCAATCAACCTGTCATGTCATTTTGTTGCAGGGATAAAAGTTTCCCATCAGAGATTAAAAAAAAAAATCCGCTCTGCCGATCGGTGTGGGTCCCAGCGGTGCGACACTCTCCCGTGGATAGGTAAAAACTTGTTTTCATTGGACAATTAAATTAAATTACCCCCGTGTTGGTCCTGGAGGAAAATAGGACACTTAGGCCTCATTCCCATGTTCATTTTTCACATACGTGTTTTATCTTTGTTTTTTTGTGGATAGAACACGTGCCCTTTATAGTCTGATCTGATCACATGTCAGGATTTTTTTATTAGACCGCAAAAAAAAAAAAAGGAAATATGATTTTCATTTGAGTCACTTATCAAACTCACCTGCTCAGATTAATGGGTCTGATAAAAAATGAAAATGACAGATGGCACAATTATGCCATCTTTGTGTTCTCTAGAGCTGTCCTGTTTTTACTGTTTAATGGGAGGTAGGAACAATTTTTCTTTTTGCATTCGGGAAAAATGGATGCCAAAGTGACGGTAAAAACCATCACACTGACGATGGATGAATACTGAATCCTGCAAACTGGTAAAAGGAAGTCCGATTTTTGTCATATTCACTAAAAATGGTCTTCCAATTGAGGCCTTAAGACTAGAGTTGAGCGAATACCTTCAGTTTCCCGCTTATTCGACACAGCCGTGACACATGCAGCTGCGGCGTCGATCAGCTGTTAAGCCGTCGCGATCAAGGAAGCCGGGTTCCCGCTGTAGCTTATTTGGCAAGCGCTATAGCTTGCCGAATAAGCGGGGAACCGAAGATATTTGCTCAACTCTACTTAAGAACCTATACACATTAAACTAATGTTGGCTGAATCCGCCGATATCGACAGGTTTGGCTGAAGGTTGAATATGTATGGGAGTGCCTGCCGACTGATGGTTGGAAGAGATGTCCATCGTGTATGTCTGATTTGGACTGCCAATTACATTGTTCTCTCAGAGAAAAACCACCGGCCGATGTGTCGTCGGAGAACACAGAAGCACTCTGCAGAACGAACGCTCCTTGTGTATGGGAGAGGTGGCCGAGTTGGCCGTCAGCCGAGCGATTAGCCGAAGCATCGTTCAACTGACAGCTGTCTAATATGTATGGCGGGCCTTATTGCCAGATTCCCCCACAGATTACAGCTCATCCTCGGGGGTCCCAGTAGGAAGAATCGTTATCAGTTTAGTATTGAACAAATAAGGGTTGTCCAAAGTGGAGAGCCTCCTTTATTGCCTCCTTTATTTGCTATTGCCAGCCCCATAACTGATCATACAGTTAGTAAGTTAGACCAAGGCAAATTTCTACAATACATGAAAGATTTGCAGGGTGCCGCGATAAATAATCTCCACGCTAAATGTTTGACAAACACAATCAGTATAATTAAAGCTAAGGCGGTATTAATGTAGGTAAAGTATTATCGCTCATGTAATGCTATGGTACTGTTTATTTATTAGGCGCCCCTGCCAGCCTCCGCCATCTCCAGTGCATGAAATCATTCCAGGCTAATACTGGGATCTCTGATGCATGAAACATTTTAATTAATTAGTATTTATTCCCAGTTGTATGATGTGCATGGATTCCAGTAATGTGTTTGTGTTTCATTGCTCAAGGATAAAGACTTCTGCATCATCACGGTTCCTCACCTCACCCCTGAATTTCCTCTGCTCCAGAGCTTTGTGCGAGCGGTGCCTCTGAGTACATGCACTTTGCCTCAGGAGCTTTATATTTTCCACCGCGCTGGCCTGATCAAGTAAGTGGAAAATCAACCTCAGCAATCTCTGCTTGTCTTTTTTTTACACCTGCACGTGTGAGCAAATAGGATCACAATATATTGTCATGTCAGTGCACACCTCCTGACTCCGGCCATCCGGTGCTTTTTTATTAAAGCTGTATTAAAAAGAATGATGAAAAGAATGCCCTAATTAAAAAAAAATCATATTACGAACAAATGTACAAGTATGCACACTTATTCTGATATAATGAGCCTTTTGTACAATGTCTTCTTTGTGTTTGTAATAGGTTTTATGTCTCATTTATGTAGAGAGGGCTGGGATCTATAGTTGTCATAATCTCAGACCTGAATAATGAAGGTGACGTCTTTTTATTAAACTCATTTTTATTATAGTTCTAGTCAAGATAGAAAAAGAAGAATTCAGTTAAAAAGAAGAATTAACAGATATATATATAGATAATAGTATAGATAGATAATAGTAGATAGATAGATAATAGATAGGATAGATAGATAGGTAATAGATAGATAGATAATAAATAGATAGGATAGATAGATAGATAGATAGATAGGTAATAGATAGATAGATAGGTAATAGATAGATAGATATAGGTAATTAGATAGATAGTGATGATTAGATGGATAGATAGATAGATAGATAGATAGATAGATAGATAGATAGATAGATAGATAGATAAGATAGATAGATTAGATATGATAGATAGGATAGATAGATAGATAGATGGATAGATACAGTGGCCTTGCGAAAGTATTCGGCTCCCTGGAACTTTTCAACCTTTTCCCACATATCATGCTTCAAACATAAAGTTACCAAATGTAAATTTTTGGTGAAGAATCAACAACAAGTGGGACACAATTGTGAAGTTGAACGAAATTTATTGGTTATTTAAAATTTTTGTGGAAATACAAAAACTGAAAAGTGGGGCATGCAAAATTATTCAGCCCCTTTACACACAGGTGGATTATATTTATCATCATTAGTCATTTAGGACAACATTGGATCATTCAGAGATCCACAATGAACTTCTGGAGTGAGTTTGCTGCACTGAAAGTAAAGGGGCCGAATAATTTTGCATGCCCCACTTTTCAGCTTTTGTATTTCCACAAAAATTTAAAATAACCAATAAATTTCATTCAACTTCACAATTGTGTCCACTTGTTGTTGATTCTTCACCAAAAATTTACATTTGGTTCTTTATGTTTGAAGCATGATATGTGGGAAAAGGTTGAAAAGTTCCAGGGGGCCGAATACTTTCGCAAGGCACTGTAGATAATAGATGGATAGATAATAGAGAGATAGATAATAGATGGATATATAGATAGATAGATAGATAATAGGTGGATAGATGATAGATAGATAGATAGATAGATAGATAGATAGATAGATAGATAGATAGATAGATAGATAGATAGATAATAGGTGTGATAGATAATAGATGGATAGATAGATAGATATGGATAGATAGATAGATAGATAATAGATAGATAGATAGATAGATAGATAGATAATAGATGGATAGATAGATAGATAGATAGATAGATAGATAGATAGATAGATAATAGATGGGTAGATAATAGATGGATAGATAGAGCTTTCCTGAGAAGGGACCTATTATATAACATTATAGCAAAACCAAAGTAATGAGCCGGACTATAAGCTGGTATACATGTGAAGTGTAAGAGCATGTTCACACTGTGGCCATTTCACATTCAAAACCCAAGAGAAAAAAAAAACAAGACAAAATGAGCATATACCCTACAGCAAGTAAATAGTAATAGTACCTGTAATTAACATAGCGTACTGCTATTTTAATCAAAAAGGCATAAAAGCCATCCCACAATGATGAGGTGTACCCATCGGAACGGTCCTAACATGTATCTAGTATTAAAACTTTACCATGTGTCAAACAATGTCAATGTGAACAAGGGCAGAGAAGGTTTTCACTTCTGCACCAAGCAGCCGTGGCACAGCATCCTGCACAGAAGTGAGAGCCAACTGTCATGAAAGCTTGGACTTGACACCAGACCAGGGCAACTCAAATCAAATCTCTCAGTTAAGCCCCCGTCACACTAAGCGAGATCGCTAGCGAGATCGCTGAAGAGTCACCGATTTTGTGACGCAACAGCGACCTAGCCAGCGATCTCGCTTAGTGTGACACGCAGCGACAACCAGCCCCCCTGCTGGGTATCGCTGATTGTCGTTGAATGTTCTGGACCATTTTTTCATCGCTGGTCTCCCGCTGGCCAGCACGCATCGCTGCGTGTGACAGCGGGAGACCAACGATCAGCGAGCTGGTATCCAATGTACATATCGGATAACTAAGCACCGCACGGCACCTAGTTACCCGATATGTACCCTGGATACCAGCTCCCAGCTTCTGCTGTAGAGCGCTGGGAGCCGGTATCTAGGGTACATATCGGGTAACTAAGCACCGCGCGGCACCTAGTTACCCGATATGTACCCTGATTACCGGCTCCCAGCTTCTGCTGTAGAGCGCTGAGAGCCGGTATCTAGGGTACATATCGGGTAACTATGTGCCGCGCGGTGCTTAGTTACCTGATATGTACCCTGGTTACCGGTTCCCAGCTTCTGCTGTAGAGCGCTGGGAGCCGGTATCTAGGGTACGTATCGGGTAACTAGGTGCCGCGCGTTGCTTAGTTACCCGATATGTACACTCTTTATGTACCGGCCTTGATCCAGGGTCCACTGGAGAAAAATGAGCCAAATTCAAGTCCTGGACCTTTTACTGCATGTGGCGCATCTTCAGTCATAGACTCGAGTACATTTCCGCTATAAATTTTGTGGAGTAAATTATTCTGCACCTTTTGGGCCATGTGAGGCCGTGCCGCTTCCGCTAATATCCGGTTGAGTTGACGAAAAGCTGCCAAACTGTTGCGCAACTACACGTTTTATAAAGATGGATGACATTTCTATACCAGTTTTCTTCTGAGAAAGGGCTTAATGTGTGTTTTGAAACCTTCTTTCGTAAGGAAAGAATAGAAAAGTCAACAAATAAATACCATAAATCCTCACTGCAAATCTTCATATAGGGATGATGTAGGCTTATTATAATCCAGCACACAAAGCTGATAATTAGAGATGATAATTAGTCTCATTAGTGGTTCTCGCTCCCTGCATAAGATGAATGTGCCATTGTTGAGGTGTTTAATTCAATATCATTGTAATTGTATTCTTCTTGGATGATAAATTACGAATGACCTTAGAAAATTCGCATTGCCTTAACCATTTTGTGTATCCGTTATTAGTAAACATCTTCAGTATGCGACTATACGAAACCGTCCTGATAATTATACATTTGTCATTATTTTTACATCAGTATGCTTGAATACTTTATTTGTATGCAGAATGTGGATGCAAATAGTAAAGAAGTTAATCAAATGGCTAATAGAATCCAGACATCCATCAGAGCTGTGGGACTAAGCTTTAATTAATGAGCATAGATCCTACAGATAAGAACACTGAAGCTTAATTAATATGATGTCTTCTGATCATTGCATCTCTGGTGGTGTCTAGAAGAAGATAAAATATACATGTTTAGTCCACAGTCACATGCATATGTATAATTGATGCCGGCTGCTTGTATTTAACACTTTATAGTATTTCACGTTTTTGTATTTTTTAATCACTATTTTATATGCAATAATTGCCAATCTACAAGTTATCACTTATCCACATGATAAGTAGAGATGGTACAAATCAATTTGTAGGACCTGATCCATCTACCACGTCAATAACCTTTGGCGGCTGAACGGGAGCCCTGAGAACCGCCTCTTATTTGGGCTTTATTCACATTATTTAGTATTTTTGGTCAGTTTTTCATCAGTTTTTCATCTGGTTTTGTATGCCAAAACCAGGAGTGTGTCCAAAACACAGAACAGGTGTCAATCATTCAATTATAGTTTTAACTTCCTCTCTTGGCTTACAATGATGTAAAATACTGACCAAATACTGATGTCTGAATGAGGCCTTAGAGAGCCTCTGTGGTTCTTCTTTTGATTAGCCGGTCTAGCACAATCTCACATGTGCATCACGCTCCATTTGCCTCTTCATAAATCGGGAGCATCTGACTCCAGCACATCTCCTCATCAAGACCGGCGTGAACATTGCCGATTTTGATGAATTGGGCCTTATGTCTAGGTCTAAGATTCAGCCTTCTTAACCCTATAAATGAAATACACATCAAGGCCTAGAAACATTTCTAAGCTGTCTATGTGATGAGATTCTAAAGATCCAGTGCAATCTGCAGCCACTTCATTTTGTAGGTCGTGAGGGCTACAGGGTTGGCCTTAACAAGTCAGACATTGATAGCCTACCCTATAAATTGGTAAGCCATCAATTTAAAGAGATCTTGTCATGTGAAAAAATGCTTCAGATATGGGGTTAATCTGTAGGTTGATATTGTTCTGGAACTGTGGCCGCCGCACTGAGAGCCCCGCTGCCAGGAGAAAATGAACTTTAACACTCCCGGCAGGCTCGGGCTTTCAGTCACACAGGCACGCCCAGCTCGGCTTCTGTCAGTACATAGTGAGCGGCTGCTGTAACCACACCCTGCACTATGAATGACAGCCGGCTCTGTACTGATGCACTGCTTAGCTGGCTGTCAGTCAGTGCAGGGGTTGTGATTACAGCTGCTGCTCACTGTATACTGAGCAGTGACTGAAGCCACGCCTCTATGACTGAAACATCTGGTTGTCTGAGCAGCAGCCGCACGGCGTCAAAACGCTGCAGATTAACCCCATATCTGTAGGTTAATAGCGTTTTTTTTCACATCACAGGTAAAAAAGATCCCCAAAACCTTTCTGAGAAATGAAAGATACGCTCAGACTAATTGTTATGACCAACAAGACCAGTTTTACGACACACTATTGGTGAAGTTGATCTTCAGAGCACATTACGGGGACCTTTTTTGTAATTTCTTAGGGCAAGCTATGAATGAGCTATGGACCTGTAAGGCCACATCTGGAGGAGCTTCTATCGACAATCAACTTCTGGACCACACCGGTCATCCATGCGATCAGAAGTTGGGGACAGGCTTTTAGCACTATGTATACACGACTACATGCATTTAATGATTTAGCAACATTTGCCAAATAGCGAAGAACTCTTTTAATATGCAACGAGAAAAAAAAGTTTAAGTATAGAAATTACATCACAAAACTCGTAGTAAAATCCTTGATCTTATAGAAACCCATCCTTTGTCTTCTGATAAGGCATGGAAGTGTGGATTTTTCATTATCCCTGTGCCATGCTACACAGCATTCCCTCTGAGATCTAAACCAGACTGTATGCATAAGTACTAAAAGCCAGAGGGATTAATGCGCTAATGGTATTGTAGCTGTATTTCCACAAGCTTCTCAGTGTTGCTTCCTGCCTGGGAATAATGGTCCTGAAAGAACAGCTCCTGTGGGCATCGGCATTGTTCATTGTGGTCTTCCAGCTCCGGCTTCATAATAGGCTGCATTAGTACATTTAATCTCCAATTAGATTTCATGCAGTCATAAACTAATAATTTACATGATTTTTTTTTTTACCTTTTTTTCAGCTTGTTACAGGTAAGGCCAGCAAAGTCCAGTGATGTACCATCAGTTAGAAACCTAATAGAAAACCTACATGTCCATGAAAGCATATTGGATGACCTCGAGATCTACAACAAAGCACGAAGGGATGCTGTGAGTAGAGTCATTCAAAATTCGTAAAAAAAATTGATTATCTCATTCCGAGTGAGCTGGTTATTACTGTCATGTATCACACTGGTAAACCCGAAGTCAATATTGCCGCGTAAGGGGGGGCACATTCTTGTTGGCAAAGCTCAAAATTATAGATTCCTCTGCTGTATGTAAACAAGGTAACAATTATGGAAAAGAAAAATCAGCACATTTAATGGATTATTTTTTTTTTTGTACAGCCCTGAAAAATTAGAAGGTTTTAGAGAAAAGAAGCTAGAGTTATTGTACATTAGCAGCTGACCTTAGGTATTATATAGGAATCTGCCTTCAGATGAAAGAATGTGTGGTTGTACCTTTTCTCCAATGTTAGAAAGAATTTAATAATGTAGATTTCTGAGAATGTATCCATTCCTAATTAAATAATTGTAGAGTTACCATCTGAGATGTACGTGATGTTCTCACTACTCACACCTGGCTGATGTTCATACATCCTTTGTGAATACAAAGGATTATATATTAGTCATAGTTTTAAGGTTGAAAGAAGACACAAATTCATCAAGTTCAACCTATAACCAAGCGTTTTGATTTATTGGAAAGGAAAAACCCCATGAGGCAGTTGCTATTTGCCCCATATTAGCAGAAAAAAATCCTTCCCTTCCTTAACTGACTGGTCAGGGATATTCTTAAGTTACCTTTTGAGCTGCACACCCCTTTCCAGTCTCTTTCACTCCTGGTTTCTGGCAGGACGCTCACTTTCCTCCTTGAGTGACAGCTCTGGAGAGTAACAGCTCAGCACAAGTTCTGCTATAATACATTCAGCTATCGGTGCTTGTTCTGAAGTCTACACTATTATCACTATATTTACACAAAGTCGGACATTTGAGCAAGCATACAGCTTAGGAAAGTGAGAGCTGTGATTAGGAGACCTGCTTTTAAACCTCTGGGGCTAATGATTTTGCAAGATTTATAACAACAGTTTGTCTGGAGCTGAAAGGGAAGGATGGAGAAGTGAGCAACTAACTGCTGTATAAAAATGAATGAGCTGGAAAGAGGTGGCTCCATGAACACCAACTGTACACTATGAAAGGTTAAATCTCTCACAGCAGGAGAAAGACGGCGGATAGAAAAAGCAATTCAATTTCAAACTTGATTATTATCATGTGTCTTACTAACTAATGCAATTTAATAACTTGAGGGTATTCCTTTATGACAAAACACACTTTAGAGCAAACAACTCGCAACCTTGCTCACTCGCATATTTAGACGCTTTTGAAGATGCTTTCTTGTTCTTAGCTGCAATACAGCCTACAACTCTGACTCTTTTGCAACATTGTAAGACTGCATTGGTGGATATGATTGTCACTCTTATTTTCCATATTACCGATTGCAGGATGGCACACCGCTGCAGGCGTTTGTTGCTGAAGTAGCTGACCAGTTAGTTGGTATTGCAGTCCTCAGAAATGAAGAGGTGAAGTGTTTTATGTTGATCTTCTATTCAATAAATGTATGTGTACCAGAACCCAATGTGCTAAGGCTAAAATTAGTGATACGCCTGGTGTTCAGTGGCCTCCAAACTAAATATACTTCAGGACAGGACTACGTCTTTTAGAAGATCAGTACTTTATCCAGTGTATGCAGAGGGATCCTTCTCTGGTGGCATTGCTAGAGCAGAATAGCGCTGTACATACGACACAGGAAGGCCTTATGACTCCATGCTGGGGCGCTGTGCGCATTGGGCCTAACACCTAATCTATCATTTACATGGTGCTTTGGTTTACAAAATGTGATATTTTTTGGGCTGCCTTTACTAGGGAACATGTAGCCTAATTTCAGCCATAACGGTCATTTTATAGGTAGAACAGTAGTAGCGCAGTACATCCTGCTGTGTCCAGGCATAGTGTCTACAAAAGCATAGATCAAAAATTAGCATTTATATTTTGTTCGTACGGTGGGATCATATAGTGGATTTTTGCCCCAGCATCCATCAAGACTGTGACCACTGTGGGATTTATGGCTGACTGGCTGTGTGCACCTAGCCTAGTTCAGATTGTTATCTAGATTACGTTAGTTTATGTGTATCTGTGTGCAGAGTTACTATATGTAGTCCATGTACATTGTTCTTTATTACTTTGTAGGACATTGAGTACATTCGTTCACACTACAACATTGAGGATTTCATCTACTTCAATCACCATCAGCGGGATGAGCACGGACATCTCCACCATTACGCCCTTAATCCTATATTTAAACACTATAGCAGGCATTTCCTGAAAGAGATCCTCCGCTTATCTCACAAGTCCTCTCTGTATTACCCTGTGTACCCACCATATGTCAAAAATCAGGTAAATTACTCTTCGCAATAAAACTCTCTGTGATTAGTTTGAAATTACATTTTTCAAATTAATATTTTGTATTCTTATTTTTTTATGTCTTTCTTTACCCTTCTTTTTGGATTGATGTATCTCAAAATGATTGACAAGAGACGAAGACTTTCAAAAACACAATTTGAAGATATTCTCTTGGAAGATGTAGAAAAGAGGTTGTCTTCTTTCAGAAAACTTTCTTCTATAGGCTGTGGTAGTCCTAAACCCCACCCATCCGAATATTACTTACACTCCTGGGGCCAGTGCCAGGTGTCCACCGATGTCCTTGTCTCTGTTGTTTGTTTGCAGCACTGACGTCATGTCAACAAGAGCTGCAGCCAGTCGCTGAGCTCAGTGACTCTCCCCGTATAGATGGCACAAGATGTTGAGTTCACTGATAGACTGCAGCGCTTGTTAACATGACATCAATGCTGCAGATAAACAACGGAAACTGAGAATGTGACAGAGAGCCAACTCTGGGCCCGGTTAGGGTAAGTAATACTCGGTTTGTTTTATTATGAGTCCTGCAGTTTATATAAGAACATTTTCTCAAAGGGGACAACCCCTGTAAAGTCACACAGTGTCAGAATTCACCAGTATTGCCAGTGAGAGCAGGTTTGCAATTTGCATACATGCAGTCACGTGCCAACTAGACGTGCCTGACTTCACTCACGGGGCCTAAGAGTTCTGGCTCCTACAGACCAGTTAGACGCTCCTAATCAACTAGTTACCTGCATTAAAGACATTCGTCTTACCTTTATAAAAGACTCCGGTCCACAGTCTCAATTAATCAGTCAGACTCTAACCTCTACAACATGGGCAAGAAGTCAGAGTACCTTGTGGAAGCTTTCCCAAATGGAGAGAATATGTTATCTGAAACACCAGAAAGTTTTTTGGTCCAAGCTGGCCTGCAAATTTATTTGTTTATCATGTAAATTATTGCCTCCTCCAGTCTTAAGTCAGTTGATTAATTGTTTAGCGAGTTAAATTAGGCTTAGATCTAAGCACAAATTTCTCTATAAATTTAGATGTAGACAAGGGGAAAGCACTTGTGCAAAATTTATTTAAGTGCCTTATTTGTCAAAGTGCACAGCAGTTAGACATGGCGGAAGACAGGTAAGCTATGCAAGATACTCAAAAAACTTGTTTCTAGTTCACTTGTGCTGCTTAATGTATTTACCATATGTATTTGGTTCATGAATGTTCTGGCTTCTGCAGTGTTTGAAATCTACCACCCCGTCACACATTCTGAGTACTCTGTTCATATCAGTCCTCCCCTCTTCCATGTACAGCTCACGTGCTCTTCTCACATTCTTAAAACAATCAAATCCATCCTCCAATACCATAAAATGCCAGAGATGCTCTCACCAATCACAAAACCATCTGCTCACTCTCTTTATTCACGTTCTCCTATTTGCAGGAGATATCTCCCCTAACTCAGGCCCCCCTTGTGTTAGTCAATGTAACAATTTATTTGCTGCACACAGAAGTCTTGCTAATTACATAAATATTCTTTGCATGTTTTTTTCTTATCTCTTTTCATTGTGCCTTCTGGAACGTCCCTATATTCATAACTTCTTCATTTCAAATTATTTTAATCTTCTTGCTCTCACTGAAACCTGGGTCCAGAAGTTGAATAGCGCATCCTTTGCAGCTCTCGTATGGTGGTCTATTTTTCTCATACCCCAAGATCCCCCTGGTAACTTCACTTATATTCCCTTCTTGTTAGGTCAAACTTTTCCACCCCTTCTCCCTGCTAGTGACGGTAATTTACCGACCTTCGGGCCAACCACATCATTTTTTTAATCACTTTGCAACCTTGCCTCCACACTTTTTATGCTGTGAGATTCCTACTTTTATCATATGGGACCTTAACATCCCCATTGATAATCCACTCTCCCCATTTGCCACTCATCTTCTGTGTCTAACTTTCTCTCTAGACATTTCATAGCTTACTACACTTATAGACGGGAATACAGTGGACCTGATCTTCCGATTTTTCTCAGTATATGATTTTACTAACTCCCCTCTTGGGTTTATATTTGACTCAGAGCTTTCTTTTACTCTCTATATCCGATCACCCACTTTCTCATGTCACCAGCACCTCAAAAAAATTGCAATAATTTGCCCTTTTCTTACCTCTGACTCTGCAAAAACTCTTACTGGCATTCTTATTCATTTTCGTGTGTACTACTGCAACTCTCTACTAGACAGTGTCCCTGTTACTAAACTCTCCCCTCTCTAATCTACCGTGAATCCTGCAGCCAGAGTCTTATTTCTGTCCAGCCACTACACTGATGCCTCCACCCTGTGCCAGTCATTGCACAAATTATCCTTCCACTTCAGAGTACATATAAATTTATCTCTCACCCACAAAGCTCTCCACAGTTCTACACTCTTTGTTCCACATATGACTTTAGACTGGCATCCTCTATAATGTGATCCTCTCACTTCAAGACTTCTCACATTCTGCACCATTCTCTGAAATGCTCTTCCCCAGACAATCTGGTTAAGGCTGGCGTCACACACAACGACAAAAAATCGGTCCGTTTTAGACGGTCGATTGTCGGATCAAAATGCAAACATCACACATCCTTCTGGCATCCTATTTTCCTTCAAAGATGCGATTTAGTCGCATGTGTGTGTACCTTGTAACATCCGATTTTCATCCGACTTGCGAGATTTTCTCGCAGGCTTGCAAAACTGACATATAATGGATCCAAAAGAATAGTATTTCAATCACAAAAAAAAGAATAGATATATACACATAGAACACATATTATATATATATACATGTCATTGTGACATGTATATATACATATATTTATAGTTCCTAGACTTCTACATACTGTAATAGCCGCTAATTCAATTGCCGGCTTCTGTGAAATCACAGAAGCCGACATGAAATGATACATTGTTTCCACACAGTTAACCATGTAATTTCCTGTATTTTGATATTTTTTTAGAACTTACAATTACATGAGTGTATTTGTGCAAAATTTCAGACATGTAGGGGTTAATTAAAGGTGTAATTTCATTGAAAAAAAATGCGTGGGCTCCCGCTGTATTTTCTCCACCAGACAGACAAAGCAAGCGAGTGGGGGCAGATAATAACAGCCTAGGGAGGGTACATTTTTTGTGCCCCCCCTGGCTACTAACATCTGCCCCCAGACACCCCAGAAAGGGCAAATCTATAATTAGATTCGCCCTTTCTGGCACTTTGCCCGTCTATTCCCATTGCCCTGTAGCGGTGGCGAATGGGTTAATAATCTCACCTTACTGTCACCTTAGTATTGAAAGGTGACCTTAAGGCAGGTTAATAATTGAGAGCTGTCAATTAGACAACTATCAATTATTAATCCTATTGTATGATAGAAAAATCAAACACACACACTTTAATAAAAAAGAAGTTTAATGAAATAATCACACAGTTTTTGACAATATTTTATTTTCCTGCTAAAACCATTTGCTGGAATAAAAATAAAATAAAAAAGCAAAATGATTCTTACCAATCCGAAGTACAGTCAGGTCCCACGCTGTAATCCATCAGAAAGGGTTAACAGGTTACAGGTCGCAGAGAGCTAATAATGCTGTCTCAGACCTGTATTCCCCTGAATGAATAAGTTACTCTCCCAGCGAAAGGAGAGGAAAAGATTCATGAATGGAGCTTAATTGATTTATTGGCAATTTAACTTTAGTGACCTGACCTAAAGGGAAAGTGGACACAATCAATTAAGCTTCATTCATGAAACACATCCTCTCCTGTCACCAGAAGAGGAACTTATTCATTCAGGAGCTTTGAGCTGAGCATGCAGGATTACTTGCACTGCTTGGCTCAAAGCTAGTTAACCCTTTGTGAAGGATTACAGCGTGGGACGTGACAGATCGGCGGAATAGGTAAGAATAATGTTGTTTTATTTTTTTTTCTTTATTTTAGAGATCAATGGCTTCGCACGGATTAAGTGTAAAATAAAATATGGTCAAAAAAATGTGTTTTTATTTCATTAAAATTATTTATCCTTAAAGTGTGTGTGTGTTTTTTTATTTACTTCAATAGGATTAATAATTGATAGTTGTCTAATTGACAGCTCTCAATTATTAACCTGCCTTAAGGTCACCTTTCAATACTAAGGTGACAGTAAGGTGAGATTATTAACCCATTCGCCACCGCTACAGGGCAATGGGAATAGACGGGCAAAGTGCCAAAAAGGGCGAATCTAATTATAGATTTGCCCTTTCTGGGGTGTCTGGGGGCAGATGTTAGTAGCCAGGGGGGGCACAAAAAATGTACCCTCCCTAGGCTATTATTATCTGCCCCCACTCGCTTTGCTTTGTCTGGAGGAGAAAATACAGCGGGAGCCCACGCTTTTTTTTTCAACGAAATTACACCTTTAATTAACCCCTACATGTCTGAAATTTTGCACAAATACACTCATGTAATTGTAAGTTCTAAACAAATATCAAAATACAGGAAATGACATGGTTAACTGTGTGGAAACAATGTATCATTTCATGTCGGCTTCTGTGATTTCACAGAAGCCGGCAATTGAATTTGCGGCTATTACAGTATGTAGAAGTCTAGGAAATATAAATATATGTATATATATACATGTCACAATTACAATATATATATATATATATATATATATAATATATATATATGTATTCTATGTGTGTATACCTATTCTTTCTAGTCTTTATTAAAGCTGTCAGTGTGATTTTACAGTATAGCCGGGGATGAATTGCCGGCTTTTCTAAAGGACACCGATGCGATTTAATCGCAAGTCACACAGTGTGGTCCGTTTGTAATCCGATTTTTCATCGCTCCCATAGACTTGCATTGGCGATTGTCGACCCACAATCGGTGACAATCGCAGCATGCTGCGATTGTACACGGACGTTTAAAACGGACCACAAAATAACGGATACTGGGAGCTGCTCCATAGATTAACATAGGTCCGACTGCAATACGATTTTTCATCGCATTGCAGTCATCCGATTATGTCGCCAGTGTGACGCCGGCCTAATTCCTGGTATCCACAGTTTTAAGTGTGCTCTAAAAATACATTTCTGTTTCTAATCTATTTCTGTGTCTAATACCTCACCCTACTAATGTAACTATTTCCTGTTTTCCATTGTTAACTTTTCTTCAGAATTTGGCCCATGCACTCAGTAGCACTTTGTATCTGGGCTTGTACATATTCTGATTATTGAAAGGTTCATGCAGCTTTATTTTGAATGTCCCTATTCATTATATTGATGGCTTGACCATCATTATAATAAATATACACTACAAGTATTTTTTTATCTTTTGTGTCACCACTATTTACTAATAGATTGTAGCCTTGCAAGCAGGGCCCTCACTCCTCTTGGTTTTTGTTGACATGTCCTTTCTGAATTATAAACTGCTGTGGAATATGTCGCCATTATAGAATTATTATTATTAGAACATACAGACTACATACAGACATTGTCCTTGGTTGGATTGAAATCAGGTTACTGGTGCTTCCAGGAGGGGGGGAGGAGCAGAGGCATGCAGGGACGCCGGCAGTACACATTATAGTAAATTATCAGAAACAAAAGTAGAACAGTAAGGGTACAAGCCCACGATCAGGAATTGCTGCGGTTTTGACGCTGCATATTTATGCAGCGTCAAAGCCGCAGCCGCCAGATGTTACAGCATAGTGAATGGGATTTCTAGAAATCCCAAATCCACTATGTGTACATGTGCACCTGTGGATCACTAGCAGACAATGACATGCGGCACGTCATTGAGGAAAGCAACAGAAATGCAATCAATAGATTGTATTGGATGTGGTAAATCTGCACGGTTCAGTGAACACAGAGGAGTCACCTGTGTTCAACAGATCGCAGCGTTTTGGACGCAGAGAAAATACGCTGCGTCCAAAGCGCTGCTACTTCCGGATCTTGGGCACTTAGCCTGATCCTTTCTTTAAGTAACCGTAGAGTCTTCTCTCTCGTCGTTTAAAGTATTTGTGGGTTCTGAGCACAAGATCCTTGACTAACAGAAAGAAAATGGCTGGAGGTAAGATGAGCTAATTTACGATTGGTAGTGAGAGATTGTGCTCCAGGGAAAAATTCTGGTACAGCAAAATGCCATAAACCAAGCCACTTGTTTATCTGTCATTCCCACAGAGATGGTAATGTAATTACTCCCATAATTATCTTCATTAGTGGTGGGTATTATGTGAACTCCTTCCCCGGTTCTAGCACTATGTTTATTTGTTATTATTTTTCTCTAACCCCGGCTTTCAATTTGCCAAGTCCGTTAAGAATTGCACGTTTGTTAAACATCTGCGAGGACCAGAGTTGGCATTCGCCTCACTAAAATGAAGATGGTTGTCTTTCAGTTTAAGAATCCCTGTGCCCATTCACTGACATCTGCCCTTCATTACATGGTTCCCGTGCGACCGAGACGACAGATTGTCTATCCTCTGGAAAAGCTTGGCTTAAACGCTCCATCAAAGCAAGTCTCCAAGGATCAGGTGGGTAACAGAAGCTACAGCAGGCAACAGGCACCATGCCAGGCTCACAAGGTTTGGCAGATGGCATGGAATTGCTGTCTTAGTATGAATAGGTTGCTTCTTAATTACACAGATCTGGGTGTTCATACCCTCACAGGATGAGTTGTATCCCAATGTTTTAATATATGTATCCCGAATGTAGATAAAACTCTCAATTCAACGATCATATCAGAACCCGATGTAACCAAGCTATACCTTCGTAAAAGCTCCAAAAAACCTCAAAAATGTAATAAAGAGGACTTTACCAATACTTCTTACACATTACTTTGTACTATTGCTGTCTCAGCAAAAAAACATAGTGATGCCTAAGTGAGTAAGTTGGCACACCCTCTGTATGTATTGCCCTGATGAAGACTCGTTGATGTAGGCGCTGTTCAGATTAACTCCATTGCTTTGTTTGCACAAGAGCCGTTTAGAAGCTGTCATATAGCAACAGGCCCCTTTTATTTTGATTGAGTCCAAGGGATTTCTTTCAGGTTTGTTTTATCTTCTTACAAAAATAATGCTGCCGTCTGCAATGAAAATCCCAAGAAACTTGAACAAAGTAGGTTTGGTGAAACCAAGGTATTGTTGGTACTGACTGTGTGTAGGCCCATAGCGCTGGTGGTCTTCACTGAGTGGGTCCTGGGACGTAACTGTCCCCAGGGGCCTGCAGGTCTGTTTAGACCTCAAGCTGTAAAAGCCACCAGAAACTCACTATAGCAGAGATGGCACTGCACACATTTTTTAACTAGATTTATACATTAATTATTGTAAAGAAGAAAACTCTATGGTTTATGTCACATAAAGATTACTCTTTACGTGGCCAAGGAATAGAAAATCATGCAATAGTCTCATTGTTAAAAGTCTGTTCTATGATCACTTATTTCTAAAGCTGGGCATACTCTTTAGATCGCTGTAAACTGAAAGAGTGATCAGCCAACAGCTGATGATACACATGCTGCACAATCAGCTTGGATGAGTGTGCATATGTTCTAACTGGGAAAAAGGGGTAAGGTCCTGCAGCGCAACTCTCCTAAGAACAAAAATATTGGTCGTGTTGAAATCCAACATGCCTGACCCCTTTTTCCCTAACATATGCTGTTGGAAAGTTGTGGACACCGCCGTGCAAATTAGATGATTGTCTAGTTCTGTTAAAATTGCCAAGTTTGGGCACAATTCATCTAAAGTGTATGTCATCTTAGAAGTGCAGGTCAATTTCTCGAGGCTCACTTTTTGCCCTTAGGCTGGAGTCACACACAACCACAAAAAATGGTCCGTTTTAGACGGTCGACAATCGGATCAAAATGCAAACATCACACATTCTTCTGGCATCCGATTTTCCTTCAAAGATGCGATTTAATCGCATGTGTGTGTACCTTGTAACATCCGATTTTCATCCGACTTGCGAGATTTTCTCGCAGGCTTGCAAAACTGACATATAATGGATCCAAAAGAATAGTATTTAAATGCCAAAAGAAAGAATAGATATATACACATAGAGCACATATATATATATATATGTCATTGTGACATATATATATATACATATATTTATAATTCTTACACTTCTACATACTGTTATAGCCGCTAATTCAATTGCCGGCTTCAGTGAAATCACAGAAGCCGACATGAAATGATACATTGTTTCCACACATTTAACCATGTAATTTCATGTATTTTTATATATGTTTGAAACATACAATTACATGAGTATATGTGTGCTAAATTTCAGACATGTAGGGGTTAATTAAAGGTGTAAATTCGTTGAAAAAAAATGCGTGGGCTCCCGCTGTATTTTCTCCACCAGACAGACAAAGCAAGCGAGTGGGGGCAGATAATAATAGCCTAGGGAGGGTACATTTTTTTTGTGCCCCCCCTGGCTACTAACATCTGCCCCCAGACACCCCAGAAAGGGCAAATCTATAATTAGATTCGCCCTTTCTGGCACTTTGCCCGTCTATTCCCATTGCCCTGTAGCGGTGGCGAATGGGTTAATAAGGGGTTAAAATGACCTTGCAATTGAAAGGTCACTTTAAGCCAGGTTAATAATTGATAGCTGTCAATTAGACAACTATCAATTATTAATCCTATTGTATGAAAGAAAAATCAAACACACACAGTTTAATAAAAAATAAGTTTAATTAAATAATCACACAGTTTTTGACCATATTTTATTTTCCTGCTAAAACCATTTCCTGTAATAAAAATAAAATAAAAAAGCAAAATTATACTTACCAATCCGATGTACAGTCAGGTCCCACGGTGTAATCCATCAGAAAGGGTTAACAGGTTACAGGTCGCAGAGAGCTAATAATGCTGTCTCAGACCTGTATTCCCATGAATGAATAAGTTACTCTCCCAGCGAAAGTAGAGGAATAGATTCATGAATGGAGCTTAATTGATTTATTGGCAATTTAACTGTAGTGACCTGACCTAAAGGGAAAGTGGACACAATCAATTAAGCTTCATTCATGAAACACATCCTCTCCTGTCGCCAGGAGAGGAACTTATTCATTCATGAGCTTTGAGCTGAGCACGCAGGATTACTTGCACTGCTTGGCTCAAAGCTAGTTAACCCTTTGTGAAGGATTACAGCGTGGGACGTGACAGATCGGCGGAATAGGTAAGAATAATGTTGTTTTATTTCTTTTTCTTTATTTTAGGAGATCAATGGCTTCGCACGGATTAAGTGTAAAATAAAATATGGTCAAAAAAATGTGTTTTTATTTCATTAAAATTATTTATTCTTAAAGTGTGTGTGTTTTTTTATTTACTTCAATAGGATTAATAATTGATAGTTGTCTAATTGACAGCTATCAATTATTAACCTGCCTTAAGGTCACCTTTCAATTGCAAGGTGACAGTAAGGTGAGATTAACCCATTCGCCACCGCTACAGGGCAATGGGAATAGACGGGCAAAGTGCCAGAAAGGGCGAATCTAATTATAGATTTGCCCTTTCTGGGGTGTCTGGGGGCAGATGTTAGTAGCCAGGGGGGGCACAAAAAAAATGCACCCTCCCTGGGCTATTATTATCTGCCCCCACTCGCTTTGCTTTGTCTGTCTGGTGGAGAAAATACAGCGGGAGCCCACGCATTTTTTTTCAACGAAATTACACCTTTAATTAACCCCTACATGTCTGAAATTTTGCACAAATACACTCATGTAATTGTATGTTTCAAACATATATAAAAATACATGAAATTACATGGTTAAATGTGTGGAAACAATGTATAATTTCATGTCGGCTTCTGTGATTTCACAAAACCCGGCAATTGAATTAGCGGCTATTACAGTATGTAGAAGTCTAGGAACTATAAATATATATATATATACATGTCACAATGACATGTATATATATATATATGTGTTCTATGTGTATATATCTATTCTTTCTAGTCTTTATTAAAGCTGTCAGTGTGATTTTACAGTATAGCCGGGGATGAATTGCCGGCTTTTCTAAAGGACACCGATGCGATTTCATCGCAAGTCACACAGTGTGGTCCGTTTGTAATCCGATTTTTCATCGCTCCCATAGACTTGCATTGGTGATAGTCGACCCACAATCGGTGACAATCGCAGCATGCTGCGATTGTACACGGACGTTTAAAACGGACCACAAAAAATCTGATACTGGGAGCTGCTCCATAGATTAACATAGGTCCGACTGCAATGCGATATTTCATCGCATTGCAGTCGTCCGATTTTGTCGCCAGTGTGACTCCGGCCTTATGCTTGAAATTGTCTACAAATTATCTTTACTATCATTATCTTTATTATCTTTACAATGTCTATAAAATGATAAGTAATTTGATTGAGTTCCATGAATTCTAATTTGCTATTTATGCCTTAAACTAAAATCAAAATTTATTTTTTCTATTACTGGACATTAGGGCATCGTGGGAGCTCAGATGACAGGTTTAAAAAGCAGCACACACTTACATGGCTGCAGGTTTTCAGATCATCCAGTACATACACAATGGGAAGCGTTCTAGTGCACTCTCTGAATCATTTTATTTTAGAGGGGATCATCCACACCTATGATATTGACTAGATGGTGGCCCGATTCTAACGCATCGGGTATTCTAGAATATGTATGTAGTTTATTTATGAAGATTTAGGAATAATGCAATGAATACACAGGATTTTCCGGATTAAATATATACATTATCATTATGCCTTGCTGCTGCTGCTTTTCTGTCATCCTCAGTAGCGTATTTTCGCTTATGACCCATTGGAAGACAGGAAGCGTAAATCGTGATAGCGTACAGTAAAGAAGGATCTGTTCAGCGCTTGTGTCCTTCCCGCACCTACCTGCCAGCCACCATCTGTTTTCGAGTGTATCCACATTAACAAAGTTACACAGTGGCTCAGTGGTTAGCACTGCAGCCTTGCAGTGCTGGGGTCCTGGGTTCAAATCCCACCAAGGACAACATCTGCAAGGAGTTTTATGTTCTTCCCGTGTTTGCGTGGGTTTCCTCCAGGTTCTCCGGTTTCCTTCCACACTCCAAAGACATACTGATGATAATGTCTGTAAAGCGCTGCGGAATAGCAAAGCCTAATAATAATAACATTTTCTGCAGATCTATATGGAGAAATGTCATTGAATTCTGTTTTAATAATGCTGATTATTACATCAGCCAGCTGCTCTTGTACATGATGAGATATTATATATTCCCCACACAGTTGTCTTTAACAAGATGTTGTTTGCAATTTCAATGTTAGTTAAAATGCTCACGGCAGCTCCATTGTATTATAGCATCAGCAAAGTGATGAGCCCGGGGGTATTCTAGTCTGTTCCCCCTAATCCCAAACTATATTTGCTGTCATTTATTATTTTTTTTGAAGTAATGGAATCCTTGTTTGGAAAAGAAATCATCAATTTTCAGCCTGTTTACTTCTCCGCTCTCCTCACCATCTGCTTGTGTGCTGCAATCCATCTGCTCATAGTAATTATGTAATTATTGATACAAGAAAAGAATAGGTGAAATCATCATTTAGAATAAGTGACCTGTTTTGACGGCTTATTTTTTTTTTCTGTCCTCCTGTTTTCTTTTTCACATGGATTAAGCAGACACGAACAGAGTCAAACAGTACATTATATTAGTAGACTACTATTTTACTAATAAATAGTGATATATGCAGACACAAACACCAATAGACGGCTCTGTAGACTAAATGTATCATCAGATGTATTCAGAAATGCTAATAAGGATATTATGAATCCATAGAGCGCATTACATGCTACCAGTCGTGTGGTTATTCTAGGATGCGATCTACAGTACATACACAACGTCATAAGCTTTATCAAGTTTGGGATTTTCATACAGTTTGTTTTTCTCAGGTTTAGTTGTGAAAGCTAGAAAACCTAGGTATCTGCTATTATACTGTATACTAACTGACCTCCTAAATTCAATCCCTTTCTTCACTATAGCTATCAAAGCCTACAAGACATAGCTCTGTTTGAAACCACAAAAGAGCATATCCATCATAAAAAATAACATTTAATGGGGATTTCCTATCTAAAAGAATGGACAGTAATGCTAGAATAAGCCATCTACTATATAATTGTCTAACTTATAACTTTCGTCTCTAACGGAAATCCTGCGTCGCTGATTGGTTCTCGCTCGGCCGGACGCGACCAATCAGTGACAGACACATCCGGCCGCGAATTGGCGCAGGATTTCAACCAGGCACGCCACCGCCACCCGGTAGCCGCGGGTCATCTCCACGTACATACTCACCTTCCATCCCTGCATCCCTGTCCCGGCGCATCTGCTTCTATCCTGTGCGGTGCGGTCACGTAGTACTGCTCATTAAGGTCATGAATATGGACGCGACTCCACTCCCATAGGCGTGGTGTCCATATTCATGACCTTAATGAGCGGTACCACGTGACCGCACCACACAGGAAGAAGCTGACGCGCCAGGATAGAGATGCAGGGACGTGCAGCGACAGTGTGAGGGTGAGTATGATGGAGGAGCCCAGCGGAGCCATGTATACAGGATGGGAGGGTGTGAGCCATGTATGCAAGGATGGGAGGGTGGGAGCGGAGCCATGTATACAAGGATGGGAGGGTGGAGCGGAGCCATGTATACAGGATGGGATGGTGGAGCGGAGCCATGTATACAGGATGGGAGGGTGGAGCGGAGCCATGTATACAGGATGGGAAGGTGGGAGCGGAGCCATGTATATAGGATGGGAGGGTGGAGCGGAGCCATGTATACAGGACGGGAGGGTGTAGCGGAGCCATGTATACAAGGATGGAAGGGTGGAGCGGAGCCATGTATATAGGATGGGAGGGTGGAGCGGAGCCATGTATACAGGACGGGAGGGTGTAGCGGAGCCATGTATACAAGGATGGAAGGGTGGAGCGGAGCCATGTATACAGGACGGGAGGGTGGAGCGGAGCCATTTATACAGGATGGGAGGGTGGAGCGGAGCGGAGCCATGTATACAAGGATGGGAGGGTGGAGCGGAGCCATGTATACAGGATGGGAGGGTGGAGCGGAGCCATGTATACAGGATGGGAGGGTGGAGCGGAGCCATGTATACAGGACGGGAGGGTGTAGCGGAGCCATGTATACAAGGATGGAAGGGTGGAGTGGAGCCATGTATACAGGACAGGAGGGTGGAGCGGAGCCATGTATACAAGGATGGGAGGGTGGAGCGGAGCCATCTATACAGGATGGGAGGGTGGAGCGGAGCGGAGCCATGTATACAAGGATGGGAGGGTGGAGCGGAGCCATGTATACAGGATGGGAGGGTGGGAGCGGAGCCATGTATACAGGATGGGAGAGTGGAGCAGAGCCATGTATACAGGATGGGAGGGTGGGAGCGGAGCCATGTATACAGGATGGGAGGGTGGAGCGGAGCCATGTATACAAGGATGGGACAGGGGAGCCATGTATACAAGGATGGGAGGGGGGGAGCCATGTATACAAGGATGGGAGGGGCAGCCATGCATACAAGGATGGGAGGGTGGAGTGGAGCCATGTATACAGGATGGGAGGGTGGGAGCAGAGCCATGCATACAAGGATGGGAGGGTGGAGCGGAGCCATGCATTCAGGATGGGAGGGTTGGAGCAGAGCCATGTATACAGGATGGGATTGTGGAGCGGAGCCATGCATATAAGGATGGGAGGGTGGAGTAGAGCCATGTATACAGGATGGGAGGGTGGAGCGGAGCCATGCATACATGGATGGAAGGGTGGAGCGGAGCCATGCATACAAGGAGGGGAGGGGAGAGTGGAGCCATGTATACAGGATGGGACAGGGGAGCCATGTATACAAGGATGGGAGGGGGGAGCCATGCATACAAGGATGGGAGGGTGGGAGCGGAGCCATGCATAAATAAACTACATACATATTCTAGAATACCCGATGTGTTAGAATCGGGCCACCATCTAGTCATTTTATAATGGGTGGGGATCCGACCTCTGGATCACCTACTTTGACCGAAAATTATGTGAATTCAGTGCCGGTAAAGAGAAGCATCTCCTTTTAATTTTTCTCTGCTCCAGAGGTTTCCTTCCTGGTGAAACCATGTTAGAGGTAAAGTGGTTATCCTGCAAAGATAATTTATCACCTGTCCTCCGGATTAGTGATAACTTATACCGCTGTGTGAAAGTGTTTCCCCCTTCCTGATTTCCTATTCTTTTTCATGTTTTTACACTTATATGTTTCAGGTCACCTAAGAAATTCAAATATTAGGCAAAGATAACACAAGTCAGCACAAAATGTAGTTTTTAAATGAAGGTCTTTATTATTAAGAAAAAAGATATCCAAACCTGCAGGGTCCTGTGTGAAAAAGTTATTACCCCCTAAACTTAATAACTGGTTGGGCCACCATTAGCAGCAACAACTGCAATAAAGAGTTTGCAATAACTGACAATGAGTCTTTTACAACGTTCTGGGGGAATTTTGGCCCACTCATCTTTGCAGAATTGTTGTAATTTAGCCACATTGGAAGGTTTCCGAGCATTAACCGCCTTTTTAAGGTCATGCCACAGCATCGCAATCGGATTAAGATCAGGACTTTGACTAGGCCACTCTAAAGTCTTAATTTTGTTTTTCTTAAGCTATTCAGAGGTGGACTTCCTAGGGTGTTTTGGATCCTGCTGCATAACCCAAGTGTGCTTCAGCTTGAGATTACAAACAGATGGCCGGTCAATTCTTCTTCAGTATTTTTTGGTAGACAGCAGAATTCATGGTTGCATTTACCACATCACGTCTTCCAGGTCCTGAAGCAGCAAAACAGCCCCAGACCATCACAGACTATTGGTCTAATGTTCCTTTTCTGAAATGCTGTGCTACTTCTACGCTAGATGTAATGGGACATGCACGTTCCAGAAAGTTCAACTTTTGTCTCGTCAGTCCACAGAGTATTCTCCGAAAAGTCTTGGGGATCATCAAGATGTTTTCTGTCAAAACTGAGACTAGCCTTTATGTTCTTATTGCTCAGCAGTGGTTTTCGTCTTGTTACTTTGCCATTAAAATCACTTTTGCCCAGTCTCTTTCTTTGGTGGAACACTGACCTTAACTGAGGTAAGTGAGGCCTGCAGTTCTTTGGATGTTGTTGTGGGGTGTTTTGTGACTTCTTGGATGAGTCGTCACTGTGCTCTTGGGGTAATTTTGGTCAGCCAGCCACTCTTGGGAAGGTTCACCGCTGTTCCATGTTTTCGCCATTTGTAGCTAATGGCTCTCACTGTGGTTCGCTGGAGTCTCAAAGCTTGAGAAATAGCTTTATAACCTTTTTCAGACTGATAGATCTCAATCACTTTGCTGCTCATTTGTTCCAGTATTTCTTTGGATCGCAGCATGATGTCTAGCTTTTGAGAATCTTTTGATCTACGTCACTGTGTCAGGCAGGTCCTATTTAACTGATTTCTTGATTGAGAACAGGTGTGGCAGTAATCAGACCTGGATGTGGCTGGGGAATTTGAATTCAGCTTCTCAAAGATGTGATAAACCACAGCTAATTCATACCTCCCAACCGTCCCTGATTGAGTTGGACAGTCCTGAGTCTAACCCTCCCTCCCGCTGTCCCGGCCGGGACGCTATGTTTTCCGCAGTGGGAGAAGCCACCACGCCCCCCATGCACCCCATCCTCGCTCTCCCAGCTCTCCACATCAGCCGCTCACATCCAGCAATGACGTCACTGAGCTGTCCTGTTCTGTGCGCACAGGACCGGTGATGAGGTCACAGGAGGGGAGTTAGGTGTCACATGGTCAGGCTCCTCGGTGTGTGTGCAGGACTCTGCTGTGCTGGTTGTCATGGTGCTGGATGAGGGTAAGTTTATGTGTGGGGTCAGGAGGGGTTTACAGTGTGGATGTAGCATTGCTGTAGTGTGTACGAGTTGGATGTATTAGAGTCATGTGTGTACGAGGTGTACGGAGCGGAGCCGTGTGCGTACAAGGTGGATGTAGCAGAGTCGCGCATGTCCAAGGTGTATGGAGCCATGCGTGTCCGAGGTGTATGGAGCCGTGCGTGTCCGAGGTGTACGGAGCCACGCGTGTCCGAGGTGTACGGAGCCACGCGTGTCTGAGGTGTACGGACCAAGCCGCGCGTGTACGAGGTTTATGGAGCAGAGCCGAGCGTGTCTGAGGAGTACGGAGCCGAGCCACGCATGTCTGAGATGTATGGAGCCGAGCGTGTCCGAGGTGTACGGAGCGGAGCCGCGCGTGTCCGAGGTGTACGGAGCCGAGCCACGCGTGTACAAGGTTTACAGAGCGGAGCCGTGTGTACGAGGTGGATGTAGCAGTGCTGTGTGTGTGTGCGAAACAGAGCCCTGTGTATACGAAGTGTACGGAGCTTTCTTTCTCTTTCTTTCCCCTTTCTTTCTCTCTCTGTTCTTTCTGTCTTTCCCTCCTTTCTTTCTTTCTTTTTCTTTCTTTCTTTCTTTCTTTCTTTCTCTCTGTTCTTTTTTCCCTCTTCTTTCTTTCTTTCTCTGTTCTTCTTTTTTTTCTCTTCTATCTGTTCTTCTTCCCCTCTTTCTTTCTTCTCTCTCTGTTCTTTCTTTCTTTCTTTTTTCTTCTTTCTTTCTTTCCCCTCTTTCTTTCTTTCTCTGATCTTTCTTTCTTTCTTTCTTTCCCTTCTTTCTTTCTTTCTTTCTTTCTTTCTCTTCTTTCTTTCTTTCTCTCTTTCTTTCTTTCTCTTCTTTCTTCTCTTTCTTTCTTTTTTCTTTCTTTCTATCTCTGTTCTTTCTTTCCCCTCTTTCTTTCTTTCTCTCTCTGTTCTTTCTTTCCCCTCTTTCTTTCTTTCTTTCTTTCTTTCCCCTCTTTCTTTCTTTCTTTCTCTGATCTTTCTTTCCCTTCTTTCTTTCTTTCTTTCTTTCTTCTTCTTTCTCTCTTTCTTTCTTTCTCTCTCTGTTATTTCTTTCCCCTCTTTCTTTCTCTCTCTGTTCTTTCTTTCCCCTCTTTCTTTCTTTCCCCTCTTTCTTTCTCTAATCTTTCTTTCTCTCTGTTCTTTCTCTCTCTGTTCTTCCTTTTTCTCTCTGTTCTTTCTTTCCCCTCTTTCTTTCCCCTCTGTCTTTCTTTCTCTCTCTGTTCTTTCTTTCCCCCTCTGTCTTTCTTTCTTTCTCTGTTCTTTCTTTCCCATCTTTCTTTCTCTCTCCCTCTCTGTTCTTTCTTTCCCCTCTTTTTTTCACTCTCTGTTCTTTTTTTCTGTCGCCTCTTTCTTTCTCTCTGTTCTTTCTTTCTTTCTCTCTCTCTGTTCTTTATTTCTTTCCCGTCTTCTTTCTTTCTTTCTTTCTTTCTTTCTTTCTCTCTCTGTTCTTTCTTTGCCGTCTTTCTTTCTTTCTCTCTCTGTTCTTTGTTTCCCCTCTTTCTTTTTTCTCTCTCTCTGTTCTTTTTTCTGTCCCCTCTTTCTTTCTCTCTCTCCTTTCTTTCTCTCTCTGTTTTCTTTTTTCTCTCTGTTCTTTCTTTCTTTTACTCAGTACCAGTGTGCCCACAGTACCAGCCACTGTGCCCTCAGTACCAGTCAGTGTGATCAGCAGTGCTAAATGGGTGTGGTTGGGGCATGGACATGGGTGTGACTAGTTGTGAAATGGGTGTGGTCGGGCGTGACCTAAAATTTGCCGCTGCGCACGCCGCAGCCTTTGTCCCTCTTTCCCATCTTCAAAAGTTGGGAGGTATGGCTAATTTATGTTTTAAGTATGGGGGGGCAATCACTTTTTCACACAGAGCTCTGTAGATTTGGATTTCTTTTTCCCTTAATAATGAAGAGCTTCATTTAAAAACTGCATTTTGTGTTTACTTGTGCAATCTTTGTCTAGTGTTTAAATTTATTTGGTGATCTGAAACATTTACATGTGACAAACATGCAAAAGAATAGGAAATCAGGAAGGGGGCAAACACTTTTTCACACAATTGTAGATCGGTAGGTATCTGACCGCAAGGACCCGTATTGATTGGCAGATTGTGGCATGTTTATCCATGTTACAATGAAGCGGCAATGTGCATTTCCGACTGCTTTTCCATTCATTCTCTATGGGACTGCTAGAGAAAGACGAGCGCAGTACTCGGCAGCCCAATAGGGATGACTGGAGTGTCAGTTGGGCATGTGTATGGCCGATCCGATCTAACAAGAATAGATGTGCCCCATTGGAGATAAATCGAGAATACTTAGTGCAAAAATTGGCCAATTCATGTATACCCAGCGGCCGCAATTATGCGATTCTCGTTGCTTGGAACCTATCTAATGTGAATCCTTTCCTAGGCTGAAGCCTACATTTATGTGGGTAGATAGAATCCTGCTATGATTAGAACCGCCAGAGGCTGATGAGTGAAGTTGTCAATCAGAGATCCTATGTATACAAATAACAAAAAACTGACCATCACTTCCAAACAGAAGACAGGTGTGAACAGGTGCTTACTAAGAGTAGCCATCTCCATATATAACCAACAAATAAAGTAGCACTCTGTAACGCTATACCATGAAAACATTAAATATGTGAAATTGGAATTACATTACTGCTCTATAAAATAGGAAAAATCGAGAATACTTAGTGCATAAATTGGCCAATTCTTGTATACCCAGCAGCCACAATAAGGTGATTCTCATTGCTGGGAACCTATCTAATGTGAAACCATGAAAAACAAGATAAAAATAAATTTTTCAAAGCTGAAAAGGACTTAAAGTTTTTACTAACTAAACAACAGTTATCTTGAGTTTTCCTATGAGCAATGAACACGGAGACATAAGGTCAAGTGGCCTGTCAGTGTCATTAGTCAACGGAGTTCACAATCTGCAGCCATTTAGGTACCTCAAGGACACCATATATTATGGGGTAGGTTTATTAACTACAGTAAGTATTTGGAGAATGCACTCACCAATGGAGATTGTTTTTTGTTTTTTTTGTCAGAACTACAAGTTTTGCACAACTTCAAGCAGTTTTATATCAGAAAACTGCCTACTCGCAGGCTTTTGTGTATCTTTATTTTAATTACATCATTGGTCTATACATGAGTTAATATATAAGGAATACCACAAGGAAAGTACTGTACAACATCTTTTGGTCCTCCCAGTGGTGTCATAATTAAAATTGTATGTATCCTAGAGCAAAATTTATAATGGGCTCATCCCTTGTAGTTTTTGTGCGAAACAGCTGTTGCCGTACACTGCCTTAATCCACATGCTACCACGCTGTCATTTTTGGAATAACGTGTGCTAAATATTTCTGAAGGGATGAGTGCTGCAATTTTATTCTTTTGTGCAAAATTGTTTTGGAATTTCTTTGCATTTTCTGAGCACCATTCAAGTGTAGGGAGAGATGTTCTTTCTGTGTGCTGGTATTAACCCTTCAATACTTTTTATACCCCCAAAATATTGTGCCTTCCCACCCTGTCTTTGTACTTTGCCACAAATTGTCCTGCAAATTCACTACAAATTTGACCACGAATTGGAGTTTTACCTGTAATTGCCTTGGTTTTGAATGACACTTTTGCCTTCAAATATTTGATTTATGCCCCTTTCTCTTCAGTAAATATAAGGGACCTTTTTAGATCTATGCGACGCTTTCCAAAGTCCTTGTGATTAAAGGGAACCTGTCACCAGTTTTGTCATATAACAACTAAAACTATCACCTTATTCATGGCCTGTGCTGCATTCCATAAATGCTTATACATAATAAAAAACAAGTACAATAATCTTAAACAATCCAAATCACGACTGGTACAGGAGGATAGGGGACCCTGCCTGTGAGGGCTCAGAATCTACAAGGGATAGGTGAGGATACAATAGGTGAGATCAGAGCTGGTCATGCTGCGGTTTGGTTGGTCTGTGATTACTGCTGGTTGTAGGCTTGTCGGAAGAGGTATGTCTTCAGGTTCCTTTTGAAGGTTTCCATGGTAGGCGAGAGTCTGACTTGTTGGGGTAGAGAGTTCCAGAGTAGGGGGGATGCGCAGGAGAAATCTTGCATGTGATTGTGGGAAGAGGAGATAAGAGGGGAGTAGAGAAGGAGATCTTGTGAGGATTGGAGGTTGCGTGCAGGTAAGTACCGGGGGACAAGGTCACAGATGTATGGAGGAGACAGGTTGTGGATGGCTTTGTATGCCATGGTTAGGGTTTTGAACTGGAGCCTCTGGGCAATGGGGAGACAGTAAAGGGATTGACAGAGAGGAGAGGCTGGGGAATAGCGGAGGACAGGTGGCTTAGTCAGGCAGCACAGTTTAGAATAGATTGGAGGGGTGCAAGAGTGTTAGAGGGAAGGCCACAGCGCAGGAGGGAGATGATGAGTGCATGGACAAGGGTTTTTGCAGATTCTTGGTTGAGGAATGTACTGATCCGGGAATTATTTTTGAGTTGAAGTCAGAAGGAAGTGGAAAGGACTTGGATATTTTGTTTGAAGGAGAGATCAGAGTCAAGGATTACCCCGAGGCAGCAAGCTCGTGAGACTGGGGAGAGTGAGTAGCCATTTACTTTAATGGATAGGTCTGTTGGGTGAGTCGAGTGAGATGGGCGAAAGATGATGAATTTTGTTTTATCTATGTTAAGTTTTAGAAATCTGGCGGAGAAGAAGGATGAAATAGTGGACAGACATTGTGGGATTCTGGTTAGTAGGGAGGTGATATCTGGTCCAGAGAGGTAGATCTGTGTGTCATCATCATAGAGGTGATACTGAAAGCCGTGAGATTCTATGAGCTGTCCCAGGCTGAAGGTGTAAGTGGAGAAGAACAGGGGTCCTAGGACTGAACCTTGCAGGACTCCGATAGATGGGGGATGAGGTGAGGAGATGCTGTGGGAGACACTGAATGCCCGGTCTGTTAGGTATGACCCGATCCAAGATAGGGCCAAGTCTGTGATGCCAAGAGATGAGAGGGTCGGTAGTAATAGGGAGTAGTCCACTGTGTCAAAGACTGAGGACAGGTCCAGGAGGAGGACAGAGTTGTGTCGCTTGGCTTTGGCACTCAGTAGGTCATTAGTGACTTTAGTTAGTGCAGTTTCAGTGGAGTGATGCAGTCGAAAGCCAGATTGTAAGTGGTCGAAGAGGGAGCAGGAAGAGAGGTGAGAGGACAGATCGAAATGGACATGTTTTTCCAGTAGTTTTGAGGCATAGGGGAGAAGTTATATGGGGCGATAACTAGATACAGAGGATGGGTCAAGAGAAGGCTTTTTGAGGATGGGTGTGATTGAGGCATGTTTAAAGCATGATGGGAAAATGCCAGTTGTTAGTGATATGTTGAAGAGATGGGTTAGGGTTGGGATGAAAACTGTGGTGAGCTATGAGATGAAGTGGGATGGGATCGGGTCAAGTGCACAGGTGACGAGATGTGATCTCGAGAGTAGGGCGGAATGTTGGTCTTCTGTAATGGTGGAGAAGCTGGGAGGAGGGCTGAGTAGTTAGGAAGAGGGGTTGTTGCGTTTTGTAGGCCAAAGCTTTTTCTGATGTTATCATTCTTCTGCTTGAAGAATTAGACAAAGTCTTCAGTTGAGATGAGTGAAAAGGGAGGAGGTGCTGGGATGGAGGAGAGAATTGAAGGTGTTGAAAAGCTGTTTATAATTTTGAGACAGGGAGGATATAAGAGATGAGAAGTAGGTTTGTTTTGCTGTGACTAGTGACCTTGAAAGTAATGAGGCACTCTTTGAATGTGATAAAGTGCTCGTTGGAGTGTGATCTTTTCCATCTCCACTCAGCAACCCTGGAAGCCCATCTTAGTTCTTTGGTCAGGCTGGTGTGCCAGGGTTGTCTGTTGATTTTGCGAGCTTTGGTATGTGTGAGAGGGGCAACCGATTCAAGAGCTGCAGCTACTGTGGTGTTATATAAAGCAGCAGCGGCATGGGCATTGTGTAGGGAACTTGCGTCTTATGTCTCTATCCCCATGACTCCCCCTGGGTAACCCCCCAAAACCTTTTTATGTTCTCCTGCTCTGTATGGAAATTGGGTCGGTCCAGTCCGATGGGCGTGGTTTCAGCACTTTCAATCTCTTACCCTGCTGCTGCTCACCGTCCTACTTCTTTAATTGACATGGATGATTCCTCCGTCATCCACATTGCCAGGCGAAATCTTTACCTGCGTGTAGAAATTGCGGCTCACGCCTGCACCTTGTGCTTTACCCTACTGCAGGCAGAGCAGCAAACATAAGTGCACATGTTCCCGCAGTAGGGCAAAGTATAGTGCGCAGACGTGAGTAGCGATTTCTGTGCGCAGGTGCAAGATTTTGCACGGCTATGTGGATAACGGAGGTGTCATCCACATTGATTAAAGAAGGAGGATGACGAGCAGCAGCCGGGGTAGGGATGGAGAGGCATGAAACCTCACCCATCGGACTGAAACAATCCGATTTCCATACAGCATGGGAGAACTTGAAAAGGATTTTGGGTGGTATAAAAGGGGGAGTCTGGGGGTTTATGAGCATTTATGGACTGCAGCACAGGCGCTGAATACAGTCATAGTTTAAGTTGATATATGACAAAACTGGTGACAGATTCCCTTTAAATATACCTCTTGATCTCTGCACTGATAAAGAGAACCACAATACCACATGCTCTCTTCCCAGTACATGACTCTTGTCACTGTTCTCCAGTGATCCCACAGTCAGCACTGTATGACAGGATAACCATGGGTGCCTGACCACAGCAGACAGGCACCGGCAGCCAACCAAGGGCCTGGACACTCACCATCATCATATTTAGGGCCGTACAGGACTCTGTACTGTGCACAAAGGTGCTCTGCTGACTACATTCCCTGCTTTTACGATTATTACGGCCCTGCCTCCTCAATCATTGTCAAGATCAATGGGATCTTATTGGATGCTCAAAAGAGCTTGGTTGTCTACGAGCCAATGTAAGATCCATGTAAGAATCCACAGCTCAAAACAAAGTGCCAGTATGGGTCTTGTGATGCTTTCTATCAATTAATCAAGCTTTTTGGGGCTCATTTTTAGCACAGGAGTTCGTAAAATGATAAGAGGTAGCGCTTAGTCTGTCTAGAGCACGTGTACACCCCACCATGTTTGTTTCATTGGGAAGACGTGGCGACTAGGGTTGAGCATTCCGATACCGAAACCCGGTTCCGATACCTGAAATCCAATGTAAGTCTATGGGAACAAAATATCGGAATTAAAAATATTCCGATATTTTGTTCCCATAGACTTACATTGGATTTCAGGTATCGGAACCGGGTTTCGGTATCGGAATGCTCAACCCTAGTGGCGACAGGTTCTCTTCAGGGCATAGACTGAAAAACTTTTTCTTTTGTAGTACTATGTGCTAATCATTGTAACACACAACAGAATACTTCAACTGCTGAGCTGCGGCTTGACGGCCTTTTTAATTGTGATCAGAGACGTCTCGCGCTCATCTACTTATTTTGCAGTTCCATTTTATCCTCATTAAGTCCTCGTGCTGTCCTTTATTGGAGAAATGCAGCCCTTTCTTCTTCTGTATTCAGATCGCTACTTGTTAACTAGTCTGAGACAGCTGAAAAGAGGGTCTTGTTCTTTCTACACAATCATCATTCAGCCTTTCCGCAAATGCCATTAACACCTGTATGCTGCTGACATCTTTCTTTCAAGACAAGGTAGGTCATCTTCCTTTTAATTTCACAAATGTGCAGAAGTGACAAACATTGGGGACATTCCTGCTAACAATGCCATCTGCTGCCTGCCAAGATTGGGCAATAGTCAAGCTCTCAAATGAGATGTAATGGGAAAAACACAGAAAACCTGCTGACTTTTACTCTAAGGAAATTTGCCTCCAGCCAGCACTTTACATGTAATGTGTTTGCAGTGGAGATCTGTGCCATGAATTGACTGGTTTAACTTGGTAATAGCGCAATGGCCCCTAGATCTCAGAAAAGCATTCAGCTCTTTAATTAGTAACATGGTTCCATGTCTGTTATGTTTATAGACGCCTGATCATAGATGCTAACAGTCTAGATTGGGAAAAATTAAAAAGGAATGTGCTCTAAATATATATATATGTATTCGTATATACATACACTAGGGGCCCGATTCATCATTTACGTCATTTTTTAAGTCACTTTTCTTTCTTTATCTTGTACTATTTGCTGACTTTTTTTTTGCACCAAATTCATCAACCATGTTTGAGATGTTGCAAAAAGTCAGGCGTTTTGAAATATGTCGTAAAATTTGCGAAAAAAAAGTATGACTTGCATTAAATCACTCCAGAGTAGCACTGGAGTATATTTGCTATACATTTTGTGACTTTTTGAAAAGTCTCAAGTGATGACTCAGGGGAATACATCTGGATACCTTAAACTCTGTCACACTGGCGAACATTTGTTATTGCCGCATCCGTAACGACCCAAGCTGAAACTGTACCATAACCCATATGATAAATGCCATTAAAAAACAAATAAAAAAAAACAACAAAAATATTCATAAAAATGCTAAAAAGATTGTATAAAGATAACATATGGTATCACTAAAAATTTAATCCCGTCTTGCAAAGAATGCGGGACCATCAACGCAAGGAAAATGTCAATATCAAGGAAAATGTTTGACTGGTAGCGTAAGCTGGTGCTTCTGTATCATGAGCTGGCATTTATATGCTTTTATACAAGGTGTTTTTTTGGTTTATAAATTCCATTATCAAATCCCCCTGTAGGACTTTCAAAGTTAATATATGGGTTCTCCTGTTCAGGTCCTCATCTATTATTGGAGATTGCCTGTAAAAGACTCCTCTTGCTCTATAATTTACGGCGTGTCTGTGCATTTCTTGAACAGCACTTTAAATCTAATGTTAACTGGGAAGTGCTAAGTTTTCTATTGTAGTGTTATAGGGAAATTGAACACTTTTTTCTAGGTTCCTCCAAATAATAGCCAGGTCACAGAATACAGTGGGTAGGTAGTCAACTGTAATGTCACCTGCGTTCAACACTCCTTTAACCCGACTAGCAGTCAGATGGACAACAGCACATGACAAATTACATCGTATCATTATTTATTTAGCATTGTCATTATTTATTTAAAAATACAAACACAGTGAGTAAAAAATGAAGCACACCCCATGAATCAATAGTTTGTAGATCCATCAGCAACGGCAAAAACTTCTTTCTGGTAACATTTTACCCTACATCTTTTTACAATGTTGCTTACGTTCATTGGGGTTTGTGGGCATTGGTTTAGTACATTGACCACATCATTTCGATTAGATTGAGTTCTGGACTTTGGGCCATCGCAAAACCTCTTTTTTTTTTCAGCAATTCTGATGAGGCATGCTGGGAATTGTTGTTTTGTTGCATGACCTAGTTTCATTAAAGCTTTAGCTTTTGTACAGATGGCCTCATATAGGACTCGTAAAATAACAATGACTGCAATGGTGCCCAGGCTGTGTTAATGCAAAACAAGCCCAAATCATTACCTCTCACTACCATGCATGATATTTCAGTTTATGTGGTTGTGCTAATATGCTGTATCTATTTTTGCCACATGGAGTGCAGAGCATTATAGCCAAACATCTCTACTTTTGGTCTCATCTGTCCACATTGTTCCAGAAGTCTTATGGTTAACTTTGCAAACTTTAGCTGTGCTTACATGTTCTTTTCAGATGGAAATGGTTTTATACTATCAACCGTTCCAAAAAGCCATACTTATTCAGTCTTTTTCTATTTTTACTGTTATGAACTCGAACGTTTCACATGCGACCTGAAACCTTTAGAGTCTGAGCTGTAGCTCTTGATTTTTTTTTTGCATTTTCTCTAAGTGTTGCTAAATCTGACCTCGGGCTCATCTGTTGGAACATCCACTCATAGGAAAATTGTAAACTGTTTTCCACATGTGAATACTCTTTCTCATTGTATAATGATGGACTCCAAATTGTTTGGAAATGGCCGTTGTAGCAAGATTGATTGGCATGAACCATTGCTTCTCTATGATCATTGCTGATGTCTTTACTCCTTGGCATTTTGTTAACATATGAATACACCAGATCAGCAAACTGGCATATCTTCTGTTTTTTAGAGGTGGGCACACTTGATGATAAACAATTTATTACCAGCATTTGATTAGCAGCAATTTGCTGCATTTTAGCTTACTTTTTGTTAATAAATAATGCAACTATAATTTTTATTGTGTTGTTGTTCATCTTCTCAATTCAAAGAGGGTGTATTTATGTATTTAGTTTTTCTCATGACTGTACATATATATATTGTGAGACAGTGAAGGAATATGTGTTGAATGGGGTGTATATTTCACCTAGCTACTTTACTGACTGGTATAAGGGAGGTGTGTGGCTTTGTAGACCTAGTGGTAGAGAAAGGTCACTACACCTTACATTCAGTACACACTTGCAGCTCAGACCTGAAATCACTCAGGTGTTAATTAGGAGACCAGAAGTAGGTGTGTTGGAACACAGTCAGGGAGCTGGCTTAGTCTGGACACAGGAAGGTGTCCCGGCACAAGAAGCAGTCTCCAGGAGTGGGAGCTGGCTTAGTCTGGATAGGGAGTCCAGGCACAAGAAGCAGTCTCCAGGAGTTTGAGCTATCTCAGTCTGGGTGCAGGAAGTACCCCGGACACAGGAGTAGTCTCAGTGAGAATCCGTGCGAATAGCGGCTGAATAGGAGTGGATCTCTCTCAAGTCTGGACATTGAAGGTGCCTTCAGACACAAGGAGGAGTATCTGTGAAACTCCATACTGGTAACATATATCATATGTGTTGTTTTGGGTCAGGCTGGTAGAGCCGGGACCCGGATAGACAGGGCAATCGATCTATGTGTAATTAGTGGCTAGACAAGCCTAGGTTTTCTGTTTATGCTTTATTTTTATCTGTTTGCTGTGGACTTTAATAAAGCTGGTTGCGGCCAGTTTTCACCAGAACTGCTGTCTGAATGAACTGTTTTCGTGTCACTCTGTCTACCCAGACAGCGATCCTAGAGCTATATCCCCTGGAAATGTTACAATTGGCGGAGAATGCTGGGGCAGCACAGTGGCTGATACAATTGGTGCTGGAATGTGCGTGCGGCACAGTGGCTTAGAGACAGCAATAAAGGTGAAGTCTGTTGAAATAGCAGCAGAGAAAAAAAAAGTGTGTCAAGAGAAACGTCTGATTGGAGCAGTCTTAAAGAGACAGTAGCCCTAATAGAGTTTGCAAAAGAAAAAAAAAAAGTGTGTCTGCACAGCAAAGCTGAACTTGTTGTGGAAAAGACTGTGGAGTGTGCAGCAGCAAAAGAGAAACGTCTATTGGAGCAGTCTTAAAGAGACAGTGGCCCTAATAGAGTTTGCAGAAAAAAAAAAAAAAAGTGTCTGCACAGCAGAGCTGAATTTTTCTGTGGAAAAGACTGTGGAGTGTGTATGTCTTGAGTGAAGACTGCCGTTGTTGAGACAGAGAAGTCTGACAGCATGGATGACAGCATGGAGGCGCTGTTTGAACAAATGGCGCAAGTGAATGTGCAACATAAGACTGCCGGGGTTGAGACAGATAAGTCCGGCAGTATGAAGGAGCTCATTGAGTACCTGGCCCAGGCCCAGCGAAGCATGCAGCAGAGCATGGAGCAGCAGCGCCTGCAGCACCAGCAGCGCATGCAGCAGGCCCAGCAGCAATTCCTGCAGCAGGAGAATAACCGGTTGTTTTTTGAGCAGGTTGCAGCACAACAAAAGACTTGTGGCGCATCGTCCCAAAGTAATGTTGCAAAGTCACCTGCATTGTCCGCTGTAAAGAAGGCGGTAAGACGGTCCCTGAAAAAGATGACACCTCGTGATGATGTGGAGGTATATCTCACTAGGTTTGAGAGATTGGCAGAGAAGGAGAATCTGCCCCTATCTGAATGGGCCATGATGGTCGCACCCTATCTGATTGGAGAGCCCCAAAGGGCATATGCTGACCTGAGTGAGCAGGACAGCCAAGACTATGGCAAGCTGAAAGCGGAGATTCTTACCCGGCTGGGTGTTACGGTGACAGCCCGTGCCAGGGGAGTTCATGACTGGAGATACAGTTGGGAGTCTGCAGTCAGCAGGCTTGATTATGGAGTTGAAAAGGTGATAGTGGACCGCTACACCCAAGCACGTCCTCCTGAGGTACAGCCGTCTGAGAGGTTGTCACTTCGGAGTTCCCGGACGCTGAACTCTCGCGGTAAGAGCGTTCCAGCTGTTGGGGACATGGGGTATGCTGATAAGCGGGTTCAGGCCCGAGGGGACATGTGGGTGGGAGAGTGTGATGGACAGTGTTGGAGCTGGCGTGAAATTGCAGCCAACTGTCCAATAGAGGGGGAGCCTATGTGTTGTGATGTTGGCAGATCCCTCTCTCTCTGCGCAGAACCTGTGTGTGTGTCCACCTCAGCCGAAGAGACTGGACCACAGGGGTCCCCGGTGGTTGTAAATGACTGCCCAGCACAGGCCCTCTTGGACTCAGAGAGTCCAGTGACTTCCGTATGTGACAGCCTGATTGATAGGGACTTCATCCCTGATAAGCACCTGAGTGTGGTGTGCATCCATGGAGACACCAAAGTCTACCCAGAGACTGCCGTGGACTTGGTCCCTAAACTCGGGGAGGTTTCATATGAATGGGGGTAGTGAAGAGCCTGGTGCACCCCGTCATATTGGGTAATGACTTTCCCCGATCTAAGGATCTCTGGGGGAAAAATGTTTCTGATGGACAGTGTGATGAAGCTCCTATTGAGGGTGCGCAGTCCCGAGGGGCGGAACACAATGCTAGTGGGCCGTTAAACTTATGTGATAATGATGATGATGATAATGATAATGATGATGATGATCATGATAATGATGATGACCATGATAATGATGATGATGATAATGATAATGATGATGATGATGATGATCATGATAATGATGATGACCATGATAGTGATGATGATACTGATCATAGTCATGATAATGATGTTGATAATAATGATGACTGTGATGGTGATGAAGTTCCTTTGCAGGTGATGTTGGGAGACGAGGATGGTGGTTCTCGGGAACCGAGTGTCCCTTACTTACCTGTGTCCTGTGACAATTTTGAGAGTGAGCAGTGGCGAGACCCCTCTCTTAGGACGGCACAGGAAAATATGATTGTTCTAAATGAGGTTTCCCAGGAGCCTGGCTCTGAGGAGAGGTTTCCTCATGCTGCCATGGACAATAGCCTATTGTATAGGGACACTGAAGTCCAGGGAGAGGTCGTGAGTCAGCTCCTAGTACCTGAGCTATATAGAAGTATAGTGCTGGGGTTGTCACATAGTCACATACTTGAGGGACCAGATGGTGAAGTTAATGTTGTGGATGACATGTTAACTAAGGTTCCAGATCAAGATGTGATGAAAATGAATTGTATAACCCTGACAGCAGGATGTGAATGAAAATGAATTGTATAACCCTGAAAGTGAGCAGGATATGAATGAAAATGAATTGTATAACCCTGACAGTGAGCAGGATATAAATGAAAATGAATTGTATAACCCTGACAGTGAGCAGGATGTGAATGAAAATGAGGTGTATAGCCCTGACAGTGAGCCAGATGTGGCTGAGAAAAAGGGGTCAGATAGTGATAGTGAATCATCTGATGACCATAAAGCAACCAGTGCAAATGAAGAAGGCATGGTAGCAGAGGAGGTTGAGAGTCCTGAGAAGAAAGCTGATGCTGACCTTACAGCCAGACAGAAGATGGCATCTGAAGATGTTTTACAGTTGGCCGGTTCCCTGGCGAAGACTAAGGTGAAAGGAGGAGAGCTGAGCTTTAAAGGCAGGACTCTGAAACTGAACACAGCACAAGTGGATGCTGTTGAAGATGAGAAGTTGTCGGTGTGTGGTGTGGATCTGCATCATGCCAAGGACTCTGAAGGTGATGCTGCAGAGGTGGAAAAAGACATAGAAGTGGTAGACACCAAACCAGGTGCCTCATCAGTAGCTGCAACTCGTGAAGCCCAGGCTGGAAGTTCGGCGCCCGGAGCCCCAGCAGTGTTCCCGAGTGATACCAAGGATCTGGATAAGTCACAAGATGAGATTTTGAGACATCGGGCTGGCGTTGGTGAGCTCAAGCGCACTTTCAGGGAGGCTACATCGGAGCCACGTCCCAACAAATGGGAAAAGCGATGTGTCACTCCGTTGCCGCTACAGACACACGGGAGCCCAGATGGGATGCAGAACGTGGTGGAAGAGAAGAATCCGGCGGGTTCTGAGTATACAGATGCCGCTATCAAGGAGAACTTGAAAGCTGGAATAAATGGAAATATTGGAGACCATAATGATGTGACTGAAAAGGCAGAATGTAAGACTGACGGTAGGGCTTCTGAGCATGTTCTACCAGAAGAGCCTGTACAAGAAGAGGATGAATTATGTGTACCGAAAAAGAAAAACGATCAGCTTCCTCTACAGTGCCAATTGTGGGAACAGTGTGGCTCAAAATGGTCAGAGACCATGGCAGAGGTGCTTAAGTTCTGTGAAATAGAATTTATGAACCAACTGATATTTAAGAAAGTAGATGTGCTAAAAAAGGTTCAGGGGGAATTAGAGAAAGGTGAAAAAAACCCTATACCTCCTGTGACAGTTGGTGACACAGGGTCAGTGCCCCAAAAACAGGAGGTACGAGAGTTTCTGTGGAAGAATCAGCAGAGGTGTTCTGACGTGCCTGGTCGTACTTCTCTGGCGAGGCACTATATCGAAACTGAGCCCGGCCCTAAGGTCAAGATGAAACCGTGCAGGATACCCGAGGCCCTTAGAGAGCATAGGCCTGGGAGGGTACAGGGTAGTACGGATGTTTCAGATGAAGAGAAAGCTGATGTTGGCTATGACTCAGGTGAAGATACAAATGACAGTGGTGAAGATGAAGCTGATGAGGGCCATGACTGGTCCAGAGTTCACTGTCTCTGTTGGATTGTTGACCAGCCCTCCGGTCTGGATGACCAGCCCTCCGGTCTGGAGAAGAGGGAGGGGATATGTGAGACAGTGAAGGAATATGTGTTGAATGGGGTGTATATTTCACCTAGCTACTTTACTGACTGGTATAAGGGAGGTGTGTGGCTTTGTAGACCTAGTGGTAGAGAAAGGTCACTACACCTTACATTCAGTACACACTTGCAGCTCAGGCCTGAAATCACTCAGGTGTTAATTAGGAGACCAGAAGTAGGTGTGTTGGAACACAGTCAGGGAGCTGGCTTAGTCTGGACACAGGAAGGTGTCCCGGCACAAGAAGCAGTCTCCAGGAGTGGGAGCTGGCTTAGTCTGGACAGGGAGTCCAGGCACAAGAAGCAGTCTCCAGGAGTTAGAGCTATCTCAGTCTGGGTGCAGGAAGTACCCCGGACACAGGAGTAGTCTCAGTGAGAATCCGTGCGAATAGCGGCTGAATAGGAGTGGATCTCTCTCAAGTATGGACATTGAAGGTGCCTTCAGACACAAGGAGGAGTATCTGTGAAACTCCATACTGGTAACATATATCATATGTGTTGTTTTGGGTCAGGCTGGTAGAGCCGGGACCCGGATAGACAGGGCAATCGATCTATGTGTAATTAGTGGCTAGACAAGCCTAGGTTTTCTGTTTATGCTTTATTTTTATCTGTTTGCTGTGGACTTTAATAAAGCTGGTTGCGGCCAGTTTTCACCAGAACTGCTGTCTGAATGAACTGTTTTCGTGTCACTCTGTCTACCCAGACAGCGATCCTAGAGCTATATCCCCTGGAAATGTTACAATATGAATATATACACATACATGCACGTTCGCGTGCATATGATGCTTCCATGAAGGTGTTCATGCAGTTTACCATCCATGTATGCTTCTATGATGGTTCGAGTTCAAGAGCTCAGCCACACGTTTGGTAGTGGACGTTAGTTATATTTTACAGCATCTGTGTGGCTAGACAGATGAAGGATGCATGCGATATTACTCCATAGGTTTTCCATGACCTGATTTCAAGGTGTTGATGGGTTGCTGTGACAAGTCAGAGACATACCAGTGACCCTCTATCTGCTAAATTACTGCACATACAGTCATGGCCGAAAGTGCTGGCGCACTTGAAATTGTTCCAAAAAATGAAGTATTTCTCCGAGAAAATTATTGCAAATACAAATGTTTTGTTATACAAATGTTAATTGTGTGCATTAAAATAACACTAAAAAAACAGAGGGAAAGAAGGCAAATTGGTCACAATTTCACAACAACTTTGTTTCACGCATGTGATGCTCATTCAAACTTACCTGTAGCAAGCAAGAGGTGTTGGGCAAGATGAACATCACACCTGAAACCAGATAAAATAGGAAGAAGTTAACTCACTCTTTACATTTTGTGTCTTTGTGTGCCACACTAAGAGTGGAGAACAGAAAGGGGAGAAGAAAACTGCCAGAAGGATTTTGGCTTACTGCGTACATTTTGGCAAACTGCAGTTTAGCTTTTTATGTCTCTAAGTCAGCAGTGGGTCCTCTTGGGTCTCCTGCCATAGCATTTAATTTAATTTAAATGTTGACGGATAGTTTGCGCCAACACTGATGCACTCTGAGCCTGCAGGACAGCTTGAATTTTTTTTGTAACTTGATTGTGGCTGCATGTCCACCATCTGGACTATCCTGTGCTGCAACCTTTCATCAGTTTTTCTCAAACCACGTCCAGGGAGATTAGCTACAGTGCCGTGTGTTGTAAACTTTTTGATTATGTTGTCCACCATGGACAAAGGAACATCAACATCTCTGGAGATAGGCTTGTAACCTTGAGATTGTTGATATTTTACAACAATTTTGGTCTTCAGACAGTTCTTTTCTCCTCTTTCTGTTCTCCATGCTTGAGTGGCACACACAGACGCACAATGCCAAGTTTGAGTCAACAATTTTTATATTGCCCACACCTGTTACTTGCCCCATGTGAATTTGAATGAGCATCACATGCTTGAAACAAAGTCGTTTACCCACAATTTTGGAAAGGTGCTAACAATTTTGTCCGTCCCAGTTTTGGGGGTTTGTGTGAAATTATGTCCAATTTGCCTTTTTTTTTGTGTTGTTCCAGTACACACAAAGGAAATACATGTGTGTGTATAACAAAACATGTGTAATTGCAATAATTTTCTTGGAGAAATGCTTCATATTTTGGAGCAATTTCAAGGATGCCAACACTTTCACTCTTGATAGTAATTAGAATTAATGTGTCTGCAACTACCCAAACTATAAAATTGACATGTTCTTTAAGATGCATAGTGAACTGTTTAAACAATAGAATACATACACTATATAAAAAGACACATATGCATGTTTTTCTCAATATCTGACATGAAATCAGAAAAAAACACAATTATTAATATTTGCCAAATAACAGAATAATGAGACAGAGAATGTTTTAAGTCATTTTTATTACTGCAAAGTCAAAAGTACATACATACATTTCATTAGTAAAACTAAAAAAGGCAGAATTACTTTTTTGGGTTGTCGCAACATTGCAATAACAGGTGATCAAAACATTGTATCTGCCCTAAAATAGCATCAATAAATACGTCAGCTCGGCGCACAAATTATAAGCTCACCAGGCCCCGAAAAATAGAGACGCTATGGCCCGGAAAATTTCTTTTTTTTTTCTTTTTCCAAATTTTTAATTTTTTTCACCGCTTAAATAAAAAAGAACCTGTACATGTTTGGTATCTGCAAATTCAAAATGACCTGGAGAATCATAATGGCAGATCAGTTTTAGCATTTAGTGAACATGGTAAAAAAAAAAAAAAACAATCGTGGAATTGAACTTTTTTTGCAATTTCACCACACTTGGAATTTTTTTCCAGTTTTCCAGTACATTATATGGTAAACCAATGGTGTCACAAACTACAACTCATCTTGCAAAAAACAAGCCCTCACACGGCCATATTAATGGAAAAATAAAAAAGTTATGGCTCTGGGAAAAAGGGGAGCAAAAAACAAAAAAAAAGGAAAATGGCCTAGGTGCGAAAGGGTTAAAAAATCGCACATGATAAAATACAGTCTCCTAGGTTTATAATAGTAAAGTATCAGTGTATCCATAAAAATCGGATGCCACTCAGAAGTTCTATGTGGGAACCGATTTGTTTTTTTTTGTTTTTTTTTACACACCTGTAGACTTGAATGGAGGAGTCTCATCTGATACAAGGAAGAAAGAAGTACATCCTGCAATTTATTTTTTTGTTCACGTACAGTTGGACCAGGGGGAGAATCCTTCATCTGAACAGCCCTCTTAAATAACATTGGTTAGTGTGCAGTCTTATCAAAAAATTGGACAGCGCCCATCCGATTCATGTGCTCATCTGCATGAGCCCTAAACTGAAGATCGGCATGTTCATACAAATCTTTAGTGCTGCTCATGATTGCCCCTCTGCAGGACAGACACAACGGTTGACAATTACGGATTTCCTTCTGTTTGGACCCCAAAGCTATTTACATTGTACTGAAAGGCGTCTGTAGGTTCATTCTGCAGTCCATGTGGCACATTTGTTCAAGCCTTATGCAATATTGATGAGTTGACATAGCGTTGGGCTTATGGCATGGAAAACAAGCCCAGACAGCATCTGATAAATACCTCCACGTTACGCCTTTTTGTTTAATTACCCGTCAAGCATTACCAGCAGATATCTTCATATCATGACTGATAACTCGTACTCCATATGTTTTCTGACTAATGCATGGTGAAGTTGTATAATGTCTGCTTTTACATCGATGAACTTATCAGGGATCCTGTTTCTAGGTCCGATGAAAGAAAATCCGTTGCTATGTGTATGTCATAGAAGTCTATTATCTTCTAAAACCCTGAGAGTGTTAACGGTTCATATACACCCAACTGTTACTGTGGAAATCGCTGCCGCACTTATTGTTTAGCTGGAAACCATAGATCTCCCCGCCATGGATAACACATGCAGGAACCTCTTAGGCCTTACACTGTTTTACAGACATCGATGAGATAAATGATTCTTCATTAGCTTATTAAGGAAGGGCCATGAGATATTCTCTCCAGTAGTGATATCTATATTATTGGAGGCACAAGCAGAGTGACGGGCTAATGTATGATTGTCATAACGAATGCAGAGAAAGCACATGTCTATTATATATGTGAACATAGTAAATAAATATGTCAATTAAACAGATTATAAGAAAAAATGTAAGGAAAGATCATAGGCCTGAACCTAAGTTGGCAAAAATTAAATTGCTAATTAAAAGTGATGGTACTTTGCTAGGATATGCCGTCACTTTATGATCAGAGAGGAGTCCAGCCTCTGGGGCTTCCACCGTTCTCGAGAATAAAAGACTGTAATGTATGTAGTACAGTTCATATAGCATCTTGTGCTTGGGTGCGATGAAAACACAGGAGTCACAGGTTTGATATAGAAAAGTCCTGTATTACTTCATACAAGTTGGCAGAAATAGTCACACAGTTTGCAGACACAGAAACAGGAGACACAGCAGGCCAGAGTAATCCAAGCTCAGCAATCACTCTCCAATACAGATTCAGGATCTTCTTCTCTGTTACCGTAAGTCCATGCAAACGTGGGTCTTTCAAAGAGCAGGGTTCAGAGTCCACAAGTGCTTCAGAGTTCCTCAGTAGGAATAGCTGGAGTACAAGGTCCAAGGCTTACAGGAGTCAAGTCACAGGTTCACTGCAGGCTAGATTCTGAAGCACTGATTGCTCAGCTGTGGCTGCTTAAGAAGCAAAGGAGAGAATCAGGGCGGGAACATGCAAGCTGGAAACTCCATTTTGACTGAGGGCAAGATAGCTGCAGCAAGACAGAAAGTAAAATGGCTGACGAACAAACTGAGTTTCAGGAATATATACATAGAACCTTACATTACTCCCCCCTTAAGGACAACCTCCGGATGACCTCAGACCAGGCTTGTGTGGGTACCTCTGATGAAACTGACGGAGCAAGCGAGGAGCATTAACGTTATTGACCGGTTCCCATGAGTTGTCCTCCACTGGGTAGCCCTGCCATTTAATCAGATATTGTAACTGATTTCTATACAACCTGGAATCTAAAATCCTTTCCACCACAAATTCTTCCTGACCATCGACTAGCACTGGGTCAGGGCAAGGAGAGGAACGTCCAGGAAACGTATTGGGTGTCGCAGCCTTTAGTAGGGATACATGAAAGACAGGGTGGATTCTTATAGTTCTGGGCAGTTGAAGACGACAAGCAACGGCACTTATAATTTTACTGATTTTATAGGGTCCAATGTACTTATGTCCCAACTTAGACGATGGAATCCTTAACTTAAGATTTCTGGTTGACAGCCAGACCAAGTCTCCTACCTTGAAAGCTGGTGCAGGTTTACGAAATTTATCTGCTGCTTTCTTGTACCTTTCTTGAGCCGATTCCAGATTTTCCTTTAGAAGATCCATATTCTTCTGTAAAGACGTGATTCTTTCAGCCACTGCTGGTAAAGGCGTTTCTATGGGAAATCGTGGTAGAATGTTAGGATGATAACCTAGATTAGAGTAAAAAGGAGACTGTTTAGTGGAGGCACTCTGAGAGTTGTTATACGAGAACTCAGCTAATGGAAGTAGATCCACCCAATCATCCTGTAGGTGGCAGATAAAGCAGCGGAGATACTGCTCCAGGGTTTGATTGGTTCATTCGGTCTGTCCATTAGTCTGGGGATGAAAAGCAGAAGAAAGGTTTACTTTAATGTCCAATGCTGCACAGAAATTTTGCCAAAACCTAGAAGTGAATTGCACCCCTCGATCCGAAATAACCTCATCCGGTACTCCATGTAAGCGAAACACATCTTTAATCATCAAATCTGATGTCTGTTTTGCAGTGGGTAAGCCGACACAAGGGATAAAATGAGCTGCCTTTGTTAGACGGTCAACCACCACTAGAATGGTGTTCTTCCCCTGAGAGGTTGGTAACTCCACAATGAAGTCCATAAAAATGGATCCCCACGGGCGGGACGGGGTGGGAAGAGGCTGTACAGACCAGTTGGTGAGGAGCGAGGTGTTTTGCATCTTGCACAGACCTCACATGAAGTGACATAATTCAAAACATCCTTCCTGCAAGTGGGCCACCAAAAGAAACGAGAAAGAAATTCCTGTGTCTTTAGAATTCCTCTATGCCCAGCTATCTTGGAATCGTGAATGAGTTGCAATACTCTTAATCTGACTGTTTCAGGAATATACAGACGTTTCCCTGAATCCACACACCATTCTTAAAGACAAGACTTACGTCCCTTGGGGTTGTGCCAAAAAGGAATCCGCATGGTATGCTTCCTTGATGTCCTTAAGTAGGTCTTGATTATGAATTACTCCTAGGAATCTAGAGTCAGGAAGAATAGTCTTAGGAGGAGTAATTGGACGTGTCTCTGCTGAGTAAATCCTAGAGAGTGCATCAGCCTTTCCATTGCGCGATCCTGGTCTATAAGAGATGATAAAATTAAATTGGTTTAAGAAAAGATTCCAGCGAGCCTGGTGAGGAGTCAGGCACTTAGCCGACCTGATAAACTCAAGGTTACGATGGTCTGTCAGGACGACTATTTGCTGTGCAGCTCCCTGAAGAAGGTGTCTCCATTCTTTGAAGGCGGCAATAATGGCCAACAACTCTCTATTGCCCACATCGTAGTTCCTCTCAGCCGAAGACAACTGCTGGGAAAAGAAGGCACAGGGATGCAAGACATTCTTCTCACCTGTTCTCTGAGAGAGTATAGCTCCAACGGCACAGTCTGAAGCATCCACCTCTATTATGAAGGCAAGCTCGGGGTTGGGATGTACTAGGATAGGTGCAGTGGTAAATTTATTTTTTAGACGGGAAAATGCTTCCTGGGCTTGGGGAGTCCAGGAAAACCTAGACTCTTTCCGGGTAAGTTGAGTGATAGGTGACACTACCTCAGAGAAATTTCTAATGAAACGTCTATAGAAGTTGGCAAACCCGATGAAGCGCTGTACCTCCTTCACATTTCTAGGACTTGGCCAATCCTTGATGGCTTGGGTTTTGCTACCATCCATACTAATTCCTTGTGTAGACAGTACATACCCCAGAAATTGAATTTCGGTCCTATGGAATTCACACTTTTCAAGTTTGATGTAAAGATGATTTTGTCTTAGACGTTCCAAGACCATTCTCACATGTCCATGATGTTCCTCTGTGGAGTTAGAAAAAATTAGAATATCATCCAAATAAATTACCACGAATGTATCTAGGAGATCCCTGAAGATGTCATTCACCAAGTGTTGAAAGTGGCTGGGGCGGTACTCAGACCAAAAGGCATAACTAGATATTCAAAGTGTCCATAGCGTGACCTGAATGCAGTCTTCCATTCATCCCCAGGTCTAATACGGACTAAGTTATAGGCCCCACGAAGATCTAGTTTAGAAAAAATTTTGGCATGTCGCACTCTCTCCAATAACTCAGGGATTAAAGGCAATGGATAACGGTTTCTAATAGTAACCTTATTGAGTTCCCTATAGTCTACGCATGGTCTCA
>JARQOD010000005.1:480197162-480257891 GCA_033576555.1 Oophaga sylvatica
GGATTAACAGAGTTCGCACATATTGCCACAGCGTGTTACGGCGTTTATTTTGGCGACTCTGCGGGATAACAGAGTTTGCTTCTTGCGCCATTTTACTAGCAGCAGGCTCCGCCTGCACGGTGGACCCCGGGCTGCGAACGCACCTCTCCACATCATATATTTGGTGCGTTCTGCAGACCCTAACATCGACAGTCAGCTGATGGGTCATGTGACATTTTAAAGGATGGTGGAAATGGTCACCACCCACATCAACTGACTAGCAACAAAGCAGCTGCCAACAAGTAAACTGACATTAACTCCTGCCGGCCTGAAAGGAAAAAAAATCTACATTTCAATTATAGCGGAACCAGAACTGCCACGAATCCAAAAATGAATTGTGACAATATCATTATAAAACAGCCAACTAAATTTACATAGTGTAACAGTCTATTAAATTTATAGTAGGAAATGGGGCAGCTCGCCCGTTATTGAGTACGTGCATGTAGCGGATAAGATTTGAGGAGCCTCAAGCGTAGACAGCCAGATAGCAGCAGACACCGGGACTGTACATTTCTTTTTTTAATCTCTTTAACCTTTTTGCTGTTGGAATATTTCTTTGCTCTTCGTCAAATAATCCTATGATAGTGTGATGTTCATCATCTCCACAAATCAGTTCAGTAATGTAAGAGGAACAAAGCCCATCAGCTCTAGTGGAGTGAGTGACCTATCTCTCCGAAGACCCAACACAAACAACTATCATTCTCAAACAATAAAGTAAAGCTTATTTTTATGAAATAGTATTGATCACTTTCCTTTTGGTGCAATGGCATTATGTTTGCAGTGTAACTTGAGGCTTATAGCTAAGCACTTCTGTCTAACAGATTTTGTCCTTAGCAGGTTTCCAACCTCTTGCTCTCTGTTGGATCTCCTTCTTTGTTATGGGATTTACTGTCTCCCACTCCTTTCTAATCTGTTCTTCATTACCATCTTCTCTTGATGTACTACAAGACTCAGTACTTGTCCCTCTTCTCATCCGCACCTAGGACCAGGTTCTGTTGCTGTAGTTATTGAGGCCCCTGCCCGGGCACTTGTACCTCAGGAACCTAAAGGGCCCCATACAAAGTAGATGAAAGTCATCCCAACTCACTGATTTTGGTTGGAATTTCAACTGTCTGATAGCGTCTTCCTCCTATCTCCATGTTGAAAACACATGAACACTCAGCAAAGCTCTCATATGGGTCCTGTTGGGAGAGATGGCTGTCCCCTGAATAAACATTCGATTGGCAGCTAACTCAAATGTATGGGCAGCAAAAAATACCAACAAGAGCATATAAAGCGCCATTATTCTTCTCACCTATATGACGCCATTCATTTCCACAGACATCATTATCACTGTCCCCATTGGGGCTCACAATCTAAATTTTCTATCAGTATATATTTAGGGTGTGGGAAAAAACCCAGGCAAACACGGTGAGAACATATGCATGGGTTTCACTTCCTGCACATGTTATCCTTGATGGGATTTGAATCTAGGACCCCAGCAGTGCAAGGCTACAGTGCTAATTTCTCAGCCACTGTGCTGCTTTAAATTGGGTAAAAATCATTTTGCAATTCAGTTGCAGTAATTTTGCACAGTTTTGCTTTTACGAGAAGCTCTTTGTTTCTGGGCACATTCACGTTTGATGTGCTCTGATGTCATTAATCATCTGAGAGACGCTCAGAAAATACATAAAAAACCTACAATCACATGGTCAGACCATCATTGTGAGCTGACTGGAGGATTCTCAGTTAACGGGGTTGTCCACTACTAGGACAACCCATTCTTAAATGTTCGGCCCCGATAAAATAATCCTATACTCACCTCCTGTACTGTCTCCGTTCCATCGTTGTCCGCACTCTCGGTCCCGGGGCTGGGATGCAGTGGAATAATTTGTGATTCCTGGCTCCCAATCAGCGGTGGCATCACTGTCTCCGCCTCCTGTCGAAATGTACATGAAGAGGAAGTCCAGGATCAGCTGCAGCCTGGATTTCCGCTTCATGTTCAGTTTGTCCGAACCCGGAGACCTACGTTACAAATCTTACTCTGGTCAATGACTGGAGGAAGATGTCTGGCAAGACGAAGCTATTTATGAATCAGGAGCGTCGGACTCCACCATGCGCCCTCAGAAAATCAATTTAAATTGTGAGCCCCATCGGGGACAGTGCCAATAATGTCTGTAAAGCCCTGTGGAATAAATGGCGCTATATAAATGAGTAAAATAAATAAATAAATTAGTGTTCTTAAGCCAAGAGAAACATATAATGGAAAGGTTGTACTTTGTATTCAATCGTAGTTTTGGCTCTCAAATACTAATGCAGAAAACGGAGTGAAAGCGCCTTCATCTTACCTCCAGGAATTCAGTTCATACTGTACATACGAGAACTAATGAGTTTGAGACTTGTGTAATTGGGGGTCACATTCCTGACATGACTGATGGTAATGAATGTATATTCTCTGGATTCGTCCCAGGTATCCGGACACTTTACATATTGGCTAATCATAATCAAACCACTTGAACATTCTTAATTAATGGACAAATATTTTGCTTGGCTTTGGCATAAAAGCCTTTTGAAACATGATTTGCATACACTAATCAGAAAGTTTTGTCTACATACTACAACGTGGTTATTTAACTCTTTGCAGCATTAGCCCGTACACCGCTGCCATTAGCATTTATCTGCCTTCTCTCCGTTCACCATCCATTGCTTTCTTCTTGGTGCTCTCAGATGTTCAGCTTCTTATCCCCATATTTGTTATCCTCTATTCCTGTCCTGGCCATCTTACTTTCCTCATTTCACGTATTATTACACCTCACATATCTCTCTACTTTTTTATTTTTCTCAGTTTTTTTTCTTTGCTCGCTTTATCTCGTAGTCACTTTTGCTTTACATCTTCCTTCTATTCAGCCCTCCATCCTTTATTCTCTATGGAGGTTCCTAATTTTTAGCCATCTGTATTCTTTAGGCTGCACTCACATTTACTGTTCTTATGGAAATTTTTTATATAGTTTTTTGAGCCAAAGCCAGAGGTAGATGATAATGGGAAGAAATGACTTGTACTTCTTCACTACACTTCTTCGGGTCTATTCTTAAAGTGTAACTGTCGTTTTAATTTTTATTTAATAAGGTGGGCAGCAACTAACAGAATGGTTTCTAACAGGGAAAAATGCAAAGTACTACATCTGGGCAATAAAAATGAAAAAAGCATATACAGAATGGGAGGAATAGGACTAAGCAACAGCACATGTGAAAAAGACTTGGGCATACTAATAGATCACAGACTGAACATGAGTCAACAGTGTGATGCAGCAGCAAAAAAGGCAAATGCAATTCTGGGATGTATTAGCAGAAGCATACAGTCTAGATCACGTGAGGTCATTATTGCCCTCTACTCCTCTTTGGTCAGACCTCATCTGGAATACTGTGTCCAGTTTTGGGCACCACATTTTAAAAAAGACATCAACAAACTGGAGCAAGTTCAGAGAAGAGCCACCAGAATGGTGTCCGGTCTGCAAACCATGTCCTATGAGGAACGGTTGCAGGATTTGGGAATGTTCAGCTTGCAAAAAAGAAGACTGAGAGGAGACTTAATAGCTGTCTGCAAATATCTCAAGGGCTGTCACATTGTAGAAGGATCATCTTTATTCTGATGGGAGGAGATACAGATTAGATATTAGAAAAACCTTTTTGACATTTAGGGCGATCAATGAGTGGAACAGGCTGCCACGAGAGGTGGTGAGTTCTCCTTCAATGGAAGTCTTCAAACAGAGGCTGGACAGACATCTGTCTGGGATGATTTAGTGAACCCTGCATTGAGCAGGGGGTTGGACCAGATGACCCAGGAGGTCCCTTCCAACTCTACCGTTCTATGATTTTATGATTCTAGGCTTGGCTAGTCATTTTTATATAGCAACGTATATGTTTATTCCTTTGATATTCCTTTGAGCTTTTTTATTAAAGCTTTTTTTGTCAGTTTTGGCTCAAAATCCAGCTGAAAAAGACTTTGGCCCCAATTCAGCAAAATAATTTTGCCAGAACTCTGGCGGGTGTAAATTGCTTTCAAAAGTCGTACATTTTTTGCTCAAACATTTTGCAAGTTTTAACATTTTCACAAGTCCAGATCTTAGACTGGAAGGGGCACGGCGGGGATGTGATGAGTTGTGCTGTTCCTTATGCCAGAAATCTTACTCTAAGTCAAGGACTGGACCCGCCACTGGATAGACATTCCTATTCTTTAAGAGACATGTGCCTCTTAATGAATCAGGAGTTTCTAACTCCAACATGCCTCCTCGGGGCCTTCGCGTTCACATACCTGTAGGGTCTAATAAATGCAGCAGGTTTTTTTGTTCAATTTAAATGATTGTCCTTTTTCATGTCAATTTTATTTTGCATAAATCCTAGCTCATGCAGAAAAACAACCCTGTTTATATGTATGGGACTAATATTCAGTTGCCATAACATCTGCAATGAATTCTCTCCATGTGAATATGTGCTTATTTTTTGGATGTTTCAGTTCATCGTGTTTCCACAACATATGGTCACAAAAGGTTGTAGAACATTTCTAAGCTCACTAGTACAAAATCTAGTTTCACTCCTGTCTTTTACAATTTCGAATGTTAGTAAATAATCTCATCTGTAATCTGAAATAATCTCCAGTGTTTCACTTTACATTAGTTATACAAATGATGGAATAATAAGATCGTTTTATTTATTTACATAATTAATGTTCCTAGTAAATACTGAACATTTATTAGTGTTAAATTGCATTAATCCCTATTTAATTTATTTAAAAAGGCAAAGTTTTACTTTATTGCATTAAATCAGGGCCATTTTTCTAATTAGGCACTTCCACGATTCTACATTGCTTAACAGTAGATTGCTGGCTGTAATAAAAGTCTTTTTATTAATCTATTCTCTAGTATGCTTTGTGACACCTGTAATTTTTATCTAGACATTGAGATTAAAAATGTTAATAATCTTTTTGTCTTCAGCTGTCAGGAAGGCTGCCAATATTAGAAGGAAAGCGCTCTCCTAAATATGTACCACTTATTATAATATTAGCTCGCGTTTAGCACTCATTTCACAGCTGCTTAATTATACTGTGTATGTAGCATTAATTATAGTATTTATTCATCTATGTGGTCTCTAATTTGTAATTTCTTCCTAAGCAGAGTATCCTACAGAATCCCCTGCTCCTCTGGAAAAAAAAAGAGAAAATGAGATATGAAGTATCATATAACAAAAATATTCTCACTTGGCATAATTAGAGTAGAGCAAAAAAATTCACATGACCTGGTCTGGCATCCTTGGTGGTACTCATTGGCAGTCCGACGCCCTGATACCTGCGAACTTCATTGGCTGGCGATTGACCCGTCGCAAAAGCCTTGTAAGTGCCAGAGGCGTCACGGATGTGGATATCCAAGTGCTGGCCGAGAAAATTCATAGGACTGGTATGGCGGCACGGAGTACCGATGTGGATGCCAGATCGGAGCCCTCTAAATATTTTTGCCCTTCTCTGGTTATAATCTTCATCTCTATAAGCCACAACTATGCTTGGGACATCAGACACTGGTGTATGTGTGACAAAAGTGATAAATTAGTCTCTGGCTTCAATGACTCCTTTGTCCTGGCAGCTCAGGATTAACCCATTCTTCTCTACTATTGGCATCACATGATTAAAAACAGACTAGTTAAATCCTTCTAATCTGTATGTAGTAACATGAAGTCTCTTTTCCCTGCATGAGTCATCATTAGATCTACCCTACATCACTGAAAAGTCCCTAGCAGCCCAGCTCCACCTCCTCCATCTCCTGTCCCAGCTGCTCCAGCCTCCCTTGCTTTTATTTCTCTGTTTCCTTTTGTCAGTGAAGTAGGATTGTAGTTCTAATGCTGATTCATGCACAGTTTAGGGTAGAAAAAGAACATAACTATGTTTAAAGATATACATTCTGTATCTGAGCTGTAGTACATTTTTAACACTACTGCATAATTGCATTTTTCACCCTTTCAATTGATTGCATAAAGAATGGATCAAAAATGCCTCAAATTAACCGCATGAAAAACGCACATCATGTGCACCGCATTTTTCATGCCAATACTTTGGGTTTTTCATGTGAAAAAAAGCTGCAGAAAAGCACTGTGTGAACTTATGCTAAGAGTTGCCAGATATCCACATACAGTCCTGTAACACTCCTGATGTTCATAAAATAAAAGGAGGATTTGACAGAAATCTAATGGGACTTTTTGGACTTATTTACATTTTTTAGGTATACATCATTTTAATCAAGCGCCATTTTATACATTTTAGGTAATCATAGATGAATGTCGACATCGTAAATCAAATAGCCATTTATGCAGTGTTCAGAACAAGATGACAACTCATTTCATGTTCTTTATTTCTTCTGGTATTCACCAGCTTCATATATTTGTACCAGATGAAAATAATAGAAGCAGAAGATCTGAACTAAGTGACATAATTATGCAGGGCACATGAGCAATAATTTAAGGTGCATTTTCCGCTCCCCATTATAATCACTATACACTTGTTGTATTGTCCTCATAAGCAGATGCAAGCAAATCTATTAAAATGTTCTTTTCTTCTGCACAATCCATGGAAATCTATGTTCTTTTTAAGCAGGATAGTTCTTATTAGTTTTGAAATTGCCAAATGCTATTCATCTGAGCTAAGCACACTCTACTTTTGTGGGATGTTTTGTTCGGATTCCTCTGTAAATTTTCGAGTTTAGAGTTGCTAGGCAACGCTCTTCTCCTCTAGCATCACTTAAATAATCGGGTCAGAGGGAGCAAATCTGTATCATCTAAAATCTCTTACACCAAAAAGCTCTTATTTTTCTATGTAATTTATTTCTTTTTGTTTTTTTCCTTATTTCTTTTTATTTTAGGAAATGTGATTGTGTATGGGAACACACTTGATAGTTACACCACAGTTGCTACTCTCATGTCATTGGGAGTGTGTGGCTCTCGGATTCATTTTGTACAGCCTCCACTTACATCAAATGTCACTTGCTTTAACAATTATGCAATAGAAGAAGCTGTGCATAAAGGCTTATCGGCAGCCGGCGTGACAACCTACTACAACAGTAAACTGGCGCAGTGGAATGATGGCGCTGACCCAGATCCTATATGTTGTGCGTCATTTACCACCGATTCAAAACCACTGAAACTATCCTGCATTGTGAGTACAAAGAGCATATCCTGTTATGTAATTAGAAATGTAGTGAAATGTGTTTATATATGTGTGTATATATATATAGTCTTACAAAAGTGAGTACACACCTAAGTGAAAATGGTAAAATTGTGCGCAATTAGGCATTTTCCCTCCCCGGTGTTACATGACGCATTAGTCTTACAAGGTGTGAATGTGGAGTCGGTGTGTTAAATTTGGTGATATCACTCTCACACTCTGCCATACTGGTCACGGGAAGTTCAATATGGCGCCTAATGGCTAAGACCTCTGAGGATCTGAAAAAAGAATTGTTGCTCTACATGAAGATGGCCTGAGCTATAAGAAGATTGCCAACACCCTGACACTGAGCTACATGGCGGCCATGACCATACAGCGGTTTAACACAACAATTTCCACTCAGAACTGACCTCGCCATGGTCGACCAAAGAAGTTGGGTGCTCGTGCTCAGCATTATATCCAGAGGTTGTCTTTTCAAAATAGACGTGTGAGTGCTGCCAGCATTGCTGCAGAGGTTAATAGGGTGAGAGATCAGCCTGTGCTCAGACCAAACGCTACCAAGCACAAAATCACATTGGCAATAAGAATAAACTCAGAGATTTCATTCATGCCACGTGGTTGGGAGCATATTTTCCACAATGAGTATTTATGATCCCCCATGTAGTTTCAATGGATGATAATTGTAAATTCCTGTACTGTATTGAAAACCAAAAGAATGGAGTACTATAAAGTATATAAAATGTATCAAAAACTTTATTACATTTTTTAAGTACAGTTTGTAAAATCACCATTAGAACAATAATATCAACAGTAATAACAAGGACAAAACCCTAGTAAGAAGCATAGTCCCTGGGTATATATAGTGATCTGTATATAGGCACAGTGAACACCACCTATGAGCTAGTCAGAGCTAATCCTGATCAAAGATGATCACGTATATCATTGGCAGCACACTATGTGAGTGATAATAGTGCAAAGAACTATCAATGTGCTGCCATGGAAGAGGATTCACGTGGCAACCTGTGAAGCTCTAGTGACCTCCATGCGCAGGAGGTAAGACACTGACTACTTTACATTGTATCAAAGTGTCAGATCTTCAGTGTTGTCCCATGAAAAGATATAATAAAATATCTACAAAAACGTGAGGGGTGTACTCACTTTTGTGAGATACTGTATATATATACCGTGTATAGAAGAATGTAAGCCCGAAAGGGCAGGGTCCTCTCCCCTCTGTATATGTTTTTTTCTATGTGGTGTGGCTAGTAGCAACAATTTGGTTTAGCAGTGGCTTTTTTATTAATTTAAAATTTTTATTTGTTTGTTTTTTTTTATTTCTTTTTCATTTATTTCACATATTGCTCCCCCATAAGATCATAAAAGACCTTTTAGAGTTCAAATATTTAAATCCTCTTTTTTACCTTATTTCCCCTGTAACTAGTCCCAGTTACAGTGAAAATGCATCCTCCTCGGTGTATGGCAGACCTGACTGGGTCCCTAGGACCCAGCAGCTCCTGTTCTTTCAATACACCCAAATGAAAAAGCACCGTAAATGCTTCCTACATAATGTGTACACAGGTCTTGTTCAATGCTTTGTATGCAGTGATTGAGAAGGCATAGATGGTAATAAACCATTCCTGCCTTCTTTATAGGAAATCCGGCTGTGACTGACAGCTGGATCCCCACTCCTGCATCTACACAATCATGTGCACCTGCTGTACTATGAAGTGATAGTTTAGAATGTCACTGCAGAGTAGAACGTGAGCATTTATCATCTATTTATGGTCCGATAGCATTTTAAGAGTGCCGTGTCTCTTGCCTCAACTATTTCTTTTTTTTAAAAAACAGTTCTCCTGAATTTGGGCTATTTTTTCTTTTTTTCCTTTGCCTCTCCATTCCTGAGACATGGATCTATTTTTCCTGTATGTAAATCGAGTTTTCTTTTTTAGCTAAGTGGGTGTGGTCCTTAAATCCTCTCTATGGGGTTGTCTTGAGGACCATGCCCAGTTGTCTAACAAGGATTTTACAGATTTACACAAAAAAAGGGGTCATATCTCAGGAACAGCGAGGTGCAGGACCAAAAAATAAACAACACCAGATTCAGGAGAACAGCGGTATTTAGACCGGTAAAAAATAATTTACATATTTATATCAAGTAACCGGTCCTCTTTAAGGGACCATAGCCCAATGTGGTTAAAGGGAAAAATTACATGGGAGGCCAAACACAAAATGGGAATATTAATGGTTTGCATTACTTAGTTACACCAATGTACTTAAAGGGAACCTGTCATCACTAACCGCACCCAGTCCCAATGCAGAGAGAGTGTCAGTCAGGGCTGGGCTTGCGGTTACAATTGATTCTCTCTATTCTTAGTAATAAAGTTCATTTTCTCCCCGCAGCGTTCAGCTAAGTGCGGATGCCGGGCAGGTTAATAATGCTAATGATGTACTGTACATATCTGTTTTGCTTATATCATATTTTGTCTTTTAGGTATTTTTCAATTTTTGGAAGAAGAAAGTAGACTACGATGCCTTTAAGGCGGTTAACAGTGCCTGCCTGGTATACGATGGAAAGCTGGTTATTGATACTACATTTCACACGAATGATTCTTCTATAAGAGCAGCAGGACCACTGACCAAGTACTCCAATAGATATTATGTTAATGAGTGGTTTCACAGCTATTTCAGTGCCAAGGAGATAGGCCTTCAGCTGGCTGCTACCATGCTTCCTCTTTTTGACCCAACACTCGAACCTATCAGTGAACCATCACCGGAATGTGACAGACTCATCCCAATCTATAAAGGACCTAAAATGCAAGGTTAGTTTCTAGATATTTCATTGAGCCTTATTGCAATGACCTTCTGGATTATCTCAAAGAGAACTATGTAAATGGCCAATGGAATATGGACTAGAGATGGGCAGACCCAAACAGTAAAGTTCGGCGTTTGTACCGAACACCTACTGTTCGGGCACGGACACCAAACTCGGACTTCACCAGGAAGTCCGTTTTACTGTTTGGGTTCAGCTGTCCAAACACCAGGTGTGTGTTGCGCTGTCATGTGCAGTAGTCCCATCAACGGACACCAGTTACCGGAGGTAAACTTTATACCTCCAATCACAGCTGAGTGCTCACGCTGTCTTCTGACAACATGGGAACCGCGGCTCTCTGACTGGCAGGGATGATTTCAACGCCGATCAGAAGCGGTGTTTGCTACAGCATGGCAAACACTGAATGTTCGGGCCCCCCATTCAAGTGAATGGAGTCCGGGTTCGGGTCCAGGTACTGTTCTGGTATCCGAACCCGAACTTTTTGGAACTGTTCAGCTGAACCTGCCGGATCCGAACATCCAGGAGTCCGCCCATCTCTAATATGGACACCTCTCCGACTTGCAAATAATGCCGAAATTTGTGGAAAAGTAAAAATCGCTTGCTCTCTGTTACATCACTTACTACAAATTTCCAAATTACCCCAAAAACAAGAACTGTTCGGCAGGAGCGTCATAAAATAGGTTTTGCGACTGAGCAGATACATACAAGGCTGGGATGACCATGCACAATTCCAAGTGACAGGTCTAAACAAGGGGCAAATCTGGGCTTGGTGGACATTTTGAGAATAATACCACTTAGAATACACGGGAACCTATTCATTATTACATTTGAGCCTCTTTTTTTGTCTAGTTTTGTTTTTTTTCACCTGTTTTTCATTTGCACTTTATTCTTCCTTATTTTAATTTGCGCTTGTTTTAAAGTCTATTTTATACATGTTTGCTTCTTTGCTTTTTTTAATGCCCATCATTGTGGACAGGGTTTTCATGTGTTGTCGGCTGATTCAATTATGACTTTTTAAAACCGTTGTAAAATGTTTGCTCAAATGTAGTCCAGTCTTCACCTTGGGAGGGATTTTTATGTATGTCTGACATTTATGCATACATTTTACAACATTTTTTTGGCACATGCAACTTTTGGTTCTAAAAAGTAGCAAAAAAAGGTTAAAGGTAAAAATAAAGAACATTTTTCATTTTGCGGAGAATTCAAGAACCCCATGTGCTATCTTGAAGAAAAACCTCAATTGCTGAAAAATATAAAAATGAAGCTAAATATCTGAAGCCTCTGTCACTCCAGCTCTATTCCCTGCCCAGCACTATCCTCCCCTGGTTAGCTGACTGCTGTGTGACTTTAGGAATAGGAGCCGTCAGTCAAGCAGGAGGAGGCGGCGGCGCTGGCCAGTAAGTTTAAGTGCCGTATCATACTGTATTTTGTTATAGGATTATTACTGACTTTTATAGACTGTGACCTCTGTAGGACAATGATTAAATGTAAATTCATAGACAGCGATGGAAACACTGGGGTTGAAATGTGACATCATTTGTGCCAGTTTATACTGTAGCAAAGGGAATTTGCAGAAAACATATTACATGCACAAGAGATAGAAATATATAAAATTGCAATTGTCAGCAAAAGTGCATATATATGTAGGACTAATAGAAGACCAACTGTACCTGATACAGTAACCACCACATAAACACAGCCATAAAGTCTAATAAAAATATCTGCTTTATTGTTTATACAAAGTTAATAAAATTACATAAATATCAGAACAATGATACAGGGGGAAACAAGGTGAGAGGATATAAACAAAGCACATCAGTGCATATATATGCAAACAAAAGCACCTGGGGAACACCAGTTACTGCAGTCATATAAACAAATATTCATGAAGCGTAAGGCCACCAATAAATAAAATACATAGTTATGGTAAGTACCATGAGCACAAAATGTATATATGGCGGCATTATGCAACATGTACAAAATAATCAAAAGCATATAATCCCATGGGTCATAAAAATATCACATACAGTACAGACCAAAAGTTTGGACACACCTTCTCATTCAAAGATTCTTCTGTATTTTCATGGCTATGAAAATTGTAGAATCACACTGAAGGCATCAAAACTATGAATTAACACATGTGGAATTATACATTACACTTTACTAAAAAGTGTAAAACAACTGAAAAAAAGCTAATGGCATAGTGCATAAAATATAAAGGAACCATTAATATAATTACCCAGGGAGAGAGCAGGACCAGATAACCACCAGGGCAACGCCAGTTTATACTGTGCGTTATTGACATGTTAGGCATGGTTTTTCGACATGTGCATCAAGGGGCATGGCCCATCAGGAATGAGCTCAGAGAGAGGTGTGTCCTAAATTATTATTTTGTGCACCAGAATTGAATGGCCTTTGTGGACCAGAATAAGCCAGGTACCAAGTGATCAAAGATGCACTCTTATTTCTGAACCAGCATTAGTTTGCACTTTCCAAAATATAGCTTTAGTAAATCATGGCCAGTACATGTAAGGAAAGATAAAAAAATAATTGACCTATAATTCTATAATAATAGACTATGTTGCTTTTCTGTGTTATCAGGTGGTCTTGTTCCTGGCGGCTATTACTATTTACATGTCACAAAACCTGCAATTCCATCTCCTCTAGAAGCTCAGATGGCACAGCCAAGTTATGTAAGTGAAATAGTGTGATATACAGTGTGCATAGTTTATACATATTTTTATACGTATTTATATACAGTATATATATATATATATATATATACAGTTAGGTCCATAAATATTTGGACAGAGACAACATTTATCTAATTTTGGTTCTAGACATTACCACAATGAATTTGAAACAAAACAAATCAGATGCAGTTGAAGTTCAGACTTTCAGCTTTCATTTGAGGGTATCCACATTAAAATTGGATGAAGGGTTTAGGAGTTTCAGCTCCTTAACATGTGCCACCCTGTTTTTAAAGGGACCAAAAGTAATTGGACAATTGACTCCAAGGCTATTTCATGGACAGGTGTGGGCAATCCCTTCATTATATCATTCTCAATTAAGCAGATAAAAGGGCTGGTGTTGATTTGAGGTGTGGTGTTTGCATTTGGAAGGTTTAGCTGTGAAGGAAACATGCGGTCAAAGGAGCTCTCCATGCAGGTGAAACAAGCTATCCTTAAGCTGCAAAAAACAGAAAAAACCCATCCGAGAAATTGCTACAACTTTAGGAGTGGCAAAATCTACAGTTTGGTACATTCTGAGAAAGAAAGAAAGCACTGGTGAACTCATCAATGCAAAAAGACCTGGGCGCCCACGGAAGACAACAGTGGTGGATGATCGCAGAATACTCTCCATGGTGAAGAGAAACCCCTTCACAACAGCCAACCAAGTGAACAACACTCTCCAGGAGGTAGGCATATCAATATCCAAATCTACCATAAAGAGAAGACTGCATGAAATTAAATACAGAGGGTTCACTGCACGGTGCAAGCCACTCATAAGCATCAAGAATAAAAAGGCTAGGCTGGACTTTGCTAAAAAACATCTAAAAAAGCCAGCACAGTTCTGGAAGAACATTCTTTGGACAGATGAAACCAAGATCAACCTCTACTAGAATGATGGAAAGAGAAAAGTATGGCGAAGGCGTGGTACAGCTCATGATCCAAAGCATACCACATCATCTGTAAAACATGGCGGAAGTAGTGTGATGGCTTGGGCATGCATGGCTGCCAGTGGCACTGGGTCACTAGTGTTTATTGATGATGTGACACAGGACAGAAACAGCCGAATGAATTCTGAGGTATTCAGAGCCATTCAGAGTGCTCAGATCCAGCCAAATGCAGCCAAACTGATTGGTCGTCGTTTCATACTACAGATGGACAATGACCCAAAACATAAAGCCAAAGCAACCCAGGAGTTTATTAAAGCAAAGAAGTGGAATATTCTTGAATGGCCAAGTCAGTCACCTGATCTCACCCCAATTGAGCATGCATTTCACTTGTTAAAGACTAAACTTCAGACAGAAAGGCCCACAAACAAACAACAACTGAAAACCACCGCTGTGAAGGCCTGGCAGAGCATCAAAAAGAAGGAAACACAGTGTCTGGTGATGTCCATGAGTTCAAGACTTCAGGCAGTCATTGCTAACAAAGGGTTTTCAACCAAGTACTAGAAATGAACATTTTATTTACAATTATTTAATCTGTCCAATTACTTTTGGTCCCTTTAAAAACAGGGTGGCACATGTTAAGGAGCTGAAACTCCTAAACCCTTCATCCAATTTTAATGTGGATACCCTCAAATGAAAGCTGAAAGTCTGAACTTCAACTGCATCTTATTTGTTTTGTTTCAAATTCATTGTGGTAATGTCTAGAACCAAAATTAGATAAATGTTGTCTCTGTCCGAATATTTATGGACCTAACTGTATATATATATATATATATATATATATATATATACACTGCTCAAAAAAATAAAGGGAACACTCAAATAACACATCCTAGATCTAAATGAATGAAATATTCTCATTGAATACTTTGTTCTGTACAAAGTTGAATGAGCTGTCAACATAATCACACAAAAATCGCCAATGGAAATCAAATTTTTGAACCAATGGAGGCTTGGATTTGGAGAGACCCCCAAAATGAAAGTGTAAACAAGTCAAAATGAAAAACAAAACAAGACAAAATTAAAGTAGAAAGAAGTCAAAATGATGCTCAGTATTGTGTGTGCCCTCCACGTGCCTGTATGACCTCCCTACAACACCTGGGCATGCTCCTGATGAGGTTGCGGATGTTCTCCTGAGGGATCTTCTCCCAGACTTGGACTAAAGCATCCGTCAACTCCTGGACAGTCAGTGGTGCAAGATGACGGCAGATGCATACAAGGATGGATAGGGATGAAAAGCAATGCAGACCAGGATAGGGATGAAGGCCAATCATACAAGGATATGGAAGAGGAGCCATGTAGACCAGGATAGGAATGAGAAGCCATGCATACAAGGATAGGGAAGAGGAGCCATGCATACAAGGATAGGGATGAAAAGCCATGCAGACCAGGATAGGGATGAGGAGCCATGCATATCAGGACAGGGATGATAAGGTCATGCATGCAAGGACAGGGATGACGAGCTATGCAGACCAGGATAGGGTTGAGGAGCCAGGAAAAGGATGAGAAGGTCATGCATGCAAGGATAGGGATGAAGAGCCACACATAAAAGATAGGGATAAGGAGCCATGCATACAAGGATAGGAATGAAGAGTCATGCATACCAGGATAGGGATGAGGAGCCATGCGTACCAGAACAGGGATGAGAAGGTCATAGATACAAGGATAGGGATGAAGAACCATGAATACAAGGATAGGGATGAAGAGCCATGCATACAAGGATAGGGATGAAGAGTCATGCATACAAGGATAGGGATAAGGAGCCATGCATACAAGGATAGGGATGAGGAACCATGCATACAAGGATAGGGATGAGGAGCCATGCATGCAATGATAGGGATGAGGAACCATGCATACAAGGATAGGGATGAAAAGTCTTTCATACAAGACTAGCGATGAGGAGCCATGTAGGCCAGGATAGGGATGAGGGGACAATGCATACTTGGCTTATACCTGAGTTAATAAGTTTTCCTAGTTTTTTGTGGTAAAATTAGATGCCTCAGCTTATACTCAGGTCGGCTTCAGGGCCGGCTTTAGGGGCAGGCAAACCAGGCAGCTGTCTATGGCCTCTGCTCCTCCAGGAGCCCCAGCCAGTGGCCGCTATGGGGGCCGTAAAAGGGCCTCCCCATCGCTCATTCAACTTATCGACATCTTAGACGCCGATAGAGTTTATAGCAGTGATGGAGGAGAGAGCATCAGATGACACTCCCTCTCCCATCACTCCCCCTCTGCTTGTGACTCAGCAGTGGAGCCGATGAGACCGGAGAAGAGCCTGGAGCAGCACGGAGAACAAGGAGGAGAGTGTGTGTGTTGCACTGTACTGTGTGTTGGGGAAGCTGCACTATACTGTATATGTGGGGCTGAGCTTTGTTGTGTGTTAGGGAAGCTGCCCTATACTGTGTGTAGGGGAGCTGCACTGTACTGTGTGTTGTGGGAGCTGCATTGTACTGTGTATGAGGGAGCTGCACTATACTATGTGCGGGGGGAAGCTGCACTATACTGTATGTGGGGGAGCTGCACTGTACCGTGTGTTGTGGGAAGCTGCACTATACTGTGTGTGGAGGAGCTGCACTGTACTGTGTGTTGGGGAGCTGCAATGTACTGTGTGGAGGAGCTGCACTATACTGTGTGAGGGAGGGAGCTGCACTATACTGTATGTGGGGAAGCTGCACTATACTGTGTGTTGGGGAGCTGCACTATACTGTTTTGTGTGGGGTAGCTCCACTATACTGTGTGTGGGGGGGAGCTGCACTATATTGTGTGGGGCGGGAGCTGCATTATACTGTGTATTGGGGAGCTGCACTATACTGTGTGTGTGGGGAGCTGCACTGTACTGTGTGTTGGGAAACCTGCACTATACTGTGTGTAGGGGAGCTGCACTATACTGTGTATTGGGGAAGCTGCACTATTCTGTGTGTGTTGCACTGTACTGTGTGTTGGGGAAGCTGCACTATACTGTATATGTGGGGCTGCGCTTTGTTGTGTGTTAGGGAAGCTGCCCTATACTGTGTGTAGGGGAGCTGCACTGTACTGTGTGTTGTGGGAGCTGCATTGTACTGTGTATGAGGGAGCTGCACTATACTATGTGCGGGGGGAAGCTGCACTATACTGTATGTGGGGGAGCTGCACTGTACCGTGTGTTGTGGGAAGCTGCACTATACTGTGTGTGGAGGAGCTGCACTGTACTGTGTGTTGGGGAGCTGCAATGTACTGTGTGGAGGAGCTGCACTATACTGTGTGAGGGAGGGAGCTGCACTATACTGTGTGTGGGGAAGCTGCACTATACTGTGTGTTGGGGAGCTGCACTATACTGTTTTGTGTGGGGTAGCTCCACTATACTGTGTGTGGGGGTGAGCTGCACTATATTGTGTGGGGCGGGAGCTGCATTATACTGTGTATTGAGGAGCTGCACTATACTGTGTGTGTGTGGAGCTGCACTGTACTGTGTGTTGGGAAACCTGCACTATACTGTGTGTAGGGGAGCTGCACTATACTGTGTATTGGGGAAGCTGCACTATTCTGTGTGTGGGGACCTGCACTATTCTGTGTGGGGGAGCTGCACTATACAGTGTGTGGGGGACTGCACTATACTGTGTGTGTAGGGGAGCTGCACTATACTGTGTGTGGAGGGGGCTGCATTATACTGTGTGTGGGGGAGCTCCACTATACTGTGTGGGGGGGAACTACACTATATTGTGTGGGGGCTGCACTATACTGTGTGTTTGGGAGCTGCACTATACTGTGTGTGGAGGGGGCTGCATTATACTGTGTGTGGGGGAGCTCCACTATACTGTGTGGGGGGGAACTACACTATATTGTGTGGGGGCTGCACTATACTGTGTGTTTGGGAGCTGCACTATACTGTGTGTGAGGTGGAACTCCTCTTGTTATGAATGTGAAGAGATGGTTTCTGAGCAGAGGCTCCCTCTGGTGGTTACAGACAGTACTGAACCTTTCAGCGAGGAGTGGCAATCTGGGTTCACTGACTGGTCTGATATAAGGGAGGTTCCCTCCCATGATGGTTGCCGATGATCAATTGTTCTTGTCTCAATTGTGGTTCCTGGTTCATTTGGAAGTTTGCTGGAGTCTTGCCTGCATCTCCTGCTTTCAGATAAGATATTTTTTGCTTTTCGTTTTGTACTTGCTTTTTGCATTGTTTTCTGCACTTTTGTGGAGGTCAGCCAGGTCCCCTCCTGGGGCCTGAGCTCCTCACAGTTTATCTGCAGCCACTGTTATTTGCTCATTTGCTTTTTCCTGTTTTTTCAGCGGCTGCAGCTTGGTTTTTGTTCACACTGAGATCTGATTTAAGTGGGTGGGAGATCGTGTGATCTCAGTATTTTTGTAATCAGAATTGTTGGATTTTTGTAGGGTTTTCAGGGTTGCAGAAAGTAATCTCTCCTGTCCTATCCTATTTAGTCAGCTTGTGGCCCCAGCGTTTGTTCAGTCTATTTTCTGCCTATGTTTGTATTTTCATCTTGTCTAACCGCCATTATATGTTTGGGGGCTTCCTATTTTCTTTGGGAATCTGCTCCGGGGCAGATAGCTTTCATCTTTCTGCCTTTAGGTGTAGTTATCTCTCAGGCTGTGACGAGGCGTCTAGGATCAACGTAGGAACGCTCCACGGCTACCTCTAGTTGTGTCTTTAGTTTAGGAATCTGCAACCCATCAGTTAACAACATCTCAGGTATTCGGCTGCCCTGCTGTTGTTCCTCTCCTCCTCAGCTACCGAAACATAACAGTATCACCGGCCATAACTGAAAATTATATGGTACTCACAGAAGGGAAAAATAGTGTGGAAAGAAAAAAGTTGTCAGAGTTGTCAGAGATTTTTTTTTTTTTTTTTCTGTCGCATTTTTTCTCTCTTTTTCTCTGGGTGCTGAGGAGGATTTTTTTTTTCTCTCAATGGAGTTTGCACAGTTGTCTGGCCGTGTGGATCAGCTTGCCACTGAGGTTCGGAGTATTGCTACCTATCTTGCTGGGTTGCCAGTTGTGGAACCTAGGATTCCCATGCCAGATTTGTTTTTGGGGGATCAGGCTAAATTTCTGAATTTCAAAAATACCTGTAAGTTGTTTCTTGCTTTAAAGCCTAAGTCCTCAGGTAACGCAGCACAGCAGGTTCAAATTGTCATCTCTCTCCTGCGCGGCGATCCTCAGGATTGGGCTTTTTCCCTGACACCTGGGGATCCTGTTTTGAATGATATTGATGCATTTTTTCTGGCTCTGAGGTTATTGTACGATGAACCTAATGTCACTGATCAAGCTGAAAAAACCTTGTTGGCATTAAATCAGGGTCTTGAAGATGCTGAGTTGTACTGTCAGAAATTCTGAAAGTGGGCAGTCTTGACCAAATGGAATGATGATGCTTTGGCAGCCCTTTTTCGGAAGGGGCTGTCAGAGAATGTAAAGGATGTTATGGTGGGATTCCCTGCTCCCTCTGGTCTCAATGATTCTATGTCATTGGCTATTCAAATTGACAGACGTTTGCGTGAGCGCAGAGGTATGCATGAGATAGTGGTGCCTTGTGAGCCAGCTTCTGAGCCCATGCAGTGTGATAGAGTGACTTCTGGGGCTCAGCGTCATGAGTTTCGAAAGCGCAATGGGTTATGTTTCTACTGTGGTGATGCCTCTCATGCTATTTCAGTCTGCCCTAAGCGGGGAAGACGTTTTGCACGCTCAGTTGTCTTGGGTAGTGTTCAGACTAAATTTCTGTTGACTGTTACTCTGATTTGCTCCCTGTCCACATTTTCTGCTCAGGCTTTTGTTGATTCAGGAGCAGCTATTAACCTGATGGATTTTGACTTTGCCAAACGTTGTGGGTTTCCCATGATACCCCTGCGGAAGTCTATTCCCTACTGGGCATTGATTCCACCCTTTGGCGGAGAATAAACCCTAGTTTTCTACTCAGGTGATAATGAGGGTTGAACCAGATCATCAGGAGAGTTGCAAATTTCTGGTGCTGTATAATCTGCATGACATTATTGTACTAGGTTTCACTTGGCTACAGTCTCATAATCCTGTTGGATTGGAAATCTGTGTCTGTGACCAGTTGGGGCTGCCAATGTGTTAATGCCGACACTCCTGTTTTCTCTGCCTCTCCCAAGTCTCAGGATATTCCTGACTTTTTGACTGATTTTTCGGATGTATTTAGTGAAAGTAAATCTGCATCTTTGCCCCCTCACAGGAGCTACGATTGCGCTATTGAATTAGTGCCTGGTGGTAAATTTCCAAAAGGTCGCCTTTTTAACTTGTCTGTACCTGAACACGATGCTATGCGATCTTATATCAAGGAGTCATTGGAGAAGGGTCATATCATAGTAACATAGTAACATAGTTATTAAGGTTGAAGGAAGACTTTAAGTCCATCTAGTTCAACCCATATCCTATCCTAACCTGCCCTAACATGTTGATCCAGAGGAAGGCAAAAAAAAACCCAAGTGGCAAACAGTAAGCTTCACATTGGGGAAAAAAATTCCTTCCCGACTCCACATAAGGCAATCAGACTAGCTCCCTGGATCAACGCTGTATCTAGGAAACTAGTGAATATAGCCTGTAATATTATACTTTTCAAGAAAGGCATCCAGTCCCTTCTTAAATTTTAGTAAGGAATCACTCATTACAACATTAGACGGCAGAGAGTTCCATAGTCTCACTGCTCTTACAGTAAAGAATCTGCGTCTGTGATTATGGCTAAACCTTCTTTCCTCCAGACGTAGAGGATGCCCCCTTGTCCCCGTCACAGGTCTAAGAGTAAAAAGATCATTAGAAAGGTCTTTGTACTGTCCCCTCATATATTTATACATTGTAATAAGATCACCTTTAAGCCTTAGTTTTTCCAAACTAAATAACCCCAAGTGTAATAACCTGTCTTGGTATTGCAGACCCCCAGTTCTCTAATAACCTTGGTCGCTCTTCTCTGCACCCGCTCCAGTTCAGCTATGTCTTTCTTATACACCGGAGACCAGAACTGCACACAGTATTCTAAGTGTGGTCGCACCAGTGACTTGTATAGAGGTAAAATTATGTTCTCCTCATGAGCATCTATGCCTCTTTTAATGCATCCCATTATTTTATTTGCCTTGGCAGCAGCTGCCTGACATTGGCCACTAAATGTGAGTTTGTCGTCCACCCATACACCCAGGTCTTTTTCAGTGACAGTTTTGCCCAGTGTTTTACAATTAAGCACATAATTATACATCTTATTTGTTCTACCCAAATGCATGACCTTACATTTATCCCCATTAAAGCTCATTTGCCATTTATCAGCCCAAGCTTCTAGTTTACATAAATCCTCCTGTAATATAAAATTATCCTCCTCTGTATTTATTACCCTGCAGAGTTTAGTGTCATCTGCAAATATTGAAATACTACTCTGTATGCCCCCTACAAGGTCATTAATAAATATGTTAAAGAGAAGCGGCCCCAATACTGACCCCTGTGGTACCCCACTGCTAACCGTGACCCAGTCCGAGTGTGCTCCATTAATAACCACCCTTTGTTTTCTATCCATGAGCCAGTTCTTAACCCACTTACACATATTTTCCCTATCCCCATTGTTCTCATTTTATGTATCAACCTTTTGTGTGGCACTGTATCAAAAGCTTTTGAGAAGTCCATGAACACCACGTCCACTGCATTCCCTTGGTCCAGTCCTGAACTTACCCCTTCATAAAAACTTATCAGATTAGTCTGACAAGAACGGTCCCTCGTAAACCCATGCTGATACTGTGTCATGAGGTTATTCAGCTTCAGATACTCCAATATAGCATCCCTTAAAAAACCCTCCAGGATTTTACCTACAGTAGATGTTAAGCTCACTGGCCTATAATTTCCAGGTTCAGTTTTTGCCCCTTTTTGAATATTGGCACCACATTTGCTATACGCCAGTCCTGTGGTACAGACCCAGTTATTATGGAATCTTTAAAGATTAAAAATAATGGTCTATCTATAACTGTACTTAATTCCTGCAGTACTCGGGGGTGTATCCCATCCGGGCCCGGGGATATGTCAACTTTAGTGATTTTTAGACGCCGCCGTACTTCCTGCTGGGTTAAGCAGGTGACATTTAATGGAGAAATTTTTTTATCTCTGATCATGTTATCTGTCATGGGATTTTCTTGTGTAAATACAGTTGAAAAAAAGTCATTTAGCATATTGGCTTTTTCCTCATCCTCATTCACCATCCACCATTTCACCCATATCAGACCATCCTCTTCACCCTTGGGTGCCGGTTTTCTTCTTTGTGGCCAAAAAGAATGGTTCATTGAGGCCGTGTATTGATTATCGTCTCTTGAATAAGATCACTGTGAAGTATCAATATCCGTTACCTTTGATTTCTGACCTGTTTTCCAGGGTGAAAAGTGCGAGTTGGTTTACCAAGCTTGACCTCAGGGGGGCGTATAACCTTATTCGCATTAAGCATGGGGATGAATGGAAGACGGCGTTTAATACCCCAGAGGGGCATTTTGAGTACCTAGTGATGCCCTTTGGGCTCACTAATGCTCCTTCCGTCTTCCAATCCTTCATGAATGATATTTTCAGGGATTTTGTGGATAAATTTCTGATTGTTTATTTGGATGATATCTTGATGTTCCAGATTTTGAGAGAGAATGCACTGTATGTGAAGAGATCAAAGTGTCTTTTTGGCGTACAGAAGGTCTCATTTCTGGGATTCATTTTGTCTCCGTCTGTTATTGAAATGGACCCGGTCAAGGTTCAGGCCATCTGTGATTGGGTCCAACCTACTTCATTAAAGGCTCTTCAGAGATTTTTGGGTTTTGCCAATTTTTATCGTAAATTTATTGGTAATTTCTCCGGTATTGTTAAACCATTGACTGATTTGACCAAATAGGGTTCTGATGTGGTGAATTGGCCTCCTGAGGCAGTCTCTGCGTTTCAGGAACTTAAGCAGAGATTCACTTCTGCTCCTGTTCTACGGCAGCCTGATGTTTTTCTACCGTTTCAGGTGGAGGTTGATGCCTCTGAAATTGGGGCAGGTGCTGTTTTGTCCCAAAGAGATCCAGAGACCTCTAAAAGTAACCCTTGTGCCTTTTTCTCTCGAAAATTTTCTCCAACTGAACGTAATTATGCGGTGGGTAATCGGGAGTTATTGGCCATGAAGTGGGCCTTTGAAGAGTGGAGACATTGGCTGGAAAGAGCCAAACATCAGGTGGTGGTCCTCATGGACCATAAGAATGTGGTTTATCTCGAATCAGCCAAGCGACTTAATCCTAGACAGGCCATGTGGGCCTTGTTTTTCACACGTTTTAATTTTGTGGTTTCTTTTCTTCCTGGCACTAAGAATGTTAAGGCGAATGCCCTCTCGAGGAGTTTCTTTGCGGACTCTCCTGAGTTATCTGATCCTACTGTTATTTTGAAAGAGGGTGTAGTTCTTTCCGCCATCTCGCCCAATTTGAGACTGGCATTGGAAGGGTGTCATTACCTAAGTTACCTTCCTCCTCCGAATTGGTGCCTTTGTTCCTTCAGCACGTGGTTCGGTTACATGGCATTCCCGAGAACATTGTGTCTGACAGAGGAGTCCAGTTTGTTTTCCAGATTTTGGAGGACATTTTGTTCTAAACTTGGTGTTCAATTATCTTTCTCCTCTGCTTTTCATCCTCAGACCAATGGACAAACCGAGAGAACAAACCAGACCTTGGAGACTTATTTGAGATGTTTTGTGTCCGCTGATCAAGATGTCTGGGTCTCTTTTTTGCCTTTGGCTGAGTTTGCTCTTAATAATAGGGCTAGCTCTGCCACCTTGATGTCTCCATTTTTCTGCAATTTTGGGTTTCACCCTCGATTTTCTTCAGGACAGGCGGAGGCTTCTGTCTGTCCGGGTGTTGACTGCAGCAGATTTGGGACCAGATAGTGGAGAGGTTGTCTCTCTCTCAGGAGAAGGCCCAACGGTTTGCCAACCGGCATAGGACTGATGGTCCTCGGTTTAAAGTGGGGGACTTGGTTTGGTTGTCCTCAAGAAATATCCCTATGAGGGTTGCATCTCCAAAGTTTAAGCCCTGGTTCATTGGACCTTATAAGATCATGGAGATTCTTAATCCTGTTTCCTTCCGTTTGCTTCTTTCAGGGACATTTAAGATCCATAACGTGTTCCACAAGTCCTTATTGAAGAGGTTTGTCGAGCCAGTGGTTCCTATGGCTGCGCCTCCTGACCATGTTTTGGTTGAGGGTAATCTGGAGTATGTGGTTGAGAAAATATTGGATTCTCGTTTTTCTAGATAGAAACTCCAGTATTTGGTTAAGTGGAGAGGTTATGGTCAGGAGGACAATTCTTGCGTGTTTGCTTCGGACATCCATGCTAGGAGACTGATCCGTACCTATCACCGAGCTCATCCTGATCGGCCTGGTTGCACAAGTGAGGGTTCGGTGACCCCTCCTCAAGGGGGGGGGTACTGTTATGAATGTGTTAGAGATGGTTTCTGAGCAGAGGCTCCCTCTGGTGGTTACAGACAGTACTGAACCTTTCAGCGAGGAGTGGCAATCTGGGTTCACTGACTGGTCTGATATAAGGGAGGTTCCCTCCCATGATGGTTGCCGGTGATTAATTGTTCTTGTCTCAATTGTGGTTCCTGGTTCATTTGGAAGTTTGCTGGAGTCTTGCCTGCATCTCCTGCTTTCAGATAAAATATTTTTTGCTTTTCTTTTTGTGCTTGCTTTTTGCATTGTTTTCTGCACTTTTGTGGAGGTCAGCCAGGTCCCCTCCTGGGGCCTGAGTTCCTCACAGTTTATCTGCAGCCACTGTTATTTGCTCATTTGCTTTTTCCTGTTTTTTCAGCGGCTGCGGCTTGGTTTTTGTTCACACTGAGATCTGATTTAAGTGGGTGGCGAGATCGTGTGATCTCAGTATTTTTGTAATCAGAATTGTTGGATTTTTGTAGGGGAGCTGCACTATACTGTGTGTGGGGAGCCGCACTATACTGTGTGTAGGGAGAGCTGCATATTGTGTGTAGGGAGAGCTGCACTATACTGTGTGTTGGGAGACCTGCATTATACTGTGTGTTGGGGAGCTGCACTATTCTGTTTATTGGAGAAGCTGCACTATTCTGTGTGTGTGGGGGAGCTGCACTATTCTGTGTGGGGGAGCTGCACTGTACAGTGTTGGGGGCTGCACTATACTGTGTGTGGGGGAGCTCCACTATACTGTATGTGGGGGGAGCTGCACTATATTGTGTGGGGTGGGAGCTGCATTATACTGTGTATTGGGGAGCTGCACTATACTGTGTGTGTGGGGAGCTGCACTGTACTGTGTGTTGGGAAACCTGCACTATACTGTGTGTAGGGGAGCTGCATTATACTGTGTGTGGAGGGGGCTGCATTATACTCTGTGTGGGGGAGCTCCACTATACTGTGTGTGGGGGAGCTGCACTATAATGTGTGGGGGCTGCACTATACTGTGTGTTTGGGAGCTTCACTATACTGTGTGTGAGGTGGAACTCCACTATACTGTGTGTGTGGGGGAGCTGCACCATATTGTGTGGGGCAGGAGCTGCACTATACTGTGTGTAGGGAGAGCTGCACCATACTGTGTGTAGGGGGAGCTGCACTGTACTTTGTGTTGGGGAAGCTGCACTATGCTGTGTGTGGGGCAAGCTGCACTATACTGTGTGTAGGGAGAGCTGCACTATACTGTGTGTTGGGAGACCTGCATTATACTGTGTGTTTGGGAGCTGCACTATACTGTGTATTGGGGGAGCTGCACTATTCTGTGTGTGGGGGAGCTGCACTATTCTGTGTGGGGGAGCTGCACTGTACAGTGTGTTGGGGGCTGCACTATACTGTGTGTGTAGGGGAGCTGCACTATACTGTGTGTGTGAATGGGGCTGAATTATACTGTGTGTTGGGGAGCTGCACTATACTGTATGTGGGGGAAGCTGCACTATATTGTGTGGGGCAGGAGCTGCACTATACTGTGTATTGGGGAGCTGCACTATACTGTGTGTAGGGAGAGCAGCACTATACTGTGTGTGGGGGAGAGCTGCACTATATTGTGTGGGGCGGGAGCTGCACTATACTGTGTATTGGGGAGCTGCACTATACTGTGTGTGTGGGGAGCTGCACTATACTGTGTATAGGGAGAGCAGCACTATACTGTGTGTTGGGAGAGTTGCACTATACCGTGTGTTGGGGAAGCTGCACTATACTGTGTGTGGGGGGAGCTGCACTATACTGTGTGTAGGGAGAGCTGCACTATACTGTGTGTTAGGAGACCTGCACTATACTGTGTGTTGGGGAGCTGCACTATACTGTGTATTTGGGAAGCTGCACTATTCTGTGTGTGGGGGAGCTGCACTATACAGTGTGTGGGGCTGCACTATACTGTGTGTGTAGGAAAGCTGCACTATACTGTGTGTGTGGGGAGCTGCATTATACTGTGTGTGTGGAGGGGGCTGCATTATACTGTGTGTTGGGGAGCTGCACTATACTGTGTGTGGGAGAACTGCACTACACTGTCTGTGTGGGGGAATTGCACTATACTGTGTGTGTGGGGTAGCTGCATTATACTGTGTGTGGAGGGGGCTGCATAATATTGTGTGTGTGGAGGGGGCTGCATTATACTGTGTGTGGAGGTAAGCTGCATTATACTGTGTGTGGGGGGTGCACTATACGGTGTGCATGTGGCTGCATTATACTGTGTGTGTGGGGCTGCAGTCAGGGCCGGCGTCAGCACCCGGCGTACCCGGGCAAGTGCCGGGGCCCTGAGCAGGCAGGGGGCCCACTCGCCATCGGGCACCCCGGCGCCCGTTAGCGGATGAGAGCGGTGCCAGCGCCGCCACTGCCTCCCCCTTGCTCAGGGCCCCGGCAGCCGGCACAATACTTACCTCTCCCTGTGCCTCCACAGCTCCGGGCTCCAGGGGCGCCCACGCTTCCTCTCACAGCAGCGCAGCTGGATGATGTCATCATTCAGCTGCCGGCTGCGGCAGAGAGTAAGCGTGGGCATCGGACAGGTGAGATGTGGTGTGTGTTAGTGTGTGTGTGTCTGCCTGTGTGTGTGTATGTAGTGTGGTGCCTTGTGTGTGTGTATGTGAGAGAGTGCTGCGGTGCTGTCTGTGTGTGGTGCTGTATATGTGATGGTGGTGGGAGGAGGCAGTGATGGTGGTGAGGAGGCAATGATGATGATGGGGAGGAAATGATGATGATGGGGAGACAGTGATGGTGGTGAGGAGGCAATGATCATGATGGGGAGGCAATGATGATGATGATGGGGAGGCAATGATGATAATGGGGAGGCAATGATGATGATAATGGGGAGGCAATGATGATAATGGGGAGGCAATGATGATCATAATGGGGAGGCAATGATGATAATGGGGAGGCAATGATGATGATGATGGGGAGACAATGATAATAATGGGGAAGCAATGATGATGATAATGGGGAGGCAATGATGATGATGGGGAAGCAATGATGTTGATGGGGAGGCAATGATGATGATTATGGGGAGGCAATGAAGATGATAATGGGGAGGCAATGATGATGATAATGGGGAGGCAATGATGATGATAATGGGGAGGCAATGATGAGGATAATGGGGAGGCAGTGATGATGATAATGGGGAGGCAATGATGATGATGGGGAGGCAGTGATGATGATAATGGGGAGACAATGATGATGATAATGGGGAGGCAATGATGATGATAATGGGGAGGCAATGATGATGATAGGGAGTCAGTGAAGATGATAATGGGGAGGCAATGATGATGATAATGGGGAGGCAATGATAATAATGGGGAAGCAATGATGATGATAATGGGGAGTCTTTCCACAGTGCCCTGTCCTGAGCCGTAACAGTGCAGAATGCAGCACAGTGCAGAGGAGAGCTCCATATTTTGTATGGATCATTATATGGGGACCAGTATCCTGTATGGAGCATTATTTGGGATCCAATACTCTTTGTGGCGCATTATATTTGGCCCATAATACTGTATGGAGGACTATGTGGTGCCCATAATATTGTATGGAGGACTGTACTGTCCGGTCTGTACTGTGCACCTGAGGATTTCGCGGTTTCTGAGCTATTGTAGAATTTAAAATAGATATCACTCATGTAATGGAAGAAGTGAAGTGTTTGACATTGTACTATACCCATATTTCTCTGCAGTATCTGTGCATCATGAATCGTGGTCTGTGTTAAAGGGGCCCACTGAGACTCTTTCGCCCGGGACCCATAAAAACCTGGAGCCGGCCCTGGCTGCAGTATATTCTGAGATAGGCTGCAGTATACTTTGAGGGGGGCTGCATTGTACTCTAAGGCGGGCTGCATTGTACTCTGACGGGGGCTGCAGTATACTCTATGAGGGGGCTGCATTATACTCTATGGGGTGCTGCATTATAGTGTGTGTGGGGCTGCATAATTTTCTGAGGGGGCTGCAGTATACTCTATGATGGAACTGTAGTATATTCTGAGGGGGATGCAGCATACTCTATGAGGGGCGCTGCATTATACCCTGTGTGTGGGGCTGCAGTATACTGTATGAGGTCGCTGCAGTATACTTTATGAGTGGGGCTGCATTATACAGTACAGACCAAAAGTTTGGACACACCTTCTCATTCAAAGATTTTTCTGTATTTTCATGACTATGAAAATTGTAGAATCACACTGAAGGCATCAAAACTATGAATTAACACATGTGGAATTATATATTACACTTTACAAAAAAAGTGTGAAACAACTGAAAATATGTCTTATATTCTAGGTTCTTCAAAGTAGCCACCTTTTGCTTTGATTACTGCTTTGCATGCAAAAAAGGTGAACGGATGGACTCTACATGCCTGGTTCCCACCGTGAAGCATGAAGGAGGTGGTGTGATGGTGGGGGGGTGCTTTGCTGGTGACACTGTTGGGGATTTATTCAAAATTGAAGCGGTGAGCGGTCCAAGCTCATCTCAAACCATCTCGATTGGGTTCAGGTCTGGTGACTGTGGAGGCCAGGTCATCTGACGTAGCACCCCATCACTCTCCTTCTTGGTCAAATAGCCCTTACACAGTCTGGAGGTGTGTTTGGGGTCATTGTCCTGTTGAAAAATAAATGATGGTCCAACTAAACGCAAACCGGATGGAATAGCATGCCGCTGCAAGATGCTGTGGTAGCCATGCTGGTTCAGTATGCCTTCAAATTTTAATAAATCCCCAACAGTGTCACCAGCAAAGCACCCCCACACATCACACCACCTCCTCCATGCTTCACGGTGGGAACCAGGCATGTAGAGTCCATCCGTTCACTTTTTCTGCGTGCAAAGCAGTAATCAAAGCAAAAGGTGGCTACTTTGAAGAACCTAGAATATAAGACTTATTTTCAGTTGTTTCACACTTTTTTGTAAAGTGTAATGTATAATTCCACATGTGTTAATTCATAGTTTTGATGCCTTCAGTGTGATTCTACAATTTTCATAGTCATGAAAATACAGAAAAATCTTTGAATGAGAAGGTGTGTCCAAACTTTTGGTCTGTACTGTATTCTGATGGGGGCTGCATTATACTCTATCAAGGACCATGGTGAGTGCATTCTACTATATGTACTATATGGGACCTGCATTATAATGTATCGAGGACTATCTATACCCATCATTCTTCCTGTAAAGAAACTCAGAAACAAGTGTCGAACGACTTCAATATTGTCGATCACGCTCGTTTAATGACCTGAACTCAGCCCGTGTAAATTAAGCCAAAATGTTTTTGTGTGATTGTGCAATATGTGAGTATTTGGGGCCCCACTTTCTCTAAAACCGGCCCTGATCGGCTTATACTCGAGTATATACGGTACTTTAAAATCCATGTCAGAATGAGTTGTCAGATCCATGTCAGAATGAGTTGTCAGATCCATGTCAGAATGAGTGCACATCTAGCTGGACCGAGATGACTTATAAGATCAGGATTATACAGTCATTCTGACATGAATTTTCAAAGTAAGTACACTAGCCTCATCAAATCTAAAATAACTACTTAATGTATGCAGTTTGTATTGTGAAATCTAGTAACAGACCCAATTTAATTATGAAGCAAACTCAATAGTGTGAAACTAAATTTGCAAGAAGTGTATAGAATTGTTTGGTTTTATCTACTTTTATCTCTTCAGCCTTATTCAACATCTTATTAAATACGTTTTACAATTATATTTTAGGGACAAGAAATGATAACTGGCAAAGCACTTAATGGAGATTACTTCCGGCTGCACATCAATCAGTACAGCATGGTGGAAGCTATAACCTGTTTATCTCTGAAGCCTTTTCCTGCATCCAATCTCATATGCCTATATGGACAGCATGAGCGTCTTCTAAATAATCTGTGCGCTCGTTTTAAAGAAGGGCTCATTCTCGACTTCTACAGGTAAGATACTTAACAATTCTACATTATTGGTACCTTTGTACACAGATGCTTATAGTCTAGCCAAACACCATAGTCAGATATATACAGGACTCATAATATGAAAACACATAGTCTTTATTCATATAATTAAAATGTACATGATTATAAAAAAAAAAAAAAACACCGCAAAAGACATACAACTAGTAAAATTCCAGAGAACAAGTGCACACACAAGGCCCATGGAACCAGATAGCCACTCTCATAGAATGGACTTTTTGCATGCTTACTTTGGGATAAAAAGCTAGGTAAGAAGTGGTGTGGCACAACAGCAAATTTGAGAAGGAGTGGCATAATACTCAGCAATATGTAGAAATTAGTGTGACATATTTGCAGTTTCAAGATACTGGACCTGGGAAAGGATTAAAGAGGTTGTCCTATAGATATTTATCACCTATATAGACATTTATCGGGATACATGATAAATGTAGGATCACTGTAGCTGCCAGCTACCATGTGATGCCGGCACCTCATCTCCTCCACACAACTCCCTGATTCTTATCTGCCCTGACATTTGCCATTGGAGATGAATTAGGAGGCCATCATACACTTTAAGTGCTTAGTTGGACCCACTGAAAGAACTGTGTTTGACCAATATAAAATCTAATGTGCAACCCCAATTCCAAAAGAATAGGAATGTTGTGTAAAATGTAAATAAAATAGGAATGCAGTGACTTGGAAATCTCTTATTGCCATATTTTACTCACAGTAGAGCATAGAAAACTGATCAGAAGACATTTTTCCATTTTGTTTGAAACAAATAACTCATTTAGAAACTCATTTGGCAAAAACACATCTCAAAAAAGTTGGGGCAGAGTTAACAAAAAAGGCTGGAAAGGTAAGTGGAACTAAAGAAACATCTGGAGGGTCAATTTTCAACTGTGTGACATGACTGTATACAAAAAGAGCATGTTAGAGAGGCAGAGTCTCTCAGAAGCAAAGATCGTCAGAGGTTCACCAATTTGTATAGCTGTATCTAAAAATTGTGGAACAATTTCAGGAAAAAGTTCCTCAATGTAAAATTGCCAAATCTAAATATCCCACCATCTACTTACATAATATCATCAAAAGATTAAGAAATTTTGGAGAAATCCATGTATATAAGGGACAAAGCCAACAGTGAAATTTAGAAGCTCATGATCTACGGGTCCTCAGTTGGCACTGTATTAAAGACAGGCATGATTCGTTTGTGCAAATCACTGAATACTCCCAGAAATTTATGGCTGTGGACACAGTTTGCTGTGCAATCCACAAGTGCAAGTTAAAGCTCTATCATGCAGAGAAGACTCCATATATCAACACAATCCAGAAACGCCGCCATCTTCTGTGGACCAAAACTCATTATAAAAAGACTGAGGCAAAATGGAAAACTCTTCTGTAGTCAGATGAATGAAAATTTGAAATTCTTTGTGGAAACCACAAACTCTGTGTCCTACAGAATTAAGTGGAGGGGGACCAGTCAGCCTATTATCAGCGCACTTTTCAACAGCCTGAATCTTTGGTGCTCTAAAAAATAAATAATAATAATAATTATTATTATTAAGTTCCAATGGCATGGGCAGCTTACACATCTTGAAAGGCACTATCAATGATGAACATTTTATAAAGGTTTTAGAGCAAAATATGCTTCCGTCTAGGCAATGTCTAAGACAATTCAAACACAGGAATGGGACAACAGTCCTCTGCCAAAACTCCAGCAATTCATCTCCTCATTTTTTAGATGTTTACAGACTGTTGTGACAAGAATCGGGAGGCTGCACAATAGTAGTCATGGCCCTGACCCAACTTTCTCAAGATATTGTTGCTGCTATCAATTTCAAAATGAGTTGTTGTTTTTTTTTTCAAATAAAATGGAAAAATGTCTAACATTCACCATCTGATCTATGTTCTATGCTCTGAATAAAATATGGCTAGAAGAGATTTCCAATTTTTGGGGAACTTGGGGCTGTACATGCTGTTGTCGTCACTGCTTGTCTCGTTAACCCTTTCCTCCTCGGAATGTGGTAGCAGAGAGAATAAGACACAGACACAGAGTATGCGTCAATAAACTCTGCCCTTTATTGCTGGATACGGGATTTATATACATCCCTGAAGCAGGAAGCGGAATTACCATGTATGGCGGTTAATACAACTTATCACTAAACACGTAGAATACTGATTTTAACCGAAAAATCCATTCTTGCCCTTGTCTCCCAGAACTACTCAGGCGGGCGGGGGTGTATTGACTAAAATGAGGAACATCTTATCTTGACTTCTGGTACTCATCAGCCTGTCTAAAAGAAAACAAGGCCTCTGAATTAAAAGAAAAATGCTGATTCAGCTCTAACATTCCCTCCTTTTGTTCCTTCATTTGATTAATACACATCTTCATACCTGGTTTGTTAGCACAAGTTTCATCATTACCATTTTCAAAGAAAACATTATTTTTCCATCTATCAGTGTGTAGGTATCGCTCCAATAGGGAGGGCTTGAAATCATCTGAGCTTCCTGAAGTGACCCCAAAACTTATTTTTAACCCCTGGGTCGGTATTTCTCCCCAAAAAGGTTATGCTAGTTCTATTTCTGGGTACCTATGCCCCACCTTTAAAAGATAGATACAGTCTTGGAATTATCTGTCCTGTTAGATTTCCCTGCCACCATGGAAAATCAGTCCAACCCACTACCGGTATTCCTACCGTGGTGTTCCAAAGTTTTTGAGTGGCATTGTTGCTTAATGTGTCTGAACAGTTACCCCAAGAGTTAATTTCTTCCCACGAGACTGGGACTGCAAGAAATGGTAGACTGGTGGATGTCACCGGCGCGTGTGTACAAATCCAACAGTTTGCAACAGTTTGGTTTTGTTCTTTCAGTCCATCCACTAAAGCTAAGTGGTGTCTAATGAACCTGTTAACATCCCCATCTACACGGCTAAGTCTGTTCCAAGCATCCGTTACTGCAAGGATGCAAGCAAATGTCATTAGTAGCATCATTCCTCTTCTGGAGGCTCTCCAAGGATCTTCTTACAATGCGATGCGTGGATCCAAGTTTCCTTGCCTTGTAGCTTGACTGCGGTACTTGTCGTCAGTAGAACTTGAAAAGGTCCATCAAATCTCGGATCCAGACTCTTTCTCACGTGTCTTTTAATGACTACCCAGTCTCCGGGCTGCAGGCTGTGACTCCCAGGATCCTGGTTCGGATCTGGAAGAGAACTGAAGACATTATCATGTACTTTCTTAAGTTTTTTATGCAAATCCCTTACATATGAGCTTAATACATGGTTACTCATTTCCAGTGCTTGGGGAAAGAAACATCCTAAGCTAGGCACTTTGCCAAATAGTACTTCATACGGAGAAAGTCCAGTTCTCCTATTTGGGGTGTACCTTACTGAATATAGGGCTAATGGTAAACATTCAGGCCAAGATTTCCCTGTTTCAGCCATGGCCTTTTGGATTTTTAGTTTCAATGTCCCATTTAGTCTTTCTACTTTTCCACTGCTTTGTGGATGATATAGGGTGTGGAAAGCTTGTTGAATTCCTAGAGCTGTCAAGACTTCATTTATTATTTCTCCTGTGAAATGTGTACCTCTGTCACTTTCAATCACCTCTGGTACTCCATACCTGCACACCACCTCCGCAAGCAGCTTCTTTGCGGTTGCCGCGGCCGTAGCCTTGGCAATCGGGAAAGCCTCCGGCCATCCTGAGAATAAATCAATACAGACCAACACATACTCCCATGACCCTGATTTTGGCAGCTGAATATAATCAATCTGCAGTCTCTGGAAAGGATAAACGGGCCGAGGGGCGTGTTTGGGTGGTGTCTTGACTACCCTTCCCTGATTATGTGTAGCACATACCATGCATCCCTGCATCAAGCCTTCTATACAGGTGGAAAAGCCTGGTGCCACCCAATGCTTCTGCATCACACTCATCACAGCAGTTTTGGACTGGTGGGTTGGCCCATGTAACATCTGGGCGACCGCAGGGTACAATGCCCTTGGAAGGCATCGACGCATCCCTCTTCCCCATACCCTATTTGCTTCATTCAGACATGCACCTTCTTTTTCCCACTTTTCTACTTCCTCCTGGTGCACCTGAGCCTGCATCTGAGATAAGGCATCCTCTGTTATGTTTCGGTAGCTGAGGAGTGCAGGTAAAAAAGGCAATACACCAGAGCAGTTGGAATCTATGGGATTGCAGTACCCTGACTAACCACCACAACTAGAGGTAGCCGTGGAGCGTTCCTACGTTGGTCCTAGACGCCTCGTCACAGCCTGAGAAACTAACTACACCTAAAGATAGAAATAGGAAAGCTATCTGCCCCGGAGCAGAACCCCAAAGATAATAGAAAGCCCCCAAACATGTAATGGCGGTTAGACAAGAGGAAATACTGACACAGAAAGAAAATAGAATGAGCAAACGCTGGGGCCCAAACTATCTAAATAGAAAAGGACAGGAAGGGTACTTACTGCAATCCCAGAAAACCCTGAAAAACACCAACTCTACTAATTTCAAAATCACCTGAGATCACACGACCTCTACCACCTAAATTAGCTCTCTGGTGTAACAAAATCAAAACAGCAGCCACTGAAAAAACTGGAAAAAACAAAAGAACAAAACTCAGTGGCTGAACTAAACTGAGAAGGCAGAAGCCCCCGGAGGGGACCCAGAAGGCCCCCAAAGAAGTGCAGGACAAAATGCAAAAATATAGCAAACACACAAAAGAAGAAAAATTCTTATCTGGTAGCAGGAGATGCAGACACGACACAGCAGGCTACAAGGGAAACTGGAATGAAGGATTCAGACCAGAACAATTGATCACCGGCAACCCTGATGGGAAAATGACTCCCTTATATAAGACCAGTCAGTAACACCTGATTCCCAGTCCTCACAATCTTCACTAGTACCGCTTGTAACCACCAGAGGGAGCCTCTGCTCAGAACTCATCTCAAACCCATTCACAACAGTACCCCCCCCTTGAGGAGGGGTCACCGAACCCTCATTTGAGCAACCAGGTCGGTCAGGATGAGTTCTATGATACGCACGGATAAGTCTCCTAGCATGGATGTCCGAAGCAAACACCCAAGAATTGTCTTCCTGACCATAACCTCTCCATTTAACCAAATACTGGAGTCTTCGTCTAGAAAAACGAGAATCCAATATTTTCTCAACCACATACTCCAGATTGCCCTCAACCAAAACAGGGTCAGGAGGCACAGTAGCAGGAACCACTGGCTCAACAAACCTCTTCAACAAGGACTTGTGGAACACGTTATGGATCTTAAATGTCCCTGGAAGAAGCAAACGAAAAGAAACAGGATTAATAATCTCCATGATCTTATAAGGTCCAATGAACCTAGGCTTAAATTTAGGAGATGCTACTCTCATAGGAATATTCTTTGAGGACAACCAGACCAAGTCCCCCACTTTAAACCGAGGACCATCAGTCCTATGCCGGTTAGCAAACCGCTGGGCCTTCTCCTGAGAGAGGGACAACCTCTCCACTACCTGGTCCCAAATCTGTTGCATACGCTCAACAACAGAGTCAACACCCGGACAGACAGAAGCCTCCGTCTGTCCTGAAGAAAATCGAGGGTGAAAACCAGAATTACAGAAAAACGGAGACATCAAAGTAGCAGAACTAGCCCTATTATTAAGAGCAAACTCAGCCAAAGGCAAAAAAGAGACCCAGTCATCCTGATCAGCAGACACAAAGCATCTTAGATAAGTCTCTAATGTCTGGTTTGTTCTCTCAGTTTGACCATTGGTCTGAGGATGAAATGCCGAGGAGAAAGACAATTGAACACCCAGTTTAGAACAAAAAGTCCTCCAAAATCTGGAAACAAACTGGACTCCTCTGTCAGACACAATGTTCTCAGGAATGCCGTGTAAACGAACCACGTGCTGAAGAAACAACGGCACCAATTCAGAGGAGGAAGGCAACTTAGGTAATGGCACAAGATGTATCATTTTGGAAAACCTATCACAAATTACCCAGATGGTGGTCATTCTCTGAGAAACAGGAAGATCGGAAATGAAATCCATAGAGATATGGGTCCATGGTCTCTTGGGCACAGGCAATGGCATCAACAAACCACTAGAGCGAGAGCAAGGCTTGGAGCAAGAGCAAGTCCCGCAGGACTGCACAAATTCCCTGACATCGCGAGACAAGGTAGGCCACCAAAAGGACCGACTAACCAAGTCTCTGGTACCAAAAATTCCGGGATGCCCAGCCAATGCGGAACAATGAATCTCAGACATCACACTCTTTTTCCACTGGTCCGGGACAAACAATTTTCCAACAGGGCAGCGCTCGGGCCTATCCTCCTGACACCCCTCCAGAGCAAGTCTCAAATTGGGCGAGATGGCGGAAAGAACTACACCCTCTTTCAAAATAACAGAAGGATCAGATAACTCAGGAGAGTCCGCAAGGAAACTCCTCGAGAGGGCATCCGCCTTAACATTCTTAGTGCCAGGAAGAAAGAAAACCACAAAATTAAAACGTGTGAAAAACAAGGCCCACCTGGCCTGTCTAGGATTGAGTCGCTTGGCAGATTCCAGATAGACCAGATTCTTATGGTCCGTAAGGACCACCACCTGATGTTTGGCTCCCTCCAGCCAATGTCTCCACTCTTCAAAAGCCCACTTCATGGCCAATAACTCCCGATTACCCACGTCATAATTACGTTCAGTAGGAGAAAATTTTCGAGAGAAAAAGGCACAAGGGTTACTTTTAGAGGTCTCTGGATCTTTTTGGGACAAAACGGCACCTGCCCCAATTTCAGAGGCATCAACCTCCACCTGAAATGGCAGAGAAACATCAGGCTGCCGTAGAACAGGAGCAGAAGTGAATCTCTGCTTAAGTTCCTGAAATGCAGAGACTGCCTCAGGAGGCCAATTCACCACATCAGAACCCTTTCTGGTCAAATCAGTTAATGGTTTAACAATAACCGAGAAATTACCAATAAATTTACGATAAAAATTGGCAAAACCCAAAAATCTCTGAAGAGCCTTTAATGAAGTAGGTTGGACCCAATCACAGATGGCCTGAACCTTGACCGGGTCCATTTAAGTAACAGATGGGGACAAAATGAATCCCAGAAATGAGATCTTCTGTACGCCAAAAAGACACTTTGATCCCTTCACATACAGAGCATTATCCCTCAAAATCTGGAACCCAGTCCGAACATGTTTCACATGAGAGTCCCAGTCATTAGAAAAAATCAAGATATCATCCAAATAAACAATCAGAAATTTGTCCACAAAATCCCTGAAAATGTCATTCATGAAGGACTGGAAGACGGAAGGGGCATTAGTGAGCCCAAAGGGCATCACTAGGTACTCAAAATGCCCTTCAGGGGTATTGAATGCCGTCTTCCATTCATCCCCGTGCTTAATGCGAATAAGGTTATACGCCCCCCTGAGGTCAAGCTTGGTAAACCAAGTAGCGTTTTTCACCCTGGAAAACAGGTCAGAAATCAAGGGTAACGGGTATTGATATTTCACAGTAATATTGTTCAAGAGACGATAATCAATAAACGGCCTTAATGAACCATCTGTTTTGGCCACAAAGAAAAAACCGCGGCACCTAAGGGTGAAGAGGATGGTCTGATATGACCCTTCTCCAATGATTCCTTGATATAAGACCGCATAGCGTCATGTTCAGGTACAGACAAGTTAAAAAGGCGACCTTTAGGGAATTTACTACCCGGCACTAATTCAATAGCGCAGTCATAGCTCCTATGGGGAGGTAAGGATGCAGATTTACTTTCGCTAAACACATCAGAAAAATCAAACAAAAAGTCAGGAACATCCTGAGCTTGGGGGGAGGCAGAAAAAACAGGAGTGTTGGTATTAACACATTGGCAGCCCCAACTGGTTACAGACACAGATTTCCAATCCAAAACAGGATTATGAGACTGTAACCAAGGGAAACCCAGCACGATAATGTCATGCAGATTATATAGAACCAAAAATTTGCAGCACTCCTGGTGATCAGGTTCAACCCTCATTATCACCTGAGTAGAAAACTAGGGTTTATTCTCAGCCAAAGGGGTAGAATCGATCCCCAGTAGGGGAATAGACTTCTGTAGGGGTATCAAGGGAAACCCACAACGTTTAGCAAAATCATAATCCATCAGTTAATAGCTGCTCCAGAATCAACGAAAGCCTGAGCAGAAAATGAGGACAGAGAGCATATCAGAGTGACAGTTAATAAAAACTTAGTCTGAACACTACCCAAGACAACTGAGCGTGCAAAACGTCTTCCCCGCTTAGGGCAGACTGAAATAGCATGAGAGGCATCACCACAGTAGAAACATAACCTATTGCGCTTTCGAAACTCATGACGCTGTGCCCCAGACACCACTCCATCACACTGCATGGGCTCAGAAGCTGGCTCACAAGGCAACACCACTCCACGCATACTTCTCCGCTCACGCAAACGTCTGTCAATTTGAATCGCTAATGACATAGAATCATTGAGACCAGAGGGGACAGGGAATCCCACCATAACATCCTTTACATTATCCGACAGACCCTTCCGGAAAAGGGCCGCCAAAGCGTCATCATTCCATTTGGTCAGGACTGCCCACCTACGGAATCTCTGACAGTATAACTCAGCGTCATCAAGCCCCTGATTTAATGCCAACAAGGCTTTTTCAGCTTGATCAGTGACATTAGGCTCATCGTACAATAACCCCAAAGCCTGAAAAAACGCATCAACATCACTCAAAACAGGATCCCCAGGTATCAGGAAAAAGCCCAATCCTGAGGATCGCCACGCAGGAGAGAGATGATAATTTGAACCTGCTGCGCTGCGTTTCCTGAGGACTTAGATTTTAAGGCAAAAAACAATTTACAATTATTTTTGAAATTCTGAAACTTAGCTCGATCCCCTAAAAACAAATCTGGCATGGGGATCCTAGGTTCCACAACAGGCAACCCAGCAAGATAGATAGCAATACTCCGAACCTCAGTGGCAAGCTGATCCACACGGCCAGACAACTGTGCAAACTCCATTGGGAGAAAAGATCCTCCCCAGCACCCAGAGATACAGAGGGAAAAAAAAAAAAAAATGCAACAAACAGAAAAATATCTCTGACAACTCTGACAACCTTTTTTCTATCACAATATTTTTTCCTTCTGTGAGTACCATACAATTTTCAATTTTTAGGCCGGTGATACTGTTATGTTTCGGTAGCTGAGGAGTGCAGGTAAAAAAGGCAATACACCAGAGCAGTTGGAATCTATGGGATTGCAGTACCCTGACTAACCACCACAACTAGAGGTAGCCGTGGAGCGTTCCTACGTTGGTCCTAGACGCCTCGTCACAGCCTGAGAAACTAACTACACCTAAAGATAGAAATAGGAAAGCTATCTGCCCCGGAGCAGAACCCCAAAGATAATAGAAAGCCCCCAAACATGTAATGGCGGTTAGACAAGAGGAAATACTGACACAGAAAGAAAATAGAATGAGCAAACGCTGGGGCCCAAACTATCTAAATAGAAAAGGACAGGAAGGGTACTTACTGCAATCCCAGAAAACCCTGAAAAACACCAACTCTACTAATTTCAAAATCACCTGAGATCACACGACCTCTACCACCTAAATTAGCTCCTTGGTGTAACAAAATCAAAACAGCAGCCACTGAAAAAACTGGAAAAAACAAAAGAACAAAACTCAGTGGCTGAACTAAACTGAGAAGGCAGAAGCCCCCGGAGGGGACCCAGAAGGCCCCCAAAGAAGTGCAGGACAAAATGCAAAAATATAGCAAACACACAAAAGAAGAAAAATTCTTATCTGGTAGCAGGAGATGCAGACACGACACAGCAGGCTACAAGGGAAACTGGAATGAAGGATTCAGACCAGAACAATTGATCACCGGCAACCCTGATGGGAAAATGACTCCCTTATATAAGACCAGTCAGTAACACCTGATTCCCAGTCCTCACAATCTTCACTAGTACCGCTTGTAACCACCAGAGGGAGCCTCTGCTCAGAACTCATCTCAAACCCATTCACAACAGTACCCCCCCTTGAGGAGGGGTCACCGAACCCTCATTTGAGCAACCAGGTCGGTCAGGATGAGTTCTATGATACGCACGGATAAGTCTCCTAGCATGGATGTCCGAAGCAAACACCCAAGAATTGTCTTCCTGACCATAACCTCTCCATTTAACCAAATACTGGAGTCTTCGTCTAGAAAAACGAGAATCCAATATTTTCTCAACCACATACTCCAGATTGCCCTCAACCAAAACAGGGTCAGGAGGCACAGTAGCAGGAACCACTGGCTCAACAAACCTCTTCAACAAGGACTTGTGGAACACGTTATGGATCTTAAATGTCCCTGGAAGAAGCAAACGAAAAGAAACAGGATTAATAATCTCCATGATCTTATAAGGTCCAATGAACTTAGGCTTAAATTTAGGAGATGCTACTCTCATAGGAATATTCTTTGAGGACAACCAGACCAAGTCCCCCACTTTAAACCGAGGACCATCAGTCCTATGCCGGTTAGCAAACCGCTGGGCCTTCTCCTGAGAGAGGGACAACCTCTCCACTACCTGGTCCCAAATCTGTTGCATACGCTCAACAACAGAGTCAACACCCGGACAGACAGAAGCCTCCGTCTGTCCTGAAGAAAATCGAGGGTGAAAACCAGAATTACAGAAAAACAGAGACATCAAAGTGGCAGAGCTAGCCCTATTATTAAGAGCAAACTCAGCCAAAGGCAAAAAAGAGACCCAGTCATCCTGATCAGCAGACACAAAGCATCTTAGATAAGTCTCTAATGTCTGGTTTGTTCTCTCAGTTTGACCATTGGTCTGAGGATGAAATGCCGAGGAGAAAGACAATTGAACACCCAGTTTAGAACAAAAAGTCCTCCAAAATCTGGAAACAAACTGGACTCCTCTGTCAGACACAATGTTCTCAGGAATGCCGTGTAAATGAACCACGTGCTGAAGAAACAACGGCACCAATTCAGAGGAGGAAGGCAACTTAGGTAATGGCACAAGATGTATCATTTTGGAAAACCTATCACAAATTACCCAGATGGTGGTCATTCTCTGAGAAACAGGAATATCGGAAATGAAATCCATAGAGATATGGGTCCATGGTCTCTTGGGCACAGGCAATGGCATCAACAAACCACTAGAGCGAGAGCAAGGCTTGGAGCGAGAGCAAGTCCCGCAGGACTGCACAAATTCCCTGACATCGCGAGACAAGGTAGGCCACCAAAAGGACCGACTAACCAAGTCTCTGGTACCAAAAATTCCGGGATGCCCAGCCAATGCGGAACAATGAATCTCAGACATCACACTCTTTTTCCACTGGTCCGGGACAAACCATTTTCCAACAGGGTAGCGCTCGGGCCTATCCTCCTGACACCCCTCCAGAGCAAGTCTCAAATTGGGCGAGATGGCGGAAAGAATTACACCCTCTTTCAAAATAACAGAAGGATCAGATAACTCAGGAGAGTCCGCAAGGAAACTCCTCGAGAGGGCATCCGCCTTAACATTCTTAGTGCCAGGAAGAAAGGAAACCACAAAATTAAAACGTGTGAAAAACAAGGCCCACCTGGCCTGTCTAGGATTGAGTCGCTTGGCAGATTCCAGATAGACCAGATTCTTATGGTCCGTAAGGACCACCACCTGATGTTTGGCTCCCTCCAGCCAATGTCTCCACTCTTCAAAAGCCCACTTCATGGCCAATAACTCCCGATTACCCACGTCATAATTACGTTCAGTAGGAGAAAATTTTCGAGAGAAAAAGGCACAAGGGTTACTTTTAGAGGTCTCTGGATCTTTTTGGGACAAAACGGCACCTGCCCCAATTTCAGAGGCATCAACCTCCACCTGAAATGGCAGAGAAACATCAGGCTGCCGTAGAACAGGAGCAGAAGTGAATCTCTGCTTAAGTTCCTGAAATGCAGAGACTGCCTCAGGAGGCCAATTCACCACATCAGAACCCTTTCTGGTCAAATCAGTTAATGGTTTAACAATAACCGAGAAATTACCAATAAATTTACGATAAAAATTGGCAAAACCCAAAAATCTCTGAAGAGCCTTTAATGAAGTAGGTTGGACCCAATCACAGATGGCCTGAACCTTGACCGGGTCCATTTAAGTAACAGATGGGGACAAAATGAATCCCAGAAATGAGATCTTCTGTACGCCAAAAAGACACTTTGATCCCTTCACATACAGAGCATTATCCCTCAAAATCTGGAACACAGTCCGAACATGTTTCACATGAGAGTCCCAGTCATTAGAAAAAATCAAGATATCATCCAAATAAACAATCAGAAATTTGTCCACAAAATCCCTGAAAATGTCATTCATGAAGGACTGGAAGACGGAAGGGGCATTAGTGAGCCCAAAGGGCATCACTAGGTACTCAAAATGCCCTTCAGGGGTATTGAATGCCGTCTTCCATTCATCCCCGTGCTTAATGCGAATAAGGTTATACGCCCCCCTGAGGTCAAGCTTGGTAAACCAAGTAGCGTTTTTCACCCTGGAAAACAGGTCAGAAATCAAGGGTAACGGGTATTGATATTTCACAGTAATATTGTTCAAGAGACGATAATCAATACACGGCCTTAATGAACCATCTGTTTTGGCCACAAAGAAAAAACCGCGGCACCTAAGGGTGAAGAGGATGGTCTGATATGACCCTTCTCCAATGATTCCTTGATATAAGACCGCATAGCGTCATGTTCAGGTACAGACAAGTTAAAAAGGCGACCTTTAGGGAATTTACTACCCGGCACTAATTCAATAGCGCAGTCATAGCTCCTATGGGGAGGTAAGGATGCAGATTTACTTTCGCTAAACACATCAGAAAAATCAAACAAAAAGTCAGGAACATCCTGAGCTTGGGGGGAGGCAGAAAAAACAGGAGTGTTGGTATTAACACATTGGCAGCCCCAACTGGTTACAGACACAGATTTCCAATCCAAAACAGGATTATGAGACTGTAACCAAGGGAAACCCAGCACCATAATGTCATGCAGATTATATAGAACCAAAAATTTGCAGCACTCCTGGTGATCAGGTTCAACCCTCATTATCACCTGAGTAGAAAACTAGGGTTTATTCTCAGCCAAAGGGGTAGAATCGATCCCCAGTAGGGGAATAGACTTCTGTAGGGGTATCAAGGGAAACCCACAACGTTTAGCAAAATCATAATCCATCAGGTTAATAGCTGCTCCAGAATCAACGAAAGCCTGAGCAGAAAATGAGGACAGAGAGCATATCAGAGTGACAGTTAATAAAAACTTAGTCTGAACACTACCCAAGACAACTGAGCGTGCAAAACGTTTTCCCCCGCTTAGGGCAGACTGAAATAGCATGAGAGGCATCACCACAGTAGAAACATAACCTATTGCGCTTTCGAAACTCATGACGCTGTGCCCCAGACACCACTCCATCACACTGCATGGGCTCAGAAGCTGGCTCACAAGGCAACACCACTCCACGCATACTTCTCCGCTCACGCAAACGTCTGTCAATTTGAATCGCTAATGACATAGAATCATTGAGACCAGAGGGGACAGGGAATCCCACCATAACATCCTTTACATTATCCGACAGACCCTTCCGGAAAAGGGCCGCCAAAGCGTCATCATTCCATTTGGTCAGGACTGCCCACCTACGGAATCTCTGACAGTATAACTCAGCGTCATCAAGCCCTGATTTAATGCCAACAAGGCTTTTTCAGCTTGATCAGTGACATTAGGCTCATCGTACAATAACCCCAAAGCCTGAAAAAACGCATCAACATCACTCAAAACAGGATCCCCAGGTATCAGGGAAAAAGCCCAATCCTGAGGATCGCCGCGCAGGAGAGAGATGATAATTTGAACCTGCTGCGCTGCGTTTCCTGAGGACTTAGATTTTAAGGCAAAAAACAATTTACAATTATTTTTGAAATTCTGAAACTTAGCTCGATCCCCTAAAAACAAATCTGGCATGGGGATCCTAGGTTCCACAACAGGCAACCCAGCAAGATAGATAGCAATACTCCGAACCTCAGTGGCAAGCTGATCCACACGGCCAGACAACTGTGCAAACTCCATTGGGAGAAAAGATCCTCCCCAGCACCCAGAGATACAGAGGGAAAAAAAAAAAAAATGCAACAAACAGAAAAATATCTCTGACAACTCTGACAACCTTTTTTCTATCACAATATTTTTTCCCTTCTGTGAGTACCATACAATTTTCAATTTTTAGGCCGGTGATACTGTTATGTTTCGGTAGCTGAGGAGTGCAGGTAAAAAAGGCAATACACCAGAGCAGTTGGAATCTATGGGATTGCAGTACCCTGACTAACCACCACAACTAGAGGTAGCTGTGGAGCGTTCCTACGTTGGTCCTAGACGCCTCGTCACAGCCTGAGAAACTAACTACACCTAAAGATAGAAATAGGAAAGCTATCTGCCCCGGAGCAGAACCCCAAAGATAATAGAAAGCCCCCAAACATGTAATGGCGGTTAGACAAGAGGAAATACTGACACAGAAAGAAAATAGAATGAGCAAACGCTGGGGCCCAAACTATCTAAATAGAAAAGGACAGGAAGGGTACTTACTGCAATCCCAGAAAACCCTGAAAAACACCAACTCTACTAATTTCAAAATCACCTGAGATCACACGACCTCTACCACCTAAATTAGCTCTCTGGTGTAACAAAATCAAAACAGCAGCCACTGAAAAAACTGGAAAAAACAAAAGAACAAAACTCAGTGGCTGAACTAAACTGAGAAGGCAGAAGCCCCCGGAGGGGACCCAGAAGGCCCCCAAAGAAGTGCAGGACAAAATGCAAAAATATAGCAAACACACAAAAGAAGAAAAATTCTTATCTGGTAGCAGGAGATGCAGACACGACACAGCAGGCTACAAGGGAAACTGGAATGAAGGATTCAGACCAGAACAATTGATCACCGGCAACCCTGATGGGAAAATGACTCCCTTATATAAGACCAGTCAGTAACACCTGATTCCCAGTCCTCACAATCTTCACTAGTACCGCTTGTAACCACCAGAGGGAGCCTCTGCTCAGAACTCATCTCAAACCCATTCACAACAATCCTCCGACACAAAGGGATTTTTGGGAGCGCTTACCTGGTGCATCGTTACCCCTTGGAGTGGTCTACTGGCTGCTGTTTTTGCTGCTGCATCGGCCATTGCGTTTCCTTTACTCACCTGATCAGTGCGTCTGGTATGTGCTTTAACTTTTATGACAGCTACCTCTTTTGGTAATTGTAATGCATCAATTAACTGCTGGACTGCGTCAGCATTTTTAATGGGATGTCCTGCTGCCGTCAGGAATCCTCTAGATTTCCATATTGGACCAAAACCATGAGCTATACCGAATGCGTATCTAGAATCTGTGTAGATGTTAACAATTCTACCTTCAGCTATCTTACAGGCCTCGGTCAGAGCCTTAAGTTCAGCCTCCTGGGCTGACTGATGTGGGAGCATTGGTTCTGCCTTGATTACCGCATTCAGGGAGACAATGGCATACCCAGTGTGGAAGGTATCTGAGTCATCTTGATGGCGAGATCCATCTACAAAAAATTCAAAATCAGCATTAGGTCTTTCAGTTTCAAACACTGTGGGTAGGCCTGCTGTTTCCTGTGCCATAAGCTGAACACAATCATGAGGAATCTCCTCTCTTGGATCTTCCTTGTACAATACCGTACCTGACCCCTCCTTTAGATCCGAGAGAGGTAACAATGTGGCAGGATTAAGTGTGGTACATCTCTGCAAAGAAACATTTGGAGGCATTAAAAGTGCACATTGCAATCGAAGGTGACGTGCAGCTGAAAGATGTGCCGGCTGCACCTGGTTCAGTATGGTGTATACATCATGAGGTGTAAGTACTGTAAGTTGGTGATCAAGAACAATGTCTGATGATTTGTGGAGCAATAGTCCTACAGCATGTAATGCTCGTACACAGGACGGGGCACCTCTAGCCACTGCATCTAGTCTTCCACTGAAATAGGCTACTGGCCTTTGATTGTCACCATGTAACTGGGTCAATACCCCTGCTGCGTGTCCCTGCTGTTCGTGGAGATACAGGGTGAATGGTAGTTCATAGTTGGGGGTTCCTAGCGCTGGAGCTGCCACAATCCTGTTTTTGAGAGAATAAAAACAGTCTATACCTTCAGGAGTTAGTTTAAAAGGCACCATGGTGATACAGTCATAGAGAGGTTGCATGAGGATTGACACAGCATGTATCCACTGTCTGCAGTAGGAAACCAGTCCAAGAAATGTCCTAAGAGCGGCAACATTAACAGGAATAGGAAAATTCTGTACAGCTTCTTTGCGAGCGCTGGTCAGATGTCGCGCCCCCGGTGTAATGCAATGTCCCAAAAAGATAACTGAAGATTTACAAAATTGAAGTTTATCCTTTGACGCTTTACATCCAGCTTGGTACAGAAACAACATGAGTGATATTGTTGCAGTGTGACACTGTTTCCTGGAGGGGGCACAAATCAGTAAATCATCAACATATTGCAGAACAACTACTTTTGGCATTTTCCATTTTTCCAGTATCTCTTGCAGACTGGCAGTATACATAGTGGGTGAATTCTGGGCACCCTGGGGCAATACTGTCCAAGTATACTGATTCCCTTGAAATGTAAAAGCAAACAAATACTGGCATTCAGGGTGCAATGGGACACTAAAAAATGCGTTTGCCAAGTCAATCACTGAAAAACAAAGAGCACTAGCCGGGATCTGAGACAGAAGGGTGTGAGGATTTGGAACAACTGGTGTGAGGAGCTCTGTAGCTTTGTTCACTAGCTGGAGATCATGGACCATTCTGTACGCTGCTGGCTGCCCCGGTGCTGTTTTCTTTTTAACTGGGAACAGAGGGGTGTTACAAGGGGACTGGGTCTTAACTAAAACACCACTTGCTACCAGTTTCTGTACCTGCTGAGCTATAGCCGACTCTTGAGCCGAACTAAGAGGATACTGTCTCTGTTGGGGCAGGATTGCACCTGGCTTTAATTTGACCATGACTGGCTGCACCCTTAATCTGCCCACATCTGTTTTATCTGAAGCCCAGAAATCATGCGGTATCACACTTTCTAACATTGAAGGAAATTCATTTGTGTCCTCTATACTAGCAACGTCTAGTGACATGATTTTACAAAGAGTGCTTGGCTTCAATCCTGGTGTCATAGTGACAGTCCCATCAGGATGATACTCAATATGTGCTAGCAATTGAGACAATACATCACATCCTAAAAGATTACATTGACCCCGTGGTGATACCATTAACTGTGTGTGTACAGTGGTTCCTTGAATTTGCAGGGAATCTTTTTAGTGACGGGGAGCAGGATAGATGGAGAGTTGTAAGGAGTCGCTATAACATGGTGGGAGAAATCACTTTTCCCAAATGGCCAGTCCTCTTCTGTAATTACTGAATTGTCTGCCCCGTGTCCACTTGGAACTCAACCTCATGTCCCCCTGGTAGGTTCACCTGCACTGTGCAATTAGGAGTGGGGGGTAAGGAGACAAGGGGGTTCATGTGCAAGCTACCATTATCCTATGGGAGCGGCCCTAATTGGTCTTGGGGGTCTCTTGCAGGCGGGTCATTTGGATATGGATTAGTTGGACAGGCCGGATATGGATTAGTTCTGCAATCTCTCCTGAAATGTCCTGGTTTCCTGCACCCGTAGCACAATTTCTGTCCATCTCCTGGCACACGTCTCCCCTCCCTATTGTTTGCAGGATGAGTACCTACAGCATGTAACCTTGCGCCTCTCTTTGCTTGCGCTAAATCATGTTGTGCCCCCTGTGCTATTCTGGCTAGATCCTCTGCTTTAACTGACCTCCAATCTGGTCTACTTACTTTCACCTTTTCTGCCACTTCCTTTTTCAACCCATTCATATATGCACTTGCCAGTATCCTCTCACTAGTCTTGTTTTCTAGGACAAAACCCATTTCTACCCAAGTTTTTCTTAGGGCCCAGAAATAATCTTTTGGCTCCTCTTCCTTTCCCTGAACTCTGTCTTCTAGTGTAACCTCCTTCTCTGCCTGTCTATCTTTACATGCTTTTTTCAACGCTTCTGTAAACAGAACCCCTGCTGCTGCGTCATTGACTTCTGCATTATCAGGTCCGGTCCTACCAACATAACACTTGTATGTCTCATCTATCAGTCTATCGTATCTGGCTTCATCTGCCAATTTCCCTTTCATAAGTGCTTCCAGATCCTGTCTAATTGCTTTATACGTATCCTGTATTGTAGCTAACATTCTAGCAAATCCCATTGGTGACTGTGAATGGTCCGGGAGTTGCGTTATTAGAGCCAACTGCTCTGAAGGGCTCCATGGTCTGTATAACACTGCTGTCCGGGGGGCGCCTGGAGCTGGTCCATCCCCCTCGCCTCCCGCAGCACCCGGGGTACCAGGTACCATTACTGTCCTCATTGGAAATAGATTGGCCGGGGGGGTCTGGGTCCACCACAACCTACACAGACATCTACCGTCAGGGGATTTTGCTGTCCACACCTGGGACAGACCCAACAGTTCGGTCCGTGGGAAGTCAGTGGGAAAGTCTGATACTGGGGTGGAGGTAACGTAGGGGGCAAACAGGAGAGTAAGTCAATCATCTCTGTTTTTGTCAGTCTGTAATGTCCGTCTCCTAATTCTTCAGTCTTTCCCTCTAAGTAATCACACGCACTCATCCACAGGTTCACTGTTTTCAACAGTCCTTTGTCTCTCAACCATCCATGATGTGAGTTAAAGAACCTTTTCCATTTATCACTGTTCAATTCTCCGTTTTCATTCATGCCTGCTTTACACAATACTTTGTCAATGCCTACCAACGCTTGCTTTCCCTCTCTGCTTACCACTAAATCTTTGGCAGTAATGCCTTCCTTGGCATTTTGGTTCCCCATTTTTGTATCCCCTCACCTAGAAGACATTCTCCTGTCACTTAGACAATTCTGTCACCAAGACTCTGTCACCAAGACAATTCCGTCACTTAGACAATGGGCCACAAAGGTTTCTGAACCATTCCGCTGCTTGCTTGCCAAGATTTGTATGCTAACCAAATAAACAATCCGATCACACAAACACCAAGAAAAACCACACCACAATCATTGGATCCATACTGTCATTTTTCAAAGGAGGAAAGGCAGGACTGACAATTAATCTGAGGGTCTACTGGTTCAAAGGAACCTTGAGCCAGGAACACCTGTGAATTACCTGGAAAGCCGACCGCTCGGGGAGGAGGGAGTCCACTATACAGTGATATCGATTTTTAGGTAGAATATAATATTCTTACCTCAGCGCTGTATGTATATCACCAACAGAGAGCTCCGCTCATCCCACGTCTCCGGATCGGTCGGACTTTCTCAGAGTAGATTAACTCAAGGTCCCTGTTCGGGCGCCAGCTGTCGTCACTGCTTGTCTCGTTAACCCTTTCCTCCTCGGAATGTGGTACCAGAGAGAATAAGACACAGACACAGAGTATGCGTCAATAAACTCTGCCCTTTATTGCTGGATACGGGATTTATATACATCCCTGAAGCAGGAAGCGGAATTACCATATATGGCGGTTAATACAACTTATCACTAAACACGTAGAATACTGATTTTAACCGAAAACTCCATTCTTGCCCTTGTCTCCCAGAACTACTCAGGCGGGCGGGGGTGTATTGACTAAAATGAGGAACATCTTATCTTGACTTCTGGTACTCATCAGCCTGTCTAAAAGAAAACAAGGCCTCTGAATTAAAAGAAAAATGCTGGTTCAGCTCTAACACTGTATATGAAAGGCTGTAAAGTCAATACATTGTTTGAAAAGCAGAAAAACAGCAACAATAACATGGTGTATGGTGATATTCTTCCTCTTCATAACAAAAACTGGAAACCAGAATGAAACCTGAAAAGTCTTTTTTTTAGTCTATGTTAGGCTTTGATGATAATTTAGGGATCTGTTCCTATACAGCATCCAGTGGGTGGCCTTCATTCAGATTTCTTGGTGAACCAACCTGCTAATATTGAACTATTTCCTTGAGTACATTGCATCGCTATCTACAGTATACTGGTAGTCGGATGATTCACAATAAAAGACTAACACATTTTCTCTGCTACTTTGAGAACCCGTTTTTTCTTCAGTGAAAACACACAATTCCTGTTTCTATGAAAAGTTTCTTTAGATTTGTTGTTCGAGCTAAACAATAATGACTTTTCAAAATCATTTTACTTTCCATTTGGTCTTCAGTTCATCATGGATAAAAGCACCCAGTGCACTATGGAGAAAAGCAACAGCATCTCTACAGTCAGGAACGTGTTCATTCCTGGACTCCTTCAAGTCTTGATAGAAGAATCCTTTTAAAGCCGGGATCACACTAGCGTATATCATCTATCATCCGATGCGATGTACTAATGACTCTCGGCTCAAGCTATGCTGCGAGCGTGAGCCTAGTGTCAGTGCTCTGTGCTCCCATCCTCTCGCATGAGAGCATCGCAGGTATGGAGAAAGTAATTCCTCCGTCTCCTCCATTGCCTGTCTCGGCATATATCGCACTACTGCATTGGGATGACATTCAAGTGCAGTCCGATGTTTCACTCGCACCCATAGACTTGTATCTGTGCGAGTGAGCCGAGTCCCACTGCCAATCGCAGCATGGTGCATTTGTTTTCTTATTCTAAAACGGCATGAGAAAATAATCTCTGATGTGCACAGCTCCATAGTGTAACACTGGGCCGAGTGGTATTCAATACAATATTAGAAGGCACTCGGCCGTATTATACGCTCATGTGACCCCGGCCTTACTATGTGTAACTTCAAACTCTTAAGTTCTAGCCACTTTGTAGTATTAATGCGCAGATGCAGGACCCTTGACGTGATATCTGTGGTAGCTTATATATTACACACTGGGGAATTTATTTCAAGCTAAGGGCTCCCACACACCTGAGTATACATCGGACGAGTGCTATGCGATGTTTTATCGGATAGCACTCGGACCAATGTTATTCTAGATTTTTTATGTTTTTTTTTTTTACACTTTTTGTTAGTCCCTGTAGGGGATTTGAACACTTGGTTGCCTGTACTATACAGTACAATACTGCAGAGTTGCAATCTGTATAATTATTGGTCTCAGAAAAAGTCCAGGTACAGACAAAGCTTCGTAGGAGTTACACAATAATAAACATAAAGGGTTTTTGGGGGTGCTGAAGGGCTCTGAAGTGATGGCCACCATGTTGGAAGCCTTTTAAATGGTGCTGTCTTGCTTAAAAGTGGCATTTAAAAGGTCAGACTAATGCAGTTGGACTAATTAGTTATACAGCAGTAGTTATAACAAAATAAAAATTATTAAAGCACAAATACCTATATGCTACTGCTGAAGAATGAATGGCAGACCATTCGGAGAGAGTACTAAAAAACAAGTGCTAGAAAAAATGAATCTAAAAATATATATACACGTGACAAGAGGGTAGACAAATATAATCTTTATTAAATTTAATATAATGACATATAAAAATGGAGTATACAACAATTATGAAGACACTGCCAACAAGGAGTGTATAAAGCCACAGCACTATAAATCTTTCAAAATAATTTTTCATGAGACCAAAATTTCATATTTAGGGAAAAACAGTGATTTTAATATAGAAACATCATTTGCATATTTAAGGGACTAACAATACTAGTGTAACAAGTGAAAATATGTGGGTGTTTAAATAAATAATTATATTTAGTGAAGACTGCAAATTGAGTCTATAACCATAAATAACCAAAAAATGTGCAAATAGCAAATATCAAATTAAGGTGCAGAGTGCAATTGACAAATCAATCAGAACAGTGTACAATGACCCTAAAAATACACATGCCAGGATATACCCAGAAATAGAGGCTCCAAAATCAAAGAAAGTTATAATACCTAATGTCAGTTGTGGCGTGGCACTTCTCCAACGCACGTTTCGGAAAGGAGTTGATGGACAATGTAAGGCTTAATTTGCTCTATGGTATTGCTGCAGGGAAATTAAACACCTATTACCAGTATTCCTCATAGATTAGTCCCGCAAGTCCCCACAACTGACTGACACATCTAATAATCCTCTAATTATATATTTGCATTATTTATTTTACTTATACAGAGCCATTAATTCCATAGCACTTTACAAACAATTATCATCACTGTCCCAATGGGGATCACGATCTAATTTCCCTATCAGTATGTCTTTGGAGTGTGGGTGGAAAACCGGAGAACCCGGAGGAAACCCACGAAAACGCGGGGAGAACACACAAACTCCTTGCAGATGTTGTCCTTGATGTTTGAACCCAGGACCGCAGTGCTGCAAATTGGGGAACCCTTCCAACTAAAAGCTGAGACTATCCTATAAGCAGGAAAAATCCATTCTCACAGCTTTTTAACCTTTATCAAATACTCCAGGGTATCACATTTTGCTGCTATCATTAACCTTCAATATAGAAACTGAAGTAATAGGTAAAAAAGTGGAGCAAGAAAACAAGTGTCGAGACCCTCTCTTTGTTTGGAGACCTGGCATTGCTCCATTTACATTTCGCAGACACAATGCCATATATGAAGGTGGTGAACTGAGAACGATGTATATCTAAACTACGAGGGCGCGAATGAAGCTTTGTAATGGTGCACATGAACGCTCTCTTTAAAGCTTCATACATGCATGGAGAACCATGTTGGGCCAGGAAAGGCTTTATCAACTAAAATAGAGTCTGGAGCTAAGTGGCATAAGGCAGAAGAAAACACTTTGAAATCATTTCATGCTTCTAAGAAATCTTTAACAAAGACCTGAAAAAAGGAAAGGAGGTTTTTTGTCCATGACTCTCTTTTGTGGTCACCAGTGTCATCATCCCGAACCTTCCTAGGACAAGGATTGTAAGTGCTACTTACAAGTCAATAGCTAGACGTGATAACATGCATTACCCAGCTACTCATGTACTCGTCTCTCTTGGTAGTCAAGCACGCTGACCTTCTGGGAAGCAGTAATGCTTCAAAGCATTTTGAAACAAACACTACCATGAACGGGAGAAGAAAGATAAAAGGAGCGCCGGAGATGTTCATATGAAATATTATTAATAAATAGGTGACATTGTTCTGCTGTCATTCTACACTGTAGTGCTCTTGTATAGGGCTGAACGCTTTGTGATATATGTTTCAGTAGACATTAGCTCTTATACCATTAGAAATGGGTATGAATGGAGAGGGGAGCACTTCAGATAGAAAAGCCAATGCAATATGTATTATAGAAAGCAAGAATTTATCTATGAGTGGGGTTTCATGAAATGCCTTTCCATTGTTCATACATGCATAATGGAAGGCAATGATATAGTAAATTTTTATAGTAATGCGAAGTATTTATCCCAAAAAATATATGTACATTTATATTAAAAAGAATGAGGTGAGCCTTGTATCTATGTCCTATGATCAAAGGCTATTGTACAGTTATATAAAGAGCTTTCTACTTCATCTCTTTGTCGGCTGTAATATGGAATATTCAGATTCATGTACATTCACTGTAGTTCTTAATCCATGTCTAAACAGGATTACATCAGAAGCTGCTGGAGCCGGAGGAATCTAAGTGTGCTTAGTTAGACGCTATATAAATATTCCTCAGATGTCACTCTGTATCTGAGTGTTCAATATTTTGAAGAATGTCCTTGTACATGTGCAAACCAAGGGTGTTGCCAGGGTCTTAAATTGAATCTTTCTCCATATTTAAATTTTCTAAACTATTAATATGGGCATACAGGTTAGATTATGTCCACATGGTTAGTAATCGGCAGCGGTTTGAACGCAGCACACGTCCACTGCGTCCAAAACGCAGCCGGCTTTTGAACGCAGGTGAATCCGCATGTGTTCATTGAACCGTGTGGAGTTACTGCTTCCAATACATTGGACAGTTGAAATTTTTCTTGCTGAGACTTGCGTTTCCGCAAGATAAATTGACATGTTTCGGTCTGGAAAGACGCACTGCATGTCCTTCTCCGCAGGGAAGCCGCAGGTGTCGGAGTACTATGCTGTAATATCTGGCTGCTGCTGGTTGGACGCTGCGGATGTACGCAGCGTCCAACCCACAGCGTTTAATGACCATGGGAACATACCCTTATAGACTGTTGAAAAAAGTGTTATCACGATGTGACTGTCTTTGGTAAGGAAAGGGGACCTCAAAGTGTCCCTGGAACTGGGACGCTAACTATCCATGTCCCGGGAGTACTCTTGAAGGTAGAGAGTCCTGAGTCTCTGACCTTAGTATGCTCCTGTTAAACCCTGATCTGTCCCCTCCCCAACCCCATGAGGTTTGGGACAGAAATATAAGGCAAACAAGACACAAAAACAAAACAGGGATAACAAAAAGCAACAAACATACAAACACTCACCAAAGGTAAAGAGGGAAGGATAGGAATGTGACAATGAGGACAGTATACACCCAAAAACAGCACGCAACAATCTCCAGTAGCAACAATAAAACTCCTGTTCAGCACAGCATCTCCACGGAGCTAGGAAGCAAAGTTTTCACTGGCAAGGCAGAGAAAGTCTGCCCAGGTTTTATGGGGAGAGGTAATGACCAGGTCAGAGGATCTGAAATGGAGCTGCAAGTTTCTGACCTGCATAGAAAGGGTCATTAACTTCTTCAGTCCCAATGGAAACCAAATCCATTTAATATGGGACACATACACCCAGGCTAAATGGAAGATCCATGATTCACAATAAGTAGTGATCTTCTAACCCCAGATCTCCCAAGAGGATGTGACACACTCATGACCAGTCCTACCTGTACCCATATCAGATGTATTTTTGTTGAAAAATGATCTTTTATCAGTTATGTAAATTTCCTCTTCCAGACTATGGGAGGACCCTGCCTGGAAGAGAATGCTGCCTTTGCACTTCATCTCCATATATCTCGCCTCCCATCAGCCACACTGTGTCCTTTTGACATCAGCCACTTGAGAAGACATAGCATGCGTGCGCTTTTCTCTTCTCTCTTTTCCACTGCAGTCTTCCATGCCACCCTTCTATGGTCACAGGCATCAAATGTCACCAGCACAGGTGCCGTACCCAATGTTCTCCAGTGCGCTTTTAATCAGATTGTTGAATACCTGCGCAGAAGGCCCCTGATGCTTGTGCCCATAGGATGGCCGATGTCACAGGGACAGTGTGATGCTGATGGGAGATATTGAGATGAAATTTGTATGCAGCGTTATCTTCCAAGCAACGTCCTGCCCATTGCTTGAAAGAGGTAATTTACATAAACTGATAAATTATAATTTCTAAATGAAAAGGCATTTGATTTGCTCTCTCCCTATCTCCTAAATAGTTATAGTGCATGAAAGTTACATGAGGTACTTAGATGACATAATTTTGATTAAAAAAAAGTAAAATCCAGAAAAATGCTTCAGGGGTGATGAAGTGGGAGACATTCTCCACACTTGGTGGACATGCCCCATAGTGAAATCTCTTTGGAAGGATATAGTTAAATTAATTAACATTGTCCTGAAAATGGAACTACTCCTTCCACCAATGGTACTTCTTTTAGGTGATAGGTCAATCAATGCCAATGGTAAGACGTGTCGGCTTATAGATTATATTACCATGGCAACTAGAAACCACATAGCTGGGCAATGGAAAACCAATACTTTATCGATAGCCCAGGTGAAAAGACGGATAAATTTAATTATGCTATATGAAAAAATAGAAGCCACCAGATCCGACTCTCTTGAAATCTTCCGAGGTTTTTGGGACCCATGGATCCAGACTCAGACCGATGGCGACTTTTCCAGAATAATGTCACTGTCTGTATAAATTAAAACATGGATACTACTAATTGATGGCTGGGACTTGCATCCTACACGAATTATAGAGTACAGTCATGGCCAAAAGTTTTGAGAATGACACAAATAATTTTTACAAAGTCTACTGCTTCACTTTTTCTAATGGCAATTTGCATATACTCCAGGATGTTATAAAGAGTGATCAGCTTAACAGCAATTACTTGCAAAGTCAATATTTGGCTAGAAAATGAACTTTATCCCCCAAAACACATTTCAACATCATTGCAGCCATGCCTTAAAAGGACCAGCTAACCTCTTTTCAGTGATTGCTCCAGTAACATATGTGTGGGTGTTGATGAGGACATGGCTGAAGATCAATCTGTCATGATTAAGTAAGAATGACACCACTGGACACTTTAAAAGGAGGCTGGTGCTTGACATCATTGTTTCTCTTCTGTTAACCATGGTTATCTCTAAAGAAACACGTGCAGTCATCATTGCAATGCACAAAAATGGCCTAACAGGGAAGAGTATCGCAGCTAGAAAGATTGCACCTCAGTCAACAATCTATCACATCATCAAGAACTTCAAGGAGAGAGGTTCCATTGTTGCCAAAAAGGCTCCAGGGCGCCCAAGAAAGATCAGCAAGCGCCAGGACCGTCTCTTAAAAGTGTTTCAGCTGCGGGATCGGGCTACCAGCAGTGCAGAGCTTGCTCAGGAATGGCAGCAGGCAGGTGTGAGTGCATCTGCACGCACTGTGAGGCGGAGACTCTTGGAGCAAGGCCTGGTCTCAAGGAGGGCAGCAAAGAAGCCACTTCTCTCCAGAAAAAAACATCATGGACAGACTGATATTCTGCAAAAGGTACAGGCAGTGGACTGCTGAGGACTGGGGTAAAGTTATTTTCTCTGATGAATCCCCTTTTCGATTGTTTGGGACATCAGGAAAACACCTCATTCGGAGAAGACAAGGTGAGCGCTACCACCAGTCTTGTCTCATGCCAACTGTTAAGCATCCTGAAACCATTCATGTGTGGGGTTGCTTCTCAGCCAAGGGAATCGGCTCTCTCACAGTCTTGCCTAAAAACACAGCCATGAATAAAGAATGGTACCAGAATGTCCTCCAAGAGCAACTTCTCCCAACCCTCCAAGAGCAGTTTGGCAATCAACAATGCTTTTTCCAGCATGATGGAGCACCTTGCCATAAGACAAAGGTGATAACTAAATGGCTCAGGGAACAAAACATAGAGATTTTGGGTCCATAGCCTGGAAACTCCCCAGATCTTAATCCCATTGAGAACTTGTGGTCAATCATCAAGAGACCGGTGGACAAACAAAAACCTAAAAATTCTGACAAAATGAAAGCATTGATTGTGCAAGAATGGACTGCTATCAGTCAGGATTTGGTCCAGAAGTTGATTGAGAGCATGCCAGGGAGAATTGCAGAGGTCCTGAAGAAGAAGGGTCAACACTGCAAATATTGACTTGCTGCATTAACTCATTCTAACTGTCAATATAAGCTTTTGTTACTCATATGTTTGCAATTATATTTCTGTTTGTGATAAAAACATCTGTCAAACACACATAAAAACCAGAGGGCAGCAGATCATGTGAAAATATAATATTTGTGTCATTCTCAAAACTTTTGGCCATGACTGTACGTCAACAGAACCCCCAAAGTTATCACCCAAGGTTTTACATTCCTTTCCTTTTTTTTTGTTTTGTCTTGTTTATTTTTTCCTTTTCTTTTATTATTAATACAATGCAGCTGATGTTATACGAATGTGTATTTGTTCTTTCCAGCTAAAATTAACAAGTCAAGGATATTGTATTAATATTATTTACACTGATATACTTCCCCTGAGAGGGGATCCTTGTACTTCATATTGTTATTCATGTTATTCTGATAATATATGCAACAAAATTGTTGAAACTAAAAAAAAAAGTAAAAACCATCCTACCGCATCAAGGTGACCCAATTCGGGACGGTCCTAACCTCTAATATTAAAACCTTACCATATGTCAAGTGATGTAATGTGAATAAGGGCCGAGCAGTACTGACACCCGGCTAATGGACACCCAGCCATGGGGAGCTATATGAATGTAATATCCAGCTCAAAGAAAAGGGAGGTCACATCCTTATTTACGTCATTTGACAAGTACCCTATTTTATTTTCATGCACTAGTGCTATTTATTTATTTACTGCAGGGTATTTGCTTATTTTGTTTTCATCTTATGTTTTGTCTGTTTAGTGGCCAGTGTGAACATGCGCTTACACTGTGCAGGTACACCGACTTATATTACAGTTCGTCTCTAGGTTTTTGCTTCAGACTTCTAATAGGAACCTGAAGCTTTACTCTGGTTTCCTTTTAAATCCTAAAGGCCAAAAACTGAAAAAAAAGATATAGTAACGATGATGCAGAACTTATACCTCTCATTCTGTATATTCATGGTGGCTTGAAGATGCGCCAATTGCTTGACTCATGCTAAATGGTCGTCATTGCATATTAAAGTGTGTAGGTGGGAAGCTGATTGATTCTCTCTGTAAAACACTGATGATCTCATTTGTCATTTGTTCTTAAATATGTACTCATGTTTCAGGTTGTGGCAGAACAAAAATCCTACTCCCTTTATAATATTCTTCTATTACATATTCAATGGTGCGTTGAACTTTGCACATAAAAGAAAACAGAATAATTCCAATATGTAGTATCTAATTATTTTTATGAGTTCTATTGCTGTCATGCATATGGTGAAATTGTGTTATGATAGAAGATGTCTATTAAAATCACAGTTTAGAAAGGACAAAAAAGAAAGTTTAGCAGTGCTGCAGACCATCGTGTTCCCCAAAGCATTGTCACGGTTAGAAAGTCAAGGGTGGCTGCTGATTCATCTCCTCCATTTCTTAAAGCAACCCTCCAGCTCTGAACCTAAATGTCACTATATATGTCCCATTTATGGTCCTGGACACCTGGTGCCCATTATTGTGCACCTGCTGCCACCATACTCCACTTATAAATGGCCACCGTAAAGTCACAAGGAGCGCTGTGAACAATTCTGGACCGCACCTTCCCTGTTTTCCCATTGGTGTGAAGTGGACCAGCCCAGATGAAAGTGGCATTGTGTCCGTTCTGCAATAAAGGACTATGGAGGCATGGTTCAGACTTCCATTAGTGCTCCCTATGTCTCATAGAATCATAGAATGGCAGAGTTGGAAGGGACTTCCTGGGCCTTCTGGTCCAACCCCCTGCTCAAAGCAGGATTCTCTAAATCATCCCAGACAGATGTCTGTCCAGCCTCTGTTTGAAGACTTCCATTGAAGGAGAACTCACCACCTCTCGTGGCAGCCTGTTCCACTCACTGATCACCCTGTCAAAAATTTTTTTCTAATATCTAATCTGTGTCTCCTCCCATTCAGTTTCATCCCATTGCTTCTAGACTTTCCTTGTGCAAATGAGAATAAAGATGATCCTTCTACAATGTGAGAGCCCGTCAGATATTTGTAAACAGCTATTTTGGAGAAGAAGAAGCCATTTTGGAGAAGAAGAAGACAGGCTAGTGGCCTTCTCATACCTCAAAACTTTCCAAGAAAAACACGAGGGACAGATCATGTGACACTCTATGGCAAAAATTTAGCCCACAACCCCCAGTCACACCCATTTATCATTTAATTCTCGCCTGGCCACCTAAAGAAAATATTAGAAAGTAATGTATGAATATTGTAAAAGAAGTAAAACCTTCAAAAATGTCAACATTTTTTTTCACCATTTTATCCCACTTTGAATTTTTTTCCCTTATTTCAGTATATGGTATAGAAAAATGGATGGTGTTATTAAAAGCTACTACTCATCCGGCAAAAAAACAAGCCCTCATTCGAACAAAAAAAAATGTACAGCTCTTGAAAGAAGATGAAGGAAAAATGTAAATCGTGAAAACAAAAATTGGCTGCGGATCCATGGAGGTTAAAGGGGTTAGCCAAGCATTTGATGTGACAAACATGAGCACACACTCTGTGACAAAGTGAGCACGCATTCTGTGACAAAGTGAGCATGCACTCTGTGACAAAGTGAGAACACACTCTGTGACAAAGTGAGAACACACTCTGTGACAAAGCGAGCACGCACTCTGTGACAAAGTGAGCACACACTGTGACAAAGTGAGCACACACTCTGTGACAAAGTGAGCACACACTCTGACAAAAGTGATATATGGTAACACAATAGCACCAACCATCACATATATGTATACCTAAATGACGCCAAACAAATCACAACTGAGATGATAGTGTGTATATGTATACATACATATATATACGTCGGACAATACGGGAAAAACTGCAAATGCAAAGCAGAAAAAGGAAAAGAACTAGCAGTCCAAGAATCCCATAAAATCAACTTTATTAAATATAATGTAAAACATTAAACAATCAAAGGTGCATGGTACATGTAAGGGCTGATAAACATAGTGTCGTCAGCACATAAAAGCCACTAGGGGACAGGGACCCATCTACCCACCTATTACATCCCAGCTATATTAATGCCATATCTGCTTAATAAGCACAAATTATGAACAACCATATTGAAATCACTCAAATATACAATGACATGACATGAATGGTAAACACTATACCTGGTAGAGTGAGGCAGAAAGGGACCAACGACCCACCCCGACGCGCGTTTCGGAGACTCCTGCTCCTTCAGGGGGCCTAATGGGACAGTATCTAGGACCACTTTTTATATAGTGTGCACCGGAAAAAGATAATAGCACCGCCCAGCAAAAAACACAATATCAGCTGGAGACCAGCGCACTAATGGTGGTGCACATATGTAAGCAATGATTACCTCAGGATGAAAGGACGCCATGTATACCCATAGA
>JARQOD010000005.1:480257991-480381252 GCA_033576555.1 Oophaga sylvatica
GATAGGGTGGGCAGCAGTGTGAGCAGCCTCTTCTTACCTCAGCACCTCTAGTATCTCCATTGTTAGATCAGATAGATAGGGTGGGCAGCAGTGTGAGCAGCCTCTTCTTACCTCAGCATCTCTAGTATCTCCATTGTTAGATCAGATAGATAGGGTGGGCAGCAGTGTGAGCAGCCTCTTCTTACCTCAGCACCTCTAGTATCTCCATTGTTAGATCAGATAGATAGGGTGGGCAGCAGTGTGAGCAGCCTCTTCTTACCTCAGCATCTCTAGTATCTCCATTGTTAGATCAGATAGATAGGGTGGGCAGCAGTGTGAGCAGCCTCTTCTTACCTCAGCGCCTCTAGTAGCTCCATTGTTAGATCAGATAGATAGGGTGGGCAGCAGTGTGAGCAGTCTCTTCTTACCTCAGCACCTCTAGTATCTTCATTGTTAGATCAGATAGATAGGGTGGGCAGCAGTGTGAGCAGCCTCTTCTTACATCAGCACCTCTAGTATCTCCAGTGTTAGATCAGATAGATAGGGTGGGCAGCAGTGTAAGCAGCCACTTTTTACATTAGGGCCCCTGGTATCTCCAGTATTAGATGAGAAAGACAGTGTAGACAGCAGTTTGATCATCTTTTTACCTACGCACCAGTGTTATCTCCAGTATTAGATCAGATAGACAGGGAGGACAGTATTGTGAGCAGTCTCTTCTTAACTAAGCACCCTTGGTATCTAAAGTAGTAGATCAGATAGACAGGGTGGACAGCAGCGTGAACACCCTCATCTTACTTCATCGCCTCTGGGATCTCCAGTAGTATTGGATTAGAATGACGGTGCACAGAAGTGTGAATGGCATCTTCTTACCTCTGCACCCCTATTATTTCCGGTATTAAATCAGATACACAGGGAGGACAGCAGTGTGAGCAACCTCTTCTTACCGCTTCTTCAATGGAATCTTCATTAGAATCGGAACGGAATGACAGGGTGGACAACAGTGTAAGCAGTCTTTTCTTACATCAGACTTTGGTATCTCCAGTATATCAAGCTTTGATGATTGCAGAGATGCTTTTTCATCTTAAATCAATTTATAGAAAAAATCCCACTAAGACTAAGATTCAACAGGTGCAATGACACATAAAACAATAACCAGTGTCAGGAGTAATTATTTCAGTTTGATGAATACTTTTTTATATTTGTCAATTTGTATTCTGCTCCTTTGTCCAATAGTTCTAATAATATCAGAAAAGAGCATTTTTTTTAATAAAGTATCTTTATTGAAGTTTTCCAACAATTTTTACACGAACATATTACTCGTTTTGGGTAAACAAGGAAAATTAAGAACAACTGGGAAGGGGGGAATGTGACATGGAAAGGGAAAGACCAAATTAAATTAAAAACAAAAAATCCCATTAAAAAGGGGGACAAAACATAAGAAAAGAGCATTTTACCACTTTTCACCTCCTTCCTGTATTACCGTATCTCAATAAATTTTATTATAGTCTAGGAAAACAATTGAACATATGGCAATATGGCAATGTAATTCTTGGCTATATCCTCTCTGCTAGTGGTCTTTTAAAAGCGTTGCCTGAGACTTTACAAGCTGCTGATGTTATCCTCAAATCCCAAATTAGATTTTGTAATAATAATACTTTTTTTTAATAACCATTAAGTCTTCTGGCTTATTTAAAGCATTCAAAATGTGCTAAAAAAGCCATACACCATAAACAGGTCAAAATTACCATAAGTGCTACTAAGAAATTACTGAGAAAATCAGACTTTCTTCTCCTGTATGGTTTATACTGTGTAACCTTGAATAATGTCTAAAGGAAGCTGAATTATCCTTCTCTGATCCATGGAATATAAATTAAAGAGCGAGTATTAATCACAAGATCAAGGCCTTTTGATGATACCGTTACAGACAAGATTTAAGCAGCATTTGGCTTTGGGATTTGTAAATGGCAATAAAAGTCATATTATTTAATAAGCTGTGTATATTATGGCAGCAGTAAAAAGAAAGGATTTACTCTAAGAAGGGCAAGGTTCTGTCGTACTTTATACATTCAACATGGCCCCCAAGCCTAAGCATTGTTGAAAGACACTATGAAAACAAGCACCGTAACTTTCATTTGTGTTTTTTCTCTATCAGTGATTCGTTTTCTATAGATGAAGTTTATTAATTGTAGATTGAAAGTTCTGCAATTATTTAAAAGGACTGTCCAGGACTGCGATTGTAGGGATTTCACAACCAACACCTTCACACTCAGCTGAAATTCAATCTGGAAACAGCTGGAACTACGCAATATAGTGGGTGGAATTCAGCAGCCCATACACATCGCTTATCGGCCGCTGCTGAGTACTGCGATAAATATTCCATGCAAGTGACTTGAATGAGAGAGAGAGTGCAGTACTCGCCAGTGACAGCTAAGCAATGCACTGGGCTGCTGAATTTCACCTCGTTCATCGCTTAGTTCTGTCCACTGCCGGAGCGAATTTCCGCTGATCAATAAAGGGTGCTGTGTGTCGGCCCCTCACCGAAGCCCATATTGATGACTTATCCTATGGATGGATAAGTCATCAATACGTCAGTCCTGGACAACTCCTGAAAACCTGCCCACCTCACTAACAGCTTTGTCATATCGCTCTTATTTTATACTACCCTAATTGGCGAATGAAGTGTTTCAGATCTTGTGCAGGTAGATAGAATCATGCCCTACAGACAGAAAAGTTACTATAAACGGTCTTAGAGGAACGTGTTCTATTAACACCTCTGACTTTTAGTTAGAATTGGCCCTTGTTGATTAATAAAGTACAATAATGCAGTAATTTTTCATACTGTCGGTGCATTGAATGTCTTTGCACTTTAATTAGAAATAGGCTGAAGAATTTTGATCTACCGTATATACTCGAGTATAAGCTGACCTGAGTATAAGCCGACCCCCCTAATTTTGCCACAAAAAACTGGGAAAACTTATCGACTCGAGTATAAGCCTAGGGTGGAAAATGAGATTATGCCCCATATGCTGCCCCATGTATTATGCCCCTATAGATGCTCCATAGATTGTGCCCCCATAGATTATTCCCCCATAGATGCTCCATAGTATAGGCCCTTTTATGCTGCCGCAGCTGCTGCAACAAAAAAAAAAGACATACTCACCTCTCGTCGCTGGGGGCCAGGTGCCGGTGTCCTGAGCAGGCGGGGACACCGGCGCGCTATGGGGGACAGGTGCCGGTGTCACCGCTCGCTCAGGGCCCCGGAACCTGCAATATTTACCTGTCACCCGTTCCGCCGCTGTCTTCCGGGTCCTCCAGCAGTGAATGATCAGGCAGAGGGCGCGGCACGCAGTAACCACGTCATCGCGCCCTCTGCCTGAACATCGCAGCAAGAGGACCCAAGGACACAGCGGCGGAACGGGACAGGTAAATATCGCTTATACTCACCCTTCCGCCGGCGCGTCTCTGCCCTGCTCTTCTCCCGCTGTCTCCTGCGCCAGTGTTCAGCCATCAGGTGGTACCGCTCATTAAAGTCATGAATATGTGCATATTCATGACTTTAATGAGCGGTACCACCTGACCGCTGAACACTGGCGCTGGAGACCGTGAGAAACTAGAGCAGGGGGGCTGCAGAGACCGCGCCGGCGGAGGGGTGAGTATATAGAACAGCTGCGCTCTGCCTCCCCCCTGTATATGACTCGAGTATAAGCCGAGAGGGGGACTTTCAGCCCTAAAAAATGGGCTGAAAATCTCGGCTTATATTCGAGTATATACGGTACGTAGGAAGTGTATTGGATGGAAACATTGGGGCAAGACTACTTTTTGCCCAAATGTAATGATGGTGGAAGCTCATGGATTGCTTCCAGACCCCCCAAGGGTTAAATGTGTTTATGTACTAATATGTGGTACAGGTAGCATATCCCCATGGGCTGCAGTTAGCTGGGAAAGGGTTAACTGTAGTGACCAACCCAGATAGGAGGGGGGAAACTGAGTGTTAGAGTCAGAGGCAGAAAGTGACAGTCAGTTAATGAAGGCAGGAGTGCATATGCAGCAGGGATAGTAGGCTGCTAAGGGAAAACACGAGCTCAATATTCGGGACAGCAGATTGCCGTAAATACCTTTTGTGTGATTCCATCTAATGCCCAAGGGAACCTTGAGGTGGACGTCGGGGGCCAAGGGCACACTCAGCTGGCGAAGCTAGATTGAAAGATGGACTCAGACTACATGTGGCGGAATGTATCGCAATCCAGAAATGCTGCTAGAGGTGAGGAAAGCCAGAAAGGGGATATGCCACCCATCCCGAGAACCAGGGCTAAAGTTGTATCCGGTACCTGTGGGAAAGAGGACAACCTTATCCTTTAAACCTGTTTGTCAATATTGTACAGACTGCCATTCTCTCAGTAAAAGTTTGGTTTTTATGAAACACGTGTCTCCTGGACTGTTTGCTGCCCAGGTTCCAGAAAAAGGATTCCTGGACTCAGAACAGGACTGCTGGCCACAAGTGAGTGGAGAGCACCATATACACAGCAGCACACAAGGACTGAGACACCCTTTGTCTGTAGGATGCCAGAGCGTGTGGGGACCAGAGCTCGCCCACGACTACCTCGCTTGGGCATTTTCACATGAACAATTACAATGAGTAATACCAGGACTACTCGAATACTCTATAGTGAGAAGAGTTTGGTCAGGATTTCATGGTTTTATGGTTTAAAGAAGACACTTTTCCATTGACTTCAACCTATAACCTAATATGTAACCAAATAAACAAAAAAAAATGAAGCAGATGCTAATTGCCCCATATTAGGGAAAAAATCCTTCCACTCTAAATATTGAAATCAGACAAGTCCCTGGATCAATGTCCCATCACAGAATCTAGTAACCATAATGTGTAATATTTATCAAGATCCATACAGGCCCTCCTTGAATGTTTGTAGTGAATCAACCATTACAACATCATGTGACAGAGAATTCTATAGTCTCACTGCTCTTACAGTAAGGAATCGCCATCTGTGATTATGGTTAAACTTTCTTTCCTTTAGATGTACAAGATACCAGCTGGCCACGTCGTAGGACTAGACGTAAAAAGATCATTAGACGGATCTCTGTACAGTCCCCTCATACACTGCTCAAAAAAATAAAGGGAACACTTAAACAACACAATGTAACTCCATGTCAATCACACTTCTGTGAAATCAACCTGTCCAGTTATGGAGCAACACCGATTGTATCAATTTCTCCTACTGTTGTGCAATGTAACAGACAGCAGGCAGAAATTATATGCAATTAGCAAGACAACCCCTAGAAAGGAGAGGGTTCTGCAGGGGGCAACCACAGACCATTTCTCTGTTCTCATCCTTTTTGGCTGCTGTTTTGGTCACTTTTGCATTGTGTCATTGCTGTCACCCCTGGAGGTATTGAACAGTAGCATGAGGCGGTGTCTGCAGCTCATCCAGAATGGGACATCAATGTGAGCTGTGGCAATAAGGGTAGCTGTATCTGTCAGCACAGTGGCCAGAGCATGGAGCAGATACCAGGAGGCAGGCCAATACACCAGGAGACATGGAGAGGGGTCGTGGGAGGGCAACAACCCTGCAGCAGGACCGTTACCTCCTCCTTTGTGCAAAGGAGGAAAAGGAAAAGTTCCAAACCCCTGCAAAATGACCGCAGCAGCCCACTAACACCCATGTGTCTGCTCAAACTGTCAGAAACAGACTCCATGCGGCTGGTATGAAGGCCCGCATTCACAAGTGGGTGTTGTGCTTACAGCCCAACATCGTGCAGGGCAATTGGCATTTTCCAGACAACACCAACATTGGCAGATTCGACATTGGTGCCCTGTCTTCTTCAAAAATTAGAGCAGGTTCACACTGAGTACATGTCACAGATGTGACAGAGTCTGGAGATTCCATGGAGAACATTCTGCTGCCTGCAACATCCTCCAGAATGACCCGTTAGGCAGTGGGTCAGTAATGGTGTGGGGGGGCATTTGAAGGGCCGCACAGCCCTCCATGCGCTAGCCAGAGGTACCCTGACTGCCATTAGGAACCAGGATGACATCCTCAGACCCATTGAGAGACCATATGCATGCAAAGGTGGTGCCTGGGTTGCTTCTGATACATGACAATGCTAGGCCTCATGTGGCTGAAGTGTGCAGTTACTGCATGATGAAGGCATTGATGCTCTGGACTGGCCTGCAGGTTCCCCAGACCTGAATCCAATCTAGCACATCTGGGACAATATGTCTCATTCTATCCACCAACGCCACTGGGTTATGCCACGTTGCACCACAAACTGTCCAGAAGTTGACTGATGCTTTAATCCAGGTCTGGGAGGAGATCCCTCAGGAAAACATCTGATTCCTCATCAGGAACATGCCCAGGCCTTGTAGGGAGGTCATACAGGCACGTGGAGGCCATACACCCTACTGAGCATCATTTCCTTGAGGCATTTCCACTAAAGTTGGATCAGCCTGTAATTTCATTTTCCACTTGTATTTTGAGTATTCTAAATCCAGACATCCATAGGATGTTAATTTTGATTTACATTGATAATTTTTATGTTTTATTGTTCTCAACTCATTCCAGCATGTAATGAATAAAAATTTGCTACTGGAATATTTCATTCAGTGATATCTAGGATGTTGTATTTTAGTGTTCCCTTTATGTTTTTGAGCAGTACATATTTGTACATTGTAATAAGATCACCACTAAGCCTTTGCTTTTCCAATCTGAATAACCCTAAGTTTAAAAAACCTATCTTTGGTATTGCAGTTCAGCTATTCCCTTAATGACCTTGGTCGCTCTTCTCCATGCTGTCAGATTCTACATCTCCTTCTCCATGCGAGTGGTGGTGGTGTATCCTCCTCCCGGCCCTTGTCATCAGTTCCTGGATCACTTTGCCACCTGGCTTCCACACTTTCTCTCCTGTGACATCCCCTCCCTCAACATTGGTGATTTCAACATCCCCATTGCTTTTCCCCTCTCCCCATCTGCTTCTCACCCTTTATCTCTAACCTCCTCTTTCGGCCTCTCGCAGCATACTAACTCCCCAACGCATGAAGACGGAAACTCCCTCGACTTGGTCTTCTCCCGGCTTTGCTCAGTGGATGATTTCACAAACTCCCCTTTCCCGCTCTCTGACCACAACCTTCTTTCATTCTCAATCAAGAACTGCCTCAGGTCACCCCGACTTTCCATACTTATAGAAACATACAGGCCATTAACACCAAGAAACTTATGGAGAACTTGTAGTCATCATTGGCCCCTATCTCTTCCCTCTCATGTCCAGATTCTGCACTGAAGCATTACAACTAAATCCTGCAAAGTTCCCTGGATGAAATTGCACCTCTTATACATAGAACAATATGACACAGATGGCGACAACCCTGGCACACGCTGCAAACACGTTTCCTGCAGCTGTGCTCCAGGTGCGCCAAACGTCTGTGGAGAAAATCTAATCTACCCGAAGATTTAATCGATTATAAGTTTATGCTTAAAATATACAACTCTGCCCTTCACCTCTCCAAACAAACCTATTTCAACAACCCTCATCACCTCACTATCCAATAACCCTAAACGTCTCTTTGACACTTTTCATTCCCTACTCAACCCAAAAGTGCAGGCCCCAACCACAAATCTGCGCTGACGAACTGGCCAACTATTTCAAAGAAAAAATTGACCATATCCGACAGGTAATTATTTCCCAATCCCCTCATACCATGCACTGTCCTCCCTCCCCCACTGCATCTAGCTTACTCTCTGACTTTGAACCAGTCACAGAAGAAGAAGTAATCACACTCCTTGCATCTTATCGCCCTACTACTTGCACCAGTGACCCCATTCCATCACATCACCTCCAGTCCCTTTTCCCTGCTGTCACCTCTCACTTAACAAAAATATTCAACTTCTCTCTTTTGGTATCTTTCCCTCCTCATTTAAGCAAGCCATCATACATCCATTACTTTAAAAAAATCCCTCGACCAAAATTGTGCCGCTAACTGTAGACCTGTCTCTAATCTTCCCTTTATTTCTAAACTCCTGGAACGCCTGGTCCACACCCGTCTTATCTGCTATCTCTCAGATAACTTTCGACCCTCTTCAATCTGGTTTCCGCTCTTTACACTCTACTGAAACTGCCCTCACTAAAGTCTCTAATGATCTACTAACTGCTAAATTTAATGGTCACTACTCCATGCTAATTCTCTTGGATCTCTCCGCAGCATTCAACACTGTGGATCATCAGCTCCTCCTCACTATCCTACACTCCATTTGCCTCAAGGACACCGTTCTCTCCTGGTTCTCCTCCTATCTCTCTGACCTTTCCTTCACTGTATCTTTTGCTGGTTCCTCCTCCTCTCATCTTCCCCTTACTGTTGGGGTTCCTCAATGATCAGTCCTAGGCCCCCTCCTCTTCCCTTTGTATACCGCTCCTATTGGACAAACAATCAGTAGATTTGGTTTCCAGTACCATCTCTATGCTGATGACACCCAATTATACACTTCTCCTGATATCATGCCTGCCTTTTTAGAAAACACCAGTGATTGTCTTACTGCTCTCTAACATCATGTCCTCCCTCTGTCTGAAACTGAACCTGTCAAAAACCGAACTCCTCGTGTTTCCTCCCTCTACAGTCATGGCCAAAAGTTTTGAGAATGACACAAATATTAATTTTTACAAAGTCTACTACTTCACTTTTTCTAATGGCAATTTGCATATACTCCAGAATGTTATAAAGAGTGATCAGCTTAACAGCAATTACTTGCAAAGTCAATATTTGGCTAGAAAATGAACTTTATCCCCCAAAACACATTTCAACATCATTGCAGCCCTGCCTTAAAAGGACCAGCTAACCTCTTTTCAGTGATTGCTCCATTAACACAGGTGTGGGTGTTGATGAGGACATGGCTGGAGATCAATCTGTCATGATTAAGTAAGAATGACACCACTGGACACTTTAAAAGGAGGCTGGTGCTTGGCATCATTGTTTCTCTTCTGTTAACCATGGTTATCTCTAAAGAAACACGTGCAGTCATCATTGCAATGCACAAAAATGGCCTAACAGGGAAGAGTATCGCAGCTAGAAAGATTGCACCTCAGTCAACAATCTATCGCATCATCAAGAACTTCAAGGAGAGAGGTTCCATTGTTGCCAAAGAGGCTTCAGGGCGCCCAAGAAAGACCAGCAAGCGCCAGGACCGTCTCTTAAAAGTGTTTCAGCTGCGGGATCGGGCTACCAGCAGTGCAGACCTTGCTCAGGAATGGCAGCAGGCAGGTGTGAGTGCATCTGCACGCACTGTGAGGCGGAGACTCTTGGAGCAAGGCCTGGTCTCAAGGAGGGCAGCAAAGAAGCCACTTCTCTCCAGAAAAAACATCATGGACAGACTGATATTCTGCAAAAGGTACAGGCAGTGGACTGCTGAGGACTGGGGTAAAGTTATTTTCTCTGATGAATCCCCTTTTCGATTGTTTGGAACATCACGAAAACGCCTCATTCGGAGAAGACAAGGTGAGCGCTATCACCAGTCTTGTCTCATGCCAACTGTTAAGCATCCTGAAACCATTCATGTGTGGGGTTGCTTCTCAGTCAAGGGAATCGGCTCTCTCACAGTCTTGCCTAAAAACACAGCCATGAATAAAGAATGGTACCAGAATGTCCTCCAAGAGCAACTTCTCCCAACCCTCCAAGAGCAGTTTGGCGATCAACAATGCCTTTTCCAGCATGATGGAGCACCTTGCCATAAAGCAAAGGTGATAACTAAATGGCTCAGGGAACAAAACATAGAGATTTTGGGTCCATGGCCTGGAAACTCCCCAGATCTTAATCCCATTGAGAACTTGTGGTCAATCATCAAGAGACGGGTGGACAAACAAAAACCTAAAAATTCTGACAAAATGAAAGCATTGATTGTGCAAGAATGGACTGCTATCAGTCAGGATTTGGTCCAGAAGTTGATTGAGAGCATGCCAGGGAGAATTGCAGAGGTCCTGAAGAAGAAGGGTCAACACTGCAAATATTGACTTGCTGCATTAACGCATTCTAACTGTCAATATAAGCTTTTGTTACTCATATGTTTGCAATTATTATATTTCTGTCTGTGATAAAAACATCTGTCAAACACACGTAAAAACCAGAGGGCAGCAGATCATGTGAAAATATAATATTTGTGTCATTCTCAAAACTTTTGGCCATGACTGTACTAACCCACCTTTGCCAGACATTGCCATCTCCGTGTGCGGTTCCACCATTACTCCCCAGCAACATGCCCACTGTCTTGGGGTCATACTTGATTCTGAGCTTTCATTCACCCCCCACATCCGATCACTGGCTCGCTCTTGTTATCTCCACCTCAAAAACATTTCTAGAATTCAACTTTTTCTTACTTTTGACTCTGCAAAAACTCTTACTGTTTCTCTTATTCATTCTCGTCTGGACTATTGTAACTCTCTACTAATCGGTCTCTCTCTTACCAAACTCCCTTCTCCAATCTGTCTTGAATGCTGCAGCCTGGATCATATTCCTCACCAATCGTTATACCGATGCCTCTACCTTGTGCCAGTCATTACACTGGTTACCCATCCGCTCCAGAATCCAGTACAAACTTATTACCTTCACCCACAAAGCACTCTATGGCTCAGCACCACCCTACATCTCCTCCCTTGTCTCAGCTTACCCCCGTGCCCTCCTTTCTGCTAATGACCTGAGGTTAACATCCTCAAGTAATCAGAACCTCCCACTCCCATCTCCAAGACTTTTCACGTGCTGCGCCAATTCTTTGGAATGCACTACCCAGGTTAATACAATTAATCCCCAATCCCCATAGTTTTAAGCGAGCCCTAAAAACGCATTTGTTCAGACTGGCCTGCAACTTCAAAGCATTAACCTAACTATCCCTGTGTGGCCCATTCAAAATTTTTTTTTACCATAATCAGGTTCATCGCATCATGTTCTTACACGCTTTATGCATTTAATAGCCCTCTGTGTCTGTACTCTTACATACTTTGGCTGTTAACTGGTTAATGCAGCATTACAGGAACACCCGATTTGTACTCTGACTGGTCCAAACAATGAAAGCAATTACCATCTACCTTTTGTGTCTCCCCTTTTTCCTCATAGATTGTAAGCTTGCGAGCAGGGCCCTCATTCCTCTTGGTATCTACTTTGATCTGTGTTTATTGTTAAACTGTAATGTCTATTGTCTGTACAAGTCCCCTCTATAATGTAAAGTGCTGCGGAATATGTTGGCACTATAGAAATAAAATTATTATTATTCTCTGCACCCACTCAGGTTCTGCTATGTCCTTCTTGTACCCTGAAAGCCAAAATTGTACACCGTATTCTAAATGTGGCTGCACTAGTGACTTGTATAGAGGCAAAATTATTTTCTTGTCATGGGCATCTATGTATGCTTTTTTTAACCCCTTTACGACCAATGATGCATATATATGTCATAGGTTGTGTACCTGCATTCCATGCGGGCTCCTGACCAGATCCCAAAAAATGTAGACTCTACGGGTCTTGGAAAAATCGCGCCATTTTTTTCACCACTTAAAAAAGAACCTATACATGTTTGTTTTCTGTGGACTTGTAATGACCTGGAGAATCATAATAGCAGGTCAATTTTAGCATTTAGTTTTCATGGTAAAAAAAAATAAAATTTGGAATTGCACTTTTTTTGCAACATCACTGTACTTTGAATTTTTCCCACTTTCTAGTACATGATATGGTAAAACCAATGGTGTGGTTCAAAAGTACAACTCGTCCCGCAAAAACAAGCCCTCACACGGCCATATTTACCAAAAAACAAAAAAGGTATGGCTCTGGGAAGTAGGGGAGCAAAAAACAGAAACGCATAAAATGGAAAACCCCAAGGTCGTGAAGGGGTTAATGCATTCTATGATTTTTTTTGCATTGGCATCAGCTGCCTGGCACGGGTCACTAAAGTTGAGTTTGCCGTCTACCCACACATCTAAGTCTTTTTCAGTGACAGTTTTACCCAGTGATTTACAATTTTGTATATATTTTATTTCCTCTGCCCAAAGCGAATAACCACAGTTTTGATTTTTTTTTGTCCTACAATCCACCAATTTTCCAATTTCCTTATTAACCTTTGTCACTTTTCTCTGCACCTGGTCTAATTCAGCTATGTCCTTTTTATATACTGGAGTCCAAAATTTTACCCAGTATTCCAAGTGTGTCTGAAATGGTGATATTCATAGAGAAAACACTATGTTCTTGTCATGAGCATCTACATCTCTTTTATTGCATTCCATGATTTTAGTTGGCTTGTCAGCAGCTGCCTGACACTGGTCACTAATATCCCCAAGTCTTTTTTAATGACAGTTTTTACCCAGTGTTGTGTTATCAAGTACTTGTTCTACATTTTATCTCTTTTACTTAAGTGCTTGATCTTAAATTTATTTTGTTAAACATCAATTGCTAAGTGTCAAGTATAGTGTACAGTTCCTATAGCGTCTTGTGCTTGGGTGCGAGGAAAACACAGGAGACATAGGTTGAAATGAAATGACTTGTATTACTTCATACAAGCATGCTGAAAAGTTCACACAGTTTGCAGGAACAGCGACAGGAGACACAGCAGGCCAGAGTAACTTCAAGCACTACAGTAAATCTCCAAAGCAGGTTCAGGATCTCTTCTCTGTACCGTAATTCCTCTGCAAACATGGATTCACCAAACAGCAGGTTTCCAGAGTCCAAAAGTGTTCTAAGGTTCCTCAGTAGGGAATAGCTGGAGTACAAGTCCAAGGCTTCCAGGAGTCAGGTCACAGACTGACTGAGGCTTGATTCAGGAGCACTGATTGTTCAGCTGAGGCTGCTTAAGAAGCAAGAGGGAAGAATCAGGGCGGGAACATGAAAACTGGAAACTCCATATTAACTGAGGGCAAGAGCTGCAGAAAGACAGAAAGCAAAATGGCCGACGGAAAACTGAGTTTCAAGGAACATGTCAAAAGAGACAAAGAACCTTACATTACTCCCCCCTTAGGGACAACCTCCGGATGACCTCAGACCAGGCTTGTCAGGGTACCTCTGATGAAACTGACGGAGCAGGCGAGGAGCATTTACATTATTGACTGGTTCCCATGAGTTGTCCTCCACTGGGTAGCCCTGCCATTTAATCAAATATTGCAACTGATTTCTGTACAACCTGGAATCTAGAATCCTTTCCACCATAAATTCTTCCTGACCATCGACCAGCACTGGGTCAGGGCAAGGAGAAGAACGTCCAGGAAACGTATTGGGTGTTGCAGCCTTTAGTAGGGATACATGAAAGACAGGGTGGATTCTCATAGTTCTGGGCAGTTGAAGACGACAAGCAACAGCACTTATAATCTTATTGATCTTATAAGGTCCAATGTACTTATGTCCCAATTTAGACGATGGAATCTTTAATTTAAGATTTCTGGTTGACAGCCAGACCAAATCTCCTACCTTGAAAGCTGGTGCAGGTTTACAAAATTTATCTGCTGCTTTCTTGTACCTTTCCTGAGCCAATTCTAGATTTTCCTTTAGAAGATCCATATTCTTTTGTAAAGAAGTGATTCTTTCAGCCACTGCCGGCAAGGGCGTATCTATGGGAAATCGAGGAAGAATGTTAGGATGATAACCTAGATTGGAGTAAAAAGGAGACTGCTTAGTGGAGGCGCTCTGAGAGTTGTTATAAGAGAACTCAGCCAGTGGAAGTAGATCCACCCAATCATCCTGTAGGTGGCAGATAAAACAGCGGAGATACTGCTCCAGGGTCTGATTGGTTCGTTCTGTCTGTCCATTAGTCTGGGGATGAAAAGCAGAAGAAAGGTTTACTTTAATGTCCAATGCTGCACAGAAATTTTGCCAAAACCTTGAAGTGAATTGCACCCCTCGATCCGAAATGACCTCATCCGGTACTCCATGTAAGCGAAACACATTCTTAATCATCAAGTCTGATGTCTGTTTTGCAGTGGGTAAGCAGACACAAGGGATAAAATGAGCTGCCTTTGTTAGACGGTCAACCACCACTAGAATGGTGTTCTTGCCTTGAGAGGTTGGTAACTCCACAATGAAGTCCATAGAAATGGATCCCCACGGGCGGGACGGGGTGGGAAGAGGTTGCAACAGACCAGTTGGTGAGGAGCGAGGTGTTTTGCATCTTGCACAGACTTCACATGAAGTGACATAGTTTAAGACATCTTTCCTGTAAGTGGGCCACCAAAAGAAACGAGAAAGAAATTCTTGTGTCTTTAGAATTCCCCTATGCCCGGCTATCTTGGAATCGTGGATGAGTTGCAATACTCTCAATCTGACTGTTTCAGGTATATAGAAACGCCGAGAGAACAAAAGCAGTCCAAGGTCAATGTGGAAAAAATAGAAACAAACTTTATTATTGTACATGGATAAAAGCACTACACAACAGGTGGACCCTGAATGTGTCACAATACACCGTAAAAAATTATTATATACAGCAAGGGAAGCCGCATGTGGTAAAAGTGGATATAATAGACCTCAACTCACATATAGCAAGCTAATATTCACAAAAGTGTGATACATAAGTATGTATACAGAGGTGGATAATAGATGGTGATATAATACATACCACAGAAGTCACTTGTGTGACACCACACCAGCTGCCCTTGCCGCCCCAACGCGCGTTTCGGAGGGTCTCCTTCCTTCCTTCTTCAGGGGGCCGCTCTGAGAGTTGTTATAAGAGAACTCAGCCAGTGGAAGTAGATCCACCCAATCATCCTGTAGGTGGCGGATAAAACAGCGGAGATACTGCTCCAGGGTCTGATTGGTTCGTTCTGTCTGTCCATTAGTCTGGGGATGAAAAGCAGAAGAAAGGTTTACTTTAATGTCCAATGCTGCACAGAAATTTTGCCAAAACCTTGAAGTGAATTGCACCCCTCGATCCGAAAAGACCTCATCCGGTACTCCATGTAAGCGAAACACATTCTTAATCATCAAGTCTGATGTCTGTTTTGCAGTGGGTAAGCCGACACAAGGATAAAATGAGCTGCCTTTGTTAGACGGTCAACCACCATTAGAATGGTGTTCTTCCCTTGAGAGGTTGGTAACTCCACAATGAAGTCCATAGAAATGGATCCCCACGGGCGGGACGGGTTGGGAAGAGGTTGCAACAGACCAGTTGGTGAGGAGCGAGGTGTTTTGCATCTTGCACAGACTTCACATGAAGTGACATAGTTTAAGACATCTTTCCTGTAAGTGGGCCACCAAAAGAAACGAGAAAGAAATTCTTGTGTCTTTAGAATTCCCCTATGCCCGGCTATCTTGGAATCGTGGATGAGTTGCAATACTCTCAATCTGACTGTTTCAGGTATATACAGACGTTGTCCCTGAATCCACACACCATTCTTAAAGACAAGACTTACGTCCCTTGGGGGTTGAGCCAACAAAGAACCCGCATGGTATGCTTCCTTGATGTCCTTAAGTAGGTCTTGATTATGAATCACTCCCAGGAATCTAGAGTCAGGAAGAATAGTCTTAGGAGGAGTAAGTGGACGTGTCTCTGCTGAATGAATCCTAGAGAGTGCATCAGCCTTTCCATTGCGCGATCCTGGTCTATAAGAAATGACAAAATTAAATTGGTTTAGGAAAAGATTCCAGCGAGCCTGGCGAGGAGTCAGGCACTTAGCCGATCTGATAAATTCAAGGTTACGATGGTCTGTCAGGACGACTATTTGCTGTGCAGCTCCCTGAAGAAGGTGTCTCCATTCCTTGAAGGCGGCAATAATGGCCAACAATTCTCTATTGCCCACATCGTAGTTCCTCTCAGCCGAAGACAACTGCTGGGAAAAGAAGGCACAGGGATGCAAGACATTCTTCTCACCTGTTCTCTGAGAGAGTATAGCTCCAACGGCACAGTCTGAAGCATCCACCTCTATTATGAAGGCAAGCTCGGGGTTGGGATGTACTAAGATAGGTGCGGTGGTAAATTTATCCTTTAAACAGGAAAATGCTTCCTGAGCTTGCGGGGTCCAGGAGAACCTAGACTGTTTCCGGGTAAGTTGGGTGATAGGTGACACTACCTCAGAAAAATTCTTAATGATCTTTTAAGGCAGAGGTGCTGGAAGGAGAAGAGGAAAGGAGAAAAAAAAAAAAAAAATAGTGTTTACCTGTGGTAACACTCCAGAGTAAAATTTTAAGGGAATGCGCTCACCTGGAATGGTTGTGAGAAGTCACAACCATTGTCATCACATAAGGTATTAAACGGACATCTGATATCCACAGTCACAGCAGACACGGCTTTCCCAGACCCAGCAGACACTAAACATTGGCTCCTGAATCTTGTCAAGTATAGTGTACAGTTCCTATAGCGTCTTGTGCTTGGGTGCGAGGAAAACACAGGAGACATAGGTTGAAATGAAATGACTTGTATTACTTCATACAAGCATGCTGAAAAGTTCACACAGTTTGCAGGAACAGCGACAGGAGACACAGCAGGCCAGAGTAACTTCAAGCACTACAGTAAATCTCCAAAGCAGGTTCAGGATCTCTTCTCTGTACCGTAATTCCTCTGCAAACATGGATTCACCAAACAGCAGGTTTCCAGAGTCCAAAAGTGTTCCAAGGTTCCTCAGTAGGGAATAGCTGGAGTACAAGTCCAAGGCTTCCAGGAGTCAGGTCACAGACTGACTGAGGCTTGATTCAGGAGCACTGATTGTTCAGCTGAGGCTGCTTAAGAAGCAAGAGGGAAGAATCAGGGCGGGAACATGAAAACTGGAAACTCCATATTAACTGAGGGCAAGAGCTGCAGAAAGACAGAAAGCAAAATGGCCGACGGAAAACTGAGTTTCAAGGAACATGTCAAAAGAGACAAAGAACCTTACACTAAGATGCTGTAGAAACGTGTGGAACTCGAATCACTGTGGCCTCTGGGCGCCAATTCCCTACTCTGCAAATAAAAAAATGCTGCTTTAATTTGTTATGAAGTCCTAAATAAGGGAAGACTGAAAAAAACCCATGAATACAATCATTTTTTTCTTCATATGAAGTGGATGAACCAGTGTTGATGCTAGGTTATGCAGCAATTTTCATTGTGATACTCTAAGGTAGCATCTCTTACAATACTTTAAAAGATTTTGCCTCGGACTTCACAAGAAGAATCTAATTCCCACTGAAAGGATGGTGTAAGAATTGTTATGTTTTGGTGCTGTTTTGTACCTCAGAGCTTTGACACCTCAGCATTATAACACCCACTATGACTTCTTCATTGTACCCGATTGTGCTTGAGGATAATGTGATACCATCTCCAAGAAGATTGAAGCTCAGCTGAAAGTGGTCCTCAAACACACCAATAAATCCACCAAATATTTGAAAAAGAAGTGTTCTTGAATTGCTAAGTCAATGCTTAACTCTAAGTCCCATCAAAATGCTGAAGGAGAAGGTCGAAACGGGCTGTGCATTTGCGAACACTTATATTTCGCATGTCTCCATGGAGAAGTAGAAAAAGTCTCTCCTGGCCTATGTCAGAGACTGGTAACCAGCAATAAGAAACCCAAGTTAAGAATAATTTCTGCTAATTGGGAGAACTTCGCTTTTACCTGTATAAAAATGAAATATTTGTGTGTAGATAGTGAAAAAAATATATATACGGTACATGGACCTTACATTTTTTGCATGATATCTATATATGACAGAAGTAATATGAAGCCATGAACATGTCAATATAGTCATTTTTAGTTTTTGAGGTAACATTTTTTTTTTTATGAAGCCAGACCTTTGAACATGTGGAGGACAGACACAAAGAAAAAGCCGCAACATCATTAATGTTTTGTAAAACTTCTTTAAAGGTCAAAGACTGTAATTTGTACATCATTGCACATTATTCTATGCCGAAATGCTATTTTAAAATAAATGCCCTAAACATCTCTAGTGCTAAGATTACAGGAGGCAAAATCTCTTGACTAAGGGTTGCACATAAATGATCTCTTATGAAGAGATGTATAATGAAAATGTGCCCAAAAGCTGCTCCAGGGAGTATTAAGGTCCATCAACGGGAGAACACATAGCAGAGCAACTTGGGAGGTAACAAATAGCAGCATTTCCAAGATAACATAATGCAATAAAAATGACTCTAATCAAAGAGGAAGACATTACTAAACCGCACTGCAAAACTAATGTTCTGAATGTTCTTATATGATGATTGCTGAAAGGTAAGAGTCAAAAAAGAATATTCTACTTAGGATATTTAGGTTATTTCAGGTGTGCATCATGCATCTCCATAGAGTACAGGTTTAATTGCAGTGGTTGTTAACACCTAAAAAGTTCAAGTTATATTACAATTAATTATGTTTTTCAACCTGACAATTGAAAAATAGTCCCAGTACTCTACTGGAGTGAGTAAGTGTTAATTATAGTTTGCATAGCTCAAGTTGATCTGTTCACATGTATTGGTTTCTGTTTCTCTCTGAAGCCCAGAAGAGTGTATTGTGCTCTACTAGCCCACACACAAAAAAAGGAAATCTGGAATACACATAATAGGCGCCTTTATTAGTCAAGACTTATTACAAAATAGATCATAATGGATCCACTGTAGATCCTGCAAAAATTTAAACCATAGTACCAGTGGGAACAGAGCCTAAAAATAAGCATATTTAAGGCAGCTGTCTCATATTGGAGCATATTTTTTTTTCCGGCTCTATTTGGGTCACCTATTTTTTTGTAAACAAGTCATGTTAGATTTGTAGTATTATTAGCCTTTTTATTCTTTACTGCTAAGGTAAAAACTCCATCTATGGGGAAAACACCAAGGGACAATTCATCAAGATTGGCATAGTGCATGTTTGTACAACTAGAGCCGTGAAAATAAAAAAAAAATGTTATTTTAGCCCCAATTTTTTATTTTTGCAAGGTAACAGGAGAAAATGGAACCCAAAATCTTCTGCGCAATTTCTCCTGAGTACGCAGATACCCCATACGTGAGGTTAAACTACTGATTCGGCACACGACAAGGCTCAGAAAAGGAGCAGTGACTTCTTTTCAGAGGTGCACAAAACTATGTCCGTCGTTACTTTTATGCACACCTAAAAAGACAGACACTACCGGATCAAAGGCTGGATGGCGTCCACGGTGACTCCATCTGCCTCATTATGGGATACTTATGCTGGAGGTTTCGTCTGAATAACATATTTCAGAGATTTACACGGAAACCCCGGTGTAAGCACTCAGCATAGAACATAGGATAAATGTGAGCCCAGCCTTACTGTGCTTTGGGAGGCAGAATGAACAAATCGTGTGCTGGACTGGTTTGAGGGTGCAGTGTCATTGGCAGAGCTGCTAAGGTGCCAGAACAGCAGAATCTCCCATAAGAGACCCCATTTTACAAACTACACCTCTCAATGAATTCATATAGGGATGCAGTTATTGTATTGACACCACAGGTGGGTCACAGAATTTTATACCATTGGGATGTGAAGAATAAAATAATTACTTTTTTACCACCAAAATTTTGTTCTAGCCCCAGATTTAACATTTCACACTGGGAAATGGGTACCAAAATGTATCCCACTATTTCTGCTGAATGTAGAAATACCCTGTATGTGGCTGTACAGTACTGCTTAGCCATACGGCGAGACTCTAGAGGGATGGAGCGCTATTTGCCTCCTGGAGCACAGATTTTCCTAGAATAGTTTGCAGACTCCTAAGTGCTAGAAGAGCAGAATTAGCCTACAAGTGACCCCATTTTGGAAATAATACCCCTTTGGGAATTTATCTACAGGTGTAGTGATGATTTTGACTCCATGGGTGTTTTCCAGAAACAAGCAGTAGTGGATGTTGCTGAGTGAAAATTGCAAACTGCTGTTGAAGTGACCAGTACATTGTAGTGACCAGTACATTGTGCCCAGCTCATGCTTCTGGAGACATGCACCCACAAATTAGGCGGGTTCTGGCTGCTACAGAAATGTCAAACATGTGGATGCTAAAAGTGGTTTAGGCACACTGTGGGACTTAGAAGATAGAGGGGCATTTGGATTTGGGAGTGTAGAATTCACTGGATTTCTTTTGGGCAAGTAGCCATTTTGGTTTTCAAGAGCCGTTGTACTACTAGCAGTAACGTGGAAGCTCCCTATATTTCCATTGACAGATGACTGACTTGAGTGGGGATTTGCTATTTTTGTGGATTGTGTTGAAGCTTTTGTTAGGAACATTTTACATAACATTTGGGATCACTTATCCTGCGATCTACGCTGAGCACGTACATCGGGGTTTCCACCTAAATCTCCAAGTGACGTGATTCAGATAAAACCACAGAGAGATCCATACACTATAATGAGGCAGCAGAATTACTTTGGACTCCGTTTGGCCTCTGTTCAGCGGTTTCCTTCTTTACAGAGGTGCACAAAACTGTGGCCGTCGGCACTTCAATGAACACCTAAAAAGACGGACACCGTCGGATCATAGGCCAGTTAGAGTCCACAGTGACTTCATCTGCCTCATTATAGGGAATCTTCCGCCAAGATTTTCGTCTGAATCACGTATTTCAGTGATTTACACAGAAACCCCAGTGTAAGCTCTCTGCGCAGTGAACCCAGCCTTACTGCGCTTTGGGAGGCAGAATGAACAAATCAAAGGTAGGTAAAAAAAATTGTTTTTATTTATTTTTCACACCGTTGCTCGTGCTTTAGAATTGATTAGACAACTTTATTCTTCGGGTTGGTGCGACTACAGCGATACCAGATTTATATTTTTTTTATGTTTGGCTGCTATCACACACTAAAAGATGCTTTTTTTTGCAAAAACAAGTTTTTGCATTGCCATATTTTGAGAGCTATAATTTTTCTATATTTCTGCCCGACAGAGTCATGTGAGGGCTTGTTTTTTGCGGGACAAGGTGATGTTTTTATTGGTACCATTTTCAGGCACATGTCATTTTTTGAACGCTTAGTATTCCAATTTTTGGGAAGCAAAATGAACAAACACCAGCAATTCAGGAATTGTTGTTTTTTTTTATGCCATTCTGCGTGTAGTAAAATTGATAAGGCAAACCACATTTATATAGTTTTTTTGTGATTTGGCGCCTTTACGCAATAAAAACTATTTTATACAAAAAATAATTATTTTTGCATCTCTTTATTCTGAGAGCTATAACTTTTTTATTTTTCCTCTGAGCTCTATGGTAGATTGTTTTTTGCGGGACAAGATGACGTTTTCAGCTATACCTTTTTTACTTACATTCGTAAACACTTTTTGATCGTGTTTTATTCCACTTTTTGTTCGGCATTATGATGAAAATCATCATTTTTTTCCCTCGTTTTTTTTTTTACGGTGTTCACTGAAAGGGTTAACTGGGGGGACAATTTTATAGGTCGGGTCGTTCCGGACGCGGCAATACCAAATATGTGTACTTTTTTAAAATATAAATATATATTTATTGATACAATATATTTTTTATTATTATTAAGTGATTTTTTTTAAAGAAAAATTTTTCAATTTGTTTTACTTTTCTACTAAGTCCCTCTATGGGACTTTCACTTTCTGCAGTCTGATCGCAGTTCTCATGCATCAAGAATAGCGGAGTCCCCCCTCCGATTTTCTTAAATTATTTAAATAAATAATTTAAAAAACCAGCATGGGGTCCCCCCTCATTTTTAACAACCAGCCTTGCTAAAGCAGACATCTGGGGAATGGTATTCTCAGTCTGGTAAGGGGCCATGGATATTGCCACCCCAGTGTTATGATTTGGTAGCCGAGGAGGACAGCAGCAAAAATAGGCTAAGCAACCAGACACCCAGAGAGGTTGGTAACTAGCGGATTGCAGACCCCTAAACTGCCTGCACAACTAGAAGTAGCCGTGGGACGTGCCTGCGGTGCCCTAGACGCCTCGACACAGCCGGAGAGTTAACTAAGCCTAAAGAGAGAAAGAGTAAATCTAACTGCCCCGGAGAAGACCCCCAAAGGAATAGGTAGCCCTCAAACATATATTGGCAGTGAGACAAGATGAAATACAAACGCAGGCAGAAAATAGAGTAAGCAAATGCTGGGGCCCAAACTGACTAGATAGAAAAGACAGGACAGAATACTGTCTGCAATCCAGCAAAAACTCTAAGAAAAACTCCAACCAATCTGATATGCAAAAATACTGAGACCACACGATCTCTCCCCCGCTAGATCAGACTCTGGTGTGTACTGGTAGCGAATCAGCAGACACTGAAACAACTGTGAACTGAAAATACATAAACTGTCTCTGGTGTGAACTAGTCGCAAATCAGCGGACACTGAAATAACAAAGAACTGAAAATACATAAACAGTGGCAAAAGAGAAACAGTGTCCAGCGCAGGCCCCCGCAGGGGAACCTGGCTGCACAAACCCAAAAGGGCAGAAAACTGAGATAGACAAAAGTCAAATGCACAAAATAAACAGCAAATAACTTATCTGAAGGTTGCAGGACAAAGCAGGAAGCAGGCTGACTTCCAGAGAGACCAGGAAGCAACTAATCACCGGCGAGGATCATGGAAGGTTACTCACTTAAATCTCCCCAGTCAACACCAGATTGCCCTTCATCGCTCCCAGCTGATGAACCTCTGTTAGCCAAAGCAGCTTCATTATCAGCAGCCACCAGAGGGAGCCCAAACTCAGAAGTCAGATCCAGAGCGTTCACAACACCCCAGCCTAAAAATAGCAGACCGCTGCCGCCCATAAAAGGTGCATCTAATAGATGCGCCAATTCTGGCGCTTTGCCCGGCTCTTCCCACTTGTCTTGTAGTGGTGGCAAGTGGGATTCATATTTGTAGGGTTGATGTCACCTTTGTATTGTCAGGTGACATCAAGCCCACGGCTTAGTAATGGAGAGGCATCTATAAGACGTATCCATTACTAATCCTATAGTTGTATGGTAAATAAAGACACAGCCAGAATAAAGTCTTTTATTTGAAATAAAACAAAACACACTTTTCCATTTTTATGTAAAAATAACAAACAGTTATACTCACTTAACACCTAATTCCACTAAATCCCTCGTCTCCTGTAATTAAAAATAAAAAAAACAACAATATCCCTCACCTGTCCGTCGTTCTGTCCCACGCCGTAATCTATGTCTTGGGGATTAACAGTTTTCAACCTGGACGATACCAAGATGCGATCTTCCAAGCTGAGAACCACTGGAGATTGAGCTGATGCGAGTGCAGCATCAGTGCCTAGAGGTGACGTCATCGAGGTTATTGCTGGTCACTGAGGCTGCATTTCCAGCTGGGCTGAACTGCGGTGACCTCGGTGAGATCCCCGCTAGCACAGTGAGAAAAAGTCTGACAGTGCAGAGATGAGTTCACCACAGTTCAAATTCACTGTAGTAAAATTCTCCTGGTGAAAGGGTGTTTTGTTTTATTTCAAATAGAAGACTTTATGGTTGCTGTCTTTATTTACCATATAACTATAGGATTAGTAATGGAGAGGCGTCTCATAGACGCCTCTCCATTACTAAGCCGTGGGCTTGATGTCACCTGACAATACAGAGATGACATCAAACCCACAAATGTGAACCCCACTTGCCACCACTACAGGGCAAGTGTGAAGAGTCGGGCAAAGCGCCAGAATTGGCGCATTTAATAGATGCACCTTTTCTGGACGAATGTGGACTGCAATTTTTAGGCTGTGGGGGCCAATAACCATGGCACCTTGCCAGCCTGAGAACACCAGCCCCCAGCTGTCTGCTTTAGCAAGGCTGTTTGTCAAAAATGGGTGGGACCAGCGCATTTTTTAAAATTATTTATTTAAAAAAATTAAAAAATACGGCATGGGGACCACTCTATTTTTTATAACCAGCCTTGCTAATGCTGACAGCTGAAGGTTGCTGCCCCAAGCTGTTAGTTTTGCCTGGCTGATTATCAAAAATACAGGGGTACCCATGCCATTTTTTTTATATTATTTATTTACAGTGCAGGCGCCAGCTGATAAATACTCACATCAGCCTCTCCTGCTCTCAGTTTTTAGCGGAAGCAGGCGTCGGCTGATGGGAGCAGTAGTCCCATCAGCCGACACCAGTGACCAGAGGTAAACTTTATATCTCCGATCACATCTGCGGGCACACACTGTCTTTTAACAGCATGGGAACCGCGGCTGTCTGACCAGCGCTGATGATTTTACCGCTGATCAGAAACGGTGTTTGCTGTGCTGTCATGCGCATGACAGTGTGGCAAACACTGGATGTTCAGGCCCTCCATTCAAATGAATGAGGTCCGGGTTTGAGTTCGGGTCCGGGTACTGTTTTGGTACCCGAACTTGTAACTATTCGACCGAACCCACCGGACCCGAACATCCAGTTGTCCGCCCATCTCTATTGAAAAAGTTTGGAGAATCCAGGTTGGGATAATCAGATCACCTGGCCACATACCTCACTGCAGTCGATCAGCTTCCTGAGCTTGTTGTTATGTCCTCTTTGTGGGTGCTCGCCAAAAGCGAGGTGCCACAGGTGGGGGTAGTTGGCCCTGGAAGCCATGAAGTCTCAGAAGCTCTAATCCTGGTGAGCCAGCAGAACGATGATACTCTGTAATTTGCACCATCTTGGGCATTTGCTGGGTCTGTTCTACATGTTATTATCTGTTGGTGGCTCAATAAATTATTGTCACAATGCTTTACACTCACCCTGTGTTGTCTGAGTGGTATTCTGTGGTACTCTGCCCACGGGAAAGGAGTGCGGGCCTTCAGTGTGATGAGCCCTGGTCCATGTGTTCTTTCTTAAGATAGCCAGGCCAGCAGACGCAAGCACCCACTGACCCTCATATCCGCAAAACCCAATTGCAAAAATTATGTTTAGCTCCAATTGTTTGCAAATTTGTTCCCAAGGGTGGTATCCCCTTTGAGAGGAGCACGCCACTTACCTGAGTGGCATTCACCACCGAAAATGCTACTTTCAGGCACTTTTTATGAATCGAACTTGTGGACATGGTAATGCCCTGCTCCTCCCCAAGTCTGCCCATTTCTGCAAAACTGATTCAAAGTGGTGTGAAAACACCAAAAGTTGCATTATTTCTACGCAACTCCACGTTAAGTAAACATTTTGTGATTTTTCAAAGCCTTTATGACATTTTTGTAGTGTAAGGGTATGTGCTCACATTGCGGATTGGACTCCGGAATTTCCTGAGCGGATTTTGCATCTCTTGGCAGAATCTGCAGGTAAAAATCCGCACTTTTTTTGCCGATTTAATGCGGTTTTTCCTGCGTTTTTTGGCCTGCGGTTTACTATAATGAAATGGGTGTAGAAACGCTGCAGAATCTGCACAAAGAACTGACATGCTGTGGAAATAAAACCGCTGCGGATTCCGTGCGGAATTTTCCACAGCATGTGCACATAAATTTTTTTCCCCATTGAATAACATTGTGTGGTCAAACACTTGCGGATCTGCAGCGATTCTGCGCAGAAAAAACGCTGCAGATCCGCAGCAAATCCGCAGCGTGTGTACACAGCCTAAAAGCGTTGATGAATCGGCCCCCAAGTGTGGAGAATTTTTTTTCTCTTACACACTTATGTATAGTTAGTTAGAAGTGAGCAGACTCCATCTTTCTACCATGAGTCCATTACTTTATAAGTGTGAGAAAAACAAGTTTTTGTCATCAATGCTTTTATCTTAGATACTAAACGCGTATTTTCAATGACATTAAAAGGAACCTGTCAAGTAAAAAAGGTTATTAACACCAAGAGGTGACTGCCCCAGTCCTATGACTGAAACTGGAGGTTGATGGGAGGAATCAAATTTATTTTCTCCAGGCAGTGGGGCTCTCAGTGCTGGCGTGTGGCAGCTTCAAAACACTATTAACCTGCAGGTTAACTCCATATCTGTAAATTAATAGCGTTTTTTTACATAACAGGTTCCCTGTAAGGCTCAAACTTGTGCTTGTGACCAGAAGCACCACTGACTAACCTCCCTGCCCTGAGTGTAGCATGGAAACTGCCAGACCACTGAGAACAATCCTGTATTTCTCATGGTCCATACGGACCTGTGTAATGGATAGGGAGCATGGAGCCTACAGAGAAAAGACTCCCTGGAAATTATGTATTTAACCCCTTCATTGATATGTTCGTATTAATTCATTCAATGCCTTAGATCAGTGTTTCTCTTCTGTAGACCTCAATTTCTCCCAACGAGTCATGGTTTGAGGATATTCTGAGAGAACACCAATGTCAACATCTGAGGAGTTACACTAATTAGTTTATCTATGCGTTAAAAATAAATCTGGAAAAACGTGACCTGATGAGAGTACTTAAGGACTGAAGTTGAGAAACATTTATTAACCCCATTCCCTTTAATGGAGATTGGCTGTTCTGACCTTACTTTTAGGCAATTTCTTGAATGTATGTAAGCAAGAAGTAGAAGATAAATGGAGTATGACTACAAGATCAGACTACACAAGGGTTGTTTGTAGTCTGTAACCATGGAGACACATAGGCCTGCCTAGGAGCTGTTGAGTGTGAAAAATAAAGAAGCAAAAGAAAATGAGTTGCTCAGGTGGTCTCGAAGCCTTAAATGCTGTTATTAGGGATTTTGCTTACTATACGGGTAAAAACAAAATTGTATAATAGCAATTTTGTTTGTAGCAAATGCATTTTCGCATGTAATGTATGATTTTGTATTACATGTGTATTATTCAGCAACTTTGCTTCAAAGAAATAATGTATTTTCTAGCTGTTTTTTTTTAGAAAAAAAATAGAAAACAGTGTTTATAGGTAATTTCCATTCCCGAGCATGCTGCTATTTCATCCTTTTTATCTTGCTCTGAATCTCGCCTGTGTCATCTGACATCACGTTGTTGTTGTTCTCAGAGACACCTGTTCTTCTTGCATCCCTTTATTTAGTTTGTTAGCTGTCTCTGCCTGCCATGTTTATTCTAATCATTTAATGTTATTCTAGCCCCCGTCCTTTAATCGAATGGAAGTTAGACTTTATCGGCTGCCCTTTGGAATTCTTGTTTGATTTCGAGCAAGGAGGCATTAGGTTTTATTTGAGCATTTTACAGAAATGTCATTTATTGGATGTTATATAAACCCGCTCCATGCTGAAGTCATGGTTACTGTGTTCGCCTTATCAGCAGCTCATTTGGTCCTTCCGCACAAACTCGCATCTCTCACAAAGCAGAAGGTGTCAGATTTAATTTTGTCTATCGGCCTTGCAATTACCTTGAATGAAAGGTCCTAACTTGTTGTTCTAGCCTTTTAAACGCCTGTCGCTTTTAGCTTATTTTCACCAGTTATCCTAATAAATCACTTAATTTCAAAGTTCATTGTTGTATAATTGTTTTGAAAAATTCAAAACAATTTCTATTTTTTTTTGTTATAAAATAAATGTAGGATTGTTTTATAAGGCGTTGTCCTCTTTCAATAATCTTTTGATCAGTTATTTGTAAAAATGAAACTAAGGGCTCATACTCACTTGAGCCGAAAACGGATGATTTTCAGCCGATAAAAAATCTGATTCAAATGGGACCAATGTTATTCAATAGGTGACATCTCATTTGCGATTTTTTTTCTCAGCCGAAATCGGTGTGATAAAGAAAAACCCAACATGCTGCGATTTGATGCGATTTTGGCATGATAATCGCTAATGCAATAGATGGTGCTATAAAAAATCGCATGACAATTGCACATAATCGGACCATCCTGAAAACTGACCTTTTTTTTTCCAGCAAGTGAGTATGAGCCCTTAGCCTTACTTACCCTCACTGGTTCCAGCTCAGTGTCACCACTGCAGCCCTGGTCTCTGTCGACATGACGTCACCACTGCAGCCGATCAATAGAGCCTTGAGCAGCAGCAGAGACACAGTGATGACCCCGGTGAGAATAAGTAAAGCTCAGTTTGTTTGTTTTTTTACAAGTAACTGGGCAGATGACTAAAAGTTTGTTGAAAAGGGACAAGCCTTTTGTCCGTTACTTTGGTCTCACAATCAGCTCTTACCTCTTAATGAGCCCATGCACACAGTTGTAAAAATGGCCATGAATTTCAACCATTTTTCCAAAGCAATTTTGTTAGCATTTTTTGTTTTGTAGCATTTTGTAAATGCATTTTCTCTAGTGTCTTTTAAGTCCTATAGAGAAAGCTTATGTAGGATCTTTCTTCCTTTTATCTAATGCCTGGTAAAAAAAATGACTGAAGCATACGTCATACTTTTTTCACTGTGTTTTTAAGACCATGAAGTCTGCTATGATTAACGGTTTACATGTTGCAAGCAATAAAATGTAGCAGTGCCACGCCTTTCATGTATAGACTTAACCATTTAAAGGGAATCTGTCAGTAGGATCAACCCTTCTAAGCCGTCTATATGGGCATGTAGGTCATAGTAAGCTGAAGAAAATAATACGTTGATGGGAAGGATATGGGGGGATTTAATGGCTGCTTACAATTTTCCTTTAGCATGTGTAACAGGACACCTGGCTAGGCAGGTGGTCTAGACAAAACAGCTTCCTGCAGTCAGAGGGAAATTTCATAAGATGATTTAAGGAGAATGTGGAGTTATCGCACGTCCTAGCCACACGCCAGTTACATTTTCGAGATCTCTGGAACAGGCTGAATGAATTCCAGGATCTTGAGCTGTTCTAGCACCCCAGGGTGGAGAATTACGCAGAATGGCTAGTAGAAGCCAGGTAGCGAAGCCATGTTTGGTCTCCAAGTGTACCGGTGCTCGGCTGGATCTGACAGTGCCAAAACCGCCGCCCTATGACCTTCCATAGAGAAGTTATGATCCATCATAGATTTTGGAGTTTCAGCTGGCAGAGCAAGTGGGAGGGAGACAAGGGCCATCTCAGGGGACGGGGAAAGGAGTGACTGACCAAGGGGTTAAGTGCATGTGCGACGATGTGGGTCTTTGTTCTCTGCCAAGGGGGAGGTCACACCGTGCAACGTGTTGGAAGAAACTGGAAATAGCTGGCCCCCAGACCTCCCATGTCGTTGCCAGCATCCAACTACAGAACATCAAGCTGTTAATGACTTTTGTATCATCTGCTTAGATCGTTTGTACTTCACCTGTATTTGCACATCTGACCATTGTATATGTATAACCATTTTGTATACAGTTTATTGTCTAGTGTGCCTTTAAGGCGATTAAACATATGATTTAACCTTGGGCTGCTCTTTTAGCTCGATCCATGAATCCACATCTCTTTGTTCTCAGTTTTAACTTACCAAGCTACCGGGGCTGGTTTCTGGCCCAATATAATCCAGGTAACGGACCGGACTTATATCTAACGAGGAACTGGTGCCAGTCATACCGGACTGATAAGGTTCTGTTTCACTGGTGTTAGTAAAAAGCGCCTCTCAGGCTGTCAGGGTTGTGAGGGAGTGTGGTGCCATGTCAGCGACTGCGTGGGCCACATCCTCTCACTCCTTGTGCCTCCCTGGGCCCGTGTGGACGAGGGGTGTCTGTGTAAAACCTTATGTGTCCCCATGGGGTGCGGAATGTCACGTTGCTGCAAGTGAAGGGACTGTACCGTGTGATCTCTTCAATGTAATAGTGACGTCAGGCGGGTTGGTGAGGTGCGTGTTCATCATACTTGATATCTGTAATCCAATGTCTTATTCCAGGCAAATCCACATCTTTCTTAATATGTAAATGAGCTGTTAAGATCTATGGGCGGTACATAGACTTCCCCAAGAGTCTGCCTCCAGAGCTTATTTTAAATGAGACATGTAGATCAGGAGAGCAGACTGTCAGTCATTACATGTTTCACACTGGTAACCCCCCCTTTTATTTAAAATAAGCTTTGGAGGCATACTCGTGGGTAGTCCATGTACCACCCATAGATCTTAACAGCTCATTTACATATTAACAAAAACCTGGATTTCTCTGGAATAAAACATCAGATCACAGATATCAAGGTATCATTTTACTCAGCTTCCTTTGACTTATATGCCCATATAGATGCCTTAGGAGGTTTATTACTACTGACAAATTCCCTTTAATGTTTTTGAGGGCCAAATATCTGCTAAAAGATAATGTGTAGTTGTTTTTATTTTTATTTTTTTTGCTGTATTGAATATAGTAGGCTGCTATTTATGTTACAAATCATATATACCTGTATACCTTAACGTTGCATATGTTTTTAGCATACAAGTAGTTTTTGGAGTAAAAAAAAAATCTGTCCGAAATATAGTGAGAAAGTAGCTGTACAAAATCAGTAATGACAGATCAGCTAAGAATGGCTTGTATACACTCCCTGACAGAAGTTATGTCGCTTATCCATGTTATGTAAATCAAAGCTTATAACCTGACGTTAAATTCATCCATTGGTTTTATAAATTACTCTTTTGAAAGCTGAAACCCTCCCAAATTTGTTTAGGTTAAGAAAATAAATTGACATCAATGCAGAAATATTGATCATTTAATGGACACAGAATGGTCAGATTTTGGCAAGACAAAAGTTTTGTCGCCTGGTCATATAATGCACCCAATCCTAGTTTACATCCTCACCTGTGCTCAGTAAATGATCGATTAATTAGTGGGTGTGTATAAAAAGAAACCCAGCACCGCAGACCTTAACTTGAACTGCAACTTGAGCTCTGACAACATGCCAAAAATCCACCCTTCGACCAAAGCCTGGATTTCAAGAGGCTGAAGACCAGATCCACTGCAGAGGTGGCTGGCACCTTTAATGTGTCTCAGCGTCAAGTACAAAGAATTAAAAAAAGATTTGAAGAGACTGGAGATGTGTTTGAGCTCCAACAGGCCTGGTCACCTCAAGTCCCTGTGTCAACTAGAACAGTTTGTAGGATTCTGTCTCGAAATGGCCTCCAGGGTCAAATCAATGCCCAGAAGCCAGCAATAAACAAAAGGCAAATAAAAAAAGTGTGACATTTGCAAAGTCCCACAGCCTACTAAACAGATGGATGCCGGAAAAGTGGCAGAAGGTGGATTTCTCTGATGAATCTTCAGTAGAATTACACCACAGCCGCCACAAATATTGCAGGAGACCTACTGGAACCCATATGGATCCAAAATACACCCAGAAAACAGTTACATTTGGCTGAGGAAAGATCATGGTCTGGGGTTACATTCAGTATGGGGGTGTGCGAAACATTTCAAGGTGGAAGGCAATATCAATAGCCTACAATATCAAGAAGTATTAGCTACCTCTTATATTCCAAATCATAAAAGGGGTCAAATTCTGCAGCAGGATGGTGCTCCATCACATACATCCATCTCTACAACAAAGTTCCTCCAGGCAAAAAAGATCAAGGCGCTCAAGGACTGGACAGCCCAGTCACCAGACATGAACATCATTGAGCATGTTTGGAGTAGAATGAAAGAGGAAGCTTGGAAGACAAAATCAAGGAATCTAGATGAACTCTGGGAGGCATGTAAGACTGCATTCTGTGCTATTTCCGATGACTTCATTAATAAATTGTATGAATCATTGTTGAACCACATGGATGCAGTCCTTCAAGCTCATGGAAGTCACACAAAATATTAAATATGACTCTAATAGCACCACAACTTAATTCACCAATGTTATGCAACATATATTTGTATTTTAAGTTAATTATTTGTTTGAATATCACATTACTTTCTGTGGGCGACAAAACTTTTGTCTTGCCAAAATCTGACCATTCTGTGTCCATTAAATGATCAATATTTCTGCATTGATGCCAATTTATTTTCTTAACCTAAACCACATTTCGGAGGGTTTCAGCTTTCAAAAGAGTAATTTATAAAACCAATGGTTGAATTTAACGTCAGGTTATAAGCTTTGATTTACATAACATGGATAAGTGACATAACTTCTGTCAGGGAGTGTATGTGCAAGTAAGTTTAGATGTTTTGAAAAACAAATACAAAAAAATGTAGCACAGCTGATTACCAGGGCAGCTGCATTAGGAAGAGATTGTTGTGATGAGAAAACCTCTTTAAATACCGTACATTATAATATTAGTGGAAGGGATAACTAACAGATTGGCGTGCTGTGCTCGCTGTAGAAGGCTGGAGCTTTATACAACTGGCACAGAGTTCATGTATTTTATTTTCAAATCTGGTATGAACATAGACTTATATCCCTGCTTATACTACAGCTTTCCGATTACTCGTAGGATCTTTTTTTGTAATTGCTTTTAATATGGGTTTACAGACAGATAAAGGAGCTGAAATTAGTCTGAGTTGGCCATTTACACCCACTGGAAATTTTGTTATACAAAGTTCATAAGGCTACATCTCCGCAATGCCAGGACTGACTGTGGCTCTCCCAATCCGAGTTTACAGCTTTATATGTGTCTATGAGGCTTTAGTATCACTTATTGGCCATTTTCCATTGATTGACCCTTATGATAGAATCCTAACTGACCAATTAGTAAGGCAAACAGCCGGAAAAATGTTTAGGAAAATGAAATTCTTGCAATGATTGTTTATTTTGCGTTATTCAGGATGTAAACAGTAGTGACCATTCACCAAATGACAATTCATTTCTAGACATAAGCTACGCTAATCGACAGCACACCTGTCCTACCACACCTGTCTGCTGCACGTGCAAACCTGTAGAAGACTGACAGTCAATGGCTTGTGTGCAGCCTGAAATAATCTAATAATATAGTAATAATGAGGCTGGGGCTACGCGGCGGTGTCTGTGACACTTGTTGGGCGGCCAAAGTTCACTGTGTCGCTGCTACATCCCAGTGCAATACAAGTGAATGTGAATGTGGCAATGCGACATCAAAGATTCTGCAACTGTAAATAGCAAGTTACAGTTACAAGAAGTCAAACAGCATCGGATGTTATTCTACTTTCTTGTCACCATATCCTCTGCAATTTTTTTTAAAAACACCAGGGACTTAAAAAATTCACTAAAAGTGTTAAACAATATAACAAAGAAACCTTCCCTGTTCGTAGTGCATGTAATATTTCCCTGTTGAGTCACAGCTAACATTCGACAGCAGCGTTTTTGTCTGCAAAAACTGCGAAAGTGCACTATTTCCAGGGGGGAAAATGCCATGCTTGCATCTGCAACAAATCTCAATAATAGGAATTTATAGCTTATCATTCCCAGTAGAAAAGTCTTTTATAGATAAACCTCTTTAACCCTTCCTGACATTTGACGTACCCGTGGCTAAAATGTGGCACCACAACTGCAGGTGATCGCATTAAGGTGCCTGCTGATTCTAACAGCAGGGCACCTCGGCTCATTGTCACGGTGGGTTTCATGGCACCCTCGCAACTATGATCACTGTGATTGGCCGTTCAATTCTGAACAGCCAATCACAGCGATTTCAGGCAATGAAATTGCCTGAAATACCAATACCCAGCCTATAATCTGTGCTGTAACAGCACCAATCATGGGCTGAAGCCTAGCAACGCCAGCATCACCAGGCCCAGCATTGATTGGTGCGATCAGACATTGACACAGATATGAGTGCGGAGACGTGGTCTGAACTCACAATGACCGCACTACATTTCCTCATTCTGGCTTGGGGACGTTGCAGAGCAGTCATTGAGCTGTTCTGTCGCACTGTGCTGATCCTTGTGGTGTGCCATCATTTCTGTTGGTGGTGCTTTTGGTTCTGTAAGAAGACGTTCCTGATTCCTGATTTTTCCTAATCCACCCCAAACACCATCACCCCCATTTCTCCGCCTTTTCCCCTCTCCCTAACCCCTTCCCCACCTCCCTTCTGCTGCCGAGCGCTGAAGGGAGGTGACTCTTCTCCTCATTTTAATGCATTACTTGTCTAAATAAAATTTGTTTTTTTTACTGCATATAATTGTTTGCTTTTTGACTTCCATTTTCTTCTTTTTGGTTTATCTGGTATGATAGGAAATTTACTTTTGACCGTAATTCTTTTTGGTTACCTATTGTTCCATATAGTATAATGAGCCCCATATAATTTTCCACACAGTATAATGGGCCCCACATAGTACTCTATACATCATAATGGCCCCACACAGTGGTCCATACAGTATAGTGGCCCCATATATTGCTCCATACAGTATAATGAGCCCCATATATTGCTCTACACAGTATTATGGGGTCAATGCTCCATACAGTATAATGGGCCCCATTTTTTGTTCCATACATTCTAATGAGTACTATATATCGCTCCATGCAGAAATCTGACCCCCATATATTGCTCCATACAGTACAATGGGTCCAATATATTGCAATGGCCCCCATATATTGCTCCATACAGTATCATGGGTCCCATATTTTGCTCCATACAGTAAAGTGGGCCCAATATTTTGTTCCATACAGTATCTTGGCCCCATGTAGTGCTCCATACAGAATAATGGACCCCATATACTGCTCCATACAGTTAAACGGGCCCCATATATTGCTCCACACAATACAATGGGTCCCATTCTTTGCTCCATACAGTATAATGGGCCCCATATATTTCTCTATATGGTATATAATGACCCCCATATAATGCTCCATACAGTAAAATGGCCCCATATATTGCTAACTACAGTATAATGGGCCCCATATAATGCTGCATACAAAAAAAATCAAATACTCACCTCTCCCATTCCCCGCAGGCGCAGGTTCGGTCACCTAAGCTTCTTCTGTCTCTATGCAGTGCTCAGTACAGAGGGTGCGCCGTAGTGACGTCATTGCGCTCTCTGCCCTGAGACGTCACAGAATCAAAAGACGCCGAAGCCACTGGAGCTGTACAGCTTTGAGGAATGAGGAGAGGTTAGTATTTGAGGGAGGAACCCGATGCCATTGCTGGCACCGGGCTCCCCCTACTCACCGGCCCCATAGGGTCCATTGTCTCTGACGGCAAGATGTCTCCCCCATTCGTCCAGGGTGCCAAGTGGTGACGCCAGCCCTGGTCATCGCGGCGGGTCTGGTTGAATCCTGCCTGTGCTTTTAAAGGATCTGTGCCCCTGAAAACTGTTTTTTTTTTTTTTTTTTCCCCCTTCTCCTTTTTCTCTTTCTCGAGCCCACAAGGCATTTCACCGAAACCCCCAACAGGCCAAGCTGACCCTGAGCATCTACAACAGCATTATTACTGAATAAAGTCAGTGGAAAAAAAGAAGCAAAAAAAATAATTTAGCTGAAAGAACTAGATTACGGACAGTAAAAATATACCATAGTAATCAGCATCTACTACAATATTTTCTACTGAATATGGTCAGGGTTAGTTTCAGGTATCAAAACAGAAAAAAAGAATCACATCCGTGAACGCGTCTTACAGCCATCGAGCGCTGATCAGTGACAAACATCACTAATTGGCATCTGGTTGTTTATTTTTGTTCGTGAAAAAAGAATAAAAACAATAATTTAGATTAGTTGATAGGACTAGATTAAGGACAGTAAAAATGTACTATAGTAATTGGCATCTACTACAGTAATTTTTACTGAATATACTTAGTGTCAGTAATTTTTTTTACTGACGTCCGTTTAGTTTTTATTTTACCAAATTTTTATATTCTTTTTATTTTATACTTTTTCTTTCTAGATTCTTTTCTATTTTTTCTCTTCTAAATAAAAAGGTTTACACAAAACACTCTCTCACAACACACACACACACACACAAACCTGAAAAAAAATTGGTACACACACACACACACACACACACGTACCACAATTTTTAAAAACATTTTCTTTTTACTTTTGGCATGCTTCAATAGTCTCCATGGGAGACTAGAAGCTGCCACAACTCGATCGGCTCAGCTACATAGAGACGATGATCAGTTCGCCTCTATGTAGCTGAATTACTGACTTGCTACGAGCGCCGACCACTGGGTGGTGCTCACAGCAAGCCGGCACTGACAACCATAGAGGTCTCCAGGAGACCTCGGGTTCTCATGCTGACACACCAGTGACCCACAATCACATGACGCAGATCACCGGTGTGCGTATTTCCGGCGCAATTGCCAGAAACGCCATTTAAATGCCACTGTCAGCGTTTGACAGTGGCATTTACCAATGTTAATAGCCTCGGGTGGATCTTGATTCCACCCAAAGCTATTGCGGGCACATGTTAGCTGTTCAAAACAGCTGACGTGTCCTGGGAAAGATGTGGGCTCACCGCCGGAGCCCACATCAAAGGGAGGGAGTCCGACATTGGCGTAAATGTACGCCCGATGTCGGAAAGGGATTATACAGCTCACATCAACCCTAAAACCATTACCCAGATTGCCAACGCATCAGGGCAGTTGGGAAGAGCCGAGTCTAAGCACCAAAATTGTCTCATCTAATTGATGCACCATTTCTGGGGCAGCTGAGGCTGGTTTTATTAGCCTGGGAAGGGGCCAATATCCATGGACCTTCCCAGCCTATTAATATCAGCCCGCAGCTTTATGCTTTGTCTTAGCTGGTTATTAAAAATAGGGAGGACCCCAAGTCATTTTTTTTAAGTTTCCCCCCATTTTTAATAACCAGCAAAGCAGACAGCTGGGAACTGACATTAATAGGCTGGGAACTCCATTGCTTTCCCTTGGCTGGTTATTAAAAATAAGGGGGTCCCTACTTTGTTTTTTTTAATTATTTTTTTGTTTTACACTGTCTCCCACTCGAGCAGCATCATGTTCCTACGCTAGTGAGAGCACAATGGCGGTACCACCGTGATCCTGCTTTTATACTGGCCGGGTCACATGTTGCGCTGGTCAATTACACTATGTTGGCTCCGGAAGTGCACACAGGCTTAAAGCTTGTTGATTGGCTGCACTGCAGCCTTTCAACAAACTTTATTTGGCATCAAACCAGAACAGTAAAATGGGCTTCCGGGAAAAAGTCCATGTTTGGAGTTCGGCATCGGACACTAGATGTCTGGTGCGAACCCCGAACTTTACAGTCAACATTAACATTAGTTATATCGGATGGGGTTATGATTTGTTTTCCAAATGACTTCCATTAAGGACAACATTTATCTAATGAAAAATCAATATGCAACTTATAACAGTAATAATTGTACAAATTGTCTTTAATGTTATTGGCATTTTTTTCTGAAAATAGCCTGGAATAAATATATTCTATCTATATATATATATATATATATATATATATATATATATATAGTAGCACATGTAATTCACCACACACCCAAAGAAGACGGCAGAACAAGCTTAATATGATTTGTACACCTAATAGATTGTCCAGGATAATCTCTGTCTAGAAACCATATTAAGCCGAGAACAGTTCAGTTTAATTCTATTTACCTAATTAGGAGTAATTGAATCATTTATCGTGTGAATCCGGAGAATCATTTTATTGGGCTGCAGCTTAAATTATTAAGAACAGGCTTTTCCTCTTTGGAAAATATTAAATATGCTAACTTTATAATTAAAAAAAAGTCAAGCATAAAAATATTATTTATTTAGACAGTGAGCTGCACGTACAGTGCAATACAGTGCTAACATTTTACGGACTACCTCCGTACCAGCTCTACCTGTTACAGTGACTGATACTTTGGGTACATGCAGGAACACTTCTAGACATTACATTAGAGTGATGTTTATAAAAATCTGTACATGGCAACGAGTGGATATTTTTTTATACAAAAAAACTAAACAAAAATTCTGTTAATGTATATAACTACATGAAAAAAAGATATTGGATTCATAACAAACAAATGCAATTTTATTGTACAATTTAAGAGGAATTCTTACATAGGTTGAAGCTTTCTCGGATTAATTTCAGTGCTATGTTACTTATCATACATCATCTGTGGTTAGATAGGCATGTAGCCCCTTCTCTGAATGATGTCACAGTATCTGTGATTTTTACCTGTTGGTATAGAGCAGGGGTGGGGAACCTCAGGCCGTAAATGGCCCATGATGACCTTTTCTCCGGCCCCCGGGGCAGATTCCCAAGGACCGCAGTGCTTGGGTCGGCAGCTGTGTTTTGATAGCAGAAATAAAGGTTCCCCACCCATGGCATGGAGCATCCAAAGTCTGACTACTGTAACTGTAAAGAATTCTTCACTGTATTGCTGTCTGAAACACCTTTCCTCCAGACGTGGTGAATGTAACTTGGTCCTTGGAATAATACAATCCTATGCCAGTTTTTGTATTGATGACATATATTTATTCATAATTCACATTTAAGGTGTATTTATAATTAGAGACTTCATATCCCATTTAATAATTTTGTCAATTACTACAAGCCTCCTCTACCTCCCCTATATCCATTTTACCTTGTGGACCCCAAAACTAAATACCATGTTCAATATTTATAGCGGGGTAATAATATATTGGGATTGACAAGTGTTATCGCTCTTTTCATACTTTATAACATTCTATTTGCTGTTGCGGCTGCTGCTTATGTTACTTGTAACCAGAATACCCAAGTTCTTCTCCTGTTCTGTATCTCCAGGTTTTATAATATTTATTATATGTATATTTAATGTGTGCAGTAACGCTATTACTGTGGCCTAGGTGCACAATGTGAACAGGAAATTCATTATCTTTTTTTAAATTAAAGGGAATTCCTCATGAAGAAAAATCTTATTAGGACCCGCTCTAGTAATGAAAGCAGAGAACCTCATACAAATTGCAGCTCTTTTTTATATGGACTTCTTCATACACGGCATTGTAGATTGGCAACAACAGCTGATCACTAGAGATTTCTAATGCTACGACAACCTTATTACTGACCTGGCATCGTTCTAAATAGAGGTTATCCTCATCAAACCATCCCTTTAAGTGCATCCTTAAGACCTACCGCACAGGATGGCATTGACCCATATTCGATTTTGCCAGAAAACTGCTGTTTCATCCACTAAGCCGTGACACTAAATGAAATGGTTTTCCTGGTCATGAAGCTGCTCTCTGGCAAAACTGCATTGGCAGTACAGTCATGGCCAAAAGTTTTGAGAATGACACAAATATTATATTTTCACATGATCTGCTGCCCTCTGGTTTTTATGTGTGTTTGAGAGATGTTTTTATCACAGACAGAAATATAATAATTGCAAACATATGAGTAACAAAAGCTTATATTGACAGTTAGAATGAGTTAATGCAGCAAGTCAATATTTGCAGTGTTGACCCTTCTTCTTCAGGACCTCTGCAATTCTCCCTGGCATGCTCTCAATCAACTTCTGGACCAAATCCTGACTGATAGCAGTCCATTCTTGCACAATCAATGCTTTCATTTTGTCAGAATTTTTAGGTTTTTGTTTGTCCACCCGTCTCTTGATGATTGACCACAAGTTCTCAATGGGATTAAGATCTGGGGAGTTTCCAGGCCATGGACCCAAAATCTCTATGTTTTGTTCCCTGAGCCATTTAGTTATCACCTTTGCTTTATGGCAAGGTGCTCCATCATGCTGGAAAAGGCATTGTTGATCGCCAAACTGCTCTTGGAGGGTTGGGAGAAGTTGCTCTTGGAGGACATTCTGGTACCATTCTTTATTCATGGCTGTGTTTTTAGGCAAGACTGTGAGAGAGCAGATTCCCTTGGCTGAGAAGCAACCCCACACATGAATGGTTTCAGGATGCTTAACAGTTGGCATGAGACAAGACTGGTGGTAGCGCTCACCTTGTCTTCTCCGAATGAGGCGTTTTCCTGATGTCCCAAACAATCAAAAAGGGGATTTATCAGAGAAAATAACTTTACCCCAGTCCTCAGCAGTCCACTGCCTGTACCTTTTGCAGAATATTAGTCTGTCCATGATGTTTTTTTCTGGAGAGAAGTGGCTTCTTTGCTGCCCTCCTTGAGACCAGGCCTTGCTCCAAGAGTCTCCGCCTCACAGTGCGTGCAGATGCACTCACACCTGCCTGCTGCCATTCCTGAGCAAGCTCTGCACTGCTGGTAGCCCGATCCCGCAGCTGAAACACTTTTAAGAGACGGTCCTGGCGCTTGCTGGTCTTTCTTGAGCGCCCTGGAGCCTTTTTGGCAACAATGGAACCTCTCTCCTTGAAGTTCTTGATGATGCGATAGATTGTTGACTGAGGTGCAATCTTTCTAGCTGCGATACTCTTCCCTGTTAGGCCATTTTTGGGCATTGCAATGATGACTGCACGTGTTTCTTTAGAGATAACCATGGTTAACAGAAGAGAAACAATGATGCCAAGCACCAGCCTCCTTTTAAAGTGTCCAGTGGTGTCATTCTTACTTAATCATGACAGATTGATCTCCAGCCATGTCCTCATCAACACCCACACCTGTGTTAATGGAGCAATCACTGAAAAGAGGTTAGCTGGTCCTTTTAAGGCAGGGCTGCAATGATGTTGAAATGTGTTTTGGGGGATAAAGTTCATTTTCTAGCCAAATATTGACTTTGCAAGTAATTGCTGTTAAGCTGATCACTCTTTATAACATTCTGGAGTATATGCAAATTGCCATTAGAAAAAGTGAAGCCGTAGACTTTGTAAAATTAATATTTGTGTCATTCTCAAAACTTTTGTTCATGACTGTACACAGTGTATCGCCATCATTTTCTTAAGACGTTCTTTTGAAGTGTCCCACCGCTATGTCCATCACCATTTTATTATCAGAAAACTCAGATAATTTTTATCCATGTTATCACCTGTATTCCATCCATGGGTCCGTTTTTTACATCCGCTTGTCATCCGTATGTCTGCATTTTTTACGTCCTTGTGTCTGTTTTTTATATCTGTCTGACATCTGTATTTATAGATCAAGAGTTTAAAGTGACCAAATACAGTTTCCTGTGCTGAAAATTGCAATATAGTCATAAAAATCTGATTCTATATGTGTGATCTGTATGGGATCTGATTATTTTTTTGCTCAACCTCAAATTTCAATAGGCCAGCCTCATCTGAAATACGGAAGAAAATTGTGAACCCTGCTATTTTTTGCACACGGACACTCAGCGCATGGGAAAAAAAATCTTAACAGCCCTATTAAATACAATTGGTCAATGTGCTATAAGTGTACTATAGATGTGCTGTAGGTGTGCTATAGGTGCGCTGTAGGTGTGCTGTAGCTCTACTGTAGGTGTGCTATAGGTGTGCTCTAGGTGCGCTGTAAGTGTGCTATAGGTGTGCTACAGGTGCGCTGTAGGTGTGTTATACGTGTGCTGTAGGTCTACTGTAGGTGTGCTGTAGGTATGCTATAGGTGCACTGTAGGTGTGCTATAGGTGCACTGTAGGTGTGCTGTAGGTCTACTGTAGGTGTGCTATAGGTGCGCTGTAGGTGTGCTATAGGTGCGCTGTAGGTGTGCTATAGGTCTACTGTAGGTGTGCTATAGGTGCGCTGTAGGTGTGCTATAGGTGCGCTGTAGGTGTTTTACAGGTGTGCTATAGGTGTGCTGTAGGTCTACTGTAGGTGTGCTATAGGTGCGCTGTAGGTGTGCTATAGGTGCGCTGTAGGTGTTTTACAGGTGTGCTATAGGTGTGCTGTAGGTCTACTGTAGGTGTGCTATAGGTGCGCTGTAGGTGTGCTATAGGTGCGCTGTAGGTGTGCTATAGGTCTACTGTAGGTGTGCTATAGGTGCGCTGTAGGTGTGCTATAGGTGCGCTGTAGGTGTTTTACAGGTGGCTATAGGTGTGCTGTAGGTCTACTGTAGGTGTGCTATAGGTGCGCTGTAGGTGTTTTATAGGTGTGCTATAGGTGTGCTGTAGGTCTACTGTAGGTGTGCTGTAGGTGTGTTGTAGGTGGGCTATAGGTACGCTGTAGGTGTGCTATAGATGCGCTATAGGTGTGCTGTACGCCTACTGTAGGTGTGCTATAGGTGCGCTATAGGTGTGCTATAGTTGCGCTGTAGGTGTTTTATAGGTGCGCTATAGGTGTGCTGTAGGTGTGCTATAGGTTCGCTGTCCAATTTTACCTCGAACAGCAGACGTCCATGTAATCCACTCGTGTGAACGAGCCCTATTAGAAACACGAGTTATGCAGGAGAATTTGCTAATTCCTATTCATACTAGCATCCCTATGGAAGCTTGTATACTTATCCTCGTACTAATTAGACCTCTTGTATATTGACATGTCTGCTAATACAGTCAATTTTATCTGTTAATTGAGGGTTTGCATGTACAGGGCTTGAAGGATGTCGCTTTAATAAGTAAATATATTATGATTATATAGTAGTTGAATTGTTTTCAGGACACTGAATACTGATTTATCACTTAGTAATTATCAGGAAAAACAAACAAATCTGCCCCTCGTTATGAGCAAAAAGTGGCAGTGAAGCCCCTCTATGAGGGTTATATCTCACGTTGTGTCTGCATGACCGTTCGTCTGGACGTGTGGTTACAGACCTGGAAGCACATGTTTGTACATGAATTATAATGCTTATATAACGGATAGCTGGCACAAAACAAGAAAGTTGTGAATTAGAGTAGTAATACGTCTGCGGCTCGGCGGCACTACGGTGGCCTGTTTTTCTGTCATGTATTAATCCTCAGACCTTAATGCTGAACAACATTTGTGTCATTGTCTACACAAATTTAATTTGTTTATGCACCAGTTCAGTTAATCCTACAATCTGCTTTTCTCAAATGAGACCGGATAATGGAGACATGGTCCCTCACAGGTCTTCGGGCTTTTAAATTCTGATAAAATCAGGATTCTTCACTGGGTCTTGCTACAGCTCTGAATTAAGCCACTTTAAATGTAATTACCAGAGCTGGCTGTACATCAGGAACATCCATTAAAAAAATTGATTGACCATGCTGTTATGGGGAGGCATTTTATGAACAAACGATCCTGATGGGCCCTGAGCTGTAAATTATGAAAGCAAAAAAAAAGGGAAAAAAAATCAGGTAAATACTTTATTAGCTGTTAATGAAAGGTTCACTGGATAACTCAATTTCTTCTTCTTTTCAAAACAGCTACTTCATGGAAGCGTGGTGCATGGCCATCTATCACGATCGCTTTATTGATTTCCAGCAAGAGGTTCGCGAAATCCTAGCATCCAAGAAAGTAAGAAAAATCACTAATATCTCCTGTTCTCTAAAAGGCGTAACTTTGTCCTAGTGCTTCACAGCTCGTTAGGACAGGCCACTTTGTTCTGGAGTATTTGAGCCTGCAGCAATATGTATTAGCTTCAGACTAATATAATTATATAGAGACTTTGCTGTGAGATGGATAAACGCACAAATGTGGATGTGTTTGATGAATTCCCTTTAGTAGGAAATGCTGCAGAAAACTTACACGCGTCATAAATCTGTATATTGTTAAAAGAGAACTGACCTGTACGTTCAACAAACTTTGCATAAATCAATATCCCAGGTGAGTGTAAGATATGTTGTAATATATCTTATAAAAAGAGTCTTATTTCCCCACTTATGAGCCATTTTTCCCCTCCCCCTGCCTCTTAAACTTGTCCTCCGCTTTAAAATAAACAAGATTAGGTATCCTATTATATTTTATGGAAAAAGGAAGAGTGAAGAGCAGAGTGAGAAAACAAGCTTACGGGACACAGAAAGATTGTGCTGAGCTTTCTAACAAGCCTTTTACATCACCCCATAGCTGGATTCACATCTGCACCACTCAGTACTGCTGTATAATTTCCTCTAAGTTACTGCTGCTTTTTTCTATATGCTTACTAAGGAGAGAAGAGCAAGAATCCATCTGTGTGCTGTGTTGTGTATGGAAGACATCAGGGCGGCTTGTCTTCTCTGATAAGCTCACAGTTAAATGCAGAAGATGTGGTCAGCAGAGGGGAAAACTGGTGAAAATGCATGATATAGGTCGTACGATGGCCTAAGATCGGGTTATTCCCATGCACATACTATACCAGCGCTATTAATTAATTCACTGTGGACCTTCAAGTACAAGTTTTCAAGACTCTCAATTCACTAAGGCTGGTTTCACATTAGCGTTGCACTGACCTGCGTCGGCCAGCGCACGGCTGCCGCTAAGCTCCACCCCCGGCCGCGCCTCCTCCCAATCGCTGCATGCGACCTGTGCACCCTATCTTTAGCATTGTGTTCGCAGGTCTTGCGCAGGTATGCGTTTGCCCGCGCATGCGTCCTTTTGATGGTGCGCCGACCTGCGCCCAACGCACCGTGTAGCATTTTGGTGCGCTCGGCGCACCGTCAAAAGGACGCATGCACTGGCAAACGCATACCTGCGCACGGCCTGCGTACCCAATGCTAAAGATAGTGTACGCAGGTTGCATGCAGCGTCATGCGCCCATAGGCGGAGCGATTGGGAGGAGGCGTGGCCGAGGCGGAGCTTAGCGGCGGGCGTGCGCTGACTGACGCAGGTCAGTGCAACGCTAGTGTGAAACTAGCCTAAAAGGCATTTTGAGAAAGCCGGATCTACAGACAGCATGATATATAGAAGTTGAGCAGAAGGAAATATTAGATTGTTGCACAAGATTCAGTATCACTTGTATTTTATTCATTAAAATCACTGGTGTTTGTATGGCTAGGAGTCCACTGGGGGGGTCCTACTCGGTGATTGACAGTTATTGGTGTATACACAATCATACAAGAGGAGGCTATAAATCACTGAATAGGACTGAACATTGGACTCAAGCATGCAAACACAGGGGTTTTCAATTCATAAAAAGGTTAATTTTACTGAAATTTCACTCAAAATGTATATTAGTGTGATCTAATATAGTGTGATCTCCTCCTGCTCTTTAACATGCCATTCGCAGATCAGATACCATGATCAATATGACAGGTTCGCTTTCCCACCATATGAAATAATAATATACAGGAGAAGTTGCCGAAAAGGCATCCCCTTCTCTAACATCACTTCCTATTTTGCAGTTATTAACTGAAATCTCACCATATTTTTTGCCTTGCTCATTAGAGATGAGCGAATATTTCAATGTTTGGTTCGAATTATGTTCGCCGAATTTGCAATATTCACCGATTAATTCATTAAATATTTGCCAAACATTACCGAACGCCATTCACTTCAATGAGAGGCAAAAACAAACGCATGCACAACACCTTAGAATGGCCCTAAATGCTGTCTAAACACATTAAATGAGGGACAGACACCAGGAAAGTGGCCTCAATTCACTCACAGTATAAACTGCAGTATGGAACTGTGGCAATCATCCAGACGTGAGATATCGGGGTCTGGGACAGCATTTACAGCTTTCAATTGAAAGTCACAGTAAGACGAGGTGGGTGAGGGATCGGTGTAGGGCCGCTTTGCTGGGAGCCCTGATACCACATGCAACACTTCTACCTGCTTTCATGCTGAGCCACACTCAGGTGACACAAATATCGGTTTTCTAGACTACCATTGTCAGAAAAATTTATGGATAGTAACACTGGTAGTTGAGTGCAAGGAAGTGGAGACCTGATTGTCTCGAAGGCCTACTGCTATAGGCAACACGCATGAAGGACACCTAACCAGTAGTGTTCTTATTTCCAAAAATTATTGGCAGACACCACAAAAGTGGCATCAATTTCACCACAGTAGAAATAGTATTATAGGGACCGATAGTTCTTCCACTACACCCAATCATGCAGATGGACACCCTACAAGGAGTGTTCACATTTAAAGAAATGAGGGCCTTACACCACAGAAGGGGCATCAATTTCACCACAGTAGAAATAGTATAATAGGGACTGACAGGTCTTTCACTACACCCAATCCAGCAGATGGACACCCAACCATGGGTGTTCACATTTCCAAAAATTCATGTTTTGACGTTGACGAACTGATGGGCCGGAGGTTGGAAGTCTACAGCTGCAATGCAAACTGTGTGCTTCACTGCTGTCTTGGGGAAAAGCTCTTGGGTTGTATAAAAGCATGTTTTGATACTCCAGCATTCGCGGGTCCCTTTCTAGGATGGGAATCATGTGGCAAAATTTGGTTTTATAACGTAGATGTAATAAAATGGGAACCCAGTAGTCAGCATTATTCCTAATAAAAAGCAAGAAGGCACTCTTATGTCGGGATCTACCAAGAGGTCCGAGCCAATGCTGTGTTGGTGGGCTCGGTAACAATGAGGCTCGTTTCCTCCGTCTCTTCCCGCCAACCACGAACAACAGAGAGGGAAGGATTATCCCCTTCATCCGACAGTTGCTCGCCCATCACCTTTTCCTCCTTCATTTGTTCCTTGGATCTTGTGCCTTCGATAACAGTTTGTCTGTTATCACCAGCCCTCCTCGATCACAGTAATCCACCCTCCCTTGGCACCCACCTGTGTGACGACAGTCTTGAACTTAGAGACAATGTTATCCCTTCCGCAGCCTGCTCTGCTTCATCTTCTTCTCCTGGGACCACCATCTCCTCCAGCAGGCTATTCAAAGTCTGCTCCAGCATATAGATGACCGGACTAGTGATGCTGAGGACGGCGTCATCAGCACTAACCATCTTAGTAGCCATTTCAAAACTGTGCAGAAAGGTTCAGAGGTCCTTAATCTGTGTCCACTCTGTAAACGCGATATGCACCATGTCCGTACTGCGTTGGCCCAGCCTATACGACATGACAAATGCATCAGGGGCTCATTGCTGCTGCCACAGTCACTGCAACATGTGCAGAGTGGAATTCCACCATGTCGGCACATCGCATATCAACCTGTTAACTGGCATGGACAAAGACCTCTGCATCAATGCAAGTCGATGAGCAGAGGGGTGCGAACGGCAGAAATGAGCACACAGTTTACGTGCTTTCTGGAGCAGCTCACCCAGGCCAGTTTAGTTGCTGAGAAAATGCTGTACCACCAGGTTGAGGATGTGAGCCATGCAAGGCATGTGTGTGAGCTTGCCTTGCCATAGGGCTGCCACCAGGTTTGCACCGTTATCGGACACGGCCTTCCCTGGATGAAGGTTCAGCGGAGACAGCCATTGATCAAATTCAGCCTGGAGAACTGTCCACAACTCTTCAGCTGTATGACTGCGATCTCCAAGGCATATCAATTTTAAGACTGCCTGATTGCAGTAAGCCCTGGCTGCGCAGTACGGAGGTGGTGGGGGTTCGCTATGCACTGTTGGAATGCATGTCTCATGAAGGCAGAGGTTGAGGGTGCAGGTGGAGGCCCTAGATGAGATAGAGGAGGCAGAAGCAGTGGAGGAAATGTTAAATGTAGAGGTTTGGCCTGCAAGCCTTGGGATTCCAAGACTTGTGGAGCAGCACCTGTTCCCACAGCCACCAGAGTCACCCATTGCCCAGTCAGCGAGATGTAATGCTCTTGGCCACGCTTACTCTTCCAAGTGTCTGTGGTGAAATGCACCCTGGCAGAGATTTTGTCAAGGAAAGGGTGATGTTGTCTGTGACATGCTGGTGTAGCGCAGGCACAGCTTTCTTAGAAAAGTAATGGCGACTAAGTAATTGGTAGTGGGGGACTGCGACGCCCATCAGCTTTCGGAAACCGTCTGTATCCACCAGGTGGAAAGGCAGAATTTCCGTGGTCAGCAAATTGGAGATGGTGGAGTTCAACCTCTTAGCTGTGTCATGCGTAGGAGGAAACAATCTTTTCCATGACCACAACTGCGGAACCGTGGGCTGGCTGCATTGCTGTGAGAGGGCGGAGTAGGGTGAACTGGACAAACTGCTGGACCGTGAGAGAGGTGCAGGCGGAGATATTACTGTGGATTGAGAAACCTGTGGTGTGATCATTCTCTGGGATCGGTCAAAAAAAAAGCAGGTATGTCCGCTTCCGTTACAGCTGAAGGCGGCCTCTCAGTCAGCATGACTCGATCGGGTAAAGAATCCGAAATTCTGCGGTCAAAGACCTGCATGTTAATAGTTGGCACGGTAACAGAGGAGGAGGAAGAAGCCGCAGATTCTATTGATGGGACGGCTGATGGTTGTTGAGGTCGGCTGGTCCACATTTTTGCGCTGTGGAATTCCCATAGTAAAGCATGTTGATTGCGCATGTGAAGGTTCATACATGTAGTAAACACATTTTTTTTTTATCTCGACTCAGTTTTTTTTTGCAACGTTGGCAGATTACGTGAGTTGGCTCATCTTTTGCAGTGTCAAAAAAGACCCAGGCTAGGCAACCCTTGCCACCCCTGCGAGCTGCAGACCATGGATGCTGTTGGTCAGAGGCATAGTTGTGGTTGAGGATGCATCGCTCGTCGTGGCTGCATCACTCGTGTCTGCGATGGACAGAGCAACATAACCTCGTCTTCCCCCTCAGATGACCTACTCAGCTGTGTGCCTCTGTGTTCATGCCAACTGGGATCTAACAACTTATCATCATCCTGTTATCACATTCCTCACTATTGGAGTCTCCCTCCTCCTCCTCTTCTTGCCCTGACTGCACAGTACAGTCCATGTGAGCCTCAGATATCTGAGCCTCATCAGGATCACCTCCCCCAAGGGGTTAACGTCTGATGACGAGGGTCAGGATGCTATTCGGACCATTCTTTTTCCTGCCCCGGATCCAAGCTAAAAAAATTTTGGGCATCGGTGCAGATTTCCTCCTCTCGATTCTGCAAAGCTTTTGAGTACACTTCTGATGAACATGGAATAGAATGTTTGAACAGCACTTCAGACTCACCCATCTGTGGTTCCATACAGTCAGTTGAACAGTTGGATAGTTGGGATGCGGGGGGAAGCAAGGGGAATTTGGGTGCCACATCTGTGGACTGTACTGGGTGTGATGTTGAGGTGGAGGAAGAGAGGACACTTGAAGCTGCACTTGCCATCCACTCGAGTACATGCTCTTTCTGGTCATCATCAACAAGGCGTACCGCTGTGTGTCTGCTAAAGAAAGGTAGTGGTGTAGCCTGTCCAGTAACATAAGTTGTCAGTTGTCCTTGCATAGGACGTGACATTGCTTCACTAGTGCTTTCACAAACATTTCCACGTACTCCTTGAACATCAAGCCTAATTCCCCTTCCACCACGGCCTCACTTTTTTCTAGTCTTGTTGCTCAGATAGTGTGGTAGGAGCACAGTATTCGCAACCAAAAATGAGATTTTAAACTCTGCACCATCTCTTCAAACAGCTGAATGTCAGCGAGAGTAAATTCAAAGTTGAAATATGGCATGCTGTATCGTGTTAATCACAGGAAAAAGAATTGTTTGAGTGTGGATGAAGCCTGTATGACAAAGAAGTTATGCTACAAACAATTTTAAAGTCAGGTCCCTTACTGTATGACGTTAATAACAGAAGAATTTTTTGTGGCCTTTGGATCAGGCCTCTATAACACACTAGATGCTACAAACTATTTTTAAATAAAAATCACCCTCTAGAGACCATAGTCAGTAGAGAAAAGAAGAGATCCAGTGATAGTAAAAATTACATGTTTATTTATATTCAATTTAAAAACAAAAAAACAAACAAATTTCTGGAAATAAAAGGCAGAAAATGTCTCACCATAAAGAGACGCCACAGTGAGTCAAAAAGGACTCAATAACATGATCAAAAAATCAATTGTATAAGCCAAAATGCATATAATATGAAGTATACCCCAATAATGAAACGTGTATCTGGTGCCATTTAAAAAGACCCTCCTATTGCTCTGAGTGCACAATGCGCTTCATAGTGAAGGGAGGGAAATAAAATGCAACCAAAAACTAATAATAAATAATGGGTAACTACCTGGAGATCAAGAAATGTGGCGGCTCCCCACCCCAATGGGCGTTTCACCGCTAGCTTCTTCCGGGGGCGTGCTTATTATTGGTTTTTGGTTCCATTTTATTTCCCTCTCTTCACTATGAAGCGCATTGTGCACTCAGAGCAATAGGAGGGTCTTTTTAAATGGCACCAGATACACGTTTCATTATTGGGGTATACTTCATATTATATGCATTTTGGCTTATACAATTGATTTTTTTATCATGTTATTGGGTCCTTTTTGTGACGTCTCCTTATGGTGAGACATTTTCTGCCTTTTGTTTCCAGAAATTTGTTTGTTTTTAAATTGAATATGAATAAACATGTAATTTTTACTATCACTGGATCTCTTCTTTTCTCTACTGACTATGGTCTCTAGATGGTGATTTCTATTGTTATTTTGAAGTGCCAGTTGCCTATATGTTCTGGACATTGGTATGCTAAACTATTTTTAAAGTCAGATCCCTTACTGTATGACGTTAATAACAGAAGAATTTGTTTGTGGCCTATGGATCAGGCCTCTATAACACAGTAGATGCTACTAACTATTTTTTGGGTATGTGCACACGTTTCAGATTAGCCTGCGGAATTTTCTGCATAGAATCCGCATCTCTTGGCAGAAAACACATGCAGATTCTTTGCGGATTGTGATGCGTTTTTGTTGTGCCGATTTGTAAGTGTGGTCCATTTTCCTCTGTGCTGCGCTGGAGGAGAGAGAGAAAGAGAGAGAGAGAGAATATATGAATGTGCCAGACCAGAAAACACGGCTGCGGATCAGCAAAAACAATTGACATGCTACGGAAAATAAACTGCTGCAAATCTGCGCAGATTTTGCCGCAGCATGTGCACAGCAATACTTATTTTACCATTGACTAACATTGCCAGTGCACTACACTGCGGATTTGATGCAATTCCGCGCTTCCAAAACCGCTGCGGATCCGCATCAAAATCCGGAACGTGTGAACATACCATTAAAGTCAGGACCCTTACTGTATGACGTTAATAACAGAAGAATTTTTTGTGGCCTCTGGATCAGGCCTCTACAGATTAATTTCAACCCAAACAAATGACAAAGTGTGATACGGCCGTTTGTCTAACTTTTTACAACTGAAAAATTATAATTTTTTTAATGTGCCTTAGGTCTGCAGACAGATATCACCGCCACAAAATGACAACATGGGATACAGCAGGCTGTTTCACATTTAGCAACAGAAAAAAATTATAACTTTTTTTTAATGTGCCTTAGGTCTGCAGACAGTTTTATATCACCACAGCACTAAATGACAAGGTGGGATACAGCAGGCTGTTTAATATTTTTTCACTAGCTAGATGTGAATTAGAATGCTATACTCGTGTTTGGATCTCAATAGAAGCAGCGCACAACACGTTCCTTGCTGGCTTTCTTTGTGCACCTCAGTATGGCCAAAAAAGGAAAAAAAGTGCTTGAAGGTAAATTTAACAGCCACACTGGACACAAGCTACCTACAGTATCTGACTGATATACAACCACCTAGCTAACTAGTTAAAATCTGTGATACATCAGGCTTTTTCACATTTAGCTAGTGAAAAGTTATTAATTAGAATGCTATACTCGTGCTCACAGCACAATAGAAGCCATGCACAACACACTTATAGGACATGTACCCTGCTGGCTTTGTCTGTGAACCCCAGTAATGCCCCCCCCCAAAAAAAAAAATTCCGGAAGGTAAATTTTACAGCCATACTGGACACTATCTAGCTACACTATCTGACTGATATACAACCGCCTAACTAACTAGCTAAAATCTTGCTGTTAACAGTACCAGCATCAGGAGCAGCCTCTCTGTGCAGTTACAGTATCAAAATGGCGTTAAAACAAGATGCTATTTATATGGAGAGGGACATGTGATTTCAGCAGCCATTGACACAAGCCATTGTGTCAGGATATTGTGGCTGTTTCCTGCACTTTGATTGGCTAGCCACAATGTGCACACATAAAGTTAGGATGAATAAAAAATGACTGCCGTGCCTCTGCAAACCCCCTCCCCTCATCAAACTCGTGCCAAGTGCTCATGATACACCACCATTATTGTACTGTAGCTATAATGCTGAAAATATTTTTGTGGCAATGCAAATATTTTCCCACACTTTTACCGAATGTTGCCGATTTTATTAAATTTTGCTCGGGTTTCCAATCACGAATCCGAATGTGCCATATTCATGCTGAATTTATGTTTGGCGATCGTTTTCCAAACAAATTTGCTCATCACTACTGTTCATCACCTACATTCATTTGCTCTTGCTGCCTCTTATTTGCCTTCAGCATTTGTAACTAGACTTATGTACAGGCTGGGGGAGCAAAATGTCTGGGAGGTGCAGTGTCCGCCAATAGTGGTGGAGCAGGAAGTTTAGAAGGTGCAGCGTCCGCCAATAGTGGCGGAGCAGGAAGTCTGGAAGGTGCAGTGTCCGCCAATAGCGGCAGAGCAGGAAGTCTGGGAGGTGTAGCATCTGCCAATAGTGGCGAAACAGGAAGTCTGGGAGGTGCAGCATCCACCAATAGTGGTGGTGTCACGCTGTCTCTGAATACAGGAGGACCGGGGTCTATGCTGACCCTAAGCTGGGGTCCTGACTAATCCCTCTACCTGGAGGTACTGTTGATGGTACAGAGATCCAGGCCGCCAGCGTAACCCTGTCTCCTGTGAATCCCTAACCACTGTAATCTAGTCCTGAGAAGGACCCTGATTACCACCACAGGGAACAGGAAGGTAACTGCCTTCACACACAGTATAAGACAAACGAGACAGTACAAGGGGTAAAATAAAAGACCACCTTGCATACAAAACTACCACTACAGAGGGAACACCAACGGGTAAGGAGATAAATAATAAAGCGAGGAGAGGAGAAAACCACAACAGGTACTCTTAGCTTTAGACTTCTCAATACGATCCGCTCTGCTGGTCTGCATGAATGCTTTCACCGACACTTCCCTAGCAGACAGGCAGGTATTTGAAGGAATCCAATTACAACAACATTAATTGCAGCTGAGCGAGGCTGGTCTTGTCCAGCACAGAGAGAGGAAGAATTAACTCTCTCACTGCCGAAAAACACCCAGCACCAGAAACTCAGCTGTGAGAAGTCAGGGTGTGCAATCGCGACGATCTTCGCAGCGACACACCTGTGACAGTACCCCCCCTTCTACGAGGGGCCTCCGGACCCTCAGGGCCGGGTTTATCTGGGTGAGTAGTGTGGAAGGCCCGAACCAATCGGTCTGCGTTAATATCCGACGCAGAAACCCACGTCCTCTCCTCAGGACCATACCCCCTCCAATGAACAAGGTACTGAAGGGACCGGCGATTCAGACGCGAATCGATGACTCTCGACACCTGGAACTCCAAGTTACCATTGACCACCACAGGAGGAGGAGGTAAAGGTGAAGGTATCACCGGCGCCACATACTTCTTAAGTAACGATCTGTGGAACACATTATGAATCTTAAATGTAGGAGGGAGGTCAAGACGGAATGCAACCGGATTAATTATAGAACTGATCTTGTATGGCCCGATGAACCTGGGACCCAGTTTCCAGGAGGGAACCTTAAGTCTTATATTCTTGGTAGACAACCATACTAGATCGTTCACACTTAGGTCCGGACCAGACACTCTCCTCCTATCAGCCATACGTTTGTATCGGTTCCCCATAGTACTCAGATTATTCAGCACTCCTCTCCACACTGAAGCAAGTGACGACGAAAATCGTTCCTCCTCAGGAACCCCAGAAGAGCCCCCCCTATTGAAAGTACAAAACTGGGGGTGAAAACCATATGCCCCAAAAAACGGGGACTTACCAGTGGACTCGCTCCGCCTATTATTTAGAGCAAACTCCGCCAGAGGCAAGAAAGAAGCCCAGTCCTCCTGGTTCTCTGACACAAAACACCGGAGATATGTCTCCAAGCTCTGGTTCAGACGCTCTGTCTGACCATTGGTCTGCGGGTGAAAAGCCGAAGAAAATGACAACTGCATCCCCCACCGTGTACAAAATGCTCTCCAGAATTTGGACACAAACTGAGACCCCCGATCCAACACCACATCGGAGGGTACCCCGTGAAGCCTTACAATCACCCAATAAACACCTGCGCAAGAGTTTTAGCATTAGGAAGAGCAGGAAGAGCGATAAAATGTGCCATCTTGCTGAACCTGTCCACTACAACGAGTATGACTGTTTTACCCGAAGATGGCGGGAGGTCCGTAATGAAGTCCATAGACAGATGAGTCCACGGACGCTCCGGGATCTTCAAAGGTAAGAGGGTCCCCGAGGGACGGGTATGTGGGGTCTTAGAGCGCGCACAAACCTCGCAGGACGCGACAAAAGTTACCACCTCCCTATGTAAGTTAGGCCACCAAAACCGGCGCGAGAGGAGATCCTCAGTTGCTTTACTCCCTGGGTGTCCTGCCAAAGCTGAATTATGGTGTGCCTCGATCACCTTTTGTCGCAACTGATTTGGAACAAACAGTCTCCCTGGAGGTCCTACAGGGGCGTCCCCTGAACCTCCAATACCTCCTCCTCAAGCTCAGAGCATACTGCCGACACCACCACCCCTCCTGAAGGACCGGAACCGGGTCCTCCGTATTCCCAGCCCCAGGGAAACAGCGAGATAAGGCATCCGCCTTAACATTTTTTGACCCAGGACGATATGTGACGACAAAATTAAACCTGGTAAAAAACAACGACCACCTAGCTTGTCTGGGATTCAGACGTTTAGCGGACTCTAAATATAGCAGGTTTTTGTGATCGGTAATGACGGTGACCGGGTGGACTGCCCCCTCCAAAAAATGACGCCACTCCTCAAAAGCCAACTTAATGGCCAAGAGCTCCCTATTGCCGACATCATAATTCCTCTCAGCGGACGACAATTTTTTAGAGAAGAAGGCGCACGGATGCCATTTACCAGGGGACGAACCTTGTGACAATACTGCTCCCACCCCTACCTCGGAAGTATCCACCTCAACAATGAATGGCTGTGACGCATCAGGCTGAATAAGTATGGGTGCTGAAGCAAAACATTTTTTCAAAGAGGAAAACGCTTGACAAGCCTTGTCAGACCACTTTGAAAAATCCGTCCCTTTTTTAGTCATGTCTGTGAGAGGTTTAACTATGGACGAAAAATTACGAATGAATTTCCGGTAGTAGTTAGCAAACCCCAGGAAACGTAATGCCTTAAGATCCTCTGGCAGATCCCACTCAAGAACTGCCCGCACTTTCCCAGGGTCCATACGAAAACCGGATGCAGACACCAGGAATCCTAAAAACTGAAGTTCCTGTACGGCGAACACACACTTCTCCCATTTGGCGTACAGTTTATTATCCCGCAAGATCTGCAACACCTGCCTAACATGCTCCTGATGAGACACAAGATCTGGCGAGTAAATTAAGATATCATCCAGATATATGACCACAAACTGTCCCATTAGGTGGCGAAAGATGTCATTTACAAAGTGTTGAAACACCGCCGGGGCAATACTCAGACCAAATGGCATGACAAGGTTCTCATAATGCCCCTCCGGAGTGTTAAACGCCGTCTTCCACTCATCCCCCTCCTTCATCCTAATCAGATTGTACGCCCCCTGAGATCCAACTTAGAGAACCATTTGGCACCCACGATCTGATTGAAGAGATCGGGAATAAGTGGGAGCGGATATGGATCTCGGACCATAATCCGATTAAGCTCACGGAAATCCAGGCAAGGGCGTAGGCCTCCATCTTTTTTCTTCACAAAGAAGAACCCCGCGGCCACCGGGGAAGATGAAGGTCTAATATGCCCCTTAGCCAGACTCTCTGAAATATAATCCTTCATGGCCTGTCTCTCAGGACCAGAAAGGTTATACAACCTAGATTTCGGTAACTTGGCCCCAGGGAGCAAGTTAACAGAACAGTCATACTCGCGATGAGGAGGTAGTTCTTGACACCCTTTCTCCGAGAATACATCCTCAAAGTCCACCAGAAATGGAGGTAAGGCCCTAGGAGCGACCGCACCAATGACAGTATTCATGCAGTTTTTATTACAGAAATCGCTCCATTGGCTTATCTCTCTGGATTGCCAATTAATAACCGGGTTATGCTTAGTTAGCCAAGGCAGGCCCAGCAATATAGGAGTGGGAAGACCCTCCAACACATAACAAGACAACAGTTCCTTATGTAGCGCCCCCACTTGAAGATCTATGTTATGTACTGCTTGCACAAAACTTCCCTGACCGAGAGGTCTGGCGTCGATCGAGAATATGGGGACGGGTTTAGCCAACCCACTCAATCGCATACCTTGAACCCGGGCAAAGCGAGCATCCACCAGATTAGCCCCGGCCCCACTATCCAGAAGAACAGATATCCTCTCAGTTCTCGCACCCACCACCACCTCTGCCGGTACGAGAAACTGAGACGAACTTAGGGACGAAATACTTACTCCCAGATTGCCGTCCACCACACAATCTGGGATCAATAGTTTTACGGCGACTTCTCACTCTGCAAAGGACGGGATGGACACCCCCTAATAAGATGTCCCTTTTTCCACAGAAGAAACAACTTCTAGTTTTGTGGCGCCCCACCGATCCCCTCCCCCGGAATGATGTCCCTCCTAATTGCATAGGCTCCTCTGGACTGACCAGGGGAACCTCCATATAAGGGACCGTTGAGGAATGTGGAGTCATCACAGGGGGCGAAGTTACCCCGCACCTCTCCCGAAGACGTCTGTCAATACGAATAGCAAGGGCCATAGCGGCTTCCAGTGTCGTGGGAGGGTCATACTGCGCCAACACATCTTTTAATTTGTCAGATAAACCTTGACAAAACTGGATTCTAAGAGCCGGGTCATTCCACTGGGTGTCCGTGGCCCACCTACGGAACTCCGAAGAAAATTCCTCTGCTGGACGATCTCCCTGCTGTATCTTAGGCCTCTTTCACATTTCCGGCGGGCGCCTGGCGGCGCCCCCGGCATTTTGCCGCAGCGCCGCATGTGAAAACCTTTCACACTTCCGGCGGCCAAAATGCGGTTTTTTGCCGGATGGTTTCTGATGCTTGGAGAGATAAGAAACCATCCGGCAAAAACAAAAAACGTTACATGCAGCATTTTTTCCGGACGCCGCAATGTACATTTGCGCCGCATCCGGACAAAACCGCATGCAACGCATTGACATGCGGCGCCATCCGGCGCTAATGCATGTCAATGCGAAAAAAGCCGCATGCGGCGCATCAGATTTTCAGATGCGGCGCTGCGGCAAAATGCCGGGGGCGCCGCCAGGCGCCCGCCGGAAATGTGAAAGAGGCCTTACGTAACTTAGTTTCAGCAAGGGAGACCCGATCCGGGTCATCATATACAAGACCCAGAGCTGCGAAAAATCTATCCACTGACTGGAGAGCCGGGGAGCCCGGGGGAAGAGAGAACGCCCAGGATTGGGGGTCCCCTTGAAGGAGCGAGATGACAATTCCCACCCTTTGATCCTCACTCCCAGATGACCGAGGTCGCAGCCGAAAGTACAATTTACATGCCTCCCGGAAAGCAAAAAATTTGTCCCGCCCTCCAGTGAACCTGTCCGGGAGAGCTACTTTAGGTTCAGGTCTGGCTTGCTCCGGGGGGTACAAAGCCTTGGACTTAACGTCCCTCAGCTCCATGGACAAACTCTGCAACTGCTGAGCTAGACTGGCTACTGGATCCATGGTGGCTGGGGGGAATCTTTAGTAGGGTCGGTGAAAATGTCATGCTGTCTCTGAATACAGGAGGACCGGGGTCTATGCTGACCCTAAGCTGGGGTCCTGACTAATCCCTCTACCTGGAGGTACTGTTGATGGTACAGAGGTCCAGGCCGCCAGCGTAACCCTGTCTCCTGTGAATCCCTAACCACTGTAATCTAGTCCTGAGAAGGACCCTGATTACCACCACAGGGAACAGGAAGGTAACTGCCTTCACACACAGTATAAGACAAACGAGACAGTACAAGGGGTAAAATAAAAGACCACCTTGCATACAAAACTACCACTACAGAGGGAACACCAACGGGTAAGGAGATAAATAATAAAGCGAGGAGAGGAGAAAACCACAACAGGTACTCTTAGCTTTAGACTTCTCAATACGATCCGCTCTGCTGGTCTGCATGAATTCTTTCACCGACACTTCCCTAGCAGACAGGCAGGTATTTGAAGGAATCCAATTACAACAACATTAATTGCAGCTGAGCGAGGCTGGTCTTGTCCAGCACAGAGAGAGGAAGAATTAACTCTCTCACTGCCGAAAAACACCCAGCACCAGAAACTCAGCTGTGAGAAGTCAGGGTGTGCAATCACGACGATCTTCGCAGCGACACACCCGTGACAGGTGGAGCAGGAAGTCTGGGAGGTGCAGCATCCGACAATTGCGGCGGAGCAGGACGTCTGGGAGGTGCAGTATCCGCCACTAGCAGCAGAACAGGAAGTCTGGGAGGTGCAGCGTCCCCCACTCGCAGTAGAGCAGGAAGTCTGTGAGGTGCGACGTCCGCCACTAGCAGCAGAACAGGAAGTCTGGGAGGTGCAGCGTCCCCAACTAGCCGCAGAGCAGGAAGTCTGGGAGGTGCAGCATCCACCACTAGTGGCAGAGCAGGAAGTCTGGGAGGTGCAGCATCTGCCACTAGCTGCAGAGCAGGAAGTCTGGGAGGTGCAGCATCCACCACTAGTGGCAGAGCAGGAAGTCTGGGAGGTGCACCATCCGCCACTAGCTGCAGAGCAGGAAGTCTGGGAGGTGCAGCATCCACCACTAGTGGCAGAGCAGGAAGTCTGGGAGGTGCAGCGCCCGCCACTAGGTGCAGAGCAGGAAGTCTGGGAGGTGCAGCATCTGCCACTAGCTGCAGAGCAGGAAGTCTGGGAGGTGCAGCATCCACCACTAGTGGCAGAGCAGGAAGTCTGGGAGGTGCAGCATCCGCCACTAGCTGCAGAGCAGGAAGTCTGGGAGGTGCAGCATCCACCACTAGTGGCAGAGCAGGAAGTCTGGGAGGTGCAGCGCCCGCCACTAGGTGCAGAGCAGGAAGTCTGGGAGGTGCAGCGTCCGTCACTAGTGGCAGAGCAGGAAGTCTGGGAGGTGCGGCGTCCACCACTAGCTGCAGAGCAGGAAGTCTGGGAGGTGCGGCGTCCGCCACTAGAGGCAGAGCAGGAAGTCTGGGAGGTGCGGCGTCCGCCAATAGCGGCAGAGCAGGAAGTCTGAGAGGTGCAGCGTCCGCTACTAGCGGCAGAGCAAGAAGTCAGGGAGGTGCAGTGTGCGTCACTAGCAGCAGAGCAGAAAGTCTGGGAGGTGCAGCGTCCACCTCTAGCGGCAGAGCAGGAAGTCTGGGAGGTGCAGCATTCACCACTAGCGGCAGAGCAGGAATTCTGGGAGGTGCAGCATCCACCACTAGCAGCAGAGCAGAAAGTCTGGGAGGTGCAGCGTCCACCACTAGCGGCAGAGCAGGAAGTCTGGGAGGTGCAGCATTCACCACTTGCGGCAGAGCAGGAATTCTGGGAGGTGCAGCATCCACCACTAGCAGCAGAGCAGAAAGTCTGGGAGGTGCAGCGTCCACCACTAGCGGCAGAGCAGGAAGTCTGGGAGGTGCAGCATCTACCACTAGTGGCAGAGCAGGAAGTCTGGGAGGTGCAGCATCCGCCACTAGCTGCAGAGCAGGAAGTCTGGGAGGTGCAGCATCCACCACTAGTGGCAGAGCAGGAAGTCTGGGAGGTGCAGCGCCCGCCACTAGCAGCAAAGCAGAAAGTCTGGGAGGTGCAGCGTCCACCACTAGCGGCAGAGCAGGAAGTCTGGGAGGTGCAGCGTCCACCACTAGCGGCAGAGCAGGAAGTCTGGGAGGTGCAGCATCCACCTCTAGCGGCAGAGCAGGAATTCTGGGAGGTGCAGCGTCCACCACTAGCTGCAGAGCAGGAAGTCTGGGAGGTGCAGTGTCCGCCACTAGCTGCAGAGCAGGAAGTCTGGGAGGTGCAGCATCCACCACTAGCGGCAGAGCAGGAAGTCTGGGAGGTGCAGTGTCCGCCACTAGCTGCAGAGCAGGAAGTGATGTTACAGAAATGGCATCATTTTAGCAACGCCTGTGCAGCTTAATTACCTCCAACCATTTTATTTATTCCCTGTGGTGTTTAAAACCTATATTGTACCAATCCACTTTTAAAATCGCACTTCAGGGACCCGACTTATAGAATAAATGTTACTGGTATAATAAATGACGTTAGTAGCTCCATTTTACATATTGTGAAAATTTACCTGGAATTTGATTTGAAAGTGCAATTGTAAAGAAAACAAGAACATCTGCAAGGTGCCCATAAAGTGTGTTCACCCCGCCATACAGCACCCAGAGCTGCAATTTCTCGGCTTTATACTGTCTTAACCAGCTGACTGTACAACCGAAGCTTCATATTGTAATGGCCACTAAGTTCACCTTTGTTAAAGCTTCTCTGTAAAGTGTTTCTGCCTCATGACAGGGGACCTATATATTAATACCATGTGAATAAACTGAGAGCTATAAACCAGCTTCTAGATACATTCATATGTGAAGGAACTCCTTTTTCATCTTCCTTTTGATGGCAGTGGTTCTTTAAATGTTCAGCAATAACAAAGGTAAAAATCTAATACAGATGGAACAATTTGGCACCCATTCTTCACAATAAAACATAGGGGTCATTAGTATAGAGTTACATGTGCTTATTCCTAAATGGGAAACATCATTAAGTGGAGAGCTGTATGGCTTTTAGCAGTAATTAAGGTTTCTGAAATGTTTTCCAGTGAGAAAACGAAAATATGTCATCACAGCCAATTGGAGACATTGCAGGCAGATTTCGGTGAAGTCAGATGATGATTTATTACAGGGATGAATCCATTGCTACCTGTTGCAGAGATGACATGGTGATAGAGAAGACTGTAGACGTGCCCAAGCAGATTAGCGTTTTTAGTAGTATGCCAGATTCACATACAGTGGGGAAAATAAGTATTTGATACACTGCCGATTTTGCAAGTTTTCCCACCTACAAAGAATGGAGAGGTCTGTAATCTTTATCATAGGTACACTTCAACTGTGAGAGACAGAATCTAAAAACAAAAAAAAACAGAAAATCACATTGTATGATTTTTAAATAATTAAATTACATTTTAGTGCATGAATTAACCAGCAAGAATTCTGGCTCTCACAGACCCGTTAGTTTTTCTTTAAGGTGTATTAATTGCACCTGTTTGAATTCATCACGTGTATAAAAGACACCTGTCCACACACTCAATCACACGCCAACCTCTCCACCATGGCCAAAGGCCAAAGAGCTGTCTAAGGACACCAGGGACAAAATTGTAGACCTGCACAAGGCTGAGATGAGCTACAGTACAATAGGCAAGCAGATTGGTGAGAAGGCAACAGCTGTTGGCGCAATAGTTAGAAAATGGAAAAAACACAAGATGACTGTCAATCTTCCTTGGTCTGGGGCTCCATGCAAGATCTCGCCTCGTGGAGTAAGGATGACTCTGAGAAAGGTCAGGAATCCACCCAGACCTATATGGGAGGACCTGGTAAATGACCTGAAGAGATCTGGGATCACAGTGTTAAACATTACCGTTACTAACACATTACGCCGTTATGGATTAAAATCCTGCAGGGCACCCACAGTCACCCTGCTTACTCCAGCACATGTCCAGGCCGGTATGAAGTTCGCCAGTGACCACATAGATGATTCAGAGGCATGGGAGAAGGTTATGTGGAGACCAAAATAGAACTTTTTGGTATCAAATGCACTCAAAGTGTTTGGAGGAAGAAGAAGGATGAGTACGACCCCAAGAACACCATCCCACACGTGAAGCATGGAGGAGAAACATCAACCTTTGGGGTGCTTTTCTGCAAAGGGGACATGCAACTGCATTATATTGAAGGGAGGATGGATGGGGTCATGTATTGAGAGATTTTGGCCAACAACCTCCTTCCCTCAGAAAGAGCATTGAAGATGGGTCATGGCTTGACCTTCCAGCATGACAATGACCCAAAACACACAGCCAGGGCAAATAAGGAGTGGCTCCGTAAGAAGAATTTCAAGATTCCAGACCTGAACCCAATAGAAAATCTTTGGAGGGAGCTGAAAGTCAATGCTGCCCACTCTCCCCGGCAGCTCAGAGGAGCTCCATACACGCTGTGCTCTATTAAGTTTATGGCACTGAAGATACAAATATATGAAGCACAGAGGTAGAACGTATGCAACTACTTGTTGTGGCAATTTTGTGGCCAGAGGAAAACAGGATAAACAAGCCATGGGACCCACACTAATGTAAAGACCAAATTACATGGGCAAATAATTGGCAAACACACATGCAAAAGAACACTTGTCCTCCATCATGGACTCATATTAGCATGAAGACAATCATCAGTCAAACAAGCAAATCGCTCATTCGTGGGCTGCTTGTATAATTTATGACAGCCATTAACTGATCATTGTTGGTAGAAGATTGCCCCATGTAAACAGGGGGATATGTTGCCAAAACCATGAATGCTGTATGAGGACAGAACGTTACTTCTGTCCTCATACAGTTTTATTGGCCTGGGTGAACAGTGAAATAAATGAGTGACATGTGTATAGTCAAGCAATTCTGTTTTTTGAGCAGAAATTTGCCCATGTAAATTGGCCCTATAAGAGTTGACCAGCCTTATCCTACAATTCTGAGGTCACACTATGTGACTGCGTCTTGTGAATCGTCACGGCGTGCACACTGAGGTGTGTGACCGCAAGAATGAGATTCACATAAATGCAGTCACATGCAGACTAGAAGGGATCGGTCTCGTTCAGTGCTAATGTAATAAGCGAGGCCGGACACAGGAGTATGCAAATTACATACCCACACATGAAGGCCCCTCCCAGCACCGGCAAATCCTCACAGCGTGCAGTGCATGTGATGTGAGGATTCACATGTCTACAGTCACATATAGTGACTATATTAAAAAAAATAGGTGATATAAAAAATAGGTGATATTTTGTTTAGACTGAAATACCCCTTTAAACAGGACCGGTCATCCAGTAAAAAAAGTGGCCAGTTTTTGCACCTATTTTATTCTGATCCCCTGAATATTAAGTTTTTTTTATTCCGCCATACGGCTCTAGGGGTTTGGGCCATTTTATTTAATATTGATTATTATGGTCTTTTCTAAGAGTTGTAGCTAACAGGGTAATGCTGTAGAGCGGCCTAAAGACACGGCGCGAGAGAATCCTGTGAGCCACTCCCCAATGGGAGAAAACATAAAAATTAGCTCTATATATAAAAACCCTCATGTCTCTAGAAAGAACCGCAAGGTGGAGGTAAAAAAAAAGCCGAATACTCAGGAGAACAGTGTGAAAAAATAAAGATTAAATCCTGGCCACTTTTGGCCTGGTGACAGGACCTCTTTAAAGAGAAAATGTAAATGATACTATAAATGCTACAAACGCGCTCCAAATAGTTTGTAAGTAAAATGACCATGGGCCGATGAGCAGCTGTCACTATTGCTATCGGCAGTCGTGACATCCTTGGTAGCTGTCACGTCAGCAAAGACCATGACCATGGGCCGGTGAGCAGCCATCACTATTGCTATCGGCAGTCGTGACAGCCTTGGTAGCCGTCACATCAGTAAAGACCATGACCGTGGGCCGGTGAGCAGCCATCACTATTGCTATCGGCAGTCGTGACAGCCTTGGTAGCCGTCACATCAGTAAAGACCATGACCGTGGGCCGGTGAGCAGCCGTCACTATTGCTATCGGCAGTCGTGACATTCTTGGTAACATATCGCGATTCATGACTTCTCATTTAGGAAATACGAGCCTTAATTCATTCGGACAAGCCACGACCTGTACGTACATGGTATTATCGGCTGGTGCCAGAAAGGTGCGGATCTTCTGTGCACAGGAGGTGATCAGGGTCAGGTAGTGGGTTCTTCCTATTTGCTAATATGGCAGTGAAGGTGCCCATGTGCACACAGTCAGCTAATCCTCTCAGATAGCCGCAGCCACCAAGCACATTTAACTCCTGCTGTGAAGATGCCGGACCAGCTGCCTCCACGTCTGATGCCAGCTATTACCATCCTCTTGGTAGTACATGCGGATGTTCAGCTCGCTGCCTCCCTCGAGACATAGTCATTTTTACAGAGCAGCCAAGCATCCTTTATTAGAGGGACGGTGATCCCAAATCTCTACATTTGTAATGCAGGACTGAGCATTTGCTATCCCGAGGACAAAGATGAATAACACTTTGTTTCCCTGTCTCAGAGATGACTGCACGGTCCCGTCTATTTCTGCAGTTTACAATCAGCTATCCTAAGGCCCTAATCCAGTCACTTTTATTAGCGGGCGCTTTCCGTCTGACTCCAGTGCTTGTTAATGCATTTTTTTTTCTCTCTAGATTTTTATATCCTTCATTTACCGCTCTCAGGTGATTTCATTAGATTCAGTCCATTTTATTCTATATCAACAGAATGCTAAAAAAAATTATTGGGATAAAATATTTGCGTCAGTTCCACGAACTCAATCATTTTTTTTTTCATTCTGTAGCATTTGGAGAAATATCAATTTGGGATCTTCCAGAATGAATCTCACATATCGGAGATCCAATGACACCCTTGCTCCTTTATGTACTAGAGACATTTAACCCATGGTCCACCTGCTGGAAGTTGAGTAGATGCATCAGCCTTGTCTTTACAAGTCCGTAGTTTATGGTTGCAACTCAAAAGCAGGACCGCTTCCTACAAAATGTTCATTTCCTTCTGTTCTGTGTCAAAACCCATAATGCTTGTAGACATTAATCTATTTTCTGTCACTGTTTCCCCATCTTCCCCAAACAGGTCCTTCCGTTCGGTTTTATCACAGATATGTTAAGCATAGCCCCGGGCGTGCACGCCGCCATCTCCATCCTGCTCTATACATCCTGATCCTCTGCTTTGACTATCAATTAGGCATATTCCGCTTGCTCCTAAACGCTTATTATTTCGGTGTTGTGCCTTTTAGACACTTGCATTTTGTGACTTGAGGGCCAAGCATTAATTTTCACTCATGTTTTTATTGGTTCTTGTTAGTTTTGCCGAGACCTTTCACGTAAGCACCAAGACATTTACTATTTTGTTGGATGATGGATTCATCAGATATTCTGAAAATTAGCCTTGTTTTCATGATATAGTTATTCCCTGTGTCTTCTCAGTGAAGGAGAAGAAAAGAAGATGAAGACATTGTTATATTCCTTTCATTTTATTGCGGAAATAAAGCATGGAACCACGCACAAAACTGTTCATCTCTTTTCCCAAACATGGCATAAAAAGTTGTATGCACCCCAAAATGCTACCAGTGAAAACTACTTTGGTCAGCAAAGTCAACTGAATAATAAAAAAGTTATGGTGTTCAGAATTTGGCAATGAAAAAAACCCAAAACTTAGTTTTTCCAAAGGAGTGCAGTGAAGACACGGCAAGTGAAGGTATCACAAAGATGTGTTCACCGGTGTCTAATCACAGAAAATTGTCATATGTGGGGTGTAGGGACAACAGACTACAGATCAGACCCAGAGCTTGTGACCGCTATAAAATAGTCAAATATAAAGTCTGCATGGAGTCACAAGAAAAAGTAAGTACACCCTCATGGAAGTCTAGGATTTTACAAATCAAGGCATAATGAAAGGTATTACAATTAGGTAAATCCAGATGAACAGCAAAACAGGACAATTTTATACCGTCTCATTATTTAAAAAAAACGAGTCCAAAATCTAGAAGCAATGTGAGAAAAAATAAGTACACCCTAGCTTGTAGAAGGCTGACTTTTTGTCAATCTCACATCATTTTGGAGTAATTTTGGCCCACTCTTCTTTTCAAAGTTGCTTACATTCATTGGGGTCTGTGGGCATTAAGTTAAGCATGGCGGTCTTAAGGTCCCACAGCAGCATTTCAGTTGTGTTATGGTCTGTACTCTGACTGGGCCATTGTACAAATTGATTGTTTACGTTTTCAGCCATTCTGATGTAGATTTGCTGCGTGCCTGGGATCATTTTCTGTTGCGTGACTTAGTTTTGGCCAAGCTCTAGCTCTTAGATGGATGGTATCACATTTGATTCTGGAATACTTTGGTGTTTGGTACAGAGGAGTTCTCGGTTGTCTCAATAACTGGAAAATGCTCGGGTCTTCTGGCAACAAAACAAGCCCAAATCATCATCCCCTCCACCACCGTGCTTGTTGCTTGACACTTGGAATGAAACATTTGTGCTGATATGCTGCTTGGTTATCGCCGAGTGTGGCGAAGGGCATTATAGCCAAACATCTTCATTTGGTCTCATCTATCCAAAGTACATTGTTCCAGAAGTCTTGTGCTTTGATCAGGTTCAACTTTACTAAGTTCACTCGTGCTGCTATGTTCTTTTTAAAAATAAGCTTTCTCCTGGTAATCTTTCCAAACAAGACTTGTTTAGTCTTTATCTAATTGTACTCTCATGAACTTGAGCACTTAACATGCTCACAGGCCTTTAGTGTCAGAGCTGTAGCTCTTTGTTGTTTAGCAAATTTCTCTGAACATTGCACGGTCCGACCTTGTGGTGAATATGCCGAGATGTCCACTCTTGGGAAGATTTTCAAGTTGTCAACATTCTTGAACGTTTTCAAATGGTGAATACTCTTTTACAATGAAAAATGAAAGTCTCCCAATTGTTTATAAATGGCCTTATAAAAATGAACTTTTTTGCATTTACCAAATGGCTGCAATGAAACAAAGAGTGAAAAGTTTAAAGGGGTCTGAATACTTTCCAAACCCACTGTATATTACAAACTTTCTTTATTAATTTATTAAATAAATTATATTGACAATTACTCTTAGGGGAACCTGTCATGTAGAATAAATTAACCTACAGATATGTGGTAAACGTGCAGGTGAATAGTGTTCTGACACTGTGCATCGTCCGCATTGAAAGCCCCGATGCCAGGAGATGATTAACTTAATTTCTACCGGCAGCCTCTCTCTTTCAGTCACCGCTCAGTGTATAGAGAGTAGTGGCTGTAACCACACCCCTGCACTGGCTGACAGCAATCTTAGCATTAGGGCCGGCTGTCAGCCACTGCTGGGGGTGCAGTTACAGCCATCACTCTTTATACACTGACCGGTGACTGAAATTGTGTCGGCGCCACTTCTGTGACTGAAAGAGCGAGGCTGCCAGGGGGGAGTAAAGTTAATTTCCTCCTGGCAGTGGGGCTCTCAGTTCTGGCGCCGCATGGTGTCAGAACACCATTAACCTGCTATTATCCTATTTTTCCTATGATGTGCTGCTCAAATAAAGGGCTATAAAGGCCTCGCCCAGGTTGAAGCATCTAGTTACTTGACTCCAATGTGGTCAGTAGATGAGAAACCTAAATTAAGGTCCCCCCTAAGGTAAGCAGCTGCCATGCTCTTTTTTATACAATAACCCTACAGTCTTTTCTGGTTTCCATTGCCAGAGACTATAGTAGTATCACTTTGGAGATAATATAACCTTGTCCTCAGCAAATATAATTTTTGGCACCAAGGTTTAGTTTGCTGATCCTCCATTTTATATCAGCTATATAAACTTGTATAATTTGTTTTACGATGTTTAATGAATCTGTCACTTGCCTCTGTAGGTACATGACCAGCCCTCCATGAAGGAATTGGCTCAGAAGGTCACAGATGATGAACTGAACCTTGCGGAAACCCCCAGAAATACCTGAGACGCATACTGGAGCAAAATGGATACAAACACGACATGGAGAGAAGAATCCTGAGCTATCTTAATTACAACAGCAACCACTTGTCCATGTTTGCCAGGCCTGGGATCGTATAGGTCTCCGTTACTTGTGCACTTAGTGAGTTTATTTCTACTTTTTCCATATGTCGGATTCTCTACACAGCGTATTCTGCTTGTCGGCCTGTAGGGGGAGGCGCTGTCTACGCACCACTGTTTTGGGAACATACTATTAAATAAACAGTCATGTACCTTTAATGGGTTTTTGTTTCTTGACTTACTAGTGTATGTTGCGTCCAAATCAGAAAACAGAACGCCCCAAGTAAAGTCATCTATACACTAATCTAATGCATGTGATTACAACCTTTCATTCTTGTACTTTGTAATAACCATTACAGACCCCTATGTTTTTTTTCTTTGTGTATTAAACATCTGGAGATAAATAAAAACTACTTTTGCAATGTGTAATTGTCTATATACCGTGCATTTTTTATTAGGGGTACACCGCGGCTCGCCCTGGCCCGGCTATCTGATCTGTACTGATGTCCAATGTGATTCCAATAATTGTAATACCCAGGTTGTCGGAGGATGGCACGTCTTCAACTGCTGCACAAACCTTGCTGCCATGTGATTTCTTTGTATTCTTTCATCTGCTGGATTAGTAGGAATTAACATAATGCTCTGTAACTATTAAAGTACAGTATATTGATTATTTTCCGTCTGTCCTGCGATCAAACAAGGTCTCTGCTTATCATTATGGTCAGTGCCTGCACTCTCTGTGGACAATGGACCAGCAGGGATTCTGTCTACAAACCAAGGGCGTGAAAGAATAAAAATGCTTAAACTTTAAAAACGAGGACAACATGATGGTTTAGTGGAAAGTTTTTCTCCAGTTTATACTGTATGTTTCTTCAGCAGACTTGAGATGTGTGTCTGGCTTTCCTAATAGATCTTATTGTCCCAGCGCTGATTGTCTCTAATCTGAGTTTCTTTACTTGGAAGGAAAAAAACATAATTACACAGACTGGTGAAGATAAAATTGCTGTCACCCTAGAAAGACATCAGTGTATACAGACCTCGAGACCAAAAAAAATCAATAAACAGGCAGCTCTGCCAACTCTCGCCACTTACGGGCAGCATCTGGCGTGCTGCAGGCCGGTATTCATCTACAAGGACTACCAATAACTCCCCTATGCTCCTCATCACAAGCTCACACAACCCCACAATATACAGTAATTATTATCAGGGAACTCTCCAGTCAATTCAGGGGATTTAGAGTTTCACTAAAATCTCCACATTATTAATGGTATTTATCTGTAGAGCACCATTGATTCGATAGTACTGTACAACTGAAAAGGGTTTACATAAAAAATACAATTATAAGGAACAAAATAACAGACTGGTATAGAGGGGGAGAGGATCCTGCCCTCGAGGGATTAAAGTCTACAGGGTAATGGGAGACGGTAAGTTAGGACAGGACTAGAAAAGATTACAGAGACCTGTCTGTCAGCGTTGATGGTAAGACGTTGCTAATTTTGGTGAGTGCCATTTCAGTGGAGTAGTGAGGATGGAAGCCAGATTGTAGGTTGTTGAAGGTAAGTTCAATGTGGACATGCTGTTCGAGAAGTTTGGAGACGAATTGGAGTAGCGGTTGGGTCAAAGAATGGTTTCTTCAGGATAGGTGTGATAATTGCATTTAGCAAGCAGAACGGAAGTCACCAAATATAATTTTTGGCACAAAGGCGGTTGGAGGCTTCTGCCATTGTTTAAGTTGCTGATTCTCCATTTTATATAAGCTAAATAAACTCGCATAGTTTGTTTTACAATATTAGTGAATCTGTAACTTGACTTACAAGAAAAACCCTACTAAAAATAACCTTTATTAGGTAATGCCTAAAACTGTTCAATCAGAACCAGACAAAAACGTAACTAAAGTGCAAAATACGAAAAAGTGAACTAGTGCACAGCGAGAGAATTATCTACCTAAAGTGATGGAAGGGTGCTCTGTCCCCATAATAACCTACTGCACCCCTTCCTATCTGCGGAGGTAGGCACTCTAAAGAGGTGTACAATCATGGCGCCCCCGCTCGTACGTCGTCTGTCCCTGGGCGGCCCTTTTACACCCTGGACAATGACAGGAATCAATGTTCCCTAGTTCACTTATGTAAAATTGTACTGCGGGGCTCTAGTTTGTATTAGATGGCAAAGCAGCACCGTGTCATATCACACAAGGACAGAGAAGAAGTGTTCATAGATAGTAATATAACATAGAACGTTCTCACATAATCTCATAGTTAGATATAGGTTCATAAGAATAGCTATCTATAGATATTCCTACAGGTCTGGCCGAATACCACCACACACTAAACGATACCCACGTGGGTAGCACCAATTTTGCCATTTAGAACATTCAACCATAACTATAAATATACACAAATAGATATACAATCCCCAAAGGGAAGGAAGCACCAGTGGAAACAAGGCAACAATATCTAGTAATTAAGAAAATACATGCTGCGATAGGCAACAAATCAAGAATCAGTGTCCAATATATATAGTCATATGCATTCAGGAGATGAATGAAAAAGAAAAGAACCAGCCATGTTACTTATCTTTGATACATGTGCTCCCCCTGGAATATCGATGTGTTTCCCTACCAGACGTAAGTCGGGAGATCTGCAATGTGATATGAGGTCAAGAAAAAAATGGGCTGATAGCAGAGGCGTAGCTAGGGTTTTGGTTCAGGGTGGGGGCAAACTTCTGAGTGGGCCCCTAACCAGGTAACCTTGATTACAGCTGGGTGACGCGCCCTAATAGTGGAGGAGAACCTCAGCAGATGTTACTGAAAATAATCTCTATATAAAGACCAACATTGATAATACCGCCATATGGTCAGTGGTAAATACCAGTCCTAGGGAACATATAATTGATCACAGCACAGTTATAGTGACTTACAGAGGACGTTCTTTCTGATGGAATTGTTCACTTTTCCTGTCTTTTCCATCTAGCCCAGACCGACATGACAACTTCTTTCAGCCAGGACTCGGCTGCAGAGATTACAACAAAGACACGTTTCACTTCTCATATTTCCAGCCCCATCACCATCTATTCCCAACCTGCACAAACTCCTAATCTTGCTGATACCCCAATGCTGAGCCGCTGCTGCCGTATATGCCCCTATTACTGCACCTGATACCCCAATACTGAGCCGCTGCTGCCTTATGTGTCCCTATTACTGCACCTGATACCCCAATACTGAGCCGCTGCTGCCGTATGTGTCCCTATTACTGCACCTGATACCGCAATACTGAGCCGCTGCTGCAGTATATGTCCCTATTACTGCATCTGATACCCCAATACTGAGCTGCTGCTGCCATATGTGCCCCTATTACTGCACCTGATACCCCAATACTGAGCCGCTGCTGCCGTATGTGCCCCTATTACTGCACCTGATACCCAATACTGAGCCGCTGCTGCCATATGTGCCCCTATTACTGCATCTGATACCCCAATACTGAGCCTCTGCTGCCGTATATGTCCCTATTACTGCATCTGATACCCCAATACTGAGCCGCTGCTGCCATATGTGCCCCTATTACTGCACCTGATACCCCAATACTGAGCCGCTGCTGCCGTATGTGTCCCTATTACTGCACCTGATACCCCAATACTGAGCCGCTGCTGCCGTATGTGTCCCTATTACTGCACCTGATACCCCAATACTGAGCCGCTGCTGCCGTATGTGCCCAAATTACTGCACCTGATACCCCAATACTGAGCCGCTGCTGCTGTATGTGTCCTTATTACTGCACCTGATACCCCAATACTGAACCGCTGCTGCCATATGTGTCCCTATTACTGCCAGATACTCCAATACTGAGCCTCTGCAGCCGTGTGTCCCTATTACTGCTCCTGATACCCCAATACTGAGCCGCTGCTGCCGTATGTGCCCCTATTACTGCCCGATACCCCAATATTGAGCCTCTGCAGCCGTATGTGTCCCTATTACTGCTCCTGATACCCCAATACTGAGCCACTGCTGCTGTATGTGTCCCTATTACTGCCCGATACCCAATACTGAGCCGCCGCTGCCATATGTGTCCCTATTACTGCACCTGATACCCCAATACTGAGCCGCTGCTGCCGTATGTTCCTATTACTGCACCTGATACCGCAATACTGAGCCGCTGCTGCAGTATATGTCCCTATTACTGCATCTGATACCCCAATACTGAGCTGCTGCTGCCATATGTGCCCCTATTACTGCACCTGATACCCCAATACTGAGCCGCTGCTGCCGTATGTGCCCCTATTACTGCACCTGATACCCCAATACTGAGCCGCTGCTGCCATATGTGCCCCTATTACTGCACCTGATACCCCAATACTGAGCCTCTGCTGCCGTATATGTCCCTATTACTGCATCTGATATCCCAATACTGAGCCGCTGCTGCCATATGTGCCCCTATTACTGCACCTGATACCCCAATACTGAGCCGCTGCTGCCGTATGTGTCCCTATTACTGCACCTGATACCCAATACTGAGCCGCTGCTGCCGTATGTGTCCCTATTACTGCACCTGATACCCCAATACTGAGCCGCTGCTGCCGTATGTGCCCAAATTACTGCACCTGATACCCCAATACTGAGCCGCTGCTGCCATATGTGTCCCTATTACTGCCCGATACTCCAATACTGAGCCGCTGCTGCCGTGTGTCCCTATTACTGCTCCTGATACCCCAATACTGAGCCGCCGCTGGCATATATGTCCCTATTACTACACCTGATACCCCAATACTGAGCTGCTGCTGCCGTATGTGTCCCTATTACTGCACCTGATACCCCAATGCTGAGCCGCTGCTGCCGTATGTCCCTATTACTGCTCCTGATACCCCAATACTGAGCCTATGCTGCCGTATATGTCCCTATTACTGCACCTGATACCCCAATACTGAGCCGCTGCTGCCATATGTCCCTATTACTGCACCTGATACCCCAATACTGAGCCGCTGCTGCCGTCTATCTAATTTTTGGTCACCTATGAATTACTATTAAGGGCATTATATACTATGCATATTTCTCACTCACTGCTACTTTTTGTTCCACTGTAGCCGTTCACAACAGCACTCAATGTAACGGGTATGTTATCTGCTGACTTCTAGTTTTCAAGATAGGCAAATTCCTATCACTACAACTTCATGCCCATGATTTTGTTTCACAGATTCTATCCTTATACCCCACTAGATCGGGTACACACCTTCACTAGGTATGTCTGCCGCCTATTCAATGTTCTATCTTTTCATTATACTGGAAATCTTTGGATAACTATGATATTGGATGAACTCAGGTTGAGACTATCCTTAAATCCATATGACCCTGTATATATGTGTAAATACCTTGTTTCTGCTTGTAACAAATTTAGATCACGTATTTCTATTATTTTTAGTACACTGATGAAGGTCAATATGGACCGAAACGTCTGTTACTAGTGATCAAGTGTACGTATTAAAATTATTTTTTACACCTATTTGAGTGTGCCCAGTTTTGTGTTATATGAGTATACGGTCTGGGTACCTACTGGTGCACCTCCCTTTGAACTGTGCCAATATCTATCTGCTGCTGCCGTATGTGTCCCTATTACTGCTCCTGATACCCCAATACTGAGCCGCTGCTGCCGTATGTGTCCCTATTAATGCACCTGAAACCCCAATACTGAGCCACTGCTGCCGTATGTGTCCCTATTACTGCACCTGATACCCCAATACTGAGCCGCTGCTGCCGTATGTCCCTATTACTGCACCTGATACCCCAATACTGAGCTGTTGCTGCCGTGTCCCTATTACTGCCCCTGATACCCCAATACTGAACCGCTGCTGCCGTATGTGTCCTATTACTGCACCTGATACCCCAATACTGAGCTGCTGCTGCTGTAGTCCCTATTACTGCACCTGATACCCCAATACTGAGCCGCTGCTGCCGTATGTGTCCCTATTACTACACCTGATACCCCAATACTGAGCCGCTGCTGCCGTGTCCCTATTACTACACCTGATACCCCAATGCTGAGCCGCTGCTGCCGTGTCCCTATTACTGCACCTCATACCCAATACTGAGCCGCTGCTGCTGTATGTCCTATTACTGCACTGATACCCCAATACTGAGCCGCTGCTGCTGTGTCCCTATTACTACACCTGGTACCCCAATACTGAGCCGCTGCTGCTGTATGTCCCTATTACTACACCTGATACCCCAATACTGAGCCGCTGCTGCCGTGTCCCTATTACTACACCTGGTACCCCAATACTGAGCCGCTGCTGCTGTATGTCCCTATTACTACACCTGATACCCCAATACTGAGCCGCTGCTGCCGTGTCCCTATTACTGCCCCTGCTGGGTGGTGCTGTGTGCCCTCTAAATTCTTTAGCAATAGAAAAAGAATTTGCACTCCAGACGTCAAATGCAATAAATTTATTTAAAAATGAATCCGTAATAATGAAAAATAGATGTTGCAGTATTCAAAAAGGCCTTCCTCAGGACAAGGTGCTGTTACCAAAATGTGAGGCTGGTGATAAAGCGGAAATGAAATTAGCAGAGAATGTCCCTGTGAGGAGAAAAGCACAACCGTGCAGTAGAAGGGGGCAACAGTGGTTGTAGGGAGTTAAAAGTGTTAATAATCGTCTGGGGTTATGCGATAAAGAAGAAATGGAAGTTGTGACGTAGTCCTGTTTAGCAGAGACGAGCGCTAACTTGCATGTGAGAATTGCTTGTTTGCATGTGGTGAAGTCTTCCTGTGAGTGCGTCTTCTTCTCGCGCCCCGACAAGTGACATGCCCGTCTGGTGGCCGTGGCTTCGCCCCATATAAGTGTATGGAGAGCGAGGCGGCGCCCACTGGCTGGGAGTATATAAAACACATACATACCCCCAGTTCCGGGTCAGAAACCGGCGAATCCCCGCAGCACACAGTGCGTGCCCTGGGGGATTCATAAGTCTGCAGTCACATCGATTTAAACCAGACAACACCTTTAATATACAGTAGTCATTAAATATTTATAGTGCATAAATATAAACGCCCTTAATATGATGCAATCATTATATCACATGTGAATCTGAGGTAGAAAATGGTTGAATCAGCCCCTGAAAGTCATAGGGTCCAGCTCACTAAAACTGGCACTGTACATGCCAAGGGGAGTGGTGGAATAAGAGGCACCTGACTCATTAAGAGAAGCACACCACCTAATGAATTCAGTGCATCTTCTCAGTGGAGTGCGCCTTGGCAGAAATGCTATTTCAGTCACTGACTGGAGTAACATTTTGCAGTAAATTATGTTGCTCTCAGCTTGCCAATCAGATATCATACTTTGTACTGACGAGGGGCAGTACCCCGAAACACCGTGTCTGCAAATTGAGATTTAGGTTTTGGCTTTTATCCCAAGTCATATTACAGGGTTAGATAAAAGATCGATATTGACTTGTGGAATTGCTTCCTATAGGTGGCGCTACAGTTCTAGTCCTCTTCCTCTCTGAAGAGGCAATTTACATATTATGTCACTAAAATAACTGTTCTACGGCCAAATTGGTTCAGAGACGAAAACAGCTGAACTCAACTAATTTTGTGGTGCTGAAAACAAATATGATGCTTAAATTTGCTGATTGTCTCTAATTTTCAAGATCCAGAGGAGGTTATAATTACAGATGACACCTTTCATGCAGGCTTATAGAAAAATTGCACCTTTATTATTTCATCATCATTATTGCATTGTTAGTGACTTGTCCATTACATCACCTATTTAGTCTATTGAGCCTTCAGTATTCCATTACAGTGGCCCCCAACCATTTTTGCACCAGGGACTGACTTCAAGCAAGACCATTCTTCCATGGCCGGCAGGGCGGGGATGGTGATGTGGCAGGGGTGGAGCTTTGGTCATAAGGGGGTGGGGCTATGGAGTTGTAGTTTAGTAGTAGTGCATACTCATCATTTAATGTATACAAGGCTCCGCTCCCTCCCTTGTATACAAGGCTCTGCTCCCACCCTTGTATGCATGGCTGGGCTCCCCCATACTTACCCTCACACCGTCGCTGAACATCCCTGTCGGCCGCGGCAGCTTCCTCCTGTGCAGTGCGGTCACGTAGTACCGCTCATTAAGGTCATGAATATGGATGCCACGCCTATTGGCGTGGCTTCGCATCCATATTCATGACCTTAATGAGCAGTACTATGTCACTGCTCAGCACTGGATGAAGCGGCCGACAGGCATGCAGAGACGGAAGGTGAGTATCGATGTCTAATGAAGCCGGCGGCTGTAGCTGTCACTACAGTGCTACAGCCGCCGGCTCCATGTGTGTCCAGCAATCTGTGCCGTGGCTCCACGGCCCGGCAACAGAAGTGCAATGGCCCGGTCCTGGGCCGCGGACCGGCGATTGGGGACCCATGTTCTATTATAGAGTGACCAATCAAAAATCCTTAACTCCGCTCCCATGATGTAATCCTAATTAGTTCCATCACCTACTTTTATAAATGCTCTGTGTAAGGTAGACAGTTTTTTATGATTTCTTAGCATATTGACATGTTTCTGTTTTTCAGATATGCCTCATTCTTGCATTAACAAAGCAGATAGTTTTTGCTACAAATGTGGAGAAGTCACTTTTGCATCCCTTCACTGCCATGATAAGGAAAGCCTACAACCCTTATTTTGGCTGCAGAATAGGAGATCAGGACATGAGTTGGGCTCCACATATGCACTGCAGTAGATGTCCACCATATCTTACCCAGTGGTTGCATGGGAAGAGGTAATCTTTGCCTTTTGCTGTTCAAGTGATCTGGAGAGAGTCAACTGATAACACTACCAATTGCTATTTCTGCATGGTGCCCCCCATAAGGAAAGGAGTTTCAAGAAATGAGAAGTGGACTTTACTCTATCCAAACTTTCCATCTGCAATATTCCCAGAAACATTTTCAGTTGAGTCAAGTGAGGAAGAAGAGGACGTTTGGTGTTATGAAGCATCTTCCTCTCACGACCCACGACCAGCAACCTCCACTGAACCGCACCTTATAACACAAAGTGAACTGAACAATCTGGTTGGAAATTTGGATCTGTCCTTGCAAGAGTAAGGCTGAGCTCTCGGGTTGCAGGCTACAGCAGTAGAATATCCTAGCAGGTGATGTTCGGATTTCCTTGCTCCGCAACTGTGATAAACATCTTGTCCAATACTTCTTCATGGAGGGTGATCTTGTGGCATGCAACAACATCAACAGTTTAATGGAAGAAATGAAGATAAATCATAATCCAGAGGAATGGAGGCTCTTCATTGATTTGTCTAAAACAAGCCTAAAAGCTGTCTTGCTGTATAATGGCAATACACTACCTTCAATTCCAGCTGGTTATGCAGTCCACATGAAAGAAACCTTTGACAACATGGCAGAGATGTTGAAGGACTGTACTATGACCAACATTTGTGGCCCCTCTGTTGTGACAAAGGTGGTTGCCCTGCTTTGTCTCTGGATACACAAAGTACTGCTGCTTTCTGTGTGAGTGGGATAGTCCTGCAAGAGAATATCACTACAATAAGAGAGACTGGCCTCTCCAACATTCACTTCAGCCAAGGAGAAAAAAGTCCTGCATCCAGTACTCAAGTTGGCCCTAATTAATAACTTTGTCAAGGCAATGGAAAAAAATACAAAAGCATTCAAGTATCTCACTGCTAAATTTCCATGGTTGCGTGAAGTAATGATCAAGGAAGAAGTCTGTATTGGATCTCAGATTCATAAGCTTCTTCAAGATGAGGAGTTTCTCTGTTTGTTGCAGGGCGAGGAAAAGTAATATAATAATAATTATTTAATTTTTGGAGAAACTCAAGAGTTGATAACTAGGAAGAGTTAGTGGAAAATCTTCTCAAAACATGTAAGGATATTGGCTGTAACTCGTCCTTAAAGATTCATTTCTTACATTCGCATCTGGACTGTTTTTTCCACATAACTGCGGAGCAGTGAGAGACGAGCATGGTGAGAGATGTCACCAAGATATTGCGGCTATGGAAAAAAGATATCAAGGAAAATAGAGTCCGTCAATGCTTGTAGATTACTGTTGGATAATTGTAAGAGATGATCAGATGCAGGAGTACAAGCGACAAGCAAAAAAAAGTCAACAAATGAGGACCAAATTTTAGTAGTGCAATTTCGGTAAATTTACAGTTTGCAATAGTGTTTATACATGTTTTAGTTATTTGAACTGTTGCTAAGTTTCATCTAAATATCAGGACATTGACATAAAATATTCTGCATCTTTATATTTGCAAAAATAATGTTTCAAAGTACTGAAACTTTTATGCATTGGTTATATGTAACAGTAAAACTCTTTGATATCATAAAAACAAGAGCAAACAAAATTTTCATTGTCACGTTTGAATTCAGGAGGTCAAAATAATTAGGAAATGGCTGATTTCATAACTGAACCTGACAACTTTTGGGAACGTGAAGAACAGTGTAATGTAAATATGATGAATTCAGTGTGCTGGAGCCGTCATCATCTATCTGTCCCTCCCATCTTAGTGGAGCTGGCCGAGACTAGTGTGAAGACGCTACATTTTTGCGCAATGTGAAAACTGACGTAAAGTGTTACAAACAATGTAGAAATTAGAGAATTTATCAGTCCGTAAGTAATGAGATTTGTTATGATTTTTCTGGAAAATTTTGTATTTCAGCAAATCCAAATTTTAGGAATCTATTTAGTAAAAATTCAACAAAGTGGCAACACATTGGCCGCCATTTTGCACCATTCTTTTGAGGGCTGAGAACAGGATAAAACAAAATACATTATACTCACATGTCCTAGACCCTCACCTCCGCACCTCTCCAGTCCTCCTTGCTGGTGTTTGGTTCTGACGGTGCTTTGGCCAGTGATTGGGCTCATGCAGTCAAAGAAAGATGGACGTATCTCCCCACTACGTGAGTGAATGAGAACAGTTACTGGTTACAGTGCCAGAAGAACTAGAGACTGTGGACTGAAAGCTGTGGAGGTGAGGACCTAGGACAGGTGAGTATAGTGGATTTTATTATTTGAAGCTCTTTTTGGCATTCAGTTTGTTATGCTTTGGGGTTTGCGTAAATGAACTTCTTTTCACAGCAACTGTGGCACTTTCACTATGAATCTAATCCATTGGCTGATTTGAGCAAATGGTCCCAAGACAAATTTTTGAAAATTGGCTCATTATTATTATTTATTTTAAAGCACTATTCCAGGTTGCTGTAAATGTAGAGTTTATTGTAGATGGTTTTGTGTGTGAAGGTTGTGTGAAGAATAAAGTAGAATTTTGAGGATTGGAGTACATGTGGGGAGGTATTGGGATATTACATAGATGTATGGGAGAGACAGATTGTGGACGGCCTTGAATGTTGTTATTAGTATTTTGTAAGCCACTGAAGGGATGGCAGAGAGTGGAGGCAGAGTAGTGAGAGGACAGGTGGATTAATTGGGCACCAGAGTTAAGGATAGATAGGTTAGAAGGGTGTGATAGTGTTGTATGGGAGAACAGAAGAGGATGTTGCAATAGTCAGGGTGAGAGATGAGTGTATGTACTAACATTGTTGTTGACTTGGGATTGAGGAAAGGGCAGGTTTGAGATATATTTTTGAGTTGAAGGCAGCAGGAGGTGGTAAGCGTGTTGAAGGACAGAGCAGAGTCAAAGGTTACACCCAGGCAGCAGACTTGAATGACAGGAAAGTGAGGACTTATTTATGGAGATGGAAAGGTCTGGTAAGAGGTAGAGTGAGATGGAGTAATGATGAGAAGTTCCGTTTTGTCGATGTTGATTTTTAGAAAGTATGATGGGAAGAAGGTGGATATAGGTGAAAGACACTATGGGATACAGGACATCAGAGAAATGACAGTAGATTTCAGTGTCATCAGCAAATAGGTGGTACTGGAAGCCATGTTGTCCCAGGCTAAAGGTGTAAATGGAGAAAAGCCTTGCGGACACCAAAAAAGAGAGGCCAGATTAACAATTTGAGAGAATTTTCCATAGCTGTGCCTGTGATGGACTGATCTGACTGACTACTCTCTCTACACACCTGCAGGATAGGTTGGCACAATTTTAGTACTAAAGTATAAATTGAGGAGAAAAAAAACAAATTTGTTGACATTTATCCAAAGTAGTGTTATTTGGCTAGTGCCTATACTACTACTCTATTGACACATGGTGTGACAAAGTTCTGATTACGTGTGCTACGTTTGATAAATCTTTCACAACATACATCACTGCCAATAGCTTTTATACTGGCTACAATTCTCATCCTTCTTCTATGCCCAGGTCTGTGTGAGATGCAGATGGAGCGGTTTTACTTAGGACTTTCTGAAAGACTTGCATTTTATGAATGTATCTAAACCTTTTCATTCTTGTAGTAAATAATAATAAAAAAATAATGATGTAGGTCTATGAGAGAATAATTTTTCCTGCAAATCAGTAGGAATATTGGAACCAGAAATAATTTGTAAAGTGCTGCGGAATATGATGTCACAATAGAAATGCAATTATTAATAAATTTTGGACGTAGAATTGTTAGTAGAAATCAGTAGAACGGTTAGTGACAGAAATCATAAGAAATGCATTTGTCACATCAGATTTAGAAACACAAAAACCTAAGCACCAACGATACCGCGGCACAGTCTGCTCTGGTATGAAAAGACGTATAAAAATCATGGTAGGTTTATTACTTTGCTCATTAAGAAGAGCAGTGATACTTTGTGCACCTGTATGTAATAAAAACATTGGAAACCGAACGGTCTCATCGACAGCTTACATTTATAAAGGATGTGGGAATTGTAAAGAAAGTTGGAGAAGCCGTGTCTGAAATTCTATTTTTTTCACCAATTTTTCAGACTTTTTGAAGTTGAAAAATCACAAGTCACAAAATGCATTTGGAAAACGCTGACATCAACATGTCTGGAAAGCAGTTAACCCATAGCAATAACGCATTCCACGGCACTGTACAAAGATTGTCATCATTCACGTCAGTAACCGTCCCCAACGAGGCTCACACAACAGTATGGTCAAGGTCAAAGGAAGGCAATGAAGTATATTTTCAGAAAAACATTTTTTTCTATTTCTACATTACTTTTCTTACTGTGGAGTATTTTACAAACTGTATTCCCTGATCAAAAGTCTCCTCGAAGACAGCAGCAGCGAGAGGAGCCAATTCTACAGAAGGATAACAGATTGTTTCAGACTCCTCAAACACTCCAGGCAAATAGCATATATCAATTATAACATCTGAGAATACTTTATCTTCCTATGCAAAAAACTTCTCTCAGGTGAGGATGGGAGTCTGCTGTGAGAATGACGGCTGTACTCACACCGTACAAAGCAGTCGGCAAAATGTTTATTCAGCCAACAGCTATTGCTGCAGTCCCCCCATATACAGGCACATTCAGCTGAGCATCAATGTGTTATTAATAGAGAAAGGGGAATAAGCGGCAGCCAAACTCTTCTGGTGGCTCCTTATCTCCCATGAAAACAGAAGGATCAGGCATGAGCCTTCTTGTTTCTGTCATTGGAGGAGAGATGGAGCACATGGAAGTTGTGGGTAATCTGCGCTGCTGGTGCATTATCCAAAAATTGGAGTCCAATCAAGAGAAGGTAACAGTTTTTTTCTCTATCCTTACTTCTTCAGGAGAACCACAAAGATTCTGGAAGGAGAGATGGGAAACACGTTAGTCAGTCAGTCTCACCAAACCGGTGGGTTTGGCTGACATTTGTCTAAAGAGTATGCCAACCTTTGGAATCAACTTAAGGTTCATGAAAGTTTTGTTGGAAAAGTAGATGTTAAAGAAAATTTCTCCGGTCAAGTGAGCCTGGCTCCAAGGCAGCGAGAAGATTTAGGCCACATGGCAAAACTAATATGTTGTATTTCTCTCTTTTCCAGAGTTGATTGCTTTATCTCAGTATATCGACAGCAGGGAAATACTCAACGTTAGTCAGACAATCGCTGCACCTGAGACGAGTGTGCAGCTCGGAGTTGGGGTCCGGACATGTGTACGGAACGAGATGTTGATTTTCTCTCCGGTTGCCTGAAAGAAGAATGATGATAAAGCTGGATAAAGTATACATGGCTTAAGGGAGTGTGTATAGTATGAAGGTGGTGGGGGTGAGAGGCTAACCTGCAGCTGTATGCTAATAGGGGAAAAATCCACTGCCTCCGACATTAAACAAGCCGGCATTAGGAGCACACATCACTGAGCAAACATAGTGTACTAGAAGGGAGAAAAATAAAATAATACCAATGTACAAACAGCCAGCAAAAGCATGAAGAATGAGCAAGCCAGGGGAGCGGGCAGCCGCCATTGTGTACGGCATGTGGCCATTTCCATAGAGCAAGTAAAGGATCTAAATTGTGAAGACTCAACAACCTGTTCTGTCCACAAAAACAATCAATGTGTCACAGCCGCGCACCTCCCTCGGCTCGTATTGTCAGGGCATTGTTCCCCGCATTTCCTTAAAACCACTGGACGTGTCGAGTGACTTTCGATTCTTCCTAAGATCATTGTGTCCCCTCGTCTGCTCTTTTACTCGTAATTTGCACCCGCTTTCACTTGTCTAACACGTTGAACTGCTGGAAAATGGTTTACTATTAAACAACAAACTTTGTGCTGGGAACAAAGACTAAATTACCGCCCTGATCTATTTCCCTTGTAAAGTAATGATGATTGGTCACACTATTATCCCGCTCCATGAAAATCTTCCCCATACTAGTATGTGTTAACCATTTGGTAACCTGGAGACGTTAACAAAAGGCCTGGCTTTGCATTTTGCTGGAAGGTTTGAATGGAGGCAACAGATTGCAATGTGTATTGTTCAGCAAATTCCTAATGTATTTACCCCCTTTCAGTTTTGGCCCTCGTTGCCTTTTTTTTTTTTATTCATTCCCTATTCCACTGTCTCTCCCTATTAATTTCCCTTTCTCCCTTTTCCCTGTTCATTCCATTCTATTATGAATGTAATTATTTAAACGGGAGATCTATTGCAGCTTTATGCTAATGACCCGAACAAAGGAAAGGGGTCTGGGGAGGGGAGTAAGGTGAATAGGGAAAGAAATGAGACTGGAGGGAGGGGGATTCGGCGAGAGTGCCAGGGGATGACCATGTGCCAGTGTATGATTATGTGTGTGCTGCCTAAGGACAAAATACAACTCGGCAACAAGAACAGCGAGTGCTACAATTTGGGGATTGATGACTTCCCCTGCTTATATAAAGGCAGCCACAGACTAACACAAAACTACAAGAGGTTTTCCCTATGTCACACACTTATACCGTGGCTATGTGTCATTATACTCGGCACTGGAATTCCAAAAATAAGCAAAATGTGATATAAAGATTAATAGTCCCGATTCCTTCCGAAGATGCTAAATAACTAGTTCAGCTATGAGTTTGCCCATTTAGAGCCATTATACCGTGTGGCAGGGGATGGTACAAATATATCCCTATAATAATCCTGTGTCCAGTATCCTTGTTGATTTGTGCCATAAATATTTTTATTTAATAATTAAAGCATTTAAATAGTAATAAAGGATATAAATAATCTTCTATGTGCTTTTTTCAATAGATTTGCCACTTTTTCAGCATCCAAATAGTTCTTTAACATTTCATAAACTAATCGTTGATCTTGTTAATATCGAAACTTATCTGGAACTTTTTGGTCTATGATAAGACCCAGTGATTAAATGATCAGATAAATAATAGAAAAATGTTTTCAGTAAAAAATCACTTTACGTGAAATAGTTAAGAACCAAACTGTACAAAGAAATCCACTAAAAAGACCAAGGTGCTCTTCTTGATAAAAAAAACGAACAAAAAAACAACAAAATAAAATATAACCATTAACAGTAAAGTATACGATATCGGGTGATAAACTGTAATATTCAGCAACTGGTTTGAAAAAAGACAAAGTGACAAAGAAAACTGTTATAGAGGGACAGAAATATAGGCAATATCAGTAAGGGATAAGAGATTGACAGGAGCTGTTATGGGCTTTGGCTTTTTTCATAAGCAGCGTTTTTGAAGCCCAAACCTGCTCTCTTAGCAGTTGAAAGCTGCATTCAAAACGCAGTTTTTGTTGGATTTTTGCAGCGATTTTATTGTGCGGATTACAAGAGTGATTTGTGCACAGTACAGGTTTAATAAAATTAGTTTTATTCACAAAAATGCAGCAAAAACGGCAGAAAAGACGGTATACTACATTTTTTGCAGCGTTTTTGTGCTTTCTGTGGGTAAAAACAGGCTGCAAAATGCTAAAAGATTTTACATGCTGCAGATTTAGAAAAACACTGCGCTTCTCAAATTGGGTAAAAAAAAAACTAGCGAGTGCTGGAGATTTCTGAAATCTCATAGTTTTTGCTTGGTATTGTAAAACACAGCTTCTTATTTCTATAATAATAGAAGATAATAGAAGCTAAATTGGTCAAAACAAAAATATATATATAATAGAAAGTAGTTAAAAGACATGCATGTAGGTGAGTTCTCTTTCAGGATGTCGCTGAAAAATTATCTTATTTTGGCCGCCATAAAAGATAAGCGCCAGGACAAATCTTTGCTGATCTTGCACAATTTTCCACTGGACAGATTTGAAGGTTTACGTGATCGTAGACCCCTGTCTGTGGCCCTTTGGGGCAGACTGATGTCCACCTTCTGTGTACGCCGACACTTGTGTAACTAGAAGTGGAACAATGGCGCAAAGTGTACATCTCCGTTCACAAGGTGACCATGTTGTCCTCTTTTATCTCCGAGATGCAACAGCCACTAGTTCCTCCAGATACAATGCCCTCACGGCTAACTTCTCGGGGGTCAAACACGGCACAGGCAGCCCATTCTTCATGCTCGGTGTGACAATAGAGAGACGGAGCCTCTGAATGCCGCACACTTCTACTGACACAATCAGAAATAAAACAAAGGCACAGAAGGAGAATCAGCCATCAGCGAGCTATTGATTACAACTGCAAAACAGATCATCAGACAGGCACCATAATGTGGCAGCATTCAGAGAGCTGCATCGGAGAGTTAGATTACATCTAACCAGGTCAAATTGCTGTGCAGACACTTCTCGCTCCTCATTTCACAAATACTAACTTACATAATAATATGTAATAGCTGGGAATTTAGCTGATCACAGAAGCTGCAGGAGTTGAAGAGCCACTGAGCACTAACAGCAGAATGTGCCATTTCTGTCATCTGAAATCACATTCATTATCTAAAATCCCATTTCTATCCGTGTTTATCTGGGGTTTTGCTTCTAGGCATCAGGTTGAGAGGGGAGCAGTCTCCATTGCACCACGTGTATCTAACAATCACTGGAAATGTTGCCCCCTGAATTACACCTTCCTCCGACACTCGTCGCCCACTGTGGACACCGGCCGCCATATCTGGATCCTGGATGTTAATTTAATTTTATAACAAACCCCAAATGCTTTCATTGCCATCACTTCTAACGGACGAAAGAAACAAGCTATCACAGTGCATACTTATGGAAAGGATTCTGGAGATGTGCAAAATAGTCGTTCCCATAGGTGCAGAGCTGCGATGCTGCCGCTGACAAACATCACTGTCACTGCCGGGAAATTCTACTGCACATTTGGTGTCTCTTTGAAATAAAAATTGTAAAAGGAAAAAACAAATTGCTTTTGCTTTCATTCTAGAGCAGCCGCATTCCCATAGTGTAAGACTGAATCAATAGTGCTATTACATATATAGGAACCATCAGATGATGCCGGGGCTCCCGGCAATCCTCCGCCTGGGATGTCTGCACCGCACTTAAACATACCCTGGGGTAAATGAATTTCCTGCTATTTACGAGGATAATTTGGAAGGTGGCAGAAATATTCTTGTATTTATTCTTTATGAAGCAATAAAAAAAAGGTATAAACCTAAGTACAATAAAAAGCCTTGTGTAGTTTTAATGCAAAACTATTATTCAGATTATGTAGGTGAAGATAATAATAACAATAAAAATATCTACCAGCGCCCTGCCATGTCCATTCTTAGCCTGGGGCCACATCTGTACCAAGATTTCACTTATTGGAACAGAAAAAGGCAAGAACGGTAATGGCAGCGCCGGATCACCCACATCCTGGACATCGATGGCACCTTACAGACCTCACGGACTATAATGCTGACTATTCTGCTTCCATCATGGTGTCTGTGATTTTAGCAAAAAAAAAAAAAAAAAAAAAAAAAGATAGTTCAACATGTTTTTTTTTGGTGGAATTAGATGTGAACATAGACTTAATGGGGTTATCTGGTATTCTTATACTGATGTCCGATAGATCATCAATACCAGATCGATGGCTATAAGACACTGATCAGCTGTTCTCGACGTATATTCTCAGTTGCAGAGCAGAATTATACAGCTCCGTCAGCTGCAATGTCCTGCAGAACCGCCCCTATGCATTCCGATAGGCGCAAATGTGCAGTACCTAGCCGTGGCCACTATGGGGCTGATGGAGCTGTGCTGTGCAACTACACCACTGATCACATCCGGCTGCCGCTAGCTATGGGAAGAGCTGATTGGCGGGTTTCAGGAGTCGTTTCCCCACCGATCTAGTAACAATGAGCTATCCTAATATTAAAGTACAGGACAAGCTCTTATTAATTATTCTACAAAAGGATAAATAGCTAATTTTGTAATCTGAGACAAGAACGTTGTGCTATACTATAGATTTGCAGGACAAAATGATGAAGCATCCAGCTTACAGATGCTCTGGGAAGGCTGATCTCTACCTACCGGCTTGCTCACACCAGCGCTATCCATTGTTTTATTGCATAGCACTCGGACCAATGTTATACTGTAGGGCAGTGAAAATTTGCGTTTTTTTTCTCAGGCCAATTTGGTATGAGAACAAAATCGCAGCATGCTACAAATGGCTCAGCAAATTGGATTGCACGCATCCATTCAAATCTATGGGTACTAGTAAAATATCGGACTGCACTCAGATGTTATGAGTGCAGCCTCCTTTATGCGGACACAGACAATGGAGAAATTCTTCTTATCTGCACCTGTAATAGAATCAGATCACAGTAAACTGACACTCGGATCAAACTCTGAGCAGTTATTACCGTAATCGATCCGATTCTCTCGTAAGAGAAAATCATCACTTTTTTGAATAAACTCTAAGGCCACGTTCACACTTTCATTATTTGGTCAGTATTTTATTTCAGTATTTGTAAGTCAAAACCATGAGTGGGTGATAAACACAGAAGTGGTGACGTGTTTCTATTAGGCCAGTCTCACACGTCCAGATATTTCCTGTACCGGAGAGATCCGTGTGCTTGTGTCCGTGTAAAAACGTGGTATATCCGTGTGGCACACGTGTGCCGCATCAGGACCACATGGCCAGCACGGACAGCTACAGTAAGTGCTGTCCCACTGCCTGTGGTGCTGAAGCTCCCTGACATAATTCTCCCTGCTCTGCCGGCAACAGCCAGCAGGGAGAATCAATGAAAAACCCGACGTGGGGTCCCCCTTAGGTTTTCAACCAACCCAGCAAAACTATACAGGTGTGGGCTGCTATTCTCAGGCTGGAAAGGGGCCATGATTATGGGCCCCCCCAAGCCTAAAAACAGCAGCCCCCAACTGCCCAGAAAAGGCGCATCTATTAGATGCGCCTATTCTGGAGCTTTGTCGGGTTCTTCCCACTTGCCCTGTAGAGGTGGCAAGTGGGGTTCATAAAGGGTTAATGCCACCTTGCTATTGTAAGGTGGCGTTAATCCAGGCTTAGTAATGCATAGGTGTCAATAATACACCTATTCATTACTAATCCTATAGTAAAGAAAGGGTTAAACACACACAGTAACAATAAAGTCTTTTAATGAATGAATACACTACACAGGTTTTACATCTTTATTACACTGCCATTCCTTAATCAATGCCATCGATCTCCTGTAAGAAAAATAACATAAAAAACAATATCCCATACCTGTCCGCTGTACAGTCAGGTCCCACGGCGTAAATCCATCTCAGGGGTTAATCACTTTACAGCAGGAGCGACTGCTAATGCGACCGCTCTGGCTGTAAAGCACTGGGGAATGAATAGAAGCAGCAAGCGGAGAGTCAGTGACAAGCGGTGATGTCACAGACTCTCTGCTCGCATTCATTCCCCAGTAGTTTTCAGCCGGAGCGGCAGCATTAGCGGTCGCTCCTGCTGTAAAGTGATTAACCCCTGAGATGGATTTACACCGTGGGACCTGACTGATCACCGGACAGGTATGGGATATTGTTGTTTTTTTATTTTATATTTCTTACAGGAGATCGATGGCATTGATTAAGGAATGGCAGTATAATAAAGATGTCAAAAACCTGTGTAGTGTATTCATTCATTAAAAGACTTTATTGTTACTATGTGTGTTTAACCCTTTCTTTACTATAGGATTAGTAATGAATAGGTGTCTTATTGACACCTATGCATTACTAAGCCTGGCTTAACGCCACCTTACAATAGCAAGGTGGCATTAACCCTTTATGAACCCGACTTGCCACCGCTACAGGGCAAGTGGGAAAAACCAGACAAAGCTCCAGAATAGGCGCATCTAATAGAAGCGCCTTTTCTGGGCAGCTGGGGGCTGCTGTTTTTAGGCTGGAGGGGGCCCATAATCATGGCCCCTTTCCAGCCTGAGAATAGCAGCTCCCAGCTGTATAGTTTTGCCGCGTTGGTTGAAAACCTAAGGGGGACTCCACGTCGGGTTTTTCATTGATTCTCCCTGCTGGCTGTTGCCGGTAGAGCAGGGAGAATTATGTCAGGGAGCTTCAGGCAGGGGACAGCGCTTACTGTAGCTGTCCATGTGCACGTAGGACTGTGTGAACAGTTCTCTGTGTGCACGTGTTCAGCAGCATTTTTGCGGACCGTGCGCTCCCATGAAAACTGACGTCTCTGTGTTTTCCACACGGACACGCGGTCCGTGAAAACACGCTGACATGTGCAGAGACACATTGATTTTAATGTGTCTACGTGTGTCAGTGTCTCTGGTACGTGAGGAAACTGTCACTATACGTACCAGAGCCACTGACGTGTGAAACCGGCCTTAAACTGATTGTTCCTTTCCTGATTTTATCTTACAAATACTGATGTAAAATACTGACCAAATACTAAACGTGTGAACGTGGCCTAAATAGTCAGATCTGTGCCTATAAGACAATGAGGACCAGTGAATGACCATTAGGTGCAAAGCAATACAGCAAGAAAATAGGTACTAAAAAGAGGTTTCCTTGGAGGTCTCAGATGGTTCTTGTGCCCCCAAGACTTTGCTCTACTCTTGGCAACCTGCAAATAAAAAAAATAATTATTTATAGCAGGCCATCCCTATAAAGATTAGGCTATATGTGTATGAAAGTACAGTACAGACCAAAAGTTTGGACACACCTTCTCATTTAAATTTTTTCTGTATTTTCATGACTATGAAAATTGTACATTCACACTGAAGGCATCAAAACTATGAATTAACACATGTGGAATTATATACTTAACAAAAAAGTGTGAAACAACTGAAATTATGTCTTATATTCTAGGTTCTTCAAAGTAGCCTCCTTTTGCTTTGATGACTGCTTTGCACACTCTTGGCATTCTCTTGATGAGCTTCAAGAGGTAGTCACCGGAAATGGTTTTCACTTCACAGGTGTGCCCTGTCAGATTTAATAAGTGGGATTTCTGGCCTTATAAATGGGGTTGGGACTATGAGTTGTGTTGTGCAGAAGTCTGGTGGATACACAGCTGATAGTCCTACTGAATAGACTGCTAGAATGTGTATTATGGCAAGAAAAAAGCAGCTAAGTAAAGAAAAAAGAGTGGCCATCATTACTTTAAGAAATGAAGGTCAGTCAGTCCAAAAAATTGGGAAAACTTTGAAAGTGTCCCAACTGGCTCACATGAGGACCGCCCCAGGAAAGGAAGACCAAGAGTCACCTCTGCTTCTGAGGATAAGTTTATCCGAGTCACCAGCCTCAGAAATCACAGGTTAACAGCAGCTCAGATTAGAGACCAGGTCAATGCCACACAGAGTTCTAGCAGCAGACACATCTCTACAACAACTGTTAAGAGGAGACTTTGTGCAGCAGGCATTTATGGTAAAATAGCTGCTAGGAAACCACTGCTAAGGACAGGCAACAAGCAGAAGAGACTTGTTTGGGCTAAAGAACACAAGGAATGGACATTAGACCAGTGGAAATCTGTGCTTTGGTCTGATGAGTCCAAATTTGAGATCTTTGGTTCCAACCACAGTGTCTTTGTGCGAAGCAGAAAAGGTGAACGGATGGACCATACATGCCTGGTTCCCACCGTGAAGCATGGAGGAGGAGGTGTGATGATGTGGGGGTGCTTTGCTGGTGACACTGTTGGAGATTTATTCAAAATTGAAGGCATACTGAACCAGCATGGCTACCACAGCATCTTGCAGCGGCATGCTATTCCATCCGGTTTGAGTTTAGTTGGACCATCATTTATTTTTCAAAAGGACAATGACCCAAAACACACCTCCAGGCTGTGTAAGGGCTATTTGACCAAGAAGGAGAGTGATGGGGTGCTACGCCAGATGACCTGGCCTCCACAGTCACCAGACCTGAACCCAATCGAGATGGTTTGGGGTGAGCTGGACCGCAGAGTGAAGGCAAAAGGGCCAACAAGTGCTAAGCATCTCTGGGAACTCCTTCAAGACTGTTGGAAGACCATTTCTGGTGACTACCTCTTGAAGCTCATCAAGAGAATGCCAAGAGTGTGCAAAGCAGTCATCAAAGCAAAAGGTGGGTACTTTGAAGAACCTAAAATATAAGACATATTTTCAGTTGTTTCACACTTTTTTGTTAAGTATATAATTCCACATGTGTTAATTCATAGTTTTGATGCCTTCAGTGTGAATGTACAATTTTCATAGTCATGAAAATACAGAAAAATCTTTGAATGAGAAGGTGTGTCCAAACTTTTGGTCTGTACTGTATATAGGACAAAGTCCCAGTCTGGTGGGAACTGAGAAGTGACATGCGGTAAGGGTTGTAATGCTGGAGCTTAGTGTACAGGGAGGGCAGGGGACAGGGTCTGGTCAGTGTACAAGGGGGCCGGGTACAGGGTTTGGTCAGTGTACAGGGGGGCCGGGTACAGGGTTTGGTCAGTATGCAGGGTACAGAGTCTGGTCAGTGTACAGGGGGGCCGGGTACAGGGTTTGGTCTGTGTACAGGGGGGCAGGGGACAGGGACTGGTCAGTGAACAGGGGGGCCGGGTACAGGGTTTGGTCAGTGTACGGGGGGCCGGGTACAGGGTTTGGTCAGTGTACAGGTGGGCAGGGTACAGAGTCTGGTCAGTGTACAGGGGGGCAGGGTACAGAGTCTGGTCAGTGTACAGGGGGCCGGGTACAGTCTGGTCAGTGTACAGGGGGGCCGGGTACAGGGTTTGATCAGTATACAGGGGGGCAGGGTACAGAGTCTGGTAAGTGTACAGGGGGGCCAGGAACAGAGTCTGGTCAGTGTACAGGGGGGCTGGGTACAGAGTTTGGTCAGTGTACAGGGTTTGATCAGTATACAGGGGGCAGGGTACAGAGTCTGGTCAGTGTACAGGGGGGGCCAGGTACAGAGTCTGGTCAGTGTACAGGGGGCCAGGTACAGGGTCTAGTCAGTGTACTGGGGGGCTGGGGACAGAGGCTGGTCAGTGTACAGAGATGTATGTAATCTCTCCACATCCTGCACCTGCCCCGCATGGCTCTGCTGCTTCTCTTGCGTAGTGTCAGCTGTCGAGCCCTGCAGCTACTGTACAGCACTATATCTCTCCACGCAGCATCATCTGCCCCGGCATGCAGGACAATGCAGAACCATGAAACCTCTCTGTCCCCCTCTATACAGGAACTCGGGGAAACACATCTGAACCGTCATTATTGGGTTCCTGCACCGCCGATCGGACTTCTCATCACAGGGGCGACTATAAGAATCTATTGCATATTACAGAAAAATCAATTAACTTGGGATCTCCGATTGGGATCTTATTAGTATAATTCCAAATCTATATCCCACGTGATAAATTGTCCTGCAATAAAGCCATAAACCTGGGGCTGACTCCTTTGTGTGGGCTCAGATGGATGGAGATGTGATGACCACACTCTGGGTGGCTCGGCCTCCGGTGACTTTGTGTCCAGGGCTGGCTATACATGGCTTTTTGTTGTGGCGATGGAGAGACAGTTGGTCAGAGGAGGCCGCGTCCCCCCCGCCCACCCCCTCTTCTTCCAGGCACGTGTCTCCAAACACAACAGATTGGCCACAACCCCCTCTTCAATAGCAAGAGGTTAATTTCCTATAGCCAGAGGTGAAGGGGCCAAGGGTCTACACACACTTTATTTATAGCGCCTGCCCATTAGCTCTCTGTACTGCTCACAATGAGGACCCCAGAAACAAGTAAATAGCGTTTAACACTATAATGACTCGGTAATACCCACTGACGATAAATAGGGAGTATGATACAAGTAGTAACATCTCCAGTACACAAGTCTTACTGGTCTCGGAGGCTGGACTGGAGCAGGAGAGGCACAGATCTGCGGCATGTGCAATCAGTCCTTGGCAGCCTCCGGATTTTTGATCTGAAAAATCCAAAAATAAAATTAAAATGTGAAAGACAAGAGCACAGTAATCTCAGTGAGCAGCGGGGTCTGCTCGGTGGTACAACAACACCCAGCAATACATTGGGCCATAACCATCTGCATTTCTGTACACTGCACATACACACAGCAGCCGACCCCTCACATTTATGTCTTCTATGAATATTGCATCACTTACACTAAATGATAAGTTATACCGCTCTAATAACACTGACATCCTGCACAGTAATAATCTGGGACTGCGAATATTGCAGTAATACAGTAACACTACAAGTACTCAGAATATACTCACCACTGAGAAAACTATTATGTCTTTAGCCTTTTTGTTAAGTATTTCACATGAGAAAGGCAATTACAAGAAAAAGCACAAGAAACTCAGTAACAATATCAGTTCATTCCCCACCAAAGCCCCCCACCATTCCCCGTCTGCATTTCAACCGAACCTATGATGCCATTGTCCCATCTAGTAAGGGATTGGGGGCTGCTGGATGAGAACGTCTGCTAAGCACCAATCTGTGGCTGCAATGTTCTACCACTATCACGTCCTACCATCTAACAAGAGGGTACTATAATCGGAATATGTTAGCGCTATATAAAAATAAAGATTATTATTATTAATAATGTTATTTTTATAGCGCCAACATACACTGTGTGCAGAATTATTAGGCGAGTTGTATTTGAGAGGATTCATTTTATTATTGAACAACAACTACGGTATGTTCTCAATCAACCCAAAAGACTCATAAATATCAAAGCTTAATATTTTTGGAAGTTGGAGTGGGTTTTTTTTAGATTTGGCTAACTTAGGAGGATATCTGTTTGTGCAGGTAACTATTACTATGCAGAATTATTAGGCAACTTAATAAAAACCAAATGTATACCCATCTCACTTGTTTATTTTCACCAGGTAAACCAATATAACAACACAAAATTTAGAAAAAAACATTTCTGACATTCAAAAACCAAAAAAAAAAAAATCACTGACCAACATAGCCACTTTTCTTTACGATGACACTCAAAAGCCTTCCATCCATAGATTCTGTCAGTTGCTTGATCTGTTTACGATCAACATTGCGTGCAGCAGCCACCACAGCCTCCAGACACTGCTCCGAGAGGTGGACTGTTTTCCCTCCATGTAGATCTCACATTTTATGAGGGACCACAGGTTCTCTATGGGGTTCAGATCTGGTGAACAAGGGGGCCATGTCATTATTTTTTCTTCTTTTAGACCTTTACTGGCCAGCCACGCTGTGGAGTATTTGGATGCATGTGATGGAGCATTGTCCTGCATGAAAATCATGTTTTTCTTGAATGATACCGACTTCTTCCTGTACCACTGGTTAAAGGTGTCTTCCAGAAACTGGCAGTAGGTCTGGGAGTTGAGCTTCACTCCATCCTCAACCTGAAAGGTCCCACAAGTTCATCTTTGATGATACCAGCCCATACCAGTACCCCAGCTCCACCTTGCTGGCGTCTGAGTCGGAGTGGAGCTCTCTGCCCTTTACTGATCCAGCCTCGGGCCCATCCATCTGGACCATCAAGAGTCACTCTCATTTCATCAGTCCATAAAACCTTAGAAAAATCAGTCTTAAGATATTTCTTGGCCCAGTCTTGACGTTTTATGTTATGTTTCTTGTTCAAAGGTGGTCGTTTTTCAGTCTTCCTTACCTTGGCCATGTCCCTGAGTATGGCACACCTTGTGCTTTTTGATACTCCAGTAACATTGCAGCTCTGAAATATGGCAAAACTGGTGGCAAATGGCATCTTCACGCTTGATTTTCCTCAATTCATGGGTAGTTATTTTGTGCTTTTTTTTATCAACACGCTTCTTGCGACCCTGTTGGCTATTTGCCATGAAACGCTTGATTGTTCGGTGATCACGCTTCAAAAGTTCGGCAATTTCAAGACTGCTGCATCCCTCTGCAAGACATCTCTCAATTTTTGACTTTTCAGAGTCCGTCAAATCTCTCTTCTGACCTATTTTGCCAAAGGAAAGGAAGTTGCCTAATAATTAAGCACACCTTATATAGGGTGTTGATGTCATTAGACCACACCTCTTCTCATTACAGAGATGCAAATCACCTGATTTACATAATTGGCAGTTGGCTTTCAAGCTTATACAGCTTGGAGTAGGACAACATGTATAAAAAGGATGATGTGATTTAAATACTCATGTGCCTAATAATTCTGCACACAGTGTATTCCACAGCACTTTATAATTAAAGGGGATATCCGGCACTTTACAAACCATGTATCTAAGCACCAACAGGCAGGTTATTGCAACTTACCTGCCTGTTTTGAACGGCGCTGTTCTTCCCCAGCACAAAGCAGTCACAGACCGCTCCTGCCGGGGATTCAGCTGCATCGGCTGACGCAACGGGACGGGACTTGAGTTTATTTTGATTAAACGCTGGCTCCCCCTGTTAGAGGGGATCCAGCTGTCAGTCATAATGATGCCGGTAGTCCTGCACCATTGACGAAGAACAAGAAAAGCCTCCGTTCTGTCGTGACGTCAGCAGAGGCTTCCTGAATCCCTGGCAGGAGCGTCTGTGACCGCTTTGTGTCGGGGGAGAACAGTGCCGTGCACAATAGGCAGGTAAGCTGCAATTACCTGACAGTTAGGGCTTAGGTACATTCTTTGTTTTTTGCAAAGTCCCGGATATATCCTTTAAGAGGGGACATGTACAGACAATAAAGACATTACAGAGTAACACACAGATCACCAGATACAGGAAGGGGGGAGGGTACCGCTCACAATCTATAAGGAAATGGGGGGACACAATAGGTAAAACGTGCTTGTCATGTACGGTCCGGCAATCATTATAATAAATAGGGGTTTTCATATAAAGCTGCATGATCCGGTCATCAGCCAGTATCTAATTACAGTTACCAAAAGTTATTGGGTGCATGGAGGATGTGAAGGCAGATGAATAGGAGGGTCCAGAGTCTGAGGAAAAAACAGAGGGGGATCAAAGAGTTAGATTAGTGAGATGAGGGGCCGTCTAAAGAGAAGTGTTTTTAAAGCTTGCTTAAAAATGTGGGGGCTAGGTATTAATCAGATCGTCCAGGGTAGTGCATTCTAGAAAACTGGTGCAGCACAAGAGAAGTCTTGGGGATGGAGGTCAGGGGCCCAGATTATGAAGGCTTAGTCTTAGATCAGCTGTGGAGAGGAGAGCACAGTAGGATGATAGAAAGTGATGACGGAGGTGTATGGTGGTGCAGAAGGTGGTCATAAAAAATAACAAGCATCAAAAAACATTTAGTATTTCTCTATCTGCCAATGAATTCTACCTATCCATGTAGATACCTAGTATTACTATCATATCCTGCAGCAATAGTCACACAGCATCACTATTATTAATGACAGGATGTAACAGTTCTCACCGAATAGTAGTGACTCTCCAGACATTGCTAGAATAGTGATACTGCACACGGTAATACCCGGCTCATCACTGCTACGGTAGCACACAGAAGGGCAGGTGCAGACAGACATAGGGCCTCTTATCTGGGAGAATGGGGACGATTATGGAATGGTGTTGTGATCAGCGTGTGATTATAGTGACTGTGACCCGATCCTCTCGGATGAGAAGATGAAGAAAAAAATGTCTCCATTGTGTCGGATGTCACCCGAGTGTGGTCCAATGGCTTCTATGGACTCATTGATTTGTATGGCCGAGTGTGATCTGAATATCGGATGCAAATCATACATGCTGCGATGTTTTCCTCGGACCAGTAATGTCTGAGGGAACAATCGAACATGTGCATGGGCCCATAGACTAACATTGGTCCGGGTGCAATCTGATCACACTCGGACTGATCGGCCATCTGCATGAACCCTAGTGCAGAGAGATAGTAAGAGGTAAGACTCCATCTGTGTACACATATATACACTATCAGGCCGGGGACACCGGTGTATGCCATATTGTCCGTATTACGGCTACACAGGATTCTCCATCCATCTGATGTCCGGTGTCCATTTTTTACATTAACAATTTGATAAACAATGAAGGACACGATTTATCTTTATAACTGGGACGTATCAGTGAAACACACCGCCTGAGCTGCCCGCCATCGGTTCTCAACACCCAGTAACTTCTAATGTGCAAGTCTGATCCAGAACACAGATCCGCTGCTGACGGCTGACATTTTACATGTCAACCATAATATTCATGTGACCACACTGACCCGCACTGGTCCTGGTGCTCATAGTAAACATCCATGAGTAAAACTATGTGCGTCTGAACAAGTCCCAATACTGAATGTACCACCACTATAATGACCCTGACCGCACAGCAGCAAGCTGTGGTGATGGCCGCTCCCCCATGAGCAGTGACCTGTGGTGATGGCCGCTCTCCCATGAGCAGTGACCTGTGGTGATGGCCTTTCCCATGAACAGTGACCTGTGGTGATGGCCGCTCTCCCATGAACAGTGACCTGTGGTGATGGCCGCTCTCCCATGAGCAGTGACCTGTGGTGATGGCCGCTCTCCCATGAGCAGTGACCTGTGGTGATGGCCGCTCTCCTATGAACAGTGACCTGTGGTGATGGCCTCTCCCCCATGAGCAGTGACCTGTGGTGATGGCCGCTCTCCCATGAACAGTGACCTGTGGTAATGGCCTCTCCTCCATGAGAAGACATGTGCTGATGGCCGCTCTCCCATGAGCAGTGACCTGTGGTGATGGCCGCTCTCCCATGAGCAGTGACCTGTGGTGATGGCCGCTCTCCCATGAAGTGACCTGTGGTGATGGCCGCTCTCTCATGAAGTGACCTGTGGTGATGGCCTCTCCCCATGAGCAGTGACCTGTGGAGATGGCCTCTCCCCCATGGACAGTGACCTGTGGTGATGGCCTCTCCCCCATGAGCAGTGACCTGTGGTGATGGCCTCTCCCCCATGAGCAGTGACCTGTGGTGATGGCCGCTCTCCCATTGGCCGCTCTCCCATGAACAGTGACCTGTGGGGATGGCCTCTCCCCCATGAGCAGTGACCTGTGGTGATGGCCGCTCCCCCATGAGCAGTGACCTGTGGAGATGGCCTCTCCCCCATGAGCAGTGACCTGTGGTGATGGCCTCTCCCCCATGAGCAGTGACCTGTGGTGATGACCTCTCCCCCATGAGCAGTGACCTGTGGTGATGGCCCTCCCCCATGAGCAGTGACCTGTGGTGATGGCCTCTCCCCCATGAGCAGTGACCTGTGGTGATGGCCTCTCCCATGAGCAGTGACCTGTGGTGATGGCCTCTCCCCCATGAGCAGTGACCTGTGGTGATTGGCTCTCCCCATGAGCAGTGACCTGTGGTGATGGCCTCTCCCCCATGAGCAGTGACCTGTGGTGATGGCTGCTCCCTGTTATGTTTCGGTAGCTGGGGAGTGCAGGCAAAAAAGGCAATACACCAGAGCAGTTGGAATCTATGAGATTGCAGTACCCTGACTAACCACCACAACTAGAGGCAGCCGTGGAGCATTCCTACGTTGGTCCTAGACGCCTCGTCACAGCCTGAGAAACTAACTACACCTAAAGATAGATATAGGAAAGCTATCTGTCCCGGAGCAGAACCCCAAAGATAATAGAAAGCCCCCAAACATGTAATGGCGGTTAGACAAGAAGAAATACTGACACAGACAGAAAATAGTATGAGCAAACGTTGGGGCCCAAACTAACTAAATAGAAAAGGATAGGAAGGGTACTTACTGCAATCCCAGAAAACCCTGAAAAGCACCAACTCTACTAATTTCAAAAACACCTGAGATCACACGACCTCTACCACCTAAATTAGTTCTCTGGTGTAACAAAATCAAAACAGCAGCCACTGAAAAAACTGGAAAAAGCAAAAGTACAAACAACAGTGGCTGAACTAAACTGAGAGGGCAAAAGCCCCCGGAGGGGACCCTGAATGCACCCACAGAAGTGCAGGACAAAATGCAAAAATCAAGCACAAAAACAAAAAGAAGAAAATGTCTTATCTGTTAGCAGGAGATGCAGACACGACACAGCAGGCTACAAGGGAAACAGGAATCAAGGATAGAGACCAGAACAACTGATCACCGGCAACCCTGATGGGAAGGTGACTCCCTTATATAAGACCAGTCAGTAACACCTGATTCCCAATCCTCACAATCTTCACTGGACAGACCAGTACCGCTTGTAACCACCAGAGGGAGCCTCTGCTCAGAACTCATCTCAAGCCCATTCACAACAGTACCCCCCTTGAGGAGGGGTCACCGAACCCTCATTTGACCAACCAGGTCGGTCAGGATGAGTTCTATGGTACGCACGGATGAGTCTCCTAGCATGGATGTCCGAAGCAAACACCCAAGAATTGTCTTCCTGACCATAACCTCTCCACTTAACCAAATACTGGAGTTTCCATCTAGAAAAACGAGAATCTAATATTTTCTCAACCACATACTCCAGATTGCCCTCAACCAAAACAGGGTCAGGAGGCACAGCAGCAGGAACCACTGGCTCAACAAACCTCTTCAACAAGGACTTGTGGAACACGTTATGGATCTTAAATGTCCCTGGAAGAAGCAAACGAAAAGAAACAGGATTAAGAATCTCCATGATCTTATAAGGTCCAATGAACCTAAGCTTAAATTTAGGAGATGCTACTCTCATAGGAATATTTTTTGAGGACAACCAGACCAAGTCCCCTACTTTAAACCGAGGACCATCAGTCCTATGCCGGTTAGCAAACCGCTGGGCCCTCTCCTGAGAGAGGGACAACCTCTCCACTACCTGGTCCCAAATCTGTTGCATACGCTCCACAACAGAGTCAACACCTGGACAGACAGAAACCTCCGTCTGTCCTGAAGAAAATCGAGGGTGAAACCCAGAATTACAGAAAAACGGAGACATCAAAGTGGCAGAGCTAGCCCTATTATTAAGAGCAAACTCAGCCAAAGGCATAAAAGAGACCCAGTCATCCTGATCAGCAGACACAAAGCATCTTAGATAAGTCTCCAATGTCTGGTTTGTTCTCTCAGTTTGACCATTGGTCTGAGGATGAAATGCCGAAGAGAAAGACAATTGAACACCCAGTTTAGAACAAAAAGTCCTCCAAAATCTGGAAACAAACTGGACTCCTCTGTCAGACACTATGTTCTCAGGAATGCCGTGTAAACGAACCACGTGCTGAAGGAACAACGGCACCAATTCAGAGGAGGAAGGCAACTTAGGTAATGGCACAAGATGTATCATCTTGGAAAACCTATCACAAATCACCCAGATGGCGGTCATTCTCTGAGAAACAGTAAGGTCGGAAATGAAATCCATAGAGATATGGGTCCATGGTCTCTTGGGCACAGGCAATGGCATCAACAAACCACTAGAGCGAGAGCAAGGCTTGGAGCGAGAGCAAGTCCCGCAGGACTGCACAAATTCTCTGACATCACGAGACAAGGTAGTCCACCAAAAGGACCGACTAACCAAGTCTCTGGTACCAAAAATTCCGGGATGCCCAGCCAACGCGGAACAATGAATCTCAGACATCACACTCTTTTTCCACTGGTCCGGGACAAACAATTTTCCAACAGGGCAGCGCTCGGGCCTATCCTCCTGACACCCCTCCAGAGCAAGTCTCAAATTAGGTGAGATGGCGGAAAGAACTACACCCTCTTTCAAAATAACAGAAGGATCAGATAACTCAGGAGAGTCCGCAAGGAAGCTCCTTGAGAGGGCATCCGCCTTAACATTCTTAGTGCCAGGAAGAAAGGAAACCACAAAATTAAAACGTGTGAAAAACAAGGCCCACCTGGCCTGTCTAGGATTGAGTCGCTTGGCAGATTCCAGATAAACCAGATTCTTATGGTCAGTAAGGACCACCACCTGATGTTTGGCTCCCTCCAGCCAATGTCTCCACTCTTCAAAAGCCCACTTCATGGCCTTTTTACCGATTACCCACGTCATAATTACGTTCAGTAGGAGAAAATTTTCGAGAGAAAAAGGCACAAGGGTTACTTTTAGAGGTCTCTGGATCTTTTTGGGACAAAACGGCACCTGCCCCAATTTCAGAGGCATCAACCTCCACCTGAAATGGCAGAGAAACATCAGGCTGCCGTAGAACAGGAGCAGAAGTGAATCTCTGCTTAAGTTCCTGAAATGCAGAGACTGCCTCAGGAGGCCAATTCACCACATCAGAACCCTTTTTGGTCAAATCAGTTAATGGTTTAACAATAACCGAGAAATTACCAATAAATTTACGATAAAAATTGCCAAAACCCAAAAATCTTTGAAGAGCCTTTAATGAAGTAGGTTGGACCCAATCACAGATGGCCTGAACCTTGACCGGGTCCATTTCAATAACAGATGGGGACAAAATGAATCCCAGAAATGAGATCCTCTGTACGCCAAAAAGACACTTTGATCCCTTCACATACAGAGCATTCTCTCTCAAAATCTGGAATACAGTTTGAACATGTTTCACATGAGAGTCCCAGTCATTAGAAAAAATCAAGATATCATCCAAATAAACAATCAGAAATTTATCCACAAAATCCCTGAAAATGTCACTCATGAAGGACTGGAAGAAAGAAGGAGCATTAGTGAGCCCAAAGGGCATCACAAGGTACTCAAAATGCCCCTCCGGGGTATTGAATGCAGTCTTCCATTCATCCCCGTGCTTAATGCGAATAAGGTTATATGCCCCCCTGAGGTCAAGCTTGGTAAACCAAGTAGCGTTTTTCACCCTGGAAAACAGGTCAGAAATCAAGGGTAACGGGTATTAATATTTCACAGTAATATTGTTCAAAAGACGATAATCAATACACGGCCTTAATGAACCATCCTTTTTGGCCACAAAGAAAAACCGGCACCTAAGGGTGAAGAGGATGGTCTGATATGACCCTTCTCCAATGACTCCTTGATATAAGACCGCATAGCGTCATGTTCAGGTACAGACAAGTTAAAAAGGCGACCTTTAGGGAATTTACTACCAGGCACTAATTCAATAGCGCAGTCATAGCTCCTATGGAGATGCAAGGATGCAGATTTACTTTTGCTAAATACATCAGAAAAATCAATCAAAAAGTCAGGAACATCCTGAGCCTGGGGGGAGGCAGAAAAAACAGGAGTGTTGGTATTAACACATTGGCAGCCCCAACTGGTTACAGACACAGATTTCCAATCCAAAACAGGATTATGAGACTGTAACCAAGGGAAACCCAGTACGATAATATCATGCAGATTATACAGAACCAAAAATTTGCAACACTCTTGATGATCAGGTTCAACCCTCATTATCACCTGAGTAGAGAACTGAGGTTTATTCTCAGCCAAAGGGGTAGAATCGATCCCCAGTAGGGGAATAGACTTCTGTAGGGGTATCAAGGGAAACCCACAACGTTTAGCAAAATCATAATCCATCAGGTTAATAGCTGCTCCAGAATCAACGAAAGCCTGAGCAGAAAATGAGGACAGAGAGCATATCAGAGTGACAGTTAATAAAAACTTAGTCTGAACACTACCCAAGACAACTGAGCGTGCAAAACGTCTTCCCCGCTTAGGGCAGACTGAAATAGCATGAGAGGCATCACCACAGTAGAAACATAACCCATTGCGCTTTCGAAACTCATGACGCTGTGCCCCAGACACCACTCCATCACACTGCATGGGCTCAGCAGCTGGCTCACAAGGCAACACCACTCCACGCATACTTCTCCGCTCACGCAAACGTCTGTCAATTTGAATCGCTAATGACATAGAATCATTGAGACCAGAGGGGACAGGGAATCCCACCATAACATCCTTTACATTATCTGACAGACCCTTCCGAAAAACGGCCGCCAAAGCGTCGTCATTCCACTTGGTCAGGACTGCCCACCTACGGAATCTCTGACAGTATAACTCAGCGTCATCAAGCCCCTGATTTAATGCCAACAAGGCTTTTTCAGCTTGATCAGTGACATTAGGCTCATCGTACAATAACCCCAAAGCCTGAAAAAATGCATCAACATCACTCAAAACAGGATCCCCAGGTGTCAGGGAAAAAGCCCAATCCTGAGGATCGCCGCGCAGGAGAGAGATGACAATTTGAACCTGCTGCGCTGCGTTCCCTGAGGACTTAGATTTTAAGGCAAAAAACAATTTACAATTATTTTTGAAATTCTGAAACTTAGCTCGATCACCTAAAAACAAATCTGGCATGGGGATCCTAGGTTCCACAACAGGCAACCTAGCAAGATATGCAGCAATACTCTGAACCTCAGTGGCAAGCTGATCCACACGGCCAGACAACTGTGCAAAATCCATTGAGAGAAAAAATCCTCCCCAGCACCCAGAGATACAGAGGGAAAAAAAAAAAAAAATGCAACAAACAGAAAAATATCTCTGACAACCGTTTTTTCTTTCACAAATTTTTTCCCTTTTGTGAGTACCATACAATTTAAAATTTTGGGCCGGTGATACTGTTATGTTTCGGTAGCTGGGGAGTGCAGGCAAAAAAGGCAATACACCAGAGCAGTTGGAATCTATGAGATTGCAGTACCCTGACTAACCACCACAACTAGAGGCAGCCGTGGAGCATTCCTACGTTGGTCCTAGACGCCTCGTCACAGCCTGAGAAACTAACTACACCTAAAGATAGATATAGGAAAGCTATCTGCCCCGGAGCAGAACCCCAAAGATAATAGAAAGCCCCCAAACATGTAATGGCGGTTAGACAAGAAGAAATACTGACACAGACAGAAAATAGTATGAGCAAACGTTGGGGCCCAAACTAACTAAATAGAAAAGGATAGGAAGGGTACTTACTGCAATCCCAGAAAACCCTGAAAAGCACCAACTCTACTAATTTCAAAAACACCTGAGATCACACGACCTCTACCACCTAAATTAGTTCTCTGGTGTAACAAAATCAAAACAGCAGCCACTGAAAAAACTGGAAAAAGCAAAAGTACAAACAACAGTGGCTGAACTAAACTGAGAGGGCAAAAGCCCCCGGAGGGGACCCTGAAGGCCCCCACAGAAGTGCAGGACAAAATGCAAAAATCAAGCACAAAAACAAAAAGAAGAAAATGTCTTATCTGTTAGCAGGAGATGCAGACACAACACAGCAGGCTACAAGGGAAACAAGAATCAAGGATAGAGACCAGAACAATTGATCACCGGCAACCCTGATGGGAAGGTGACTCCCTTATATAAGACCAGTCAGTAACACCTGATTCCCAATCCTCACTGGACAGACCAGTACCGCTTGTAACCACCAGAGGGAGCCTCTGCTCAGAACTCATCTCAAGCCCATTCACAACAGCTCCCCCATGAGCAGTGACCTGTGGTGATGGCCTGTCCCCCATGAGCAGTGACCTGTGGTGATGGCCGCTCCCCCATGAGCAGTGAATTGTGGGGATGGCCTCTCCCCCATGAGCAGTGACCTGTGGGGATGGCCTCTCCCCCATGAGCAGTGAATTGTGGGGATGGCCTCACCCCCATGAGCAGGGACCTGTGGTGATGGCCTCTCCCCCATGAGCAGTGACCTGTGGTGATGGCCTTTCCCCCATGAGCAGTGACCTGTGGTGATGGCCGCTCCCCCATGAGCAGTGACCTGTGGTGATGGCCGCTCCCCCATGAGCAGTGACCTGTGGTGATGGCCGCATCCCCTGTGGTGATGGCCTCTCCTCCATGAGCAGTGATCTGTGGTGATGGCCTCTCCCCCATGAGCAGTGACCTGTGGTGATGGCCGCTCCCCATGAGCAGTGACCTGTGGAGATGGCCTCTCCCCCATGAGCAGTGACCTGTGGTGATGGCCTCTCCCCCATGAGCAGTGACCTGTGGTGATGGCCTCTCCCCCATGAGCAGTGACCTGTGGTGATGGCCTCTCCCCCATGAGCAGTGACCTGTGGTGATGGCCTCTCCCCCATGAGCAGTGACCTGTGGTGATGGCCTCTCCCCATGAGCAGTGACCTGTGGTGATGGCCTCTCCCCCATGAGCAGTGACCTGTGGTGATGGCCTCTCCCCCATGAGCAGTGACCTGTGGTAATGGCCTCTCCCCATGAGCAGTGACCTGTGGTGATGGCCGCTCCCCCATGAGCAGTGACCTGTGGTGATGGCCTGTCCCCATGAGCAGTGACCTGTGGTGATGGCCGCTCCCCCATGAGCAGTGACCTGTGGGGATGGCCTCTCCCCCATGAGCAGTGATCTGTGGGGATGGCCGCTCCCCCATGAGCAGTGACCTGTGGGGATGGCCGCTCCCCCATGAGCAGTGACCTGTGTTGATGGCCTCTCCCCCATGAGCAGTGACCTGTGGTGATGGCCGCTCCCCCATGAGCAGTGACCTGTGGGGATGGCCTCTCCCCCATGAGCAGTGACCTGTGGGGATGGCCGCTCTCCCATGAGCTGTGACCTGTGGTGATGGCCTCTCCCCATGAGGTGACCTGTGGTGATGGCCTCTCCCCCATGAACAGTGACCTGTGGTGATGGCCTTTCCCCATGAGCAGTGACCTGTGGTGATGGCCGCTCCCCCATGAGCAGTGACCTGTGGTGATGGCCTCTCCCCCATGAGCAGTGACCTGTGGTGATGGCCTCTCCCCCATGAGCAGTGACCTGTGGGGATGGCCTCTCCCCCATGAGCAGTGACTTGTGGTGATGGCCTCTCTCCCCCATGAGCAGTGACCTGTGGTGATGGCCTCTCCCCCATGAGCAGTGACCTGTGGTGATGGCCTCTCCCCCTTGAGCAGTGACCTGTGGTGATGGCCTCTCCCCCATGAGCAGTGACTTGTGGTGATGGACTCTCCCCCATGAGCAGTGACCTGTGGTGATGGCCTCTCCCCCATGAACAGGGACACTGGCAGTGATCCCCTGGGTGCCCTCCTCTGCTTCTCTCCTGTCAGCCGCAGATTTCCTTGTATCGGACGTTCTGGTTTGTGTCATTTCTGGGAACAGATAACAGCGATGCGGAGAAATCTGTCATGAGATTTTCTGCCGGAGTAACGGACGTCTGCGCTGGAGATGGCGGAGGACAGGACTGGGGATGTCGCCCCCATCATCCTGTAGTCTCGCAGCGCGGACTCTGCTGCACCTCCGGGGCTGTGCCGATACACGGCCGGAGCGGGCACTCAGGAGCCGGGTGATGACAGTATCAGCCCGGCCGCAGTGCGCGCTGTGTTGGGGGATGGGCGGGTCACCGGCGCCCTCTCCCCCTCCTCCCGGCACGTGTGTCCGGCCATTGAGATGCAGCGAGGCGTGAGGTCGGGCAGGGGCCGGGCGTGTGCCGCCGCCGGAGGGGAGGGGTGGGGCTCAGGTACATCTGCCGCCCGCTCCTGGCCCCGCCCCCCGCAGCACTCCAGCCGCCGGGCCCGGCTGGGATTGGCTGCGGCGGTGACAGCTCGGCGTGCGCTCGGAACATCGCGGGTTATAAAGAGGAGGCGGCCCGGGGGCTGAGGATCCACACATCGTGCAGCACCTCGGACAGAGCCGACGAGGCAGAGCAGCACCTCGGACAGTGCCCGCACCGCCGCCCGCAGACATGCCCAAAGGCTTCCTGGTGAAGAGGAGCAGAAAGTCCCCGCCCGTGTCCTACCGGGTCCGGGATGAGGACGAGGAGCGCGGCCAGTGGCTGATGATCGCTGCTGTGTCCGGGCAGCGGCCGGAGCTGTGTCCGCCAGCAGGGGGGTCTCCGGCCCCGGCCAGTCCCGACCGAGCGGCCCCGGCTCCCCCTGCAGTCCCCGGCAGCCCCCGGCCGGACAGTACGGGAACCCCGACTCCGTGCAGCAGTCCCTGTCCAGCCCGACCCGCCCGGTGAGCCGCGACTACCTGGAGCGCAGCTTCCGCCTGGGCTCCCCGGTGTCCGCAGAGTCCTTCCCGGCTTTGGTGACGTCCATGGAGCCGCTGCTGTACGCGCCCACCGACCTGAAGCTCAGCTCCTCCGGGAGCCTGCCGCCAGCCTGCTCCGCCTCCTCCGCGCTGCCCCTGAAGCGTCCGGCCGAGCCCCACAGCAAGACGAGCGCCCACCCGGCCGCCAAGCCGCCCGCCGCCAAGAAGACCAAAGCCATCCGCAAGCTGACGTTCGAGGACGAGGTGACCACGTCCCCGGTGCTGGGGCTGAAGATCAAGGAGGGTCCGGTGGAGCCGCCCCGCAGCTCCGGCCACAAGCCGCTGGGGGAGTTCATCTGCCAGCTGTGCAAGGAGGAGTACAGCGACCCGTTCTCCCTGGCGCAGCACAAGTGCTCCCGCATCGTGCGGGTGGAGTACCGCTGCCCCGAGTGCGACAAGGTGTTCAGCTGCCCCGCCAACCTGGCCTCCCACCGCCGCTGGCACAAGCCCCGGCCGCCCGCCGTCCCCAGCGCCCCCAAAGACGAGCCGCTCAGCGACCGCGACACCCCGAGCCCCGGCGCCTCCGAGTCCGGCTCCGAGGACGGCCTGTACGAGTGCCCGCAGTGCGCCAAGAAGTTCCGGCGCCAGGCCTACCTGCGGAAGCATCTGCTGTGCCACTCCGCCGAGGAGCTGCTGTACCAGGAGGAGCGCAGGGCCAAGAGCCCCGGGCCCATCAACCTGAGCGGCAGCGCCGAGTGCCACCCATGCCCGGTGTGCGGGGAGGCCTTCCCGGGGAAGAGCAGCCAGGAGCGGCACCTGCGCCTTCTGCACTCCTCCCAGCTGTTCCCCTGCAAGTACTGCCCGGCCACCTTCTACAGCTCGCCCGGCCTCACCCGGCACATCAACAAGTGCCACCCGTCCGAGAACCGGCAGGTGATCCTGCTGCAGGTGCCGGTGCGCCCGGCCTGCTGAGCCGCCAAAGACTGAGGGGGCAGCGAGGGCATCATGGCTGCCACGACCCGCCCTTCCAAAGGGACTGCAGGACAAATGCCAGGCTGAGTGCCCGCTCCGCCCCGATCTGCCAAACCACGGCCCTGACCACTGTGGCCTGAAGAGAACTGTGCCTTCCCCGCCGCCCTCCCTGGCACTGCCCCTGGCGCTGTCGCCCTCCCCGGCGCTGCTGCCCTCCCTGGCACTGCCCCTGGCGCTGCCACCCTCCCCGGCGCTGCCGCCCTTCGCCTCTACGTACTGTTCTCTTGCTGCCAAATGAAGCCCCGGCCAGTGGCGGGCGCACACCGGCTGCACTGCATTATTGTGGTTATTGTGCTTTAACGCCAGACTGCCAGCCTCCTGCCCGGGCTGAGCGCCATGGCTGACTGGACCGAGGACTGTGCCCACCTGCTGAGGGAGGAAAGCAATAATGTTCTCCAGAGACCACCACTGAGAAGTGAGCGTGCACTACCCAGGAGGCAATGCCGCCCCTGGCCCCCAGGAGTGGCACCCTGCACTCTCACCCTTGTTGGCATTGCACCTCCAGCCTTAATCTTGGTGACATTATTGCTGTGCGGTCTGCGCCCCCCTGGCCCGGCCTGGCGCAGGACTGTGAGTCTAGCTGTCTGTAGTCTGTTCTGTTGTAGGGTGACACGCGACGTCCCGCTGTTCTGTGCGCAGCCCATCACGTGTCGGTGGGCTCCTGTGACTGCCCGCTGTGCCCACCCTCCCGTAGACAAGGTCCCCTGTAATTCTCGTCCCTGTGTCCGTCTGGAGTCCACATCTTCTGCCTTTCGTCCCCAGCCTGTGCCCGACCTGATGATTAGCTTTATACCGGCTGGTGAATGCCGCCGGCTCCCGGCCGCCTCTGTGTTTTCTGGTAGTGGGGGAGGGGAGACGTGTATTTAGTCTTTAGCCACAAATGCCTTGTCTCATAACTTGTAGAAGGAACGAGAAACTGCCTTGTCCGACTTCACCGGTGTAGTGGCCGGCCAGTCCCCACCGCTGCCGCCTGCCGGGCGCTTACACTACTATCCAAATGTATATGTTAATTTTATGATTAATTATGTTTATTTATTCCTTTATTTATTTGTGTGATGACAGATGTGACTGTGATTGATCACGCTTTTATCGGAGTATTTTTTTCGGTAGAACATTCCGGATTTGCAACCTGTTTTTTATTTTATTTATTTGCCTTCGTTTTCCTTCTGTAGTGAAGCATTGAAGGTTTGCGCCTCTCTACATTCCTAAACAAATGGCTATTTCCATTCATTGTGCTTTAAGGGGCAGACGGCTCTTACACGGATAGCTCTTCATGTCTAGAAGCAATCTCTTTTCTACATACATTATTTTCTTATCTGCTAGCGATTTCTAGAGAGCTTCGATAGAACTGTTTCCACTGTGTGACGATTTGCTATTCAAATAAAAATATTTTCAAATTCAAATGTTAAAAAAAAATCGCGACTGTTGTGTTTACTCTACATGATCCAGAAAGCAGCCGAGGGGGCTCGTCCTACAGAGTAACCCCCAATAGCCCAGGGAGACCCCCTAATGTAGACCCCATTATTCTGTGACAAACAGGGAGACCCCTAATGTAGACCCCATTATTCTGTGACATACAGGGAGACCCCCTAATGTAGACCCCATTATTCTGTGACAAACAGGGAGACCCCCTAATGTAGACCCCATTATTCTGTGACAAACAGGGAGACCCGTAGTGTAGACCCCATTATTCTGTGACATACAGGGAGACCCCCCTAATGTAGACCCCATTATTCTGTGACATACAGGGAGACCCCTAATGTAGACCCCATTCTGTGACATACAGGGAGACCACCTAATGTAGACCTCATTCTGTGACAAACAGGGAGACCCCCCCCTAATGTAGACCCCATTCTGTGACATACAAGGAGACCCCCTAATGTAGACCCCATTCTGTGACATACAGGGAGACCCCCTAATGTAGACCCCATTATTCTGTGACATACAGGGAGACCCCCTAATGTAGACCCCATTATTCTGTGACATACAGGGAGACCACCTAATGTAGACATCATTCTGTGACAAACAGGGAGACCCCCCCTAATGTAGACCCCATTATTCTGTGACATACAGGGAGACCCCCTAATGTAGACCCCATTATTCTGTGACATACAGGGAGACCCCCTAATGTAGACCCCATTCTGTGACAAACAGGGAGACCCCTAATGTAGACCCCATTATTCTGTAATCTTATATTCCCTCTCTGCTATAAGAGCTGCTCCGATCCAAGAGCTGTCACTGTGTATTATCCGTATCTGCAGGCACCAAGTTGTTACCTAAAAATGGTAAATTAGGGGACAGTCATTCCAGAAAAATGGGGCAAACTAAGAGCAGGAGGGAAATCGACTATTAGTCAGCCCAAGATTTCAGAAACGCAGCCTCTTCTCACTGTACTATTCCTAACATTCGTATCTATAGTTATATACTGTAATATTTACTTGTTTAAATCCTTTTTTATTGTTTGATTTGTAAATTTTGGGACATAATATCTTGTTTTAGAATTATTTTTTCTCTGTTTAAAATGACAATAATTTAAGAAATTTATTCTACTAGTCACATTAATCATCTATGGGCTTCCTTCAGTGACCTATTTTACTGAAATGGTGCAGGAAATGTGTAACATCAAAAGCTCATAGTGCTTATGTGATCTTCTGGGTACGTACATAGCATTGAGAAAAAAGTGTTACAAGTGGTTTGGGATCTTTCGGGGATATTACACATTTTTACACATTCAATTAAATTGCAAGAGGACATCAGTTTTTGGGATTTCTAGATAGGGACATAGAAAGTAAAAAATATTAATGGGGTTTACAGCCAGAGTGGGACAGTAAGTGCCAGCAATCATTAATCCTTGTGTAACTGTAGATTTTGGTTACTTGATGACCTTTTTGGGGCACGTTCTATATTAGAAATGTGTTGGACATGGTGACATTCACACGGGATGAATAGTGTCACCGTCGTACCCAGGGAGTTATTTTGAGCATTTTTGCTCTGAATCGCTGCCGTTAGTGAAAGCGCAGTTCACATTTGAGAAACCTTCAGGCTACGTTGGCGCGGTATATTTTTCTAATTTTATTTAAGACATGTAGGACATTCACAAAGAGTTATCCAGTGATGTGCAGCCCCTTTAGGTATTTCTATACTGCATCGCCTGATATGCAGAATTCGATCATTTTAACCCCGTCGTGTTAGATCCATGGGAAGTGGAGGCAGTGTTTTTGTATAGACAAGTGAGTGGCAGAACACGGCTCTCTCCATATAAGCCATCGATCTCGGCCTGATCTATCCAACATGGAGGGACCATAGAAAACATTTTGGGACGTGTCTCAGTGCTGGTTTTATAATAATGTAGTCACACACATAGATTGGCTTAGGGCTCGCTCACACGAGTGTATATCTCAGACGAGTGCTATCCGATGTTTTATCAGATAGCACTCGTATCAATGATATACGATCCTGCAGTGCTGATCTTTTTTTTTTCTCATGTCTCTTTAGCATGAGAAAAAAAAAATCACAGCATGATGCAAGTGGCTCCCCAAATCAGATCATGCGCACCCATACAAGTCTATGGGTGTGTGGAAATTATTCAACTGCACTCGGATGGCATCCGAGTGCAGTCCGATTTCTGCAGACTCAGAATGGAGACGATGGCAAAAACTTGTTTTCTATGTTCTCACCTGTGGTATAATTCCCTCCGAAGAAAAAATCAGATCACACTAAGCTGACACTCGGCTCAGACTTTGGTCCAAGTGTCATTTATATAATCAATTAGACTTCTCAAGTAAATTTGTTTTATTATTGGGAGTTCCGAGAGAAAGAGGAGAGAGACTCTGCTTCTTTTGGCAGCCCCTAGCCCTTACAGCAACATAGTTCAGGTCCCCATTGACTTCTGTGGGGTTCAGGTTCTGGATCAAGTTTTGGGTAGACTTCTGGCACCCGAAACAAACTTTGGGAGTAAAGTTTGGTCAAACAGGATGAAATCCAAACATCGACAGGTCATCCTTAGTGGTGACTTCTAAAACTGACCTTTTACGGGATCGAACGTCTAAATCTGACTAATGTATCATACTTAAGATTAATAGGGTTTCTGTGAGTCCACGAATACAATGCCCAGGAGGTCTTCTTATTGTCTTGTATTACTACTCTGAGCTTTAGGCCGGCGTCACACTTGCAACTGCAATTCGAGAAACTCACGCGAGTCTCTCGCCTCAACACCCGGCACTCGGACCGGAGCGTTCAGCTGCATAGAAATACATGCAGCCGCACACTCCGGTCCCGAGTGCCGGGTATTGAGGCGAGAGACTCCCGCGAGTTTCTCAAATTGCAATGGAAAAACAAGAACAGAGAGACATGCATATCAGCAGGGAAAAGAGCAAATTTTGTTATGTAAACACCACACACAAATGCTAAAAACATTTAAAAACACACAACAATACAGTCGCCAGTGTGACCCGGCCTTAATGTGATTGCAGGACACACTGGTTTCATCTCACGATCAGGGATGATGCAGAGATTTTTTTTGTGTGTACATGAAAAACTTACAGCAGATCAATCAGATCAGTCCATGGGCTAATGGTACGAGAAAGTGCATCAGAAAGTGACAGTATGTTTTATGTTCGGGTAATAGAGCTGTATTACTGCGCTTCAAGGGAACTCCCGGCATCTCTGTTCTGCTGTGCAACGAAAGAGAGAAATCACCAAAAGTCCACAAGAGCCTGGCGATAACTACAGCGGCTGTGCGCTCAGAGGCTAAGGCTGCCCACTATGGCGGAAGAGCATTGGGGAAATGCATCAAAACTGGTGCAAAGGGCAAACGGAGCCGTCATTCATGGTAACTAATTCAGCACAATTCTCAGTGTGGGGTTTTCTGCCGTGTGTCATATACAGTATATATATATTTATATATACACACACAAACAAATATATTTATTGTCAGGGGCGGGGACATCAATGACTTTTTTGTGAGGCCCAGTGAATTCTGGTGGCAGCCCTGGTGATGTTCTAGTCATCAGCCCCATGTACTGTAACGTCCATTATTATTTTGTACCAATATTAAAAATAAAAAATTCGGCACCCAGGATTAGATATGGAGAAGGACAACAGCACCTCACAATATACAATTTAAATGTAAAGTATAATCAGTAAGGAGGAACATAAACATGGACGAAGTCATGGGTAAACCATAACATACCATCAAAAAGGGGGAGAAGAGGAAACGTGGTATTAAACCCACAATAATAAGGCAATTGTGGTTATAAAATCATGTACTCTTTATTAGTTTATATAAAAAAATAGGAAATAAAAACTCTAGATCCACAGAAAAATGGCGACACAACAGCAGGATAGGATAAATATAATGACTGTACTAACACATTTATTGGTTGAAGGAGCTACTGAATACTAATAGTATGATTGCCTATAGGTGAGATAATTCATATAATAAAATGTATGCAGAACTTAAAATCTGTCAGCAGGTTTTTATTATATAATTTGAGGACAGAATGAGGTAGGGGTTAAACAACTGAATCCAGGGATGTGTCACTTATTAGACTATGTCTTTACTTGCAACGAAGGTTTTATAACCTGCAGATTATCACTACTACAGCTCATGTGCCTGCTAGACCAACCACTCCCCTCCTGAAATAAGCAGCTCACTGTCTATAGACTATGTACATACAGAGTCTGGTATGGGCAGAGTTAGCTTTTTCAGCTCTGCTACATACTATGTCTAATAACTCTGTCATAACTACTGCACCAGTAAACTAAGTGATACATCAATGGAATTGGGGTCTCTCCCTAGTTCATGCTGCTCTCAGATGAGGTAGCAAATGCCTGTCAGATTTCCTTTAAGGCAATAGTAGAACAGTAGTACATAAATAACAAGATGTCAATGCAAAAACAAGAGAGCCATCATCTATCTGTCCTATCCTTCTCGAATGGCGCCAGCCTCGACGTGTTGTGGTGGAAGTCTTCATCTCAGGGTTGCAAATTACATTTATCGTGTCCTATTCTACGTTATGAGTCACCATTTTTTCTGTGGACCTTCAATTTGTATTTTCCCACAATTTTTTTTTAGATAAACTAATAAAGATTACATGTTTGTATAATCACAATTACCGTATTAGGCCACATTCACACGGTCAGTATTTGCTCAGTATTTTACCTCAGTATTTTGTAAGCCCAAATCAGCAGTGGAACAATCAGAGGAAACGTATCATAGGAACACGTCACCACTTCTGTATTTATCACGCACTCCTGGTTTTGGCTTACAAATACTGAGGTAAAAATTCACCAAAAACTCAACATGTGAACGTGGCCATACTGTGGGGTTAGTACCTTGTCTCTTCTTCCCTCTTTTTGATGTTTTATTCTATTATTTTTGTTACTCTACTTATGAGCTGGATTTTTCAGTTTTCTCTTGGAATCATGGGAAACCAACATTTCCTTTCCACTAGTTTGATATTGGTTCATGTCCTGTTACATCCTTTGTCCAACACCCAAAGTCCGAGCCCCTATGAGTTCCCAAATCTGAGGAGAGGCCTAGTCTGGTCAAGCGTGCGCACTATCCAGCTACTCCAGGTGACAGCCTCCCTAAAATCTGACTATGGGGTCCCAGAAACCAGCAGCAGATGGTAAATGGTGCTCTCTGTACTTGTGTGGCACTGGAGCAGCAGATTATACAAATGCTTCTACCGCTCACACTAAAAAGCCTCTTCACGGTAGGAAGGGACAAGGGATTTCTGGAGATGGAACCATATTTAAGGGGTTGATAATTATTACCAAAATATAACCTGCGTAAATTTCTATTAGAAGAAACGACAACTTCACAATGACGAGATTCCACCATGATTAGAAATGTCCGTCGAGCATTTACAGCTGACAGAACAAGCAGCTTGTGGGTCCCATGTGAACGTGAGGTGAGGTGTTCATCGTGTTCACTTCAGGTCGCTGGGGAAAACAACCTGGTAAATTAGCCGGGTGTCCAAGATGTGCGAAGGAGCCAACGTCTGAAGAGACCCCATACTGGACATAGGAGCCTTGTTAAAAAGGATTACAGCTATGTATGAACAGAATACAGCATTGTAATAATGAAGGCTGATCCCATCGCCTGACTGTGGGTGTAGCCAGGAGATAAAGGAAGATCAATGCCAAGAAAACCTCTACTAAGTTCTAATATGAAGAACAGTAACCCCACAGGCCCCAAACCCGTGGTAGCGATATCGGCAAATATGTGCAGTTAAAGAGGTTAAAAACCGCCTCATAACAGAAAATGTTCATCTAAAGAAAAACTAATTTATCTGCTATGCGCCATCTGCAGTATATTTATTGTGGAAGGTGTAGGAAGGGTATGGCGCATGCTCAATGTAATGCTAGGCTTATGCTGATCAAAGCTTCTAGAGGTCACCGTCAATAGCAACTGTGCTAATGAAGCAGTTATATGAAGGGAGACGGCCCCTTGTCACTCATCTCCCCCACAATGTAATCTAGGGGTGCTGAAGGGTTAACAGTTGGGGGCCTAATGAAGGTTTTTTTCAGTATTATAGTACATTAAATGGTGCCACGAAAAGAAAAATTCATCTCACAAAAAACCCTAACTATGTAAAGTCATGGCTCTTAGATGTTAAATGTTTGACACCATAAATACTGCACCAAAATACAATGCCAAATTTCTGGAACCCCCATAAGAAGCCCAGGCATTTAGTGGAATTGCACTTTTCATAAAGTTCTCAATAAGGCGACATTCATACATCCATTGTAAACGTCCATGTGGTTTTTTTTTTTCCCTCGGAGAGCACACAACCCATAGAGTTTCATCACACATCAGTTTTAAAAATGGATCCATGTTTCCGGGACTAGACCTCAAGCAGCTTGGATTGTGGCCTCTCCACTCTTCCTCCAGACTCAGAGACCTTGATTTCCAAGGTCTAGTGTGAAGTTTCCACAATCAGTGATGGTTTCGGGAGCCCTGTCATCTGTGGTGTAGGTCCTGTGATTTATCAAGACTAAAGTCAGCGCCGCTGTCTGCCAGGAAATTTTAGAGCACTTCATGCTTCCCTCTGCCGACAAGCTTTTTGGAGATGGAAATTTCATTCTCCAGCAGGACTTGGCACCTGTCCACACTGCCAAAAGTACCAATACCTGGTTTAAAACAACAGTATCACTGTGCTTGATAGGCAGAAAACTCGCCTGACCTTAACCCATAGAGAATCTATGGCGTATTGTCAAGAAGATGAGAGACACCAGACCCACAATGCAGATGAGCTGAAGGCTGCTATCAAAGCCACCTGGGCTTCCATAACCCCTCAGCAGTTCCACAGGCTGATCGCCTCCATGCCACACAGCATTGATGCAGTAATTGATGTAAAAGGAGCCCGACCAAGTACTGAGTGCATTTACTGAACATACATTTCAGTAGGCCAAGATATCAGATTTTAAAATCAATTTTCAAGCTGATGTTATAAAGTATTCTAATTTACTGAGAGGTTTTCATTGGCTGTAAGCCATAATCATCAACATTAACAGAAAAAACACGTGAAATAGCTCACTCTGCGTGTAATGACTCTATATAAAATATGAGTTTCACATTTTGTATTGAATAATTGAAACAAATTAACTTTTTGATGATATTCTAATTTAGTGAAAAGCACCTGTATATGTACACCGACGAGCAAAAGGGTAACAATGTTTTGAACTTTTGACTTCAGGCTCCATGTCTCCCATCCATCATGGCTTCGAACATGAGACTGCTATCATTTTATAGACAATCATCTTGGCTCTCTCATAAATTTGACCTGTAACTATTTAGCATATGATTAGTTATGCAGATTCTTGTCATGTCACTGCATTGTTACGGTTTTGCTCCTGGTGGTGGAATAATCTTTTTCTTCCTGTATACTACAAAATACACCTGTTCTCACATTCCCCAATAGCTCAGTGTGTTATTAGGATGATTCCAAAGTGAAAGGTCCTGGTCTGAATCGAAGAGCAGCCATGAAGATTTCCAAGAAACAGCATGTAGCTCATCATCGATAGTGGTCTCTCGGCCATGAAAATTGCCAAACTGCATCATGTGAGTGTCATGACAGTTGGAAGAATACAAAATGAAGTCCGTCCATCCATTGAAAAGCCAAGAGATGCACATCCAGGCAAAATATCAGAGTCAACAAGTCGGCTTATCCCAAAGTCTATCAGTTCTGGAGCGACAACACGGCAGTGAAGGTGGCTCGTATACTTCATAACAGTGAGATCACAGACATCCATACAAGCACCGTGCGACACACATTGCACAAGTTTTGAATGGTTGCTTGAAAAAAAGGTGAAGAAGTCTCAACTTCAATATTGTCATAAGAAGTGTTGACTTGAGTGTGGAAAAAAAGTAAAAAAAAAAGTGGACATTAGGAGATAGGAAATGGGTGATTTTGAGCGAGGAGACTAAAGTCAATAGACTAGGCTCTAATGGGTGCAAATGTGTCTGGAAGAATCAAGAGCAAAAGGGGTCAACGGATTGAGAAATTAAAGGAATTGTCAAGTTAGGTTTAGGAAGCCTGATGATATGGGGTTGTTTCACAGTCAAAGGCGTTGGACACTTGACCAGGATCAATGGTGGTCTTATGAGTATGTGAATATCCTACAAGACGAGTTATTTTGTACTCTCGAGTACTATGGACAAAAAATGGACAAATTATAGATGATCAGAGAAGTATTGTGAACATATATACCCTCTAAAAACAAGACACTTTATTTTATAGTTTTCAAAAAAACACCATACCTCATGTGGTGTGAATTCACCGATAAACCATGCGACCATCGTAATGATGAACTCCCCAATTTTCTTTCTAATAGTTATAAACTACTGATTATACCAATCATAGACTTAATAATCATATTTTTTTTCCCAAATATAGCAGCGGTTGGCACACTTGTAGGCACGGATTGGCGCCCCCGCTCCTCGGCTTTCCCTCACGCTCTCTATTATGCCCTGATAGAGTGAACTAAAGATCAGGAAATGAGTGACAGCCTAATCTAATACTTAGATATTTCTAAACATATAAAATATGTAAATAAATGTAGAAACGTATCATAATTCATAGAAACTGCTTCAAACGCGTTTCCCTCTCCTTTTGGTTCATCAGGAAGCTCAGTTGATGAAAAATAATCATGATGGCTGTAAATTCATGATGAGAGAATCACAGGCTGAAAACGTTGGTGCCAATCCATGCTTACTAGGGTGCCAACCACCACGATAGACAGCATCAGCTCAGGCAGGAAAAGAATAGGGATTATTAAGTCTATTGCGTAGTCATTATGATGGTCCGCATGGATTAGCGTCCATTTCACATCACATGGAGAATGTTATATATTTCTTTTTAAAAAAACACACCAAAGTGAATTGTTTTTAGAGGGTATATGTGTACTATGGGTACGAAAAGGATGACAATAGTGTTCCAGAAGGACAATGAACCGAAGCAATACGACGAGATTGTAACTAAATGGTTCCATGACAATGAAGTAGAGGAGCTGGATTGGCCCCACAGTCCCCTGACCTTAAACCAAACACTTGTGGGTAGAGTTGACGAAAAAAACCTGTCTACGGAGCATACCCAAGTGAGTCGACCAGTATGCACCAACTTTGGGAATGTGTAGAAGAGACTGCGATCGATTTGGTAGACACATGCTTGAATCTAATTGAGAGCATGCACCGAAGAATTCAGGCATAAAGAAAAAAAAATGTCAATAATCTGCATAACTAATCATATGCTAATAGTTGCAAATCAAATTTATGTATGAGATAGCCAAGATGATTGTCTATAAAACGATGGTAGTCTCACGTTCGAAGCAGTAGTGGATGGTGAGAAATGCAGCCTGAAAATCAGAAGTCCTAAACATTGTTACCCTTTTGCTGTCACTGAAAAAGCATCTACTAGCTTGTAATGGTCGGTGGGTCGTAAACCAGAAATCATGCTATAATGGCAAGTCACATTCTGTCCACATGCAAAAAAAACCTTATAAAAGATTTTTTCTTTTGATATTTAAAGTCTATCGTTTTAGATTAAGTTTTTGTTTGTGTACATGAGGAATAACACTTTTTGGTCATTATGCGACTTGAACCCCTGTATTTTCTTCTCGCCACGACACCCACCACTGAGAGAGGGGTCGCCCCTAGAGCAGAAAAACCTACGGAGAGATAAAAGGGGCCGTCCCCTCGCTCCCACAGTTGGTTTCCTGCTTCTAGGGAACCTGTGGGAGAAGAAAAGAGAGGATCCCTGGTCTGGTGGGCCGCCCGTGAGTTTTTTTTCTCAGAGACGGCGGGGGCCCCAGCACCAGAAGCGGCGTCGGGGGCTGGGGAAGCAGATTCCCTCAGCCGATGTGGACACCATGAGGCCGGGATCCGGGGGCGGCCCGGCTCATGGGGAAAGCGGCGCTGTGCGCTGGTCCGGGACTGCACAGAAATTACCTTGGAGGTCGGGTAAGACGCCAGTCAGGTATGCGGCAGGCGGCAGGAGTCGTCGCTTGTGCAGAGCATTCCCCATTAGCGTTCTTCCCCGGAAGGTATTCTCTTTCAACTTCGGGGGCGGTACCTGGCTGCAGGAGAGCAAAGCGGGGTGACAATGCCACGCATGGTCATACAGGGGAACGAGGCCCTGGAAGTGGTAAAGCACTTCGGGTTGCTGTAAAAAAAAACAGGGGCAGATCCTTATTTTTAATATAAAAAGCAACAAACGCTTCAACAGCGTGAACATGGCTTTCGCCCAAGGAGAACTATAGTGTCCCCTTACAGGATACGATAGAATCAGTGCGCAGCAGTAGCAGAAAGAGTGGCAGCAGTCGCTCAAAACAGAGTGGCTCATCATCCAAAAGTGGAAAGCAGAAAGAGTCGGTCCACATCCAGCCTGTGTCACCACCTGAGCAGGGGGGTCCCTTATGATAAAGCTTCACTGGGTGAGTTTTTTCCACACCTATTAAGTGATAGCCCCCTCATTCTGTATATCCGGCGCCTAGGCCAAAGGACCGAAAAGTCTAAACATAAACAGTGTGCCCTGTGTTGTTAGCCCTCCCGGATGAATACCCAAGAGAATGTGCCAAATCTGTATAGCTCAGACTTTGCAGGAAAGTCTTCTATAAGGACGGAGAATGTCAGATTATTGATCAGAGAGCAATTGCAGGCTCTGGGGGGGTCGGATGCATTGGGGGGAAAGTCCAGCTGGGGTTATGATTCTCCAAGATCTGAACGTTCCTCAGACACAGGCGATAGAGTCTCATGTTCTCCCGAGAATCTTTTTCTTCAGATGACGAACAGCGGACATTTTTCCCAACGGAGAATGTCAACAATCTAGTTAAATCGGTTCGCAGAACTATGGGTCTTACAGATATCAGTGATCCTAAGACTCCTCGGGATTTCATGTTTCGCAGGGCTTTCGGACAAAAGAAGCGAGCTTTTCCCGTAACCCAGCAATTAAACAATAATTTAAGGAATGGGAGAAACAGGGACAAAAGGGCCTTCCGTCCACATCTAAAAGACGCTATCCCTTTGACGACGAGGACCTGTCCTTATGGGCCAAAGCCCCAAAGGTAGACGCACCCGTAGCCTCCAGGGCCCAAAACGATCGTCGTTGCCTGTAGAAGACTCAGGATCCCTACAGGACCCCCTAGATCGAAAGGGCGGATTCGCTCTTAAAAAGATCGTGGGAATCTTGCACAGGCGCTCTTAAGCCGGCTATATCACCCCACATGCACAGCCAAATCCATGTTGGTGTGGCTGAATGAACTGGAAGAGGGCATAAAAGGGGGTCTATCCAGAGAAAAGTTGATGTCCTCCATTCCTTTAATTAGAGGCGGCACAGCCTTTTTGGCACATGCTCGGCCGATTCTATACGCCTGGCCGCCAAGTCACCAGGTCTAACCAACGCGGCACGACGCACGCTTTGGTTAAAAGGATGGAGGGGCGATGCGCAGACAAAATCAAAGCTCTGCAGCCTGTGTTGCCAGTGGAGTACATGTTCGGCAAGAAGTTAGATGAAATTCTCACAAAAGCAGGTGAAAGGAAGAAAGGGTTTCCAAACTCGTACATTCAGTTTTATAGGACAACCTTCCGAAACCTCCTTTTAACAGAAAGAAAGATTACGGAAACCAGAACCGCTGGAGCCAAAGGGAACCAGACAAAAGGGCGCTTTGTTTGGCAAGCGGCCTTCAGACCTGAGAAGCCACACTAGAACCGACCTGCCGGTGGTTGGCAGATTAGCTTTTTCAGCCAGCAATGGAAGGCCATAACATCCAGCCCATGGTCCACTAACATAGTAAATCCGGCCTAAAATTAAGATTCATTGAGTTCCACGTACACCTTCCTATTGACTTCTCTAAACTCCAGATCTCAACAAGAGAATTCTGGAATCAGAGATAGGAGGGTGATATCTAAAGGGGTCTTAGTGGAGGGAAATGATTCTATTCCTCCTTATTCTTGGTAGCTAAACCAGATGGGTCACATGAACCATAATAAATCTTAAGAGGTTAAATATCTTTTTAGAGAATCAGTCCTTTAAAAGGAGGTCCATTAAATCAACCATAAAGCTTTTGTTTCCCAGATGTTTTATGGCGGTTCTCGACCTCAAAGACGCATACTATCATCTGCCAATCGCTGTCGAACATCAAAAATATCTTCGCGTGGCAGTCACGTTGGAAGGTCAAGTGTGTCACCTCCAGTATGCAGCAATGCCCTTCGGGTTGTCGATTGCTCCCAGAATCTTCACAAGTTGATGGCAGAGGTGATGGGTATTTAAGATTACAAGACACCCTTATAGTCCCATACCTAGATGACCTATGATAATAGGGAATTCGGCATTACAATGTCATCAGGTCTAAATAATACAATTACATCTTTACAAAGGTTGGGATGGCTAGTTAACTGGGAAAAATCTAGACTTCATCCAATAACATGTCAGATATTTTTAGGCCTTTACTCGACTCTGTAAATCAGAGGTGTTTTCTCCTGAAACAAAACAATTAATAGTTATTTAATAAGGTCGATCAGTAATTGACAACCCAAAATATCCCTCAGACAAGGTTGTCTTCCCTGGGTACATTATCGTCCTGTATTTCAGCAGTCCAAGGACCCATTTCCATACTAGGCTATTACAACACATTACACGAACAATCAGATTACAGGGCGATTTAGAGGGCCCTCTGTCCTTATCAACAGATCTTCTACAATCCTTGTCTTGGTGGCGAACATTAGACCATCTATCAGAGGGAGTCCTTTGGGAAATTAAACCTTCCAGAACGGTTTATTAAGGCGCAAGTCCTAGGGGATGGGGGTGCGCAACTAGGAGAGCAGGTAGTCCAGGACAGTGGTCGGTGAAAGCGACCGATTCATCAAATGTAAGGGAATTTAATGCCATTTACCATGCCGGTGCGTAAATTTCTTCCGCAGCTACAAGGAACCCATACAAGAATCCTGTCAGACAAAACACATCCGTGGCATATATAAATCGTCAAGGAGGAACGAGATCGGGGGGCTCTCTTGTGTATAGCGCACGAATAATTACAATGGCAGAAAGACATCTCCTTTCCTTATCAGCCTACATATTAGAGGAGTGGACAATTCAAAGGCGGACTTTCTCAGTCGACAAACACTCCACCAAGGAGAAAAGGTTCTGAATCATCGGATTTTCAGGATAACAGACTTATGGGCATTCCGGGAGATAGATCTTTTTGAACAAGAAGCAACAGGCAGGTCGAAAGGTTCGTTCTCTATATCTTGATGGACAATCCAACATACTCGACTCTCTTTCAGGCCCATGGACCTTTCAGCGGGCATACGCCTTCCCTCCAATGATAATCCTACCGGTAGTCATCAGGAAAATAAGGGAGGGAGAAAGCAAATGTTATTCTGATAGCCCATTCTGGCCCAAGAGGCCTTGGTTCTCCTGGTCAGAGCCAGGTCAATATCAGACCATGGATACTCCCAGAGAGCCGAGATCTCCTATCTCAGGGACCCTTCTACCATCCCTAGGTGAAGGGCTTACGTTTGACACCTGGAATTTGAAAGGCAATTACTGAGTGTGAGAGGTTTTTCAGAAAACCTGATTAATACCCTATGAAAAGTAGGAAAAGAGACCACCACAAGGATTTACGTAAGGGTATGGGAAAATTTTTTTGCTTCTACCAGTTAATCTTTCTGATAAAGTACCCATTCCGGCATTTTAGAATTTCTACAGAAAGGTCGGGAATTAGGTCTTCAGTCAACACCTTGTAAGTACAGATTTCAGGTCTGGGGGCCTTATACGGCTACAATGTGGCAGGGGATAAATGGGTAGGCGTTTTATTTCAGCAGTCAGAGAGAAGATCCGGTACATATTCCCCAAATGCCATCATGGGATCTCAATTTGGTGTTAGATGCTTTAACACAAGCCCCATTTGAGCCACTACACTTAGCCAAATAAAAATACGTTTCCCTCAAGACAGCCCTATTGGTGGCTCTAGTGTCAGCAAGGAGAGTAATTGATATTAAAGCTTTATCAATAGATCCCCCTTTCTATCAATACTTCAAGATAGAATAGTCCTAAAAACGGATCCCCTCTTACTTATCAAAGGTTATCCACTAGTTTCATAGGTCGCAAAAAATTGTTCTTTCCTCCTTCTATAATAACCCCACGACTCAGGAGGAGAGAGATTTCACACACTAGATGTGAAGAGGAGCCATACTGACATACCTAGATAGGACAAACCCTTGGAGGAAGAGCAGGGTTCTCTTTATTTCTTTCCAGGGCTACAAAAAGGGGTCTTTGATTAAGAAGGGGATGCTATCCGGAGGATCAGAGACGCAATTGGTTGGCATATTCTTCTAAGGGGGGAAAATCACCTTAAAGGCGTGAAAGCACATTCTACAAGAGCATAGGGCAACATCTATGCCGAAAAAGCAGAATTCCATTGAGTTATATGTATGGCTGCAACCTGGTCTTCGCCTTCCACCTTTTATAACACTAAGGTTAGATTTATCGGCCCCAAAGACCTGGGTTTGGTAATCTGTCTTGGACACGGTGGTCCCCCTCCTGAATGATGGTTCGCAAGTATCTCAGTGGGTGCTGTTGTGGGAGAAGAAAAAAAGGATTATTAACAGTAATGCTCTTTTATAGAGCTCACACAGCACCCACACATTTCCCTCCCTTTGAGATAATATATTAATAAATAATTTTTATTTCACGTTTAATGGTGAATGGTGCAGGATTTTGGAAATAAGGTTAAATGGATAAGGAACGAATCCTACTAAATTTTTGGGGCCCCCTTTCCCCTCACATTCTCTGCAACCCAATGTGGGATGAGGGGACCGCCTCTTTTATCTCTCTGTAGGTTTCCTGCTTCTAGGGGCGGACCCCCCTCATGGGTGCTGTCGTGGGCTCTATAAAGACTTACCAGTAAGTAAACCGTTTTTTTTCTTCACAGTTTTTCTCTCTGCAGGCTCCTCCAATTTTATTTTTGAGCTGTGGGTGAAGACAAGCTGCTATTGATGTCTACCATATACAGTACACACATTCTTGCTCTTCTATCTATGATTATAGGTTAAAGGCGTGAAGGACATGTTTCAGCATTACTGTGCGGTGAATTGACACTTGTGAAATAAAAACACATACAAAAAGAACAAACTATGGCATAGGCAGCTGTATTTTGATGTATCAGTGGATAAGGATTTTTGATTTTTTAGCCTATTGGTGATAGGAATCAACGATAACTTTATGCAAAGTATAAATAAAGATTTGCTGTAAAAAATACAGGAAGAAAGACATTTTTCTGATAAAAAAAGACAGCGCGGGAATTTTAAATACTTTAATTAAATTCATTGAAATTAGGAAAAAAACAAATATTTCGGAAAATATTTTAAAAGGAAAAAAATGATATGCAGCAGTAATTCG
>JARQOD010000005.1:480381352-480426352 GCA_033576555.1 Oophaga sylvatica
TTTCTAGATAGGGACATAGAAAGTAAAAAATATTAATGGGGTTTACAGCCAGAGTGGGACAGTAAGTGCCAGCAATCATTAATCCTTGTGTAACTGTAGATTTTGGTTACTTGATGACCTTTTTGGGGCACGTTCTATATTAGAAATGTGTTGGACATGGTGACATTCACACGGGATGAATAGTGTCACCGTCGTACCCAGGGAGTTATTTTGAGCATTTTTGCTCTGAATCGCTGCCGTTAGTGAAAGCGCAGTTCACATTTGAGAAACCTTCAGGCTACGTTGGCGCGGTATATTTTTCTAATTTTATTTAAGACATGTAGGACATTCACAAAGAGTTATCCAGTGATGTGCAGCCCCTTTAGGTATTTCTATACTGCATCGCCTGATATGCAGAATTCGATCATTTTAACCCCGTCGTGTTAGATCCATGGAAGTGGAGGCAGTGTTTTTGTATAGACAAGTGAGTGGCAGAACACGGCTCTCTCCATATAAGCCATCGATCTCGGCCTGATCTATCCAACATGGAGGGACCATAGAAAACATTTTGGGACGTGTCTCAGTGCTGGTTTTATAATAATGTAGTCACACACATAGATTGGCTTAGGGCTCGCTCACACGAGTGTATATCTCAGACGAGTGCTATCCGATGTTTTATCAGATAGCACTCGTATCAATGATATACGATCCTGCAGTGCTGATCTTTTTTTTTTCTCATGTCTCTTTAGCATGAGAAAAAAAAATCACAGCATGATGCAAGTGGCTCCCCAAATCAGATCATGCGCACCCATACAAGTCTATGGGTGTGTGGAAATTATTCAACTGCACTCGGATGGCATCCGAGTGCAGTCCGATTTCTGCAGACTCAGAATGGAGACGATGGCAAAAACTTGTTTTCTATGTTCTCACCTGTGGTATAATTCCCTCCGAAGAAAAAATCAGATCACACTAAGCTGACACTCGGCTCAGACTTTGGTCCAAGTGTCATTTATATAATCAATTAGACTTCTCAAGTAAATTTGTTTTATTATTGGGAGTTCCGAGAGAAAGAGGAGAGAGACTCTGCTTCTTTTGGCAGCCCCCTAGCCCTTACAGCAACATAGTTCAGGTCCCCATTGACTTCTGTGGGGTTCAGGTTCTGGATCAAGTTTTGGGTAGACTTCTGGCACCCGAAACAAACTTTGGGAGTAAAGTTTGGTCAAACAGGATGAAATCCAAACATCGACAGGTCATCCTTAGTGGTGACTTCTAAAACTGACCTTTTACGGGATCGAACGTCTAAATCTGACTAATGTATCATACTTAAGATTAATAGGGTTTCTGTGAGTCCACGAATACAATGCCCAGGAGGTCTTCTTATTGTCTTGTATTACTACTCTGAGCTTTAGGCCGGCGTCACACTTGCAACTGCAATTCGAGAAACTCACGCGAGTCTCTCGCCTCAACACCCGGCACTCGGACCGGAGCGTTCAGCTGCATAGAAATACATGCAGCCGCACACTCCGGTCCCGAGTGCCGGGTATTGAGGCGAGAGACTCCCGCGAGTTTCTCAAATTGCAATGGAAAAACAAGAACAGAGAGACATGCATATCAGCAGGGAAAAGAGCAAATTTTGTTATGTAAACACCCACACAAATGCTAAAAACATTTAAAAACACACAACAATACAGTCGCCAGTGTGACCCCGGCCTTAATGTGATTGCAGGACACACTGGTTTCATCTCACGATCAGGGATGATGCAGAGATTTTTTTTGTGTGTACATGAAAAACTTACAGCAGATCAATCAGATCAGTCCATGGGCTAATGGTACGAGAAAGTGCATCAGAAAGTGACAGTATGTTTTATGTTCGGGTAATAGAGCTGTATTACTGCGCTTCAAGGGAACTCCCGGCATCTCTGTTCTGCTGTGCAACGAAAGAGAGAAATCACCAAAAGTCCACAAGAGCCTGGCGATAACTACAGCGGCTGTGCGCTCAGAGGCTAAGGCTGCCCACTATGGCGGAAGAGCATTGGGGAAATGCATCAAAACTGGTGCAAAGGGCAAACGGAGCCGTCATTCATGGTAACTAATTCAGCACAATTCTCAGTGTGGGGTTTTCTGCCGTGTGTCATATACAGTATATATATATTTATATATACACACACAAACAAATATATTTATTGTCAGGGGCGGGGACATCAATGACTTTTTTGTGAGGCCCAGTGAATTCTGGTGGCAGCCCTGGTGATGTTCTAGTCATCAGCCCCATGTACTGTAACGTCCATTATTATTTTGTACCAATATTAAAAATAAAAAATTCGGCACCCAGGATTAGATATGGAGAAGGACAACAGCACCTCACAATATACAATTTAAATGTAAAGTATAATCAGTAAGGAGGAACATAAACATGGACGAAGTCATGGGTAAACCATAACATACCATCAAAAAGGGGGAGAAGAGGAAACGTGGTATTAAACCCACAATAATAAGGCAATTGTGGTTATAAAATCATGTACTCTTTATTAGTTTATATAAAAAAATAGGAAATAAAAACTCTAGATCCACAGAAAAATGGCGACACAACAGCAGGATAGGATAAATATAATGACTGTACTAACACATTTATTGGTTGAAGGAGCTACTGAATACTAATAGTATGATTGCCTATAGGTGAGATAATTCATATAATAAAATGTATGCAGAACTTAAAATCTGTCAGCAGGTTTTTATTATATAATTTGAGGACAGAATGAGGTAGGGGTTAAACAACTGAATCCAGGGATGTGTCACTTATTAGACTATGTCTTTACTTGCAACGAAGGTTTTATAACCTGCAGATTATCACTACTACAGCTCATGTGCCTGCTAGACCAACCACTCCCCCTCCTGAAATAAGCAGCTCACTGTCTATAGACTATGTACATACAGAGTCTGGTATGGGCAGAGTTAGCTTTTTCAGCTCTGCTACATACTATGTCTAATAACTCTGTCATAACTACTGCACCAGTAAACTAAGTGATACATCAATGGAATTGGGGTCTCTCCCTAGTTCATGCTGCTCTCAGATGAGGTAGCAAATGCCTGTCAGATTTCCTTTAAGGCAATAGTAGAACAGTAGTACATAAATAACAAGATGTCAATGCAAAAACAAGAGAGCCATCATCTATCTGTCCTATCCTTCTCGAATGGCGCCAGCCTCGACGTGTTGTGGTGGAAGTCTTCATCTCAGGGTTGCAAATTACATTTATCGTGTCCTATTCTACGTTATGAGTCACCATTTTTTCTGTGGACCTTCAATTTGTATTTTCCCACAATTTTTTTTTAGATAAACTAATAAAGATTACATGTTTGTATAATCACAATTACCGTATTAGGCCACATTCACACGGTCAGTATTTGCTCAGTATTTTACCTCAGTATTTTGTAAGCCCAAATCAGCAGTGGAACAATCAGAGGAAACGTATCATAGGAACACGTCACCACTTCTGTATTTATCACGCACTCCTGGTTTTGGCTTACAAATACTGAGGTAAAAAATTCACCAAAAACTCAACATGTGAACGTGGCCATACTGTGGGGTTAGTACCTTGTCTCTTCTTCCCTCTTTTTGATGTTTTATTCTATTATTTTTGTTACTCTACTTATGAGCTGGATTTTTCAGTTTTCTCTTGGAATCATGGGAAACCAACATTTCCTTTCCACTAGTTTGATATTGGTTCATGTCCTGTTACATCCTTTGTCCAACACCCAAAGTCCGAGCCCCTATGAGTTCCCAAATCTGAGGAGAGGCCTAGTCTGGTCAAGCGTGCGCACTATCCAGCTACTCCAGGTGACAGCCTCCCTAAAATCTGACTATGGGGCTCCCAGAAACCAGCAGCAGATGGTAAATGGTGCTCTCTGTACTTGTGTGGCACTGGAGCAGCAGATTATACAAATGCTTCTACCGCTCACACTAAAAAGCCTCTTCACGGTAGGAAGGGACAAGGGATTTCTGGAGATGGAACCATATTTAAGGGGTTGATAATTATTACCAAAAATATAACCTGCGTAAATTTCTATTAGAAGAAACGACAACTTCACAATGACGAGATTCCACCATGATTAGAAATTCCGTCGAGCATTTACAGCTGACAGAACAAGCAGCTTGTGGGTCCCATGTGAACGTGAGGTGAGGTGTTCATCGTGTTCACTTCAGGTCGCTGGGGAAAACAACCTGGTAAATTAGCCGGGTGTCCAAGATGTGCGAAGGAGCCAACGTCTGAAGAGACCCATACTGGACATAGGAGCCTTGTTAAAAAGGATTACAGCTATGTATGAACAGAATACAGCATTGTAATAATGAAGGCTGATCCCCATCGCCTGACTGTGGGTGTAGCCAGGAGATAAAGGAAGATCAATGCCAAGAAACCTCTACTAAGTTCTAATATGAAGAACAGTAACCCCACAGGCCCAACCTGTGGTAGCGATATCGGCAAATAATGTGCAGTTAAAGAGGTTAAAAACCGCCTCATAACAGAAAATGTTCATCTAAAGAAAAACTAATTTATCTGCTATGCGCCATCTGCAGTATATTTATTGTGGAAGGTGTAGGAAGGGTATGGCGCATGCTCAATGTAATGCTAGGCTTATGCTGATCAAAGCTTCTAGAGGTCACCGTCAATAGCAACTGTGCTAATGAAGCAGTTATATGAAGGGAGACGGCCCCTTGTCACTCATCTCCCCCACAATGTAATCTAGGGGTGCTGAAGGGTTAACAGTTGGGGGCCTAATGAAGGTTTTTTTCAGTATTATAGTACATTAAATGGTGCCACGAAAAGAAAAATTCATCTCACAAAAAACCCTAACTATGTAAAGTCATGGCTCTTAGATGTTAAATGTTTGACACCATAAATACTGCACCAAAATACAATGCCAAATTTCTGGAACCCCATAAGAAGCCCAGGCATTTAGTGGAATTGCACTTTTCATAAAGTTCTCAATAAGGCGACATTCATACATCCATTGTAAACGTCCATGTGGTTTTTTTTTTCCCTCGGAGAGCACACCAACCCATAGAGTTTCATCACACATCAGTTTTAAAAATGGATCCATGTTTCCGGGACTAGACCTCAAGCAGCTTGGATTGTGGCCTCTCCACTCTTCCTCCAGACTCAGAGACCTTGATTTCCAAGGTCTAGTGTGAAGTTTCCACAATCAGTGATGGTTTCGGGAGCCATGTCATCTGCTGGTGTAGGTCCTGTGATTTATCAAGACTAAAGTCAGCGCCGCTGTCTGCCAGGAAATTTTAGAGCACTTCATGCTTCCCTCTGCCGACAAGCTTTTTGGAGATGGAAATTTCATTCTCCAGCAGGACTTGGCACCTGTCCACACTGCCAAAAGTACCAATACCTGGTTTAAAACAACAGTATCACTGTGCTTGATAGGCAGAAAACTCGCCTGACCTTAACCCCATAGAGAATCTATGGCGTATTGTCAAGAAGATGAGAGACACCAGACCCCACAATGCAGATGAGCTGAAGGCTGCTATCAAAGCCACCTGGGCTTCCATAACCCCTCAGCAGTTCCACAGGCTGATCGCCTCCATGCCACACAGCATTGATGCAGTAATTGATGTAAAAGGAGCCCGACCAAGTACTGAGTGCATTTACTGAACATACATTTCAGTAGGCCAAGATATCAGATTTTAAAATCAATTTTCAAGCTGATGTTATAAAGTATTCTAATTTACTGAGAGGTTTTCATTGGCTGTAAGCCATAATCATCAACATTAACAGAAATAAACACGTGAAATAGCTCACTCTGCGTGTAATGACTCTATATAAAATATGAGTTTCACATTTTGTATTGAATAATTGAAACAAATTAACTTTTTGATGATATTCTAATTTAGTGAAAAGCACCTGTATATGTACACCGACGAGCAAAAGGGTAACAATGTTTTGAACTTTTGACTTCAGGCTCCATGTCTCACCATCCATCATGGCTTCGAACATGAGACTGCTATCATTTTATAGACAATCATCTTGGCTCTCTCATAAATTTGACCTGTAACTATTTAGCATATGATTAGTTATGCAGATTCTTGTCATGTCACTGCATTGTTACGGTTTTGCTCCTGGTGGTGGAATAATCTTTTTCTTCCTGTATACTACAAAATACAACCTGTTCTCACATTCCCCAATAGCTCAGTGTGTTATTAGGATGATTCCAAAGTGAAAGGTCCCTGGTCTGAATCGAAGAGCAGCCATGAAGATTTCCCAAGAAACAGCATGTAGCTCATCATCGATAGTGGTCTCTCGGCCATGAAAATTGCCAAACTGCATCATGTGAGTGTCATGACAGTTGGAAGAATACAAAATGAAGTCCGTCCATCCATTGAAAAGCCAAGAGATGCACATCCAGGCAAAATATCAGAGTCAACAAGTCGGCTTATCCCAAAGTCTATCAGTTCTGGAGCGACAAACACGGCAGTGAAGGTGGCTCGTATACTTCATAACAGTGAGATCACAGACATCCATACAAGCACCGTGCGACACACATTGCACAAGTTTTGAATGGTTGCTTGAAAAAAAGGTGAAGAAGTCTCAACTTCAATATTGTCATAAGAAGTGTTGACTTGAGTGTGGAAAAAAAGTAAAAAAAAAAGTGGACATTAGGAGATAGGAAATGGGTGATTTTGAGCGAGGAGACTAAAGTCAATAGACTAGGCTCTAATGGGTGCAAATGTGTCTGGAAGAATCAAGAGCAAAAGGGGTCAACGGATTGAGAAATTAAAGGAATTGTCAAGTTAGGTTTAGGAAGCCTGATGATATGGGGTTGTTTCACAGTCAAAGGCGTTGGACACTTGACCAGGATCAATGGTGGTCTTAATGAGTATGTGAATATCCTACAAGACGAGTTATTTTGTACTCTCGAGTACTATGGACAAAAAATGGACAAATTATAGATGATCAGAGAAGTATTGTGAACATATATACCCTCTAAAAACAAGACACTTTATTTTATAGTTTTCAAAAAAACACCATACCTCATGTGGTGTGAATTCACCGATAAACCATGCCGACCATCGTAATGATGAACTACCCAAATTTTCTTTCTAATAGTTATAAACTACTGATTATACCAATCATAGACTTAATAATCCATATTTTTTTTCCCAAATATAGCAGCGGTTGGCACACTTGTAGGCACGGATTGGCGCCCCCGCTCCTCGGCTTTCCCTCACGCTCTCTATTATGCCCTGATAGAGTGAACTAAAGATCAGGAAATGAGTGACAGCCTAATCTAATACTTAGATATTTCTAAACATATAAAATATGTAAATAAATGTAGAAACGTATCATAATTCATAGAAACTGCTTCAACGCGTTTCCCTCTCCTTTTGGTTCATCAGGAAGCTCAGTTGATGAAAAATAATCATGATGGCTGTAAATTCATGATGAGAGAATCACAGGCTGAAAACGTTGGTGCCAATCCATGCTTACTAGGGTGCCAACCACCACGATAGACAGCATCAGCTCAGGCAGGAAAAGAATAGGGATTATTAAGTCTATTGCGTAGTCATTATGATGGTCCGCATGGATTAGCGTCCATTTCACATCACATGGGAATGTTATATATTTCTTTTAAAAAAACACACCAAAGTGAATTGTTTTTAGAGGGTATATGTGTACTATGGGTACGAAAAGGATGACAATAGTGTTCCAGAAGGACAATGAACCGAAGCATACGACGAGATTGTAACCTAAATGGTTCCATGACAATGAAGTAGAGGAGCTGGATTGGCCCCACAGTCCCCTGACCTTAAACCAAACACTTGTGGGTAGAGTTGACGAAAAAAAACCTGTCTACGGAGCATACCCAAGTGAGTCGACCAGTATGCACCAACTTTGGGAATGTGTAGAAGAGACCTGCGATCAGATTTTGGTAGACACATGCTTGAATCTAATTGAGAGCATGCACCGAAGAATTCAGGCATAAAGAAAAAAAATGTCAATAATCTGCATAACTAATCATATGCTAAATAGTTGCAAATCAAATTTATGTATGAGATAGCCAAGATGATTGTCTATAAAACGATGGTAGTCTCACGTTCGAAGCAGTAGTGGATGGTGAGAAATGCAGCCTGAAAATCAGAAGTCCTAAACATTGTTACCCTTTTGCTCGTCACTGAAAAAGCATCTACTAGCTTGTAATGGTCGGTGGGTCGTAAACCAGAAATCATGCTATAATGGCAAGTCACATTCTGTCCACATGCAAAAAAAACCTTATAAAAGATTTTTTCTTTGATATTTAAAGTCTATCGTTTTAGATTAAGTTTTTGTTTGTGTACATGAGGAATAACACTTTTTGGTCATTATGCGACTTGAATCCTGTATTTTCTTCTCGCCACGACAGCACCCACTGAGAGAGGGGTCCGCCCCTAGAAGCAGAAAACCTACGGAGAGATAAAAGGGGCCGTCCCCCTCGCTCCCACAGTTGGTTTCCTGCTTCTAGGGAACCTGTGGAGAGAAGAAAAGAAGAGGATCCCTGGTCTGGTGGGCCGCCCGTGAGTTTTTTTTCTCAGAGACGGCGGGGGCCCCAGCACCAGAAGCGGCGTCGGGGGCTGGGGAAGCAGATTCCCCTCAGCCGATGTGGACACCATGAGGCCGGGATCCGGGGGCGGCCCGGCTCATGGGGAGAACGCGGCGCTGTGCGCTGGTCCGGGGACTGCACAGAATTACCTTGGAGGTCGGGTAAGACGCCAGTCAGCGTACTGCGGCAGGCGGCAGGAGTGCGTCGCTTGTGCAGAGCATTCCCCATTAGCGTTCTTCCCCCGGAAGGTATTCTCTTTCACTTTCGGGGGCGGTACCTGGCTGCAGGAGAGCAAAGCGCGGTGACAATGCCACGCATGGTCATACAGGGGAACGAGGACCTGGAAGTGGTAAAGCACTTCCGGGTTGCTGTAAAAAAAAACAGGGGCAGATCCTTATTTTTAATATAAAAAAGCCAACAAACGCTTCAACAGCGTGCAACATGGCATCGCCCAAGGAGACTATAGTGTCCCCCTTACAGGATACGATAGAATCAGTGCGCAGCAGTAGCAGAAAGAGTGGCAGCAGTCGCTCAAAACAGAGTGGCTCATCATCCAAAAGTGGAAAGCAGAAACCGAGTCGGTCCACATCCCAGCCTGTGTCACCACCTGAGCAGCCGGTACCTTATGATAAAAGCTTCACTGGGTGAGTTTTTTCCACACCTATTAAGCTGATAGTCCCCTCATTCTGTATATCCGGCGCCTAGGCCAAAAGGACCGAAAAGTCTAAACATAAACAGTGTGCCCTGTGTTGTTAGCCCCTCCCGGATGAATACCCCAAGAGAATGTGCCAAATCTGTATAGCTCAGACTTTGCAGGAAAAGTCTTCTATAAGGACGGAGAATGTCAGATTATTGATCAGAGAGCAATTGCAGGCTCTGAGGGGGTCGGATAGCATTGGGGGAAAGTCCAGCTGGGGTTATGATTCTCCAAGATCTGAACGTTCCTCAGACACAGGCGATAGAGTCTCATGTTCCTCCCGAGAATCTTTTTCTTCAGATGACGAACAGCGGACATGTTTTCCAACGGAGAATGTCAACAATCTAGTTAAATCGGTTCGCAGAACTATGGGTCTTACAGATATCAGTGATCCTAAGACTCCTCGGGATTTCATGTTCGCAGGGCTTTCGGACAAAAAGAAGCGAGCTTTTCCCGTAATCCCAGCAATTAAACAATAATTAAGGAATGGGAGAAACAGGGACAAAAGGGCCTTCCGTCCACATCTAAAAGACGCTATCCCTTTGACGACGAGGACCTGTCCTTATGGGCCAAAGCCCCAAAGGTAGACGCAGCCGTAGCCTCCACGGCAAAACGATCGTCGTTGCCTGTAGAAGACTCAGGATCCCTACAGGACCCCCTAGATCGTAAGGCGGATTCGCTCTTAAAAAGATCGTGGGAATCTTGCACAGGCGCTCTTAAGCCGGCTATATCAGCCACATGCACAGCCAAATCCATGTTGGTGTGGCTGAATGAACTGGAAGAGGGCATAAAAGGGGGTCTATCCAGAGAAAAGTTGATGTCCTCCATTCCTTTAATTAGAGGCGGCACAGCCTTTTTGGCACATGCTCCGGCCGATTCTATACGCCTGGCCGCCAAGTCACCAGGTCTAACCAACGCGGCACGACGCACGCTTTGGTTAAAAGGATGGAGGGGCGATGCGCAGACAAAATCAAAGCTCTGCAGCCTGTGTTGCCAGTGTGAGTACCTGTTCGGCAAGAAGTTAGATGAAATTCTCACAAAAGCAGGTGAAAGGAAGAAAGGGTTTCCAAACTCGTACATTCAGTTTTATAGGACAACCTTCCGAAAACCTCCTTTTAACAGAAAGAAAGATTACGGAAACCAGAACCGCTGGAGCCAAAAGGGAACCAGACAAAAGGGCGCTTTGTTTGGCAAGCGGCCCTTCAGACCTGAGAAGCCACACTAGAACCGACCTGCCGGTGGTTGGCAGATTAGCTTTCTTCAGCCAGCAATGGAAGGCCATAACATCCAGCCCATGGTCCACTAACATAGTAACATCCGGCCTAAAATTAAGATTCATCTGAGTTCCACCGTACACCTTCCTATTGACTTCTCTAAACTCCAGATCTCAACAAGAGATTCTGGAATCAGAGATAGGAGGGCTGATATCTAAAGGGGTCTTAGTGGAGGGAAATGATTCTATTCCTCCTTATTCTTGGTAGCTAAACCAGATGGGTCACATAGAACCATAATAAATCTTAAGAGGTTAAATATCTTTTTAGAGAATCAGTCCTTTAAAATGGAGTCCATTAAATCAACCATAAAGCTTTTGTTTCCCAGATGTTTTATGGCGGTTCTCGACCTCAAAGACGCATACTATCATCTGCCAATCGCTGTCGAACATCAAAAATATCTTCGCGTGGCAGTCACGTTGGAAGGTCAAGTGTGTCACCTCCAGTATGCAGCAATGCCCTTCGGGTTGTCGATTGCTCCCAGAATCTTCACCAAGTTGATGGCAGAGGTGATGGCGTATTTAAGATTACAAGACACCCTTATAGTCCCATACCTAGATGACCTACTGATAATAGGGAATTCGGCATTACAATGTCATCAGCGTCTAAATAATACAATTACATCTTTACAAAGGTTGGGATGGCTAGTTAACTGGGAAAAATCTAGACTTCATCCAATAACATGTCAGATATTTTTAGGCCTTCTACTCGACTCTGTAAATCAGAGGTGTTTTCTCCCTGAAACAAAACAATTAATAGTTATCAATAAGGTACGATCAGTAATTGACAACCCCAAAATATCCCTCAGACAAGGTATGTCTCTCCTGGGTACATTATCGTCCTGTATTTCAGCAGTCCCAAGGACCCATTTCCATACTAGGCTATTACAACACATTACACGAACAAATCAGATTACAGGGCGATTTAGAGGGCCCTCTGTCCTTATCAACAGATCTTCTACAATCCTTGTCTTGGTGGCTGAACTTAGACCATCTATCAGAGGGAGTCCTTTGGGAAATTAAACCTTCCAGAACGGTTTATAAGGACGCTAGTCCTAGGGGATGGGGTGCGCAACTAGGAGAGCAGGTAGTCCAGGGACAGTGGTCGGTGAAAGCGACCGATTCATCAAATGTAAGGGAATTTAATGCCATTTACCATGCCGTGCGTAAATTTCTTCCGCAGCTACAAGGAACCCATACAAGAATCCTGTCAGACAACAACACATCCGTGGCATATATAAATCGTCAAGGAGGAACGAGATCGGGGGCTCTCTTGTGTATAGCGCACGAGATAATTACAATGGCAGAAAGACATCTCCTTTCCTTATCAGCCCTACATATTAGAGGAGTGGAACAATTCAAAGGCGGACTTTCTCAGTCGACAAACACTCCACCAAGGAGAAAAGGTTCTGAATCATCGGATTTTCAGGATAACAGACTTATGGGGCATTCCGGAGATAGATCTTTTTGCAACAAGAAGCAACAGGCAGGTCGAAAGGTTCGCTTCTCTATATCTCTGATGGACAATCCAGACATACTCGACTCTCTTCAGGCTCCATGGACCTTTCAGCGGGCATACGCCTTCCCTCCAATGATAATCCTACCGGTAGTCATCAGGAAAATAAGGGAGGAGAAAGCAAATGTTATTCTGATAGCCCCATTCTGGCCCAAGAGGCCTTGGTTCTCCTGGCTCAGAGCCAGGTCAATATCAGACCCATGGATACTCCCAGAGAGCCGAGATCTCCTATCTCAGGGACCCTTCTACCATCCCTAGGTGAAGGGCTTACGTTTGACAGCCTGGAATTTGAAAGGCAATTACTGAGAGTGAGAGGTTTTTCAGAAAACCTGATTAATACCCTATTGAAAAGTAGGAAAGAGACCACCACAAGGATTTACGTAAGGGTATGGAGAAAATTTTTTAGCTTCTACCCAGTTAATCTTTCTGATAAAGTACCCATTCCGGCTATTTTAGAATTTCTACAGAAAGGTCGGGAATTAGGTCTTCAGTCAACACCTTGAAAGTACAGATTTCAGGTCTGGGGGCCTTATACGGCTACAATGTGGCAGGGGATAAATGGGTAGGCCGTTTTATTTCAGCATGTCAGAGAGAAGATCCGGTACATATTCCCCAAATGCCATCATGGGATCTCAATTTGGTGTTAGATGCTTTAACACAAGCCCCATTTGAGCCACTACACTTAGCCCAAATAAAATACGTTTCCCTCAAGACAGCCCTATTGGTGGCTCTAGTGTCAGCAAGGAGAGTAATTGATATTCAAGCTTTATCAATAGATCCCCCCTTTCTATCAATACTTCAAGATAGAATAGTCCTAAAAACGGATCCCTCTTACTTATCAAAGGTATCCACTAGTTTTCATAGGTCGCAAAAAATTGTTCTTTCCTCCTTCTATAATAACCCCACGACTCAGGAGGAAGAGAGATTTCACACACTAGATGTGAAGAGAGCCATACTGACATACCTAGATAGGACAAACCCTTGGAGGAAGAGCAGGGTTCTCTTTATTTCTTTCCAGGGCTACAAAAAGGGGTCTCTGATTAAGAAGGGGATGCTATCCCGGAGGATCAGAGACGCAATTGGTCTGGCATATTCTTCTAAGGGGAAAAATCCACCTTAAGGCGTGAAAGCACATTCTACAAGAGCTAGGGCAACATCCTATGCCGAAAAAGCAGAAGTTCCCATTGAGTTAATATGTATGGCTGCAACCTGGTCTTCGCCTTCCACCTTTTATAACCACTATAGGTTAGATTTATCGGCCTCCACTGACCTGGCGTTTGGTAGATCTGTCTTGGACACGGTGGTCCCCCTCCCTGAATGATGGTCTCTGCAAGTATCTCAGTGGGTGCTGTTGTGGCGAGAAGAAAAAAACGGATTACTTAACAGTAATGCTCTTTTATAGAGCTCACGACAGCACCCACTCATTTCCCTCCCTTTGTAGATATATATATATATATAAATATATATATATTTCACGTTTAATGGTGAATGGTGCAGGTATTTAGGAAATAAGGTTAAATGGATAAGGATGACGAATAGCCTACTAAAATTTGGGCCGTTCCTCTCACATTCTCTGCAACCCAACTGTGGGAGTGAGGGGGACCGCCTCTTTTATCTCTCTGTAGGTTTCCTGCTTCTAGGGGCGGACCCCTCTCTCAGTGGGTGCTGTCGTGGGCTCTATAAAAGAGCATTACCAGTAAGTAATCCGTTTTTTTTCATTCACCAGTTTTTCTCTCTGCAGGCTCTCTCCAATTTTATTTCTGAGCTAGTGGGTGAAGACAAGCTGCTATGATGTCTACCATATACAGTACACACATTCTTGCTCTTCTATCTATGTATTATATGGTTAGAAGCAGCGTGAAGGACATGATACAGCATTACTGTAGCGGTGAATATGACACTTGTGAAATAAAACACATACTAAAAAGTAACAGAACTATGGCATAGGCAGCTGTATTTTGATGTATCAGTGTGAGATAAGGATTTTTGATTTTGAGCCATATTGGTGATAGGAATCAACGATAATCTTTATGCAAAGCTATAAAATGATGTTGCTGTAAAAGATACAGGAAGGAAATGACATTTACTGCATAAATAAAGAGACAGCGCGGGAATTTTAAATACTTTTAATTAAATTCAATTGAAATTAGGAAAAACACAAATCATTTCAGGAAATATTTAAAAAGGAACAAATGATATGTCAGCAGTAAATTCGGGGTTTTCAAGCATTCATTTTGTTTTACAAATATTACAATTAATGCACCAAAAGGGAAAATTGAAAGGACCCGCATTTCTTATAACACACCCTCAATATAAAGAACAGGATTTGTAATATACATTTATATTCCTATGTACAACATCTAATAGAATTTAAGAATATAGAACATCCAGAACTGACTGTTCACACTGAAAACTTCCCCAACCAGTGCGAGAAAGGTCTGTGACAAGGTGGCCCCCGCACACAGAGAAAGGCCACAAACCCCAAATATCAAGTTCACGCACAACCCACAAGAATACAAAGAACCCTGTTCACTCCCAGTCGTCTAAAGACTAAGACAAACAATATTTGAAGGAAAGAAAGAAAATCTTTCTGGTCCACTTTTCTCTTCTTTTCCATTTCACGTTCCTTACAAGTGAGATCTGGGTGGTACGGACTGAACACAGGGTGACTGACAGCTTCTAAAACAGACTTAATGGTGATCGGCAAGATGAATGCGATTCTGAATTCTGCACCGACTCATATTTACAGGCATCACCTTTGTAATTCCAGAGGAACTGACAGCCAAAGTGCTTAAATCCTCTCCTTCACATCACCCCGAGTGCTGAATAAATATCACCGAGATGAAGAGCAGGAATCCTGAGAGAACAGAGTGTAATCCTTTCACTGCTTTGTACAAGCTAAAAACATTACACCCGTTCCTGCTACTGTAAATGGCACAATGATTTCACCCCTGGTAAAACTACAGCATCTTCACTTTATGGCAGCCAGCATTACATGCTCATGAATATCCATAGCGTCTGATAATTGCTGACAGGCCATGTCGCCAGCCTACATATTTAAAAGGCTATTCCCATCTTATACATTAAAGCCCATTCACAGGATAAGCCAAAAAACGTCTGATAGATGCCAGTCCCACCTCGTGATGTCCGGGAGACTCTTGGATGAAGGAAAAAGTGTTCCAAAACCTCCTGAAAACCAGGACTTTAAGAAGGTTTGTATGTGACCCTTAAGACGCTCCTTCATCATACTGGCATCCAAGCGCATATTTACGGGACATAATTTGGGACGCTGGTGTGAGTAAAGTTTTCACTAGTGCACTGGCTGTAAAAGTTGTCGCGTATGATCCCCGTTCCCAGTCTCGCTGGTAAAGCGGCATCAGTGAATGTGGTCGTGTATGTGTACTCCTGTCCTTTGCAGTCTACAGAAGGGTCTAAAATGTCTAAGACAGGAATAGTCCTTTAAAAAGATTGTCTAAGATTACAAAAATGTCTGCTTTTGTTCCAAAAACAGCAACATGTCCATACTCCACACTAGAACGGGGATCAGCTGCAAAATCAGATAACGTCCTGGACGGGAGGAAGGAGGTTTTTCTAATTACAGACAACACTCTTGACCTAATTTTGTAGTTAATGGTAAAATCAATTACCAGGATATCCCACTACTCCGGATTAGTGTTCGGTTTTCACACTGTGGCCATCGGACACACCATTTCACAAGTGCACACAGGCGTTACTGTTACAATCACACGGCTCTTGGAAACTGAATGCAGGTCTGGTTTTGACCACAGGCCGCCCTAAGGCTGGTTTCACATTAGCGTTGCACTGACCTGCGTCGGTCAGCGCACGGCCGTCGCTAAGCTCCGCCCCCGGCCTCGCCTCCTCCCGATCGCTCCGCCTATGGGCGCATGACGCTGCATGCGACCTGCGCACCCTATCTTTAGCATTGGGTTCACAGGCCGTACGCAGGTATGCGTTTGCCGGCGCATGCGTCCTTTTGACGGTGCGCCGACCTGCGCCCAACACACCGTGTTGCATTTTGCTGCGCTCGGCGCACCGTCAAAACGATGCATGCGCCGGCAAACGCATACCTGCGCACGGCCTGCGTACCCAATGCTAAAGATAGGGTACCCAGGTCGCATGCAGCGTCATGCGCCCATAGGTGGTGATTGGGAGGAGGCGCGGCCAGGGGTGGAGCTTAGCGGCGGCCGTGCGCTGACCGATGCAGGTCAGTGCAACGCTAATGTGAAACAAGCCCAACGCTGTTGATTTATAGTGTATATGGTATAAGTAGAATTAGGTAGGAATGACATATATATGTATGACTGATCTGATAAACTTTCCAATCTATTTTAATTATGGAGAAGTTTGTCTGGTCTGTAAATACATACACAGAAATAGAAAAAACGGCAAGATTGCATTTTTTGTGTTGGCTGACAATTATTAGCAGTATAGATTCCAAGTATGTCCTCAGTACACAATTTACTACATTAGCTTCTGTAGCATTAGCCAAAGTATCATCTGGTCTATGGCCCTTACAGGGGTTTTCTAGGACTTTGGGTATTTTTCCCTATGTGGCTAAGAATTTACCGGCATGTAGTTGCTAACTTCATGGCTGTTCTCACCTGCGAATATTTCTTCCGGCTCAGGGGGTGATTCTCTAGCTTAAATTGACCTCACGTCAACAGAGCAGTTCTTGTTCTCTTGCTTTGTCGATAGCGCGTCACTGCCGACATCATGCTGATGGACAGCTGGTTTCCTGCAGTTAGGCAGCGTGGAGCCAGCTTTCAATCAGCATAACATCGGCAGTGACGCGCTATCAACAGAGCCAGGAGAAAGAGAAGGAGCTGCTCTGTCAACGTGACCATCAGAAGCAGGCGAATTGCTGGCAAGATCGGCCCGTGACTGCTCTGAGCCAGCAGGGATCGTCTCAGGGCGGAGTCAGCAACTATCTGCCGGTAAGTTTGCAGTCCTATGGCCAAAAAACATTACCGTCACAGATAACCTCTTTAATTATATTGGAAAGACTGCTAGGTAAATCTGTCCTTCTGGACTAGGTGCTAATCATAACCAACGTCAATCTATACAACACAAACACGGCCTCCAATATGCAAATGACACAATTACTACTAATTTGCGGTTGACCTGCTGAAGAGCAAGTGAAGGTGGCTCTGTCAGAAGAGGCGTCTGCGAGGCCTGGATTTACAGTCGCAGGCTCTCTCACTCTGAAGACATCTGTTGATTTAGCCCCAGGAGATTCATGCTGCTTAATGCTCTGCCATCGCTGTCTGAAAGTGGAAATAAAGCTTCTGCTCCTCATTTGTAGTCCATGGAGCGACATTTCAGTGTAATCTACAGTCCCTATTTACTTCAAACTACTTGGTACAAACCTGAATAAAGTACAGAAAAAAAAAATCACTTAAATTAGTGCAAAAATCCCATAGACACACAAAACACACAAGTGCCCGAATATGCATCCAGCTGCATGTAAAGACATCTCTACTTCATATATGACTAATGTAACTGACCATAAATGAACCACATCGATCAACGTCCTAAGCCGCTAATTCAGAAGACCAAAAAATGTAAGAAAATCACACAAGAAGTAAGCAGTATCCAATATACAGATGTGAAAGCAACGTACAAGGCCACGACGACAGAACGCTCAATTAAACATGAACTTTAAAAAAAAAAAAATACGCCTGGAGCAAAACTGGAAATAAACTTTTGCATTTTTTTCCCTTCATTTAGGAAATTAGGGTCTGAAATAAAACATTAAAAACAAAAATTGTATAAATATGTGCGGAAACCATGCAAAATAACAAGACAACAGTGAGAACAGAGAAAATGAAGCACATCTGAGATCTCCTAGAGCAGATGCCATGGTGGTGGTGCACGTCAAGGAAAATCCAATGTTAAAAGCATCTTCTAGAGAGGCCATTCGTGAGCGCCCAAAACCTGCGTCATTAGTTTCCAGTGACGTACGTCTCCCAGTAGCTCTAAAGACGACTTGGGTTTGTACCTGGTGGGTGTCTGACCCTCAACTAGATTATCTTCTGGTATCACAAGATGCTTTTAAGGTGGATTTGTCCCTTAAAATTCCATTTATTTGCGCCAAGCTAAATATCACTGACCTAGATCTCTGCAGATAAAAATATAGATTTTTTTTTCCTTCTTTTATAGACACCACTGGAAAATTCACAAATTTAAGGCCCTGTTCCTACAGATCCATACTTCAGCCTGTTCTGAAAGGAACTCGGTATACGAGAAGGTTAAATATACGTGGCTTCTTAAGACACAGCGACCAAGCCTTGTTTAGCGTGCCCAATGCTCCACTTCCCAGCAGTGAAAGTGTTACACAGCTAGCCATAACAATGTGAGGCAATCACATCCTTCATACCTAAAAAGCCTTGCGAGAAGTGTTGTTGTGCTTCCTGCCGGCGGCTGATGTGGTCCCTCGGCCTTCGGTGCAGTTGCATCATTACGCTTTGTCAGACAATCCTCTTGCCATCATCATAGTTACATCATACCTCCGTGCCTAATGGTCGCTTACGACCAACCTGCCCAGGGGGGTCCTGCCCCGTCAGGCACACATTACAACATAGCACAAGAGCTCGTCCTTTTTAAAAAGTCATATTCACAGGTGCAGTCATAGATTTGTATAGATTTTTTTTCTTTTAGGATTAAAAACAGCTCTTTACTAGAGTTCAGTATAAAAAAAAAAAAGTGCTTCAATTGGAAGATTTGCTGACAGCACTGGCGGAGCGTCGAAGCTTTCCCGAAACCTTAGTTCTGGTGGCGCGGGTTAGTGTTGGAGAGGTGGGTTCTGGTGGGTCTGGTCCTGTGCTCACCGACAGATCAGAACTGGTACTTGAAGGGAGACCTAGAAAATAAAAGGAATAGAAACATTGAGAGAAGGTTTACATGGCTGTGTGAAGATTGTCATTACAAAGACGAGCAGGTCCCAACAGAAAAATGTCCGATTCAACAGGTTTACACAAAAATCGGTAATCTGATAGCATTTCTTCAGGGTTACTGATGTTATCCAGTGTTGGATCACGTGCAGGGATCTTCGCTTCTACACATTCTTCCAGACACTTTCTACGTATCAATGTCTCAAGCTGCCAGATGTAACTCAGCTAACTGGTATATTCCTTCTCAATATTACACAAATATTCTTAAAGGGCTCCTCGGCATTTAACTATTACTACCCAAGACCATTAGAGATCAGATTTTATGTAAGAACACCTACTGAACAATCCCTTTAAAACAAGTAAAAATGATCATATATTACATAAGAAAACCTTATAAACAACAGCGCATGTTCTATAAAAGACGTCTGCAAGCTCCAGCCCTGGTCCGCAAAAATCCTCCAGTATGGAAACAAGGGCAAAGCAGCAGATGTTGCCTGCAGGGACCAATTTGATCACCATTCTACTTTAAAAAAGTTAGAAGCCAAAATCTGATTTGTTGCTACAGGCCTCTGTTTTTTTTTTTTTTTGGACCAATTTTCACACAAAGTCTACAATTTAAGGGTCAACCAACATATGGGACAACCAATCCAGAAATCCAATACATGAGCTTAGACACAACTATAATTTACAGTATAAGGCTATGTGAGCACGTTGAAATTTCTGCAAGGTTTCGGCATCTCTTGGCAGGAAAAATGCTGTGGCAAAAACACGTGTTTTTTATGCGTTTTTGTATGCATTTTTGCATGTGTTTTTGCACAGCAATGAAGGCTTTTTGAGCTAAATAAAGATATTTTAAAAAAAGTTTTGTGATGTAATTTATTGGTTCAACACCACCTTTTTCATGCTGATGCAGTAGCATCAGAGTAATGGGATTAGGGCTTGGTGTCAGCAGCTGTCATTGACACCTAGCTCTAGTCTTAGGGACCCGTCACACCTAGCGACACACCAGCGATCCCGACAACGATATGCACTTGTCAGGATCGCTGGTGTGTCGCTACATGATCGCTGGTGAGCTGCCAAACAGGCAGCTCAGGCAGTGATCAGGACAGCGACACTGCGGGTAACGTCGCTTAGTTACCCGCAGTGTACGTTGGATACCAGCCTGCTGGTGCAGGGAGCTGGTAACCAAGGTACACATCGTGTTTCCAGGGGTTACCAGCTCCCCTGCAGCAGCGCGCTGTTATCCAACGTACACATCGGGTTTCCAGGCGCCGAAGTGTACCTTGGTTACCAGCTGATCGCTGGTCTCCTGCCTGCCACACGCAGCGATGCGTGCTGGCCAGCGGGAGACCAACGATCAAAAAAATGTCCATGACATTCAGCGACGATCAGCGATACCCAGCAGGGGAGCTGATCGTCACTGAATGTCACACACAGCGATATTGCTGGGGAGATCGCTGTTGCGTCACAAAACTAGTGACTCAGCTTTAGGGCCCCATCACACATAGCGACACATCAGCGATCCCGACAACGATATGCACTTGTCAGGATCGCTGGTGAGCTGCCAAACGGGCAGAACAGGCAGCGATCAGGACAGCGACACTGCGGGTAACGTCGCTTAGTTACCCGTAGTGTACATTGGATACCAGCCCGCTGGTGCAGGGAGCTGGTAACCAAGGTACACATCGGGTTTCCAGGCATCGCCCGGCACCTGGAAACCCGATGTGTACCTTGGTTACCAGCTCCCCTGCAGCAGCGCGCTGGTATCCAATGTACACATCGGGTTTCCAGGCGCCGAAGTGTACCTTGGTTACCAGCTGATCGCTGGTCTCCTGCCTGCCACACGCAGCGATGCGTGCTGGCCAGCGGGAGACCAACGATCAAAAAAATGTCCTGGCCTTTGGACAACGATCAGCGATACCCGGCAGGGGAGCCGGTCGCTGATCAGTGTCACACACAGCGATATCGCAGGGGAGATCGCTGTTGCGTCACAAAACTAGTGACTCAGCAGCGATCTCGCTAGCGAGATCGCTGTGTGTGACGGGGGCTTTAGTAATGATAAGGTGCCAGCCCGACACCCTCATTACTAAAGGGTATGCCACACTGAACAATATCGCTAACGGGATCGCTAAAAAACGTCACTATTTAGCGATCCCGTTAGCGATGTTGTTCAGTGCGGCAGCTGCCAGCGACGAGCTTCCTGCTGTGATCTCGCTCGTCGCTGGAATCGTTCCGGACCCTATTTTCTCGTCGGCGCTCCCGCTGGGTAAGTATATATCGCTAGTGTGGCACCTTTTCTTAGCGATTTAGCGGTACTTTTGTACCGCTAAAGTCATTAAGAAGATCGCTAACGGCGATAGCGTCGTTAACTATATCGCTAAATGTGGCCGCACTTAGCGATATAGAAACAATCCCGCTAGCGATCGCATTAGTATGCGTCGTTATCGTGATCGCTAGCGGGATTGTTTAGTGTGGCAGTACCTTAAGACGATAAGTAAACACAAATGCAAACATAAATACACATAAACCTACACACAGTCACCAGCCTATGTAGAAGCGTTAACAGAACGAACTTACAAAGGCTGTAACCAGACAGCAACTGTTAATTTTAAAGAGAAAAAAAATGAAAAAACTGAGTGGCCTCCCGCATAACTTTAATAACCACAAGATGGAAAGCCGACGGCTGGGGATCGATGTTTATATTCTGGGGGGGGGGGGGGGTGGGTAATACCCATGGAGCTTCCCAAGCAATTAAAATCAGCTCACAGCTGTATATTTAGCATTTCCTGGATATTAAAATGGGGGACCACAAAAAAAAAAAAGATGTGGGGTACACCTATAATTAATAATCAGCAAAGGCTATGCAGAAAGCTGAGGGCTGATATTAATAGCCTAGGAAGGGGCCATGGATATTGGCCCCTCCCAGACTAAAAACATCAGCTTTAAGCTGCCCCAGAAAAGGCGCATCTTTAAGATGCGCCAATTCTGGCAGTTAGCCTCGCTCTTCCCACTTGCCCTGTAGGGGTGGCAAGTGGGGTCCATATTTGTGGGGTTGATGTCACCTTTGTATTATCAGGTGACATCAAGCCCACAGGTTAGTAATGGAGTGATCTCCATAAAACACTTCTCCATTACTAACCCCACAGTGAAATTGTAGATAAAAAAAGACACCCAGATATCGCTGTGTGTGACACTGATCAGAGACCGGCCCCCCTGCCGGGTATCGCTGATCGTTGTCCAAAGGCCAGGAAATTTTTTGATCGCTGGCCTCCCGCTGGCCAGCACGCATCGCTGCGTGTGGCAGGCAGGAGACCAGCGATCAGCCCCTGGAAACCCGATGTGTACGTTGGTTACCAGCGCACTGCTGCAGGGGAGCTGGTAACCAAGGTACACATCGTGTTTCCAGGCACCGCTCAGCGCCTGGAAACCCGATGTGTACCTTTGTTACCAGCTGATCGCTGGTCTCCTGCTTGCCACACGCAGTGATGTGTGTTGGCCAGCGGGAGACCAACGATCAAAAAAATGTCCTGGCCTTTGGACAACGATCAGCGATACCCGGCAGGGGGGCCGGTCGCTGATCAGTGTCACAAAACTAGTGACTCAGCAGCGATCTCGCTAGCGACATCGCTGTGTGTGACGGGGGCTTTAGTAATGATAAGGTGCCAGCCCGACACCCTCATTACTAAGATGATAAGTAAACACAAATGCAAACATAAATACACACAAACCTACACACAGTCACCAGCCTATGTAGAAGCGGTAACAGAACGAATTTACAAAGGCTGTAACCAGACAGCAACTGTTAATTTTAAAGTAAAAAAAATGAAAAAAAAACTGAGTGGCCTCCAGCATAACTTTAATAACCACAAGATGGAAAGCCAACGGCTGGGGTTCGATGTTTATATTCTGGGAGGGGGGGGGGGTAATACCCATGGAGCTTCCCAAGCAATTAAAATCAGCTCACAGCTGTATATTTAGCATTTCCTGGATATTAAAATGGGGGACCACAAAAAAAAAAGATGTGGGGTACACCTATAATTAATAATCAGCAAAGGCTATGCAGACAGCTGAGGGCTGATATTAATAGCCTAGGAAGGGGCCATGGATATTGGCCCCTCCCAGACTAAAAACATCAGCTCTCAGCTGCCCCAGAAAAGGCACATCTATAAGATGCGCCAATTCTGGCAGTTAGCCTCGCTCTTCCCACTTGCCCTGTAGCGGTGGCAAGTGGGGTCCATATTTGTGGGGTTGATGTCACCTTTAAATTATCAGGTGACATCAAGCCCACAGGTTAGTAATGGAGTGATGTCCATAAAACACTTCTCCATTACTAACCCCATAGTAAAATTGTATATATATTAAAAAAAAAAGACACCAAAGAATAAAGTCCTTTATTTGAAATAATGACACAGACTCCTTAATTGAATCTTAATTAAACCATACTTATCGAACGCCTAATCCACCAAAGTCAACGTTTCCTGCAATAAAAAAAATAAACCACAATATTCCTCACCTGTCCGCAGAGAAGATAATCCATAATGTCCCACGACGATTCTGATCACTTTGAGAGCAGTCGCTGATGTGACGGTTCTCAAAAACAGCCGGCGATACACTGACAGGAGGTGAGAGAGTTCACCAGCTCCGGTGATCTCCCTTATGGCACCACTGCTGCATGGTAAAGTTCTCATGCAGCGGTGCCATAAGTGAGAGCACCGGAGCTGATTAACTCCAGTGAACTCTCAGTGATACACTGCGATTACCTCCTGTCGGTGTATCGCCGGCGGCTGGGTAGAGCAGTCACATCTCCCGATGTGACTGTTCTACACGTGAGATCGCCGTGGAGCACTCGGATTACCTGAACTATGGCGGACAGGTGAGTATATGTTGGTTTATTATTTTACATTATTTCTAGGAGATGAGGGCATCGGGAATTTGGTGTTAGGTGAGTATAATGGGTTTTTCATTTTTATTTGAATGTGTATGTAATTTTACTTACATATTCCATAACACCTCAGCAGTGCCAAAGGCTGATCGCCTGCATGCCACGCCACATTGATGCAGTAACTGATACAAAAGGAGCCCCGACCAAGTATTGAATGCATTTACTGAACATACATTTCAGTAGGCCAACATTTCAGATTTTAAAATCATTTATCAAGCTGGTGTTATAAAGTATTCTAATTTACTGAGATAATGACTTTTGGGTTTTCATTGGCTGTAAGCCATACTCATCAACATTAACAGAAATAAACACTTGAAATAGATCACTCTATTTGTAATGACTCCATATAATATATGAGTTTCACTTTTTGTATTGAAGAACTGAAATAAGTTAAGTTTTTGATGATATTCTAATTTTGTGAAGATGCACCTGTATATGGCTGAAAATATGCAGCCGGTGACTGACCCATGCTGCCCGTCGGTCGAGCAGCATATATAAGTTGTCAGTGTCACGTTACCTTCAAGCAATGTTCAGTGCTTTCTAGGAATAGTGGAGAGACGCAGTTACTAGTAACATGGTGAAAAAGTAACGGTGGTGAAACGTGTTGAGGATGAGTAAAGGAACGGTGGTGAAAAAGGAACGGTGATGAAACGTGTTGAGGATGAGTAAAGGAACGGTGGTGAAAAAGGAATGGTGATGAAACGTGTTGAGGATGAGTAAAGGAACGGTGGTGAAAAAGGAATGGTGATGAAACGCGTTGGGGATGAGTAAAGCAAAGGCTTCTGTCCATGTGTTGTATGATGGGTGAGCCGCAGGTTTTATCTCAAGCTCTGGTACCCAAAAAGCAGAAATGATAAACCAGTAGGAGGAGGACATCCTGCATGTCCCAGGCTTACGTAAGCTCACATGCTGATATATTAAACATTAACTTACGAAGCAATTTTTCCCCGAAGAGGAAGATGACTGAAGGTCAGGACAAAATAGCTTGTCTGAATGGAAGCAGATGAGGTCGCAGCTATTAAACATAACAGAAAATGAATAAAATTACGGCCTGCGAGTCACAAATCTTCCCCAGTACAATTATAACCATGCACCGAGGAATTCAGAGATGTCTGTTGCAATCGAGGACTGTTGTTGCTTGCAGTTGGCGCACAGTCTCTCTGGGCAGCACGGGAAGAGGGAATTTAATTTCATCACTTACTCTCTTTATGCATCATCTTTAAATCATGAGATACTGCCACAAACAACGGCACATGCAAAAATCTCCACGCTAACCCCTCCGACACAATGGAGGGGAGCGATAATGAAGTGGATGCCAGGGAAAATGCTGCACTGGAGAATACTAAAGAGATGCACAAATCTAAAAGCGCTCAAATTCTGAAATGCAGAATGTGCTGCGTAATTACCGTTATTAATAATATAGCAGACGATAGATGTGGAGCATTGCTGTGATATACAGAGGGGTAAGGCAGGTTTCACAAGGGTAAATTTTAGCCTCAGTATTCAGCATCAAAACCCAGACCCCAGAAGCTTAGGTCGCCCTAAATCCGCAAACAGAAGTTCGTCTGTTATTGTCTGTAATAGTTATTGTCAATGGAGAGAACAAGAACAAAGAATAGGGTAGGTTGGATTTATTAAGTTATCGTGGGAGAGTCGGGAGCCCCCTAAGATTCGTAGTCCACAGGGGGCTGGGTGCAAGCACTATACACATTATAAAAAACCCTCCATAAAGGGGCTCTCTATTTTTAAGACTTATCAAAAAATGATATAGTTCATTTATTCAAGGAAACAAAAATGTTTTAAAAGAAAATGTATTTTGTATACAATCCTGCCCTTTTGGTCACAAGGGTTCCTCATCTCTAGCATATAGAATTGTTTTTTTTTAATAACCTTTAGAAACGTTTGACATTATTTTAGGGTTGGAAAACAATTTTAAAGGGATTGTCCAGGCTTGGGGTTGAAGTCTACAGTCACTCAGACTGCAGACTTGTGAATCCTCACAGTGCGCATTGTGAATATCGGGCAGTCACATGATGGCAAATATAACATTTGTATACTTTCGGACACATTCTGACTAGACGTGTCTGGCCTCACCCAATACACTAGTACTGAGTGACAACGCGCACATGTAGTCGGGATGTGACTGCAATACCTGCAGTCATGCACTTACTTGCTACCGACGCTGGCAAATCCTGACAGTTCACAGCGTGCGCGCTGTGAGGATTCACAAGTCTGCAGTCACATAGAGTGACAGCAGACTTGAACGTTAAGCTTACACAACACCTTTAATCCTTTTCCTAAAGACTTTGAAACTGATTTTTTGACAGAGAAATAAGCGGAGGGGAGGAGACTACAGAAAAGCTGGTAGTATAATCTCACAATCAGGGTGTGACTATAGAGAGTGCTGAGGCTGCAGTGTTACACCTACAGTCTAGTGGTCCAGAAGCCGAATAGCTACTCTGTAATTAGGGAATCCCAGGCTACGTTCTCATAGATTCGCTGCAAAACTTCAGTTACTGCACTCAGAATCACTGGATAGTTTTTTTTGGAATACAAAGTTTTTAGGGCATATTCCTGATTATTAAAATTGCTGCATGTCAACGATACTGTAGCGAGGTCATTGTACACAGATTGTCATCCATCTCAATGGGAGGTCTGTGTGATGCGTCCTCCTGAGTGACAGACACTCCTTACAGCTGGCCTAAGGTCTGGCCTGTAGATGTAGATCTGGAATAAGGAATAACTAAGAATTTCACATTAAGGAATCACAACATTTTTTTCTTTATAAGCTCCACACTTTCCATTCATCTATTACTTTACAAACACTATCTCTGAGATCACACTGTCAGTGAGCAGTTTTGCTCTGTAGTGGTAATTTCTAATCGACAAGTTCCAACCAATATAGAAATCTAAGGTCATTACCTGCCACCCAGGATGACATTGTGAAGCCAAAGCATTATATGCTCCCAACAGCTAAACATTTATGCAGTCCCCATTCAGCCGCCTGCCTTCCTTCTGTTCACACCACAAGAGAGGTCAGTAGATCATTGTGAGGGGATTTAGCTGGGTGCAATTATATAATTATTCTAAACAATATACCTTTGAAATGTAAAACTCAGCTTGGCTTTGGCTAATCAAATGTGGATTTCCCTCAATGGTGTTCCAAAACCACCAATATGGGACTGTTGTCACTCATTCTACTGGAGGCCAACATGTTGGCACCTGAGCACGCAATGTGGCCACTTATCGCTGTATTAGGACTTCTTTAGCCTCTTATGCAATTCTTATTTTCTGATGTAAAAATAACAATATTCATGAATAGGACTCCATACATAGTTTATTTAGATGATCTGAAAAACAAGGCACACAAAGGTACAAGCTCATTGCTCTCCATATATACAATATACTGCACTGTATATTTGGATAACATAAGTATATAAGTAGCTGTCAAGAATCTTGTAATACAATAAACTCATCACTCAGTAACCAACTACTAGCTAAACCTGTCACACCGATCCCTTATCTGAAAACGTGCATGCTATAGTATAGCCCCCTCCAGGGTTCACTCCTAGGATCAGGTAGACGGCAGCAACTACAGTGAAAGGAGTAAAACAAACATTATTTATTAGTAACTATTCAAATATCAAGAGAGAAAAAATACTAATAAACACATTATGCCTATGTGTTTGAAGCCGAAAGAATCTTAATCATTCAAGAGCCTTTGTGCTTGAAACGCGTAGGTCTAGTGTGCTTATTTTTCCATTTTGATATTTTAATAGTTATAAATACATACTTTTTTTTACAATCATTCCCATTGTGATTGCTAGAGGTCTTCCCGCTTTCTACCTGATCATTTCCACCCAGGAGCTGGCCCATGGTCGTGGTCTGGGCACTTCACCCTTATTGGATTGAACGATATCTGGACAGCGTGAGCCGACATGATATTTTTTCTTTGCCTTCTAGGACACAGGCTTAGCCAGTGAAAGAAAAGGCGGCGTTCATGCAGTTCTTGCTGGTCAACACAGCAGAAACACAAGAGCCCTAATGACTACAGAAAGAATATATATTTTTTTCAGGAATTAGATGTTCTACACATTAGTGAAGGACGGGCATCACTATCAGGCACATGCTACTAACTTTTTAATTGCCTGCAGTGGTAAAGATACTTCTGGCATCACGTCTAACTCGTTCCCATAACGTTACACCGCGTATGTATAGGCTTCCACCACTTCTATAATACCTTGAAGCTTAGGAGTATTGTTCTGGGATCCTAGTCAGTCTAAATGGTTGAGAAGGAGCTCCACATATACTCATCAGCAAAAATGGTGTGCTTAAGAGTGTTGATCTAAAGTGCCCATTTTTACATAGTTGGGATTTTTAGGGTACCGGTGGAGGCTTCCATGTTCAACACTCATTAGTCAGAGCAGCTCTGAAGGATGGGTACATTCATGCATTTCGTGGCCTGCACATTCATTTCAATGTGATTTCTGTAATGCTCCATTTCCCCCGTGGTAGCGCTGCAGGGGAAATGACTTGCTGTGATCAGCTTTTTGTCAAGGAACCTGCCCACCACCCCCTCTCCCCAAAGGGATCTGAACCAAGAAATTGTTTTTTTTCATATTAGACAACCCCTTTTATTCCCTTCCCAGTTCAGCATTTTTGGGTTACAAATATATCTACTTATGTGTCATTATAAGACAATATAAAGATGGCACAATTCCATTTTTTATGAAACTAAAATATTAAAAAGCCTAACCCTAAAATTAGTGACAACTATTATAGTCCTGGATGGACATTCAAGTAACATCTATGAAAATACACGTACAGATATGCACGTTTAATATTATGTTAGAAATTGTAGATGAAAGAGAATTGCAGCATGAATAGGCTGCTGTATTAAAGTAAATAAAAAGAAATAAAATTGATAAAATTAAAATATGCAGAGATCAGTAAGAACAGAAGGGAGGAGAGGGGAAGACAAAAATCTAATTCACTCATTTAAAGAAAACTGTTCTGTGAAAAAATGCAGATGCTTGTTAGTCTGGGGTTAGGAATGAAAATTCTTTATCCTTTTTTTTTTTCAGTTCCCTCAGGGCATGGAGATAGGGGGGAGGGAGCGGCTTTTTGTATCATATGTTCCTGCAGCTAAACAGAATGGCAGATGGTCAAATTAATACAAATTCAGCCAATTGGGCAAGAAGAGCAAGCCGTATTCACGCAAGCTCCCGAACAATCCTGCTCCTGTGCACATAAAGGACAGCGCAGTCCAAACAGACCGGCGTGTGTGCAGGCAGCCACACCTAGGCGCTCACAGGCGCGCGCAGCATTCCATTAGCCCCAAAACTTTGCACATTCCATCAGTCAGAACTTTCTTCTGGCAAATCCTTAACTATGCAATCAACCTTGAAGCTTCTTCTGAAGCATCGTGATTGATGGAGAGACAGCAGCTGCACAGCGCGCAAGTAATAACCTCAGAAGATAAAGCCTTTCATACAAATATTGTAATTCCACTTGCAAGCTGCCTGGCACGAACTCTAATTACTTGGCCTTTTTCTTGTAATGAAACTTTGAAGGTCTGTTTCCACACCAAGCTGTAAACCAATTAACCCGCTTTATCCCAGACAGGGTGTTTTAACAGCAAGTGCGTGAAGGCACTAAAAGAAGTCTTAATCATCAGTGCAAAGAATGCAACAAACTGACTTAAATATATATGTAAGGCATATTTTTTTTTTTAAATAAGAAAATATATACCGTATATTTAAATAATTAGATGTATTTTCTATCAATTCTGTTAAATAACTTCTACATCAAGAAGGCTTTTAAAATAGAATCAACGGCTAAAATAAATCACTGTGAATTTAGATTTAACAATAATTGTAGAAAAATCGATTTATAAAAAAACATCAATGATGTTAAAAAAAGAAGGAAAAAAAAGGATCAAAGATGTAGATAGCAAAGGGTGAATAGCAATAAATGAAAGAGCAGGTGTGCAATACAAATATCCCCAAAAGCCAGTGGTGGTAAAGTCCCTTACTTGTACATATGGAAGGAATGTGCTTTGCCATTTTATTATTTCTTCCCCTTTCCTTAGGTAACATATGGATGACTGTAACTGATTATATACCTTTATAATAAAGAGGACCTCTCTGTTCTTCTAGACATGACACGTACGGGCAAATGTTGCTGCTCGCTGGTTTGGGAGACGCAAAATGAGATTTGTAAGGAGAATGTCGATGGCGGGTATTGTGACGTAACTAATACCCAAGTGCTGATTATGTAAGGAATAAGGATATTGAATAATACCGTATATAGTGTTATTAAATAGACATAGAAGCGCCCGTCTCCAGCCCCCTTATAATTTGCAGTGAGGAGCACAATTTTATGCATCACTCCTCATACGAGAGGCGCTTTAGTATGCACTTTTGTTTCTTAGCATTCCAAGGAATAATTTAGCGATCCCCCCCCCTTTCCCTGGAGGTTACAGCTTTAGTTCTGATCATTATGCCTTAGACCAGGCTTCCTCTGCGTGCTTCATTATATACAACAAGTACGCTGTCACTATCTTTCAGTCCTACTGCTGAATTGTAAATTGCCCAGACAAACAAGCAGAGCCAAGGAGCCTGCAAAGGTCACACCTGGCGTGTGGCCAGCCTGCTCCCTGCTCCACACACTATTCCCCTCCAATCTCTAGGTTCATAGCACTCAATGATTCCTCTTCTTTTGTCTGCCTTTCCTCTCCCAGCTGTTCCATTCAGAAGCCCAATCTGCCCTCCCCCAGGAAAGAAAAAAGGGGAGAAAAAAAAAAAAGGTACTTATTAAGTTTAGCTAACTCAAAGGGCTATAGCAGCACAGCACGTGCCGATTCTTATCTGGGTATCTGCAGATCCGATTCTATGCTTCTTAAGCTTACAGAGGCAACGAGAGAGGAGGCAAAAGAAAAAGTAAATGGATTTTAACTCCCATTGGCGCCCCTGCAGCAATTCAAACAAAAGTGCAAAGCAACAAAGACATGTTCCAGTATGGCAGGTGCTGGTGTCAGATTCCGCCCCAAGCAAACAGAAGCCGGAGAAAAGGAAAAAGAATGTGCCTTTCCGTTGAAGCTCAGACATGCAGGGGCAGGGGGAATTACTAATGGTGCAGTTATTGTCAGTGCCACTACAGTCAGGTGTTCATTCCCAATAACACTTGTTTCAGAGAAGCTTCTCTGGGAATTTGTTTTCTTTTAATTGAAATGGATTTTTTTGTTGTCTTTCGCGCCCCCATTACAGGCCGCATAATAAGAGCAGATTAGTAAAGGAGAAAAGCCAGAGTGAAACAAGCCAGGGTTACCGATGCAGCCTCCTATTTGTACAAGTCTTACCTTATTCATAACCGTTAAGACATTTTCTAATCTAAAAGAAAGGAAAGAACAGAGGAAAAAAACAAAACAACAACAAGGAGTAAGTACAACACACAAGCCATAAGCCTAATAAGCTGGGTTGTTTATTAGCGGACACATTGCAAGACAGATATAAAAGTGAGCAGCAGACAAATCAGGGAGCCAATCTGATTAGGGAAGATTAATCATTAAAGTGACCCTGTACTATGGCACTGAAAAGGGACTATACTTTGTCAGGTATCCTCATCCTTCCTGGTGCCTTCCACTGCATCCAAGATGGCCTCCGTAGTGATCTGGGGAGTGGGAACTCAATGGTCTCTCAACCGCACCTCCCCGGCTTTCCCATGTTGTGGCTCAGACTTTCCATGGCTCTTAGGCCTCTTTCACACTTCAGTCGTGCGACGTCAGTTAAAATCCGCCAAAGTGTGAAAATAGCGGATCCGCCAGAAAATAGCAAAAACGGATGCAAACGGATCCGTTTTCTGATGGATCCGCCATGAACTTTTCAACTAAGAAAATACATGGTACGCATGTCTGGCACAGAGGGGAGAGAGAGAGAACCCGGACAGTGTTGTCAGCATTTTGTATGGTTTTCTATGGAAGCGACGGATCCGCTGGCGGATTCCATCAAAGACGGATGGCAGCGGATCCGCCACCCATAGGCGCCCATTATACAAAATGGCGGACGCGGCAGATCCATTTTGGCGGACACAAAAAACATTGCATTGGACATTTTCCAAAAAAAGGCGGATGTCAAATTTTTGGCGGATCCGTCAAAACACGGACCACCATCCGTCAAAATCCGTCACTAATGCAAGTCAATGGGAAAAAAGCGGATCCGCCAAAAAAAATATGGCGGATCTGCTTTTTTCACACTTTGGCGGATTTTGACTGACGTCGCACGACTGAAGTTTGAAAGAGGCCTTAGCGGCCAACTTGGATTCAGGAAGACAAGAAAACTGGTCTCAGTGGAGGAGACAGCAGAGGGCACCAGGTAGGGCAACTACACAATGCAAATGTGGTGACTTTTCAGTGCCTGGGTGCAGAGGTGCTTTCAGGGTATGAGTATATACACACGTTACGGATTTGTTGCAGATCCGCAGCGGATTATCTGTGTGGAATTGCAGCAGATCCGCAAGTGTTTGACCAAACAGTATTATTACATGGGAAAAAAAAATTGCTGTGCACATGCTGCGGAAAATTCCGCACTGATTCCGCAGTGGCTTATTTTCCGCTGCGTTCCTACACCCATTTAATTAGTGAAATCCGCTTGGCAAGAAACGCATGGCAGTCCGCAAAAAAATGCGCGAATTTTGACATTCGTTTTCTGCCAAGAGAGGCAAAATCCGCTCAGGAAATTCCACAGCCCAATCCGCAACGTGTGCACATATCCTAATGCATCAGGTGATTGGCTCCATATTGCCTGAATTTTTGGCATAGCGTTAGTAGCCAATAAGGAGTTCTAGTCATTTCTCAAGAACCTACAGTACTTATGAAATTAAGCGGATGTCAATGTCTTCAGTCGAGCAGCGACCCTTTATAAGCATGCAACACTTTCTAATATTCCTAAACAAGAAAGCTGGATGCTGCACTAAATGCTGCTTATACTGCAAAGCTTTTGAAAAGATGAACTTTGGCAAGTGCCACAATTGCTGTGGGAAAATAATATGTAAGGATTGATCTGAAAAGTCATTTTTTTGAGGTGCAAATTATTTTTCATTACAAAAACGAGGTCCACAACTTTCCGCCAAAGGCATTGAACTCTATTTTTGGGTCACACTTACCTGTTTATATTCATTCTATAAAATACTGTAAATGTCATTGATAGTACAGTAATTGCAATGACCATAACAATCATGGGGGTCTCTGACGGATCAGGCAGCAGACTGGACCCCCAGGGAAAGCATATTCTCAGAATGCTTATGTATAAATCTTAGTACATTAATTATCCTGTAACAAGTGGCATCTCTTAAAATATTCCACACATTCAGATAGCAAGAAACATGGATAGGATAGGAGAGCTGCGGGTGGAGGGATGCCTTGTTATTTCCGGGAGAAGGCTTCTGGCTGTTATTCTTTTTTCATTAAGCATTATAGCACAGGAAAAAAGATCACTCCTTTCAAGTCAAAAGGATTAGTTTACATCCTAGAACGCAATATCATAATCCTTCATAATTACAAGCAAACCCACAGGGATGACCAATGTTCTGTACTAGTCACATTTGGCTAGGGATGTTTATTTCATATTTCAAGTCTTCGTACACTGATAAGCAGAAGAGAAAAAATGCATAGTTATATTGCCACAACTCCTGAAAAAGAAACCACAAAAATAACAAACCAGTCTACATGGTCTCCGAGGCTTCTGTGTTTTCCTTGACTGGTTCCCTGCATGATCTGATCTCTTGTGGCGATGTCTCATCTCATGTGACTGCTGCAGCCAATCACAATTAGTCAATAAGGAACTCATCCTCTCATGAATATACTGGACTCCTAAACTAAGAGTCCTGTGTATTACTGGATCACTTCTCAATCAAATAGCACCATATTTTAGAGGGTAGTTTTACCTACTAGTTTGATGACAGATCTTAGATGTTATAGAGCAGTCACAGTTCAGATAACAATCCTATTAAGAACTTCTAGTTGGACATATGTTTTTTTCCCCACACGCAATCATGTCATGGTTTTCACAGTATTTTTTCAGTGAAAAATAGCAGCATACACGGTTAAGATTTATGAATAAATCTGAAGAACAACGTTCACCCACCATCCTAAAGTACTGTTCACATGGGCAAAGCTAAGGGAGTAGCATTGGTGGTACCAGTTCCTTCAGAATAGTGATGGTGGACAGAGAGTTACAACGGGGTCAGCAGAGAAGGAATCAGTAGTGCCATCAACTATATTGATAAGTTTAAAAACTTCCCAACTTCTGATAATGTGATCCATTAGCAGTCACATGACTGTAGGATTACAATTTCACGGTAGAATTCTCCATGATGTGCACTTTAGGAAAAGCAGCTTTGAATTAAGTCCCCCATGCACATTACAGAAATGTCCTCTGAACCAGTCGATATTGCCGGGTTCGGCCGACAGTCTAATGTGATGCGGCTGACTTATGGCCAGGAGATGTCAATCACACATATCCGATTTCACAATGCCAATTTCATTGTTCTCCCTGAGAAAGTCGCCGGCTGATGTATCAGTCAGTGGCTTTCTATAGACGAGGCTGAATGAATGCTCCGGTGTATGGGAGAGTCGACAGACGGCTGTCAGCTGAACGATTGGCCAAAGCATCATTTGGTCAACAGCCATCAAACGTGTATGGCCGGTCTTACATAATTTGTACAGTAAGTGAGAGTGTAAGAGCAATGAAGATCTAACCTGAGCGTAGAAGACCACGGCAGGATACGTAAATTACCGTATAGTTTATTCTACATAAGCGTTAAGACTGCAAACTACACTGTAAGGAATGACGGCACCACGGAAGAGACAAGTGTACAAAATGCTTATGTCTGCGAGCAGAGCAAGGCAGGGATTCAGCATACCGATAGTACACTATTCGGAAAGCAAAGAACAGTTTTTTACAGACAAAAAAGTGTCCGGTTGTAGGAAAACTAGCACCTCCTTTGATGGATGACAAAAAAAGAAGCAGCCTGAAAGGTTTGGCGAAGGGAATGTTTGGGGTGGACAAAGAGAGAAGGTGAGGAGGGGGAGAACAGATGTAGGCACAGAAGGGGAGAAGATATCTAGAAGGGAAAAGGACACAATAGGTCAGAAATGAATGAGGGCAAGAGGGAGGGGGGCTGGAAGGAGTAACAATAGAGCGAAGGAACTGACACTGAACAAGAGATCCACTGGGACTGGGGGCAGCAGAAGTCATATTGCTGACGGCTGGAGGGGTGAGCAGATGAATTGTTTTACTAGGACACATTCAATTCTTACTTGATTATGGGGAAAGTACATTAGAAAAATACTTATTGTCGGCACTATGCAAGTGATATTAACTATTGTACTCAATAAAAGTTGCTACAGTATATAATATAATAAACTTGAATAAATAAAATCTAATTTTGCAAACATCTTATGTTGAATGATGTAAATGGACCCAATACCATAAAAAACAAGCAATTACTATTATAAAATAAATGCATGGACATGCTGGAAGTGGAAGAATGATGATATATAATTAATCTCCAGCATCCTCCCTCCCTGCCCTCCGCTCCAGACGCCAGCCCACCCTCAAGCTATGACAGCTGTTAAGCAGGGCTCCTCTCCACCCAGGACAGCACTGTAGATGCACAACTGCTGCTCTCTAAACGGTTAAGCCCTGGATAGCCATACATGATGCAGATCAATTACTCAGCTATATGGACTCCAAAAAAGTTCTATTCTAGGGCCAAACAACAATGAAATAGTTGTTATCAATACATGCAAATGTCTTCAATGACCGATACACTTTATTAGATCAGACGCCTGCAGTAGTCGTCTTCTTCTTCAGGGCACTGATTCACATTGGGTCAGCGTGAATAAAAGGGCGACTGTAGTCTCAAATGTGGAAATGAAAAATTTGGAGAAAGATCCTCTTTAAATGTTTTACATTTCATTGGATTCCTGCTGAAAAATGTATTTCACTTAAAAGGGCTATCCAGGACTAAATTATTATTTTTTTTTTTTACGATAAGCCAAAAAAGTAACAGGCGGGTAGTTGCTAACTAGCTAAAAACTACCTGCCTGTTCTATCCGATGCTGGCTCAGAGTGGTCATTGAATGCTCCTGCCGGCAATTCGGCTGCTTCACGTCACCAAAGCAGCTCTTCTTCCGGGCTGCTTTGTAAATGGGCCATGACTGCTGAAGTCATGCTGATTGACAGGTTACTGTCAATCAGCATGACGTCGGCAGTCATGCCCCATCAACACAGCAAAGCAGAAGAGAAGCAACTGATCTGTCGAAGTGATGTCAGAGGAAGCCGCAGAATCGCCGGCAGCAGCAGTGACAGCTTTGTGCTTGCAGAGATCTGAGCTGGGAAGAACAGGCAGGTAGTTAGCATGTATCTGCCTGTCAGTTCTTAGGACCACAGTAAAAAATTAAGATAGTCTTTAAAGGGGTTCTACAGGACTAAGCTTTACACTATCCCCTTCCCAATACTTTATAAGGAGGTTCTCCATTTCATTACTGAACTGAAAGTTGGTGTGTTGGGGGCTCCAGTCCATAAGGTTAATCACACTTTCCAGAATGAGAAAGCAGTCAAGGCTCTTTTGCACTATAAATTTCTACGCTTTTCTACATTAAAGTGTTCTTCCAGGATCAATAAAAATGTGCAATAAAGGCAGTAAATGCTATGAGTTAATAAAGCAAACATTATTTACCTTTCCTAATTTCCTGCCACTGCTCCTTGCAGATCTCAGTCTACTCTCTTGCAGTGACCACGTGCAATCTACACACTTGACGGCTGCAGCAAAGCTAGAAAAGACCGGGAAGGATCACCAGGTGGAGTAACAGTGGATCCATCAAGATTTTTATTATTTTTTGCAGTTCTTGACTTAAAGCAAATTTGTTGACCGTGAAGAGTCCCCTTAGCATTTTATAATCCCTAAATACTGGAATCCCATGTTATCATTCACAAGTTAGACTACCTGTTCCCCAAAATCCATGCAACGTATCCATGTTGGCGTGGCACTGTCATTGTTCAACTCATCAAATGAGTCCAACGTAATTCATAAGTAAAAGTGGGTGCAGATCCTAGAGCTGTGGCTAGAGGTGGGAATACTTTGGGAATGTTCTCCTAGTCCTCTTGCACAATACATTACCAATGGTGAATTTTCTTCTAATTCGATCACACGTGTGAGGACCTAACGATAAAATAATTGTTGCGAGCACGACTGCGGGATCTAATGAAGACGTAATTCAGTTAATTACATGAAAATTAATATAGAGCCACATAATAATTAGGGCTTCAACATTTACTAACCTCTTGACATGTGAAATAAAAAAAAAAAGATCGTCAAATGGCAAAGATATGCAAATTGTCAACTATATGACCCAACAAACATGTTTATACACACATATAATTATGCTAATGTCACATAATAGAGCCAAGGATGTGTTTTATCTAATGTGTATTGAAAAGTGACAGAAATATACCTAATTGAGTCAATTAGTGCAATCCTCTGACGGGGCGAGATGCCTCGGGCTATGATTTCAAGTGTCTATAGTATCAGAAATGGGCTTGTGTTTTCACAAGTGACAGATTTTGTTGTAGTCGTAAATTAACATATGTGACCCCAGATGATGTATTCATTAAAAAGAAGTAGGTACGTTAGGAACCTGGAAATAATAATCCCTTAGATGATTACATGAATCATACAAATGCAGGCCGCCAGTTGCACAGAAAGCGGTGAGTCCTGGTTATATCTGCGCCCAGAGTAACAGGTACAGAGTCCGTTTACATCTATTAGTATTGGGCACATCCCTACTCCTCGTTTTTTTGCAAATCATTAGCATGCAGAATGACCTCATAGTGAACAGATGTACATGGAGGCAGCCGTGATTAGATCAGTCCTCTCAGCGGTCGACAGTCCCCGTGTAATTAACCATTTGAAGGCTCCATCTACTTCCCTCCACATAATGATCGCGGGCATTGTGCGACAGCACCAACACTCGGCCTAGAAAGAGCAAATACTTAAGACCACAAGCAGCTTGCTGAATTAGAGGGGTAACGTCTTACTGAGCATCCTGCCAGAGTGGCTCCAAGGCCGGTCATACACATCATCTTCTCCGACAAATATTACAGGACTTCACCAATAACAAAGGAGGAAAAAATATCAGCTGCTCCTAAACAACACGTATTCATCAGTCGGGACGATAGAATTAGCATCACTGACATACAGAAAGTAGTCAACGCCGACTACTTGTAAAAGGGAAAGAAATGCTCTACAACAGGTCTACATTCATTATGGTGCAGATCATTTTGCCTATAAAAATAAAAAATTTTTTTTTTTTTTATTTTGTGACCCTGTGTTTGAAATATTTTGTTCTGAGACCATAAAAGCCCCCATCTTTCCTTATGCACAATGATAAGCATCAAATGCATGGCTGAAGGAGTTAAAAGGCCGTGATCATAGCGAAAATCAGTATTTACGGTACATTAAAGAGACAACTAACGATGGTAACGAATATGGGCAATACCGGGCACCGAGTACAAAGAACACGACAAAGAAAAATATAGAAAAATGATTGAAGCGTTTTAGTAATGAGGATGAATCCTGCAAGAAGGACACTGGTAGATGGAGACACAGGAGGAGATAGTGGCCAGCACATCAGACGGCTTTCTTTGGTAGCAGCTTTATGTGAAGATGCAATTGAGATAAAACTAGTTTTTTAAGGAGGAAAAAAAACAAAGAAAAATTTGGACAACTCAGCTCCGGCTGCCTAAAAAATAAGAGTGAAAAGTGAAAACAATGGTAGATGGGTCAGATGAAACCAACACTGTTTGCTCTAGTGAACAGAACAAACCCCACACATCGGAGCATCACACGGTGAGGAGCCGTCTCTGCAGCTGGCTCTGACAGCCCTGGTGAGCTAGTGGCCAGGGAACTGCTGGGAGAAAACCTGCTGCCGTCATCAAGGAAAGCAGCTTGTGAGATAACAAAGAACCCAAAAGCGACAAATACTGACTTATTACAATCTCAATGTCATGAAGGTTACAAACAAAAAAGTGCTTTAAATACAAGCGGGGTTCCTTCCATAAATGGAAAGTTTTGTGAAAGGCAACCTGTCACCATATTTCACAATACAAACTGCAGAAATTCTCTAGGACCTAATGAGACTGGTGTACTTACAGTGAATATCAGCCTAGTGTAGTTACTTTGAATAATACTTTTGAAAGTTTTCCAGGCTGATATTAAAAAGGTGCCGGATGGAGCGGAAGACCAGCGCTCGCTCTGTGGAAAGTTTAGCAGCCGCTCTCGTGTGCTACAGGTCAGATCCATTCATTTGAGCCGGAGTTCATCTACAATAGGATCCGATATTGACAACAGCCCTTTACAATGAGCTCCAGATCATTTTAATAACAGATGGGAAAACCTTTAAAAATTTCCATACATCAAAATTATAATGTAGGAATGGCCTAAGGATGGGGACAATTTGGAGTTTGGCCCCACTTTCAATAGAAGTTAAAGGGGTTGTTCCCTTTCAGAAAATCTTTGTTCCCGATGTTAGAAAATAACACCAATATGTAATAAGTCCTAAAATAACACAAACGCTTTACTCACTGTCCCTGGGTCCAAGTCAGAGTCTCTGGCTCTGCTCTGGGTGTCTGTCTGTGGCGCTGACGTCACGTCGACATCATAGCAGCTAATAAGGAAAGCTCAGTGGCTCTGCCCATGTAGACAGAACGCCCCCTCAGAACCACTGAGCTGCAGCGCTGTCAACGTGACACCGCCGCCACAGCCAATGCCTGACACTGAGAATGCGTCGCCACAGACTCAGTGCTGGACCCGGGGACAGTAAGTAAAGCACAGTTAGTTTATGACAAACTGCAGCCAAGTAGTAGGATTTTCTGAAACCACACAACCCCTTTAAGTAATCTGACATATGATAATGAACCTTATGGTTTATGATGCCTTATAGAGAGGGCCACATGAAATATATGCTCTCATCTGCGCCCCCTTGTGGCTGTTTATGTAAAAGCGTCACTAACAAATATTTCCTGCTGAAAATAATAAGTAGGGGAAAATCGATTTCAAGCCAAGTACACATCAGCTAATTATGGAAGTTTTTTTTTATTAATTTGAGTCGTTCAAAATTTGGCAGAAAGTTAAAAAAAAAAAAAAAAAAAAGAAACAAAAAATAGTTTGCACCTGTCCCACTTCTAATAACTATTGAGAGGGGGAATAAAGAGAATGAGAGCGAATGAAAAGCCTTAACTTCGGCGGTTTCCCAATGTTGCTTAGTATTCCAGTTCAACAAAGATAAATAGAGGCCATCCCAATGTTTCTTGACGCCTCTCCAGGACGCGGGGACGATTATGTAAATAGCATCGGGTCCCTTTACTTCTGCCAGCTTGCTTATCTCCAAAGCCTTCTGCCTGCTGCTACTGGCGACCAATACAAGTGTGTGCACACAGCTCTTATCTCGGAACAAAGCTGGGGAACGGCACGAGGACGGAGGCCAGCAATGCTGGACAGTGACGCATGGCTGATTCTCTGTGCCATTTATTTAGCCAAATTTAATTTCTTTTCTTCACGACTTCAGTTTTGATCAGAGATATTTATGAACTGTGCCAAATGGGAGATTAGAAAAGCAAGATGTCTAGAAGCGCAGTTATTAATTAAACTGAAGGAGGGAGAGAAGGTTTTTTAGACGGCTAATGATGGACATGTATCTGTGCTGATGAATTTCATTTACAGTCCGCAGACTGTAGCCACCCATTCCCTAAATGTGAGGAGCGTGTGGAAGCCTTCGGTCTGTGAAGGACGCCAAAGCAGTAAGTTGTCCGGCCCCTAGCCCTACATCACCGGCCGGCCTGGAGACAACCCACAATCACACAACAATAATCTACATGTGTACCACTGGTGACCACGTCGGCCGCTGATATAGTCAGCTGTTTTACCCTATATAAAGGATTTGGCGCTCAATGCAAACATACCTGGGGTGATGGCTATGCAGGTTGCACAGAAGTGTAATCCACATGCTAATGCCTCCGACATCTTAATTTAAGGTGCCCAAGAGGCGGCCCTTTCATTGGCAGTGTCATCTGAGCGACCTCTGTAGCGTTTCATCACTCAGAGCAGCGAGAAAAGGCTGGGGAGAGTTCGGAGCAGAAAGCCCAGGAGAATGGCCGCCACCTAGACTCCTGACATCACGGTACTGGGCGCATTCTTTAATTCATTCTGCGTGACCATCACCTGTGGTATGTTTACACTGCTCTCCACATCATTTATGTAGCGCTATTAGCTGACAATCCCTACAAAAATACTTAAAATGGGTTGTCTCATATTGTACATTTATCCCCCATCAGCACAAGATGATAAATGATTGCTTGCGCTCTACTGATCGTTGAGACCGGCGTCCTAAGCCCAGTGTTCCTCCTGACTATGAGACCGTAGTGAAGAGTATGAATTCCGCTATGATCGTGCTTGTGCCCATCGCTCCAATGTCTTCCGGAGTAATGGAAACAGCCGCTATTCTGCAGAATCTTCTCACTACAGAAGTAAAGTGAGGTGGAACAAGGAGACCTGGGATTCTAGCACTTATTGGGGATGTCCAGCTGACATTTATCACCTAATCTATGTATAGATAATAAATGTTCAGTGTGAAGAAAACCTCATTTAAAATAAAAAGGAAATAGGTGAGTGGAATCCAATTCTAACTTCTACGGGCAGCAGAATCTCCAGTAATGCGTCCAGCCAATGTCCACCATCCAGATAGAAGGGGACACAAATGGGAAGACTTCATGTGACGAAACCACCAGGTACAGACCCAGATACTGCCACCATCCAGTGACAGGGAGTCCATGTATTAGGTTGTCTATGAGCAGAGGTTAGAAAGAGAGGGACATACCAGTTTTTGGAATTATTAAAATTTTGCTAGAAGTTGTCCAAACCATGTAAGAGTCTACAGCAATGTCAGTGTTTAAGCTGACTGTAGCTCTCGTGGGTAAATCCTGCCAGCCAAGATGTCCTGGAGGAGCAGAGGCCGTTGTAGACAAATTTTGGAATAGGATGTGTACTAAGAGGATATGGACGTTCTGAAAGCGACCACGTGCTGATTGCCACTATTGTTACATCCTCATACTTGTTCTTAGCTCTAATACAACCATGTCCTGAATATACTACTATTGTAAACCATTCCATGAAGCACACTACACCTAACCTACTAGAAAATGTCCCACTTGCTTATTTGTATGGCCTTGTGAAGATCTACTCCACATATCTATGTGCGTTAGTCTTGAATGTACATAATGTATATTAGCTATATACGCCCTGACCTGAATACAAGAATATACAGTGACACGCAAAGAACATATACCAGGTCAGCAGCAAATAACTCTGCCGGCAATATAAAGACATGGCCATAAACATGTAGAAAGAAGCAGCAGTGAAAAAGCTAAGTACTTAATAAACCCTGCAGGAGGCCAAACGGGGAATAATGCTAGTTCCCAATTTTAACCAGAATGACCCACAGTTCCATTAAAATGTGAAAACTATAAAACCAAAGATGACGCATAAAACATTGCACTCACATTTGTTTCTAGACGATTTGAGAAACAATAAGACCTTACAATTGTCCTATGGGCATCACCCCAGCATTCCTGTTCATTAATCCCTGTCCTTGGTGTCTGCGCAGAATAATCCCAGTTTAGCATTAGCAGAAGCGACTTCTACTGTGATGGCCAATCTGTCCTCTACATTCAGCGCGGCATCCAAACCCAAAGAAAGGCAAGCAGAAATGTAGACGTTTCTCCCTAGCAATGTACCTTCTTTAGAGTGTGATATAAGTTGTAGACCACCGGCAAAAGAAAGCAAACATAAGCTCACTAGGTAAAGAGGTTTAAAGTAAAAAAGTGTTGTGCTAGAGATTCAAGATCCTCATTAATTACTGAAACAAAGGGGCTTTTTCTGATAAAACACAAGAAATGATAACATTATGGGTCCTGCAATCACCAGTGGGGGGAGCTAAAGAGCAGAATGCATACTGAACCTTGTAGTGGTGCCTGCACCATGGATTTACGGTACACTATATGTGTGATTTTTGTTCACTAGTGGATATTCACTTTAAACTCCTGGATAAAACATATTAACAAATAAATGTATTTTTGTTACTGAACGGTATTAAGAAGAGTATTTTCCAGCTAATGTGTTGTTTCAAAAGCAGAAACAGGAGGATATAAGGAAGAACTCCATCCAAAAAGACGACAACCTAAGTAAGAGGTCTTAGTTTCAGAATGAACAGACTGATTGGATTCTCGTTGCTCTGTAATTAGAACAAGTATATCAAAAGTGGTCTATTGGCCATTAGTGGGAAAACAGAATTATAATAATGTCCAATAATAATCTATACGCATCTCTACAGATAGTAACACTCACCTAAGCCAACCAGAGAGTAACTGGGGGTCGGAGAGAACACTTGAGCAGCAAAGTCTTCAAACGTCATCACCTCTCTGTGGTTCTGAATTATTGCTTCAAGGTATAGAGCCCTTTCCTCGTAGCTGGAGTCATTAAGTTAAGGATTCATCAAGGATAGATCAAAAAGACAACAAAAAGTTACATGCACTGATGAGTTTAGATGGCAATTATAAATACATAGCGATCTGGAAAAAAATGGTGTAAAAAAGTCAAAATCAAAACAAGCCAAACCATAACACAGAACACACACAGTAGTATATTAGAAATCAAGTGTAAAAAGCCACTTTATACTTTTAAATAACTTCGTGAAATTGTTATATTTTCAGAATCTTAATTATACATTTTCAAATCAGTTAAGCAAAAAAAAAAAAAAAAATCATAACGTGTCCAATTTTTTTTTCATTTTTTTTTAAAGACAAACTATTACGGTAATTTATTCAGGTTGTTACATCAAATGTTTGGAAGAAATTAAACTCTATTCTGTTACACAAAAGGTTAAATGATATAAGCCTGATTGTATGCAGCGGACAAGCAGCTGACTGACGGGTAAATGCAGCTATGGCCTCTTGTCTGGGCAGTTTATGTGGCTACAAATTATCAAAGTGCTGCTGCTGTGGTCATTACTGGCTGAACTCGTTAATGAATTAGCTTCCAAACTTGCTTGGAGAGGAGACACACGCCCAAACTTTTTTCTAAGGAGAACGAATGATGCCATTCACAGCTCATTACCAGCATGCTTATTCTGCTCAGAGCTTGGCTGTTGCCAGGGCTCCACGCTGCACACTGCCACAGCAAGCCTCTGGTCCTGTAAACAGCGGGATACAAGGCTTGAGTGGCCGTCTGGCGGGCAAGCACTCTGACACTAAGCTGGCACGTGCTGGAACAGCAGGAGCAGGCTACTGCGTGACAAATTACTGAAAGAGCAGAGCTAAACTTATGTCAGATTGCCACCTGAGCCACGGACCTCTGCAGGCCTGCCATCTTTGTACTATTCATTCGTCACCTTTTTCTGCATTCTGCTCAAAAGGTCGTTTTAAAGATGTATCCCCTATTAAATACCCTGTTTAATATACATGCCCCTCACTCCAGCCAAGTAGAGATCTGTATTGAACATCTCTGTACACATGCCTTGTAACTAGCCACCTACTTCACATTTATCCATATCAATGTATCCATTCACCTACCCACCTCATATCCAAGTATCCAACTACTTGCTATCTATTTCATCTCTTATATAATGTAGTAACTGAATCTCATAACACATATACCGTATGTACACACAAAAACACACACACGTATAGACACACACATATACAAGTGCTGCTCACAAAATTAAAATGTCATCAAAAAGTTAATTTATTTCAATTTTTCAATACAAAAAGTGAAACTCATATTATATAGAGTCATTACAAACAGAGTGATCTATTATCTCAGCAAATTAGAATAATTAGCAAAAAACATCTGGAAAGGCTTCCTAAGCGTTTAAAAAGTCCCTTAGTCTGTTTCAGTAGGTTCCACAATCATGGGAAGACTGCTGACTTGACAGGAGTCCAGAAGGCAGTTATTGACACACTCCACAAGAATGGTAAGTCACAAAAGGTCATT
>JARQOD010000005.1:480431352-480488816 GCA_033576555.1 Oophaga sylvatica
TCTCCTTCTCAGATTGGTAACGGTGTGTAAACACATATCTATCACAGGCACTGCAGGACATCCGTACACTGAGAACAAATTTCTATTGCAGTCATTGAAAGAATGATTATAAAGTGCAGATTACTAACCACCAGTGAGAAAATGATCAGCAATTAACTGTCACACAGAGTAACGAGGCTTAGTAAGCTGAAGGGGTGGGTCGTCTATGGTATAGATGAAACATGAGGGTCCTTTCTTGAGTTTATTTTTGATGACCACAGTGAAAAAGCTACTATAACAGTCTACTGATTTTCATACAATGCTGCAGCAAAAAAAGAAAACTTGCTTAGGAGGACAAAAAAGTGCAATGCATAGTGTCTGGATAGCAGCCTATTTATAACGCCCATAATAGAAAGCAAAAAAAGAAAACTATTCAGCCAGTTCTTAGGGGGTCCTATCGAGAACTTCTGCAAATAGATAGGGAATGTACATCTCTGACACTACTGGTAGCTACAGTTCTTTTATAGTTAATCTAATTAGCTACAAGTTACAACATTTATATGTGCTAATAGAAGGTTTTTTTTTCCATTAAACTTAGGGGGCAAATTGCTCTTTTAAAAGGAGCATCCACCATTTAGGACACTCCTCTGCTGGACAGAGAGGACCACCATAAAGAAACAGTCGCACTCGGGCACAGCGATCGTGTTCGCAGAGGGTGTGACCAAAGTGATGCAGGATGGGGCGAGGGTGCCAATCTCGGCACCTATTTCACTTGGATGTGCATCCTCAGATGCCGCCCTCTGAGACGGCTATGGAACAGGAGGATGCACGTCGTGAGAGTGGGGGAAGGGAAGAAGAATTTTTTTTTTTAATCTGTTGAACAAGAGGGGCAAAACGTGGAACATAACAGGAAGGGACATTATTAGTGGAAGGGGCTCATGATGGGAAACATTACTACATGGGGTAAACACATGTCTTTATAGGATCTAGAACGCTACAAAAGCCTATACATCTGACCAACATGCGGTTGAGGACCCAAGTCAAATTTTTCACCTGCGCCCATTGGATTCAAGTTACGCCACTGGTGGCACTTGTTATTTTATGGCCAGCCAGTCTGTAATTCCACTGTTGGCCTGCAGCAGCAGAGGTGTAAGAAAAAAAGATGCCCCGTAATGCTGTATTTATAGGATGGATATTGACATTCTATTGGGTGGAAAAACACTTTAAATTTATTAAACCTTTATGTCACTGTACATACATAGCTTTATATTGTGGGATCACACACACACACACACACACACACACACACACACACACACACACACACACACACAACACACACACACACACACAACACTATATGAACAGTGAAATGTTAGCAACAAGAAAAGTATTCATGCTACAAACAAGTTCCCAGAATTCATGATAAAGGTTAATTTTAAAGGCTCAATAACTGGTGGTTGAAGAAGTTTCTGTATGGTTATATGCATGACTTCCTGTAGGTTTGTAATCCTATACTTTCATATTAAGGCTCTTCAATTTCAAAAATTTTAGGGGATTTTTCAGAAGCACCAGAAACGTAAATCATACATTTGTGGTTACAAATGGAACGGAATAGCTGACAAAGCTAATCCCGATGGCCAAAGATGTAACACTGGAGAAAAAAAAAGTAAAAAAGTAAGCAACATACAAAAAGTGTACTGTAATGCTATTCTGCAGACTTTCTCAATAATGGACATAAAATAATCAACTGGAGTAAATGGAAAGGTCTTAAGTTAAAAAAAAAAGAAAGAACAGGATTGACTAGAAATTAGGGGACTGTGCTAACCCGACAGCTTTTGACTTTTCAGTTAAATAAAACATTTTCTAAATGAGACAAATTCAGGTCATGCTCTAATTTGGATTACAGAGGTTTTTCTTTTAGAATGACCTAATACATGAACTTCGTGCACTTATACCTAATAAATGATCACTGCGGCTACAGAAAATGTGGTAATTAATTAGTTCTTTCTCCTGCTGAAATGCTCAAACGGCTCGCAGACAAGACAGCAGCAGGTACATATAGGAGCAATTTAGCTGGTTAGCAACAATGGAGAAAGTCTACAGGAAATCTGGCTGCCCGGCCTTTGAAAAACAAACGGTGATTCGCTATATACAAGGATACTATCCAGTACAAACCATGGTACAAAGGAAAAAAAATCCCTGCTCAGGTAATAAAAAGTTGTCAAGGGAAGAATCACTTCTGTATGGACAGATAATATAAGTGATGACTCAACTAAAGGGTCACATTTCAGAAAATGGCAGGGGTTAAGCACCCAAACTCAGCCCTGACATTCTCTCTCCCGAAAATTGCTCTGCAAGATAGCCGCTACTGCTGTAGTCAAGGTGATGGATATTGCCGACTTTAATCTACCCCTTCAACCCATCTGATCTCTTTCCAGAAACCGTGCTGACTCCTAATATTAGATGACAGTAAAGACTTCACTATGGAGCAGATGGGCACTGGCTGATGACATTTACCATGGCACGGCCATCCTGCCCACTCCATTCTGCTGTGCCAGGGAATGAGGCCAGAATATTAATTTATGGGCACTATATGTTAGCAAACACTGGGACATTAATAAAATATGTCCTAACAATCATCGCACCATCATGGAATATGCAACCATGGCTGATTGAGTCACTTCATTCCAATGTCTGACATTTTTATTGTACATAAAGAAACACAGATTTTCATGCCTGTGCGTTGGATCAGATTTTCATTAATCTTTGGTCAGCATGCCAGTTTTCACTGATAAAAAAATAAAAATGCTAATTTTCTCCTATTACAATGTTAATCACAGGCAGCACATGGACTGCACACCGATGCCGGCCGTGTGCGCTCTTTGATTTTTATTGACCTGCAGACATATTTTGATCCTTGACATGTATCAAAAACGAACACGTCTCTGTGATTTTTCTCAGATCACTCGGTCTACAGACATGTTAACAACCCCATAGAATGTTAGAGTTGGAAGGGACCTCCATTGTCTTTGTGTCCAACCTCCAGCTCAATGCAGGATTCACTAAACCATCTCAGACAGATGACTGTCCAGCCTCTGTTTGAAGACTTCCATTGAAGGAGAACTCACCACCTTTTGTGGCAGCCTGTTCCACTCACTGATCACCCTCACTGTCAAAAAGTTTTTCCTATTATCTAAGCTGTATCTTCTTCCTTTCAGACGATAATGAATACATGTTCTACCCATGAAAATCATCTGAATGAGGCCTAAATTAAGAAGTTCCGGCTGTATGCTTACACCACAACTAATATTAGGGTGGAAATGCAATCAATACCATAAAGTGTGCATCACTGCTATTAGGATGGAAATGCAGAGGGTCTTAGATATCGGGGCTCATGTCTAAATGTAGGTTGCAATTACACCAAATCTTGGCATCCTGGAAGATGTCGGCATCTCTCCTGATGAAAAACTGTGACAAACTGTTATTATACTAATGAAGATAATATAAATAAATAGCCGTACCATTATTTGCTGTGGCGAATAATCATGGCACCAGATGACGCGATCAAGTGATTTGTGAACATGTGAAATAAATGCCTACGGTCAACAGATAATGAATTCAGGCGAGACGAGCCTTTAGGAATCAGTCCATTTATTAGATTAGAAAGTTTTTAAAATGAAGATGTCATATGAAGATGTGGCAGCTCACAGAAGCTCAGAATTTCTCTTGGTTATGAAAATGTGAATTTTCCTTTTAAATGCCATAAAAATGGAAAAACAAGGTACCGTAAACAGAGGTAAACCTTACATGACCTCTCTATAATGCACGGTATTCACTCATTCGATTCATCTAAAGACAAGCCAAAAATACTAAATATGGACATTAAAAGAAAGAAACATCTTCAAGTCTGATTGACTCATAATAATCATTGCCAAAGGATAATTAGCCATTAGATGGTGCAATTAAGAAAAGTATTTTATTAAAAGCTCAAAGAAAAGCCATTAATACAATGTCATCAAGCTTTTCTTTTCTGAGCAGCAATGACAATCATTAACCTCAGCCTGCACACTAGGTTCCCCAAAAGTCAAGGTAAGCTTTCTGCATTAGTATTATTGCTCCGCAACTAAAAAGTTCAAGGCCAGGGGTGGTCTAGTGACCATCTCAAAATGTCTGAAAAGTCTAGAAGCTCATCAGAGTGTTCCTCAGTGGAAAACAATGAAGCTGCATCATGGTAATGTTGTTAATACTTTTGTGAGTCACAAGTAACCAAACCGCCCAAATGAAAAAAGAAATGAAATATTAAGGTCACGATTCATCAAGCTGTTCTGTCAGAACCCTGCCGTAAAACTGCTTGAAAGGTTGTAAAACTTGTAGGTAACTTGATGTTGCACAAAAACGTTGCAACTTTTGCCGTTTTAAGTCAGGACTTGCCCAGCATTGCATACGTTTGGAAAAGTGGATGGAGTTCTGACAGGGCACCCGACAAATCCTTCCTAATTTAAGCCACAAAGGAAATTCTAAAATAAATGTTTCCCATTGCCCAGCTGGCATACATGGAAATCCATGAAGAAGTGAATGCCTCTTAATGAATGTGGCACATCTTATTCCAGCGCTCTCGAATCAGTGTTTATGTCTGCACATGAAGGTTGTGGCCATGACCTGGACTTCTCTACAAGAACACCTTGTTTCCAGTGTTCATCTTCAGTAAACATCACAAGGTTTTCACGGTGTTGGTCCCGGATGGATGCCATTATATAAGCGTATAGTGGTCCTAGTGTCCCATGAGCAAGTTATACTTTTTTTTTACTGGATGCTTTGCTATTTCATACAGTAATCAAGAGGCATAACAACATACCAACCCAAGGAAGGCCATAAGGACATTATAATGGCCTCCATCGGGTCAACGTCAAGTTATGGAATCTGTTTCTGCAACGCAAACTATATTCTATGGCAGTAATGGAAACATCTGCATTTGACTGTGTTGCACTTCTTGGTGCACTTATGCCTAGCCTTAACTCCCCGGACATGAAAGGTTTACATGAAAATAACGTATAGATTGCCCTAATTAGTGATAAGTAACCTTCATTCAAATCATATAAAACCGTATACAAACGGTGTATTCTGCATCTAACTACATCATCTAATAATTGTAATGATTGCTGCTGATCACTTATTGATGAAGTATAATTCTGCCACCATATAATCACGTGCACGAAGTCCTGTTTATTAGTAATCATTCCAGAGACTTACATTTATGGTACAAACTGGCTCGCCAAACCAAGGCAAAACTATTCAATCTTTACGATTTGTATTATCTACTTATAAAATGCAAAAAAATGCAGTGATGGTATCTCAAGAAGATACATATGGAATTCTAAGAAAGCTCGTTAAAACACCCGTGAACACTACAAAGTATTCTTGATTCAGTTTGAGCATCTCAGAAAATGAAGTAGAAAGACGATGCAGGCTAGGAGCAATCAATGGCTGAATGTGATCCATTTTCTCATTTTGTCTGAAAAGCCTCATATAAAGCTTAAGTCACTTTCTCTATCAAGTAAGACGGCTGTGCGTGCTTTCTGTGTGAAATTCTCAAGCCTGTAACACAAATGACCACATTACCAGCGCATGCTGCCGAACAGCTGGGTCTCACATAGTAGCTCTCAAATCAAAACTCCAGGGTCAACAGCACAAAATCCAATAGAAATAACAGGGAGCAGGCAATAGAAACTCAATAATCAATTACTGGATATTCAGTACATGAAGAGCTGACCTTTTAAATGACGGATCAAGCAAGAAGGTAGTATATTCATTGTGCCATATAATTCACAGTAATGGACATGGACAAGAGGTCTTCGGAGACTTCGAAAGACTGTCTGTACATAGCTGTATTTAGAGTGACAAATGTTGTGAATGGGTTTGAGATGAGTTCTGAGCAGAGGCTTCCTCTGGTGGTTACAAGCGGTGCTGGTCTGTCCACTGAAGATTGTGAGGACTGGGAATCAGGTGTTACGGACTGGTCTTATATAAGGGAGTCACCTTCCATCAGGGTTGCCGGTGATCAATTGTTCTGGTCTGAATCCTTCATTCCTGTTTCCCTTGTAGCTTGCTGTGTCGTGTCTGCATCTCCTGCTAACAGATAAGACATTTTCTTCTATTTGTTTTTGTGCTATTTTTTTTGCATTTTGTCCTGTACTTCTGTGGGGGCCTTCAGGGTCCCCTCCGGGGGCTTTTGCCCTCTCAGTTTAGTTCAGCCACTGATGTTTGTACTTTTGCTTTTTCCAGTTTTTTCAGTGGCTGCTGTTTTGATTTTGTTACACCAGAGAACTAATTTAGGTGGAAGAGGTCGTGTGATCTCAGGTGTTTTTGAAATTAGTAGAGTTGGTGCTTTTCAGGGTTTTCTGGGATTGCAGTAAGTACCCTTCCTATCCTTTTCTATTTAGTTAGTTTGGGCCCCAGCGTTTGCTCATACTATTTTCTTTCTGTGTCTGTATTTCATCTTGTCTAACCGCCATTACTTGTTTGGGGGCTTTCTATTATCTTTGGGGTTCTGCTCCGGGGCAGATAGCTTTCCTATTTCTATCTTTAGGTGTAGTTAGTTTCTCAGGCTGTGACGAGGCGTCTAGGACCAACGTAGGAACGCTCCACGGCTGCCTCTAGTTGTGGTGGTTAGTCAGGGTACTGCAATCTCATAGATTCCAACTGCTCTGGTGTATTGCCTTTTCTACCTGCACTCCTCAGCTACCGAAACATAACAGACAAAGCCATGGACATGATTCCATATTGGTTTCTTGTAATATAAAAAGGCCATCTCTGCGGACTAAAACTGCAGCCATAATTACCAAACTTGGGCCATGGAGGCTGAAAATATGATTGCCCTATATTGGTCAGTCATTCAGCAAAGACTTTTATAACTTCTCTTGGGATTAATGTAAGTTTTACATGATCTACTGCAGTAACAGAGTCACGCTCGGACACGGGAAAGTCTGGCGGGCGACACCGCATAGAAATATGACAGGATAGAAATGGGGAGAGGAAGGCCCTAATAGTAGGGAGCAAGGGATTGGACAACTCCTGACACCTACCTGTGCCTGACCCTAAACTCCACTAATGCCCTATACAGGTTCTTCACCCGCCGCCGTCACGTGTCTAGTCCCTGATTGGCTTCTCAATGTACCCTGACAAATGCATTGGCTGGCAAGGACGCTAGCCTCGCTACTGTAGGTGGTAAAACACAGGGAAAGAAACAAACACGGGACAGAAAAAGAGACAATATACTTATCTTCAGGCTCTGCTGCCAAGCTCCACAGCAGTATACAAAACAGCACCCGGTATCTGAACTCCCACAGCTGCAGCAGATCCACCGAGAGCTCCTCTGTCCAGGCTGGTCCGAATAGAATAATTCTTTTACCAATGATCAGCTGATGGGTCATGTGACTATTTAAAGGATGGTGGGAGTGGTTACCAACCAACATCAGCTGACCAGCCTAAAGGTAGCTGCCAGCAAGAAAAAGACATTACCTCTTGCTGGACCACAAGGAAAAAACAAAATTTAAATTACAGCAGAACCAGAGCTGCCACAAATCCCATCATGAATCGTGACAAACAGGCTAAGGACAGCCACATATTTGCCAGACATTTGCTTAACTGCAGATTTCAATATTAAGTTATTTTAACATTAAAAGGGTATTATTGGTGCAACCACTGAGTCCCAATCAATCACAAGTTTAGGGACCCCATTTCAAAGGCACAATAGTACAGATTCGAGATCGCCGATCCATTCTCTGTCTATTGGCATGGAGGTCACACAGACATACCACTGTTCCATAGACGTCAAGAAGTGGACACAATGGTGGCACACAAGCTACCAGTCCATTCACACACAAGACCAACATTTACATGGAACTTATACATCTTCACTGTGTTTGCGATTTCTTCCCTATATTTCATTTAGCACCCACATTACAAAAATATACATACTGGTAGGTTAAAAAGAAAATCTATCACCAAATTTACAGTATGCTGCCTCATCTGACAGAAGCATAAAGTAGGGACACAGACATGGATTCCAGAGAGCCTCTTGATGTATTTTTGATAAATCACTATTTCAGCTTCTGTAGCTCTGCTAGTCTTCCCAAAGATGAGCTCCTACTATGTAGTACTCCACACTCATGAGCCTCAACCACTGATTGTTTGACAGCTCTCTGCCTATGCACAATCAATGGTAAGGGCATGACTAGCAGGAGTCCATGATTGAGAGAACTAGTATAACTGTAGCGTTACCAAAACTAAACCAAAAAGCCTAGTAAGTAACTCACTGATGCAAGCAGGGTCTCTGCCCCATTTTATGATGCCCACAGACAGATGTACAAACATAGTGACAGATTCCCTTTAGGCTGGCTTCATATGAAATTCACTATAATGTGTAGGAAAATGGGGGGGCAGGGAAACGTGAACAGTGGCAATCTCTGTACAGCGTTGCAGGAAAGGTTGGTGCTGTAAGTGTTGTAAACAGTAAATTTACTGCTAAAGAAAACCAAAACTGCTAAAAAGTCTAATACATACCAACAAGACATAAGAAGGCTTGGCACTTCACAGCGATAGAGTTTCTGTTATATAATTGCAAGAAACATTTATTACACAGCTCCTAAAAGATGTCCAAGTAATGCCAACCGTTTCTTAGAAACTCACAGCATGTGTTCTCTCGACTTAATGTTTCCTGTCGAATCCAAATCCCTGAACTTCTCTTGGTCTTCTGAGAGCAGTGTAACAATGTAGGTGTCCTGTTCTGTCAGCGCTGCTGATAGCCACGTCATGTAATTACCTGCCTTGTTCTACAAGCAGATCTATAGCCAAGGGAATTATTTGCGGGGAAAGGCTGCATGTAACCAAGCAATGCGGTCCTCAGTGTGCTGCTGCACCGTTAATCCCATTCATAATGACGGTAGCATGTACGCGTTTCTAGAAGTCTACTAATCAGTTGTTGCTTCACAGCGAGGAATGGAAAGTTAATTGAATCACTGGGGACTTTACAATTTCTAACTTGGTAGGGCCACTTCTCTCGCTTGTTACACCAACAAGACAATGTCCAACAGCAAAAATACTGCTCACAAATGTACAGAAAATAGGACGTACTAGATTGACAATTATGTGATAGTTTTAAAAATACAAACTAACGATGGGTTAATAGTTTACTTCTTAAACTGCCTATTGCACTTTGTCTTAGAAAAAAAGTTTTGGCTAAACTTCACAACCAGTGCCACTCTATTTATGTCTATGGCACTGATGAAGATACATGAAGTAGAGCACTCAGCCATCTATTTCAGCACGTGGCTAAGAACAACTGTGATGTTCTAGTCAGTCAGGAAATTGTTGGGCACACTAGTGATCAAATATGTATCCATAGAAAGAATAATCTGGCTGAATTAACATTTCTTCAATGCTTTATTCCAAATTGTTTAAAACAGGTACAACAAATCCATACGACCAACGCGTTTCTGGCATCAAGTGCCCTTACTCATTTTTATCACCGGAAACGCGTTGGTGGTATGGATTTTTTTTTATGGATTTGCTGAGCCTGTTTTAAACATTTTGGAATGAAAAAATCATAATACACATTCATTGAGTTGGACTATTTATTCTTTGGAGTTACACGACGCACCAGAACAGTGGTGAGGTTCTGAGCCACGAGTACTTATCTATAGTGAGCTGACTATGTTTAACTTCACAAAACTTATCAAATATTTATCACCTAGTGACGTTAACCCCTTAACAACCGCCGATACGCCTTTTAACGGCGGCAGTTAAGGGTACTTATTCCTCAGCGCCACTTTTTAACGGCGCTGAGAAATAAGTGTATAGTGCCCCCCAGCACTGGAAATTCTCCGGGGTCTCGGCAGTCGCTAACACCCCTGATAACATGATTCAGGTTGGATTTAACCAACCCCAGTGTTGCAATCGCCGTTAATCACGGAATAACGGCGATCGCAAAAAAAAAAGGTCTGATTTCCCATTTAATTTCTCTCTCCTTTCATACAGGAAAGATGTATATCCAGTAGATAGAAAAATATTCAGAATTGAGAGTCCTCAGTGGTTGATACTTTTTAATGGCTAAATGATGGTAACAAATTGCAAGATTTCGAAACTACTCAGGTCTCTTCATCAGGCAAAGACTAACACAAAATCTGAAGAATCACATATTTATACACAACACAGCACAGAAACAATACAATAGATGAGACAAGTGACGTGAAGCAGAACTATCATTATGGGAGAGGGATAAACAGTTGTGGCCATAAATGTTGGAACAGTTCATAGATAAGGAGTGTAAGTTTTATAGTCCTCTGATTGGGGTCTGGTTCTGTGTTGTGATGCCCCCACAAGGTCTTAGGAGCAAATTCCTTAACTGATGTAAAAAGACATAAATCCATGCGACACAATCATTCCTGCTCTGAGTGTGTCAAAAGTTGTCATGAGTTTGTATTCCCAGACTCTTCTGTCTCTCTGAGATTTGAAATTACCTTTCATAACAAGTAATTTCATGTCTATGGTGCTGTGATCAGGCATACAAAAATTTTTTGCCACAGGTAGATCCATTCTTTTTTCTCTAAAAAGATCTAACACATCAGAGGAAAGAGAAATGGGATCCCCGAAGCCCCCCTGGGTACCTCCGGTGTTTCTGGACCCTCCTGCATCACCCAATCCTGTTTCCCGGCGCCTTCTTCAGGGAAGAAAATGGCGGGCGTATGCGCAGTGCACTCACCGAGATCTACCAGCTGACATGTGGCAACAATAGGAAAATTTTCCTATTGGTTCATTTTGATCATTGTGATAGGGTCTATCAGGGGGTCTCCAAACGAGACATGACGCCACCATTGATTCCAGCCAATTTTGAGTTCAAAAAGACAAACAGTGCTCTCTCCCTGAGTCCTGCCATGCGCCCAAACAGTGGCTTTCCCCACAAACTGGGTATCGGCGTACTCAGAAAAAATTGCACAACAAATTTGTTATTCATTTTCTCCTGATACCCTTGTGAAAACAAAAAAATTTGGTTCCAAAGTAATTTTTTTGTGAAAAAAGTAAAATGTTCATATTTTCCTTCCACATTGCATTAGCACTCGTGAAGCATATGAATGGCTAATAAACTTCTTGAATGTGGTTTTGTGTACCTTGAGGGGTGCAGGTTTTAGAATGGTGTCACTTTTGGGAATTTTCTGCTATATTGACCCTCAAACTCACTTCAAATATGAGGTGATCCCTAAAAAAATGGTTTTGTAAATTTTGTTGGAAAAATGAGAAGTCGCTGCTCAACTTTTAACCCTTATAATGTCCTAACAAAAAAATATGCTTCCAAAATTGTGCTGATGTGAAGCTGACATGTGGGAAATGTTACTTATTAACTATTTTGTGTGACACTACTCTGATTTAAGGGTACAAAAATCAAAAGTTTGAAAATTGCAAAATTTTTGCCAAATTTCAGTTTTTTTTCATAAATAAATGCAAGTTATGTCGAAGAAATTTTAGTACAATATGTCATGAAAAAACAATCTCAGAATCAGTGGGATACGTTGAAGCGTTCCAGAACTAAAACTTCATAAAGTGACAGTGGTCTGAATTGTAAAAATCTGCTTGGTCATTAAGTACCAAATTAGCTCTGTCACTAAGGGGTCAAGATGACTTCATAAATAAAAAAAAAAAAAGAAAAAGCACCCTGGTCCCTGCATTGAGCAATAGGGGCTGAGTCATGGGCACAGGTCCAACTGATGTCAAAATATCTTACATTTAAAGATTATTGAGAGCAAGATTTCACGAAGTTCAATGCAAATGTAAAAATAGTAAAGCTAAAATTGCAACATATCAAAGAAGACATAGACTTCAGCAGATTTACAATCACCGACATGATGAGGAAGACTCTAATCTCGTGTCAATTATATCTCTCGACGGGAGCACTATCTGGAAGGTGCTATAAAAAGATGCACACGGCAGAAGCATTTCCTGTAGATTAAGGCCAATGAGTAAGACATTTATAAACGTCACGCAGACTAGGTCTAGTAAATGGATAGCAAATAGGGATGAGCAAATAGCTTCAGATAACTCCTTATCCGAATAGCTATAGCGCTTATCGAATAGCTGCATCAGTAACCCGAAGCCTGTATGTTGGGCACTCCCATGAATGTGTTGTGACTGTCACACAGCCGCGACTCATGCAGCTGCGGTGCCCAACAGCTGATTATCGGGAGCGCTCCAGGTACCCGATGCAGCTAATCGGTAAGTGTGATAGCTATTCGGATAAGGCTATTCTCTATAGTCAATTCATAAGTCCTACTAAGCGATACATGCTGCTCCACTGGTTGGGTCAACAGATTAAAAAATATAAATTATTTGAAAAACATATATGGGGTTTTCCATAAGGCTTATCTTTGTCCTGGTCAAATCAATCTTAAGATTTTATTTAGCTTTGCCTTGCCTATCGCTGCCAATTTTCATTTTTTTCCTCTCTTTTTTTCTTTCGGCATAGCAGTGTGAGGATTTGTATTTTTGTATTTTTACAGGACAAATTGTAGTTTTCAGTGGCATCATTCATTTTAGTTTACAATGTATTTTAAAACAACAAGACAAGAAAAAAAACCGGGAAAAACTAATGTGCATTAAAATGGCAAACTTTCTCACTCCACCTGCCCTTTCCACCCCCAATTCAGCCATTACTTTTGCTTTTTTTTGTGCGGTAAAAATGACCTGGCTATGCGATCTTCACTTCAGTACAATTAATGCGTTACCAAACTTGTATATATTTTTTTTTTTTACATTTTAGTAGTAAAATAACACTCAGAAATTTGCAAAAAAAAAAAAAAAAATTAGTTTGTGTCACCATTTTCGGAGACTAACGACGTCTTCATTTTTCTGTTGATGGACCCATGTGAGGGCTTGGCTTTCGTGTGGTGATCTGACGTTTTAAAGGATGCCATTTCAGGTTACATACAATGTTTTATTTGCTTTTGTGTTGTTATCAGAGATTGACAACAGCATTTAATGGGGTACTACCAGCGATCGGAGATTAAGTGAGCTCCAATCGCTGCTGTTTCAAGCACATGCCAGCAAATAGACGGTATCTACAGAGTATGGTGCGGGCTCAGATCCTTGGCCTACTCCATATGCCCCGTACGCGGCGTGTGACATACACATACAAGACATCTGCTTTACACACCCACTGAAACCCATGACCTTTGTTGTGCTGACATTATGAGTACAGTGCACGTGACTGCAGGGCTCGGCCGTCTCTTGCGGACGACATCACAGTTGAGCCCCCGTGATTGACTACAGCAGTCATGACTTCCATGAATTCCAAAGACCTCCTTATGTGTATGGGGAAGTCTCCGCACTGACCGATATCATCAGGAAAAGAAGGATAGCTTAATTTTTTTTTTAAACAACTTATTTGGTTTTCAGACATTTTACTGCTGGATAGTTTTCTCTTTGCCGGACATAAGCTGCCCACACCGGTGGCTGGCAGCAACTGACGCCACTCTCCTAGTGACATGAGTATGGTTGGTGTGTGTGGGAGAGTGAGGGGTTCGGCTATGTAAGGTGGATAGGAAAGCTTTACCATCAACTTGTAAATGAAAAACTATAGATTTGTCCAGAAGAAACAAAGAAATCATCAATGATATTTTATGGAGAAGTCAACGCTACAGAAGTCAACTCACAAACATGTCCATCAGTGAACTGTAGGAATAGCAATTGATTGACACTGTCCAATGAAGGTAAAGGTAAAAGAATTCAGAGATATTCTTCTTTAACCCTCTATGGGTCATTTTACAAGGTTAATGAATGCAGTTCTCATCGCCTGCACATTGATATGAAGAATTACACTGTACGAAGAACTTCATGTTTCTGTCTACTGCAGTTGCCAAATCGGGCTTGCATGTCTGGAGATGCTTATGGTGGCATGGCCAGTTCTGGATGACTAAGCCACGTCTCCATGGTTGTGTATCGTAAGCAGCACATTAGCGTGATTATGTTCATATTGTCTATACATGACACATTTGTTGTTCATCCAGCGTTCAATTTCTCCAGAGAAAATTGAAAAATGTTCTGGATGAACTGGTTGAAAGGAATCATACGGAATAGCAATTACTGTGAGCTGTCAGGATTGGTTAAGCCCAAACGTCTGCAGAAATGTTCGGAAGGTTTTGTTTTATTTATTAGGGATATGTATGCAGACAGATTAACCATGACATTCCCAGGTAAGATGGGCCTTCAACCTAGGTTATGAAGAACACAAACATAAAACACATGACAACTTTACTGATTGATACTCAGAGTTCTTTCTGCACTGTAAACAGGACCTGGCCCTCAATACTGCAAAATAAAAATTTGGACTTGTGCATTATCGTCATAATTGAAAGGCAAAATGTAATTATATAACATTGGGTAATATGGACATCTATAAGATTACTTGTCCAACATTCAATACCAAGCCATTTTTATGGCCAAAATTGTGTTCTATTAATATTATATTCAGAAATATACTTACGGTATATATTTGTACATAAAACTTAGCTCTGGCGACATATATGAATACACACACAAATCTTTCAAACAGGGTATCAAATCCACTGTACTGTCCAATTCTGTCTGCCTGGAGACCACACCAGACAGAGCTCAGAAGGTTACAGCATTCAGAACCTACAGACTTCAATATATAAAGTCTGCCATAAGCTCGTAGACGGTATTCCCAACACTAAAAGTTATCACCCTGTTGTAATTGATCAAAGCTGTGCATGCTACCTCTCTATTCACCATCATGAGACTGCCGGAAAAGGCAAAAGCACGGAACTTGGCTATCTCCATTCCAGTTAGATACTTCGGGCCCTGTTCTCATGAACGATGGTGGTCCCATTAGTGTGACTCTTAGGCAATATGCAATTTTCAACCTGTTGGGAAACACCCTTTAAGTTCCCTCTAATAGAGACCGAATACAGACAGAATTTAACAAATATAAAAGTAATGACTATGGAGTGTCTTACACCTACATATCAGAAACAGACAAATCGGCATAGGAATATAAAAAAAGAAAAATATAAAGACATAACAACCCAAATGGTGTAAAAGGGTGATTGTACACTAAGAGTATACTCCTCTGGTACATTGCAGGACAACAGGTAGCTGAGCTGTTGTTCAAGCTAGATAAATTGTTATCACCAATCATAATATGAGCAAAAATTAAAGGGAATCAGTTACCATTTTTTGCTATGTTATTTGAGAGAAGCATGATGTAGGGACAGAGACACTGATTCCAGTGATGTATCACTTACTGGTCTGCTTGGTGCAGTGTTTATGAAAATCCTGTTTTCTCTGCTGCAGATCTAGCAGTTCTCTGAATGATGAGACCTTTCTACCGGTAACTCCGCCAACAACACTGATTGGCAGCTTTCTGAGTACACTGTAAATCAATGGTGGGGGTGGGGTTCCACACAGTAAGAGGACTACATGGCAGAAGATAACCAGTCCTCTTGCTGATAACACAGTGATTGAATCTGAACTACAACAAGGAGCCCAGTAAGTGACATCACCAGAATCAGGGTCTCTTCCCCATATCTTATTGCTGTCATATTACATAGCAAAAACCTGCTGACGGATTCCCTTTAATACCTAGCTATTCTTGACTGTCATGCACATGTCGAAAACAGAATGGTAACCGCAGCACTCTAAAGGACTTCCAGGAACCAGGTCATCACACCCACACAGAAGCACTTGGATAAATCATCAGTAGAATAGAAGGACACCATCCAAACATGAGTGAAGAAAAAAAATCTTTTTATTCCGCCAAATACAGTGCAACGTTTCAACAATACCAGTCTTGCTTGATAAATACTGGTATTGTCAAAACGTTGCACTGTGTTTGGCATAAGAAGAAGATTTTTTTACTGATTTTTTTTTATACTTCCACAGATGTCACGTGTAGAGATCATATATACTGGAAGACCAGCACTGCTTTCTCTTCCTAAATAATAAGTCATGACCACAAACTAAATGCAGACATCACATCTGACATTCATTTGTCTGCAATCTTAGGATTGATAGCATATCTGTACAGATGAGTATATAATTTAAGAATGATTATTGCAGCTGAAGCTTCATAAACAAACATCCAATGTTTATAAAAAATATAAAAATAAAAATGTATCAAAATCAATTCTGCACAAGGTGATAAGTGACACGAGTACAGAGGATTATGAAGACACAGACAACGCTTTTTGCCAAGCAATCTTCCAGACGTAGCCCTGCAGTCACACTGTGAAATCAAGCGGTTTATGCCAATGTAAGAATCAAAGATCGAAGCCGCAGAACACCGGCCTCTTCATCTCCTCATCTTCCCGGCCATCTTTATTTCCTAACCACCGGCTCATACTACTTGTTTCATGACATTACATACTAATTTTAAAGATCCCACCGTCGTGCTAAGGGCTCACATGAAGCACTGACCTCTGAAAGTTCAGCAATGAAGATTTTACAAGTGAGCACCTTACAGACGAGTAGCAGGTTTCATGAATTTCCTAAAATGCAGCAAATATTAAACTGCTGCTGTAATTCCCATCAATACTCTATGCTAGCCATGGCTTCGATAGGCTGACATCTCAGATATTCTCAGCTGTGTCTGATGTCTGGCAGTAATATTTGCCTGGGATTTGTAAGCTGCTGGTAAGTAGTGCATGAATGTGTGGCCGCCATGATTAAGAACCGGACAGATTTCTAGGCTTGGAACGTGTAGGTATTTTCTTTTCAGGAGGTCTTGTTTTTAAACTTGCATCTTATCTTTTTAATGGATTTTTTTTACTTGGAAATTTGGACATTGAATTGCTCTACAAGATTACATTTTTTTTTTTTTTTACATGTGTTCTATTGTCCTTCCAACTGGGGTTTAGTGTCCGTGCACATCCGGAGAGTTCAAAGCGGTTTTCATCAGGAGAGCTGAACATTTCTTCTCCTGCGAATGAATCTGATTTGGAGTAGTATAATATGAATATGGACTAACACTGATCTTGTGGCCCAAAACAAGCCATCATTATAAATGGGTTTCTAGTTATATATGTATTCAGGGACTGATTAAGTAAGACTGGAGTTGTACCTACCATTCTTAATGAAGGGATGTAGTGGAATAAAATGTGCACAATCATTAAGAGGCGCACACCACTTCACGGGGCACATCCAACAGGTGCTGTCAGACTCCTAAAGAAATTATTGCAAAAAAAGACGGATTTTGGTAAGACCTTACCTGTAAAATCCTTTTCAGCGAAGGAAGGAAGGGAGACATACTAGTCATTACTAGTGGGTAGGCGGAGCCCACATAGGATAGAAACACCTCAGATTAAAAAAAGTGTTGACCGGCCCATCCAGCTAGGGCTCCTCCTACTCCAGCTCTCCAGTCGTACACAAGCTAAGGAAGAGCAAATATCACCAGCGGAGCAACATAACCCCTTCTGAAGGACTTCAGAGAAACAAGGAGACAGGTTATGCATATAACAGAAAAAACCACACAGTCCCAGGTACTACTCACTGGACCTGACCACTGCGATGAGCTGGCAATGCTGGAACAGAGCCTTAGCGCGCCGACCTCAGCCCAGATAATCGCTATCAGAGAAGGGTCACGCCGCATCTGCAAATACAACAACACACTTCTGCCATGGGAGGGAGCTGTGTCTCCCTTCCTTCCTTCGCTGAAAAGGATTTTACAGGTAAGGTCTTACCAAAATCCATCTTTCAGCAGCAGATTGGAAGGAAGGGAGACACACTAGTCATTACTAGTGGGACGTCCCAAAGCAGTCCAAAAATTAAGGGTGGGAAAAAAAACAAAAAAGGCAGATCCCAACAACCTAGGTAAATGCGCAACTAGCGCTAAACACAAGTTAACGAGAACTTTAAACTACAGCCGCCTGCAGGACCCTTCGTCCTAAGGCCGCATCAGCGGAAGCACTAACGTCCACCTTATAAAATTTTGTAAACGTGCGGACGGAGCGCCAGGTCACCACCCGGCAGAGCTGAGCTGCCGAGGCCCCTTGATGAAAGGCCCACGATGAACCCACAGCCCTCGTGGAGTGAGCTCGAATCTTAACCGGGCAAGGTTCGCCCTTAAGTCGGTAAGCCTCTAAAATGGCCGACCGAATCCAACGAGCTATAGAGTCCTTGGAAGCTCGTTGACCACGCCGACGACCTGCTGGAATCACAAACAGAGAGTCCGACTTCCGAAAATTTTGAGTAATAGACAAATAGAACTTCAAAGCCCGCACCAAATCCAATGTGTGCAAGGCCCGTTCCTTCGCATTCCTCGGCACCGGACAGAGCGAGGGCAACACAATATCCTGGTTAACATGAAATTGTGACACCACCTTAGGTAGAAAGTCGCCCCGTGTGCGAAGCACTACGCGATCCGGGTGAAACTCCAGGAAAGGAGGCGAGCAAGAAAGAGCCGCCAACTCAGAAACCCTTCTCAAAGAGGTGACCGCCACTAGGAAGACAACCTTCCAAGAAAGCAAAGAAAGGTTAACAGAGTCCATAGGCTCAAAAGGCCCATGTTGAAGAGCCTCCAAAACAAGATTGAGCCGCCAAGGAGACACAGGCGCCTTCCGCGGCGGAAACTGACGGGTTACCCCGCGAAAAAAGGAACGTACGTCCCTACGCGAGGCGATAGCCTTCTGAAACAGCAAGGACAGAGCAGAAACCTGACCCTTCAGAGTGCTAACTGCCAAACCCTTGTCCAGCCCGTACTGCAGAAAAGCCAACAAATTGGGGATGGAAAAAAATCCTCGGGTTCCTTGAAGAACCCGAACACCACGAAAAGAAGGCTTCCCAAGTCTTGTGATAAATCCTAGTAGGAGCCAGACCTCTGGCAGCTCGCAGAGTGGCAATGACTTCGGCTGAAAAACCTTGACGGGTCAATATTTCGGTCTCAAGAGCCACGCCGTCAAACGCAGAGACTTCAGGTCCGGGTGACGAACGGGCCCTTGGGTTAACAGGTCCGGGCGAAGAGGTAGTGGAAGTGGAGGCACTGCCAGTAGCGACACCAGCGTTGAGAACCACGTCCTCCTTGGCCAATCTGGGGCTATCAACATAGCCAGGACTCTCTCCAGTCTGATCCGACGCAACACCAGAGGAAGTAAGGATATCGGCGGAAACACATAGATTAGCTCGAATTGGACCCAAGGAGCCACCAGAGCATCCACCGCCACAGCCTTCGGGTCCTTGTACCTGAACATGAACGTCGGTAACTTGGCATTGAACCTGGATGCCATCAAATCCACTTGGGGAGTCCCCCAACGGGAGCACAGCAGTGCAAAAATCTCCGGATGAAGACTCTATTCTCCGGGATCCATCTTTTCTCGACTGAGGAAGTCCACTGTGATATTCTGAACTCCTGGAATGTGAATCGCAGAGATGGCTGGCACCCTGGCCTCGGCCCATACCAGGATCCGAGACACCTCCATCATGAGCCTGAAGCTCCTCGTCCCACCTTGATGGTTGATATACGCGACCGCCGTCGCGTTGTCTGTCTGCACTCGGACTGGTAGACCGCTTAAAAGGACCGTCCAGTGTTGGAGGCAAAGGAAAATTGCCCTCAATTCCAGGATGTTGATCGGCAGGACAGACTCTTCAGACGACCATACTCCCTGAATCCAGAGATCGTTCCAGACACCCCCCCCCCAGCCCGTCAGGCTGGCATCGGTGGTTATGATCGACCACCTCGGAGGGAGGAAGGACCTCCCAGGGATAACACTTCCGGACGTAACCACCATCCTAGAGACTCTCGCACCCTGGGGGAGATGCTGACACTGCAATCCAGTGAAAACTGCGATCGATCCCAACGGTTCAAAATGAGCATTTGGAGAGCCCTGGAATGAAATTGGGCAAACGGAATTGCTTCCATCGACGCCACCATCAAACCCAGAAGGCGCATACACCTTCGAAGGGACATTGCTGTCGAAGACTTCATTACATGTCAAAGAAGACTCGCTTGCTTGTCTGGAGGCAGAGACACCACTGCTCGTACCGTGTCGAATGCATTCCCAAAAACAGGATTGACTGTGACGGTTCCAGAGACGACTTCTCCCAATTGACCAGCCACCCGAAGTCCTTCAGGAGCTGAAGGGATAGATTGCGAGCCGTCACCGCCTCCTCCTTTGAGGACGCCACAATCAAAAGGTCGTCCAGATAGGGAAGAATCGTAACCCCCTGTCTTCGCAGAATCGCCATGAGAGGTGCCAGAATTTTCGTAAAAAACTCTGGGTGCTGAGGCCAACCCGAATGGTAAGGCCACAAACTGGTAACTGTCCTGGCCTATGGCAAAACGAAGGAAGCGTTGGTGGGCCCTTCCGACGGGAACATGCAAATAAGCGTCCCGAATGTCGATTGCCCACAAAAAAATCGTTATGCGACAGGGCCGCCACAACGGAGCGAAGTGACTCCATGCGGAATTTCTGGGGGCGGACATGCCAATTCAATCTTTTGAGATCCAGAATGGGACGAAATTTGTCCTCCTTTTTGGGGACCACAAAGAGGTTGGAATAAAACCCTCTTCCCCGGTCCTCCGGCGGAACCGGTACCACCACACCCTTCTGCAGAAGGGAATCGACCTCCCGCAGTAGAGGCGGCAAATAGCTCGGGCTCTGACGGAATGCGAGAGTGGCAAAAACTGTCTGGGAGTCGAGAAAGAAACTCTATGAAGTAGCCTGCCGACACAACCCGGGCCACCCAGGCGTCCGACACGCGGGAAGCCCAAGTCGGTTTGAATTGGAGCAGGTGACCTCCCACTCGAGAGCCCTCGAGTGAGACCCTGGCGTCAGTCCGCCTTAGCGGGCCCTTTGTCAGCTTCCCGCTTGTCTTGGCGGAAGCTCTGTTTCCAGGGAGTGCGGGATTTCTGAGCGTTCTTTCTTCCCGAAAAAAAGAGGGACGACCCGATCCCCAAGAGGGCTGACCGAACCGTCCCCTGGACCGAAAGGACCGCCGACTACCACCGGCACTATATGCCTGCCAGACGCAGAAGTCACAGCTCTTCGCTGCGGTAAAGCCGTTTCTTTTGCCTTTGCCTTGGCAATCAGCTCCGTGTGGAAACCGCGTCTCCGGTCCACTGTCTAAGCCACAGTGCTCTCCTGACTGTGATTGCCGAGGATTGCGCCCTGGACAGCAGTGACGCAGTATCCAAACCTGCATCACTGTCATATCGGGCTGCATCCTCCAACTTAAAAAGCCCATCTACCTCGGATAGAGGGGATCCATCTTGCCACGCCGTCCGTAGACGGTCTAACCAGCTTATAGAAGCTTTACAAGCACACATGCTCTGAATCCATGACCCACGGCCTCGTAGATGGATTTCGCCGCCATCTCCGTTTTTCTGTCCAGCAGATCCTGCAAACTCGCCTTCCCTTTTAACAGGAAGTAATGAGGACTTGCTAAGCTGGGATAAAGGGACATCCACTTCAGGAGAATGAATCCAATTATCAATCAATTCCGTCGTACACGGATACAGCTGAAAACACTTATCTGGACACGGGCGTTCCTTCTCCACTGTCCGATTAAGCTCATCCAGAGATGGTAATGCTGATCGCGACCTATGCGACTCCTGAAAACATCCGGGCCGACTTACTAGGACGTCTAGTTACCTCCTCCGGTAACTGTAACGCCTCCCTCATGGCTCCGATAAAAGCCTCTGTACGGCCCAAAAGAGAAGCAGGGAATCCCTGCCGATCCTCCTTATCCGAATCGGACACCTCCCCATCTGAGCTTGAAAGGGAAACCCTCCATGCCCGAGATCTCCGAGTCGCTGCGCGGGAATGAAGGCACCGGCCTGTGTCGCTTCCTCTGAGAGGATCTAGCTGACACCCAATAACCTAGAAGGTCATCAATAGAACGAGCGAGGGCCTCCATTTTGACATCACTGAAACCTCTGACCGCTGCGCCTGACGCCGTCGAGGTCTGCGTGTCAGATAAGCGAGACTGATCCTGTAGCGGATCTGGGAGACGGTCCGCACCTTGGACCCTGATCTGACATGTCCTCACACAGTATATGGCAGGTTAAACCTGTCAGTAACTAGGACAGTGTGGTTTCTTAAAGAAGAAACTAACGCTGAAGGGTTAAAGCTCTTAAAGCGAGAGCTACCCCAGCTGTCCCCAATAAAGGGTTAACCGCCAAAGAAAGGGTTAATGTCGCAGACTCCCCACAACCCTTATTTAATGAAAAGGGTGTGCGAGCCCCAGGTGCCTCTTATGAGGTAACAGCTGCAGGACAGTGCTCTCAAAGGTATGCCACACTAAACAAGAACGCCAATGAGATCGCTAAAATATTGCGCTGTTTTGTACATCGCAATGACCGCCAAGTCTTAAGGAGATCGCTAACCGCTTATGCGTCGTTAATGAGATCATCCAGTGTCGCAGCTACTTAGCGACATTAAAACGATCGCAAAAAAACGATTGCATTAGTATGCGTCGTTATCGTGATCGTTAGCGGTAGCGTTCAGTGTCCTGCGCTGTGGGGGTGAGGGGGTTAAGCTTCTGCCCTGACAGGCAGAAGCGACTCACCCAGCTGGTCGCGGTGTAGCGTCTTGTCGGGAGGGGAGGAGAGTGAGGAAGGAAGCCTTCAGCTCCCTGATCCAGTAATGGCCGCCGCGCTGCGCTTCTGAGGGAGAAGCCGGAAGAGAGACAGTAGTAAAGCGCGCGCTCAGAGCGCCGCGAAAAATTCAAAAAAATGGCGCGCGACTCCTCCGCTCTCCATGTCCTGCAGGCATCCACCTGCGGACAAAAGACACTAGTCACCAACATGTCACATGTAACAGCGGCTGCCGCAGCAGTCGCTGAAGCGCTCAAAACATATTAAAATGTTGAGTACTCACCCAGCTGAGCGCCACAGGGACCCCCAGGGATTTGTGGCGCTGTGCCCATAGCTTCCCCCCAGGGCGGGGAACGCAGTGACCCCAGAAGCGCGGTTTGCGTCCCCGCCAGGGAAGCAATCCTCATCCCCCAGGGCCGGCAGGGTTCTGCAGGGACCTCCTTAAAGGGTAATACAGATCCGCCAAGGGAGAGGTGGGGGTCCAGCAGCGCTGAGAACCCTGAGACCTCTAGACCACGGGGGTCCAAGTCTCTGTCCGATAAAAATAAAAAATCTTCTGAGGAGCTGCTTCAGCAGCGACTATCCTCAGAGACCTCAAATTTTAGACTGGAGAGCTGGAGTAGGAGGAGCCCTAGCTGGAGGGGCCGGTCAACACTTTTTTTAATCTGAGGTGTTTCTATCCTATGTGGGCTCCGCCTACACACTAGTAATAACTAGTGTGTCTCCCTTCCTTCCAATCTGCTGCTGAAATGTGACTTTTTAAGTTGTTTTACATCAGAATTTTGGCGTAAACATCTTAAAGGGAATCTGTCAGTAGGATCAACCCTTCTAAGCTGTCTATATGGGCATGTAGGTCATAGGAAGCTGAATACAATGATACCTTGATATCTGCAATCTGATGTTTTATTCCGGAGAATTCCACATTTTTCATATATAAATGAGCTGTTCAGGACTATGGGCCGGACACTGATCTCCCTGAGAATCTGCCTGCAGAGGTTATTATAAATGAAAGGGGGAGTTACCAGAGTGAGACAAGTTACTAAGGCAGAGCAGTAAAACTGAACTTTGTCTTCTTGCAAACACATTTTTTGCAGCTCTCTGAGCTCTGCTGTATTGCAGCCCTCTCTGCCTATGAGCTGGAAGATGAAGCTGAGAGGAACCTGCAGATGTGTCAGTTATAACCGCACACAGCTCTGCAGAGAGATCAGGAGAGCAGCCATTACACATCACACTGGTAACTTCCCTTCATGTAAAATAATCCCTGGAGGCCGATTCTCATGCAGATCAGTGTCCAGCCCATAGCCTGGAACAGCTCATTTACATAGAAGAAAAACGTGGATTTCTCTGAAATAAGACATCAGATCACAGACATCAAGATATTATTTTATTCAGCCTCCTATGACCTACATGCCTATATAGACGGCGTAGGAGGGACGATCCTACTGACAGATGGCTATTAATGAACCGGTTCCTTCTAGTAGCGTAGTTTTTCTCCTTTGGTTTTATAATCATAAATGTTCCTGTATTTTGATGTGCGACCTACAACACGTTTATCAGTTTTCTTTTGTTGGTTTCTGAACTACATTGTAACTTACAGTAGCCTGCACTCGGTTTTGTACATAATATTGATGGTGTCCATTTTATATATTGGCCATAAAAATCTAGTTTGACAGCAATGGAAAATACCTATTATGGTAATTGAAAAGGGATTAATGACATCATTGGAAATGGAAAATTGCATTTGACCAAAAAGTAAAAGAAAAGCCATTTATCACTGAACTGTCACATCTTCTGGATGAGTGGTCTTCACAAGACCTCCTCATAAATCCTATCCGCAAGTGCCAAGTTACATGTACAGATCCGTTTGGGTAAGCACCTAACATTCCCTCTGATAAGCGGTCAGCAACTAATTACAAAACTGTAATTCCCCTTATTTAACCACTACAGGAATAGATTCCCAGATGGTTTGGAAGTAGGCCAGATTATACAAATGGGTAACTCCAGTTCTGGACACCAATGGCTCTTGCACCTGCTTCTCAGAATTGGGAATTGTAGAGCCTTATGTGTGGGAAAATAAACTGGTGAAGAGATCCTATACAGACCTCCGAGATAGGGCAAATGAGTTATTAGCCATCTGTAGGAGAATTTCACCAATTTTAAAGGGATGCATAATTTAATTAGTACTGTTACTAATTACAAAGAAATGAGGTTCCTCTATAAAACATGACTTGTGAATAAACAATAACTTAACTAAAAAAAACGAAATAAAAATGTAGAATGGGATAGTAATAAGACATTGGAATGAATATTATTTAATAAATGCTTCAAGAGAACCTGTCAGCAGGATTGGGCCCTGTAAACCATAGGCATGGCCATAATGGCGCTGTGATGCTGATCAATATGATACCTGATGTCAAGGGATCCACTCAGGGGTTAATACTCACTTTATGAGGTTTTCAAAAAAACAACGTCTTACATGTGCTTCAGGGTGGGACGTGGGGCAGGGTCTTCTACTCGTTCGCCGCCTCCACCAGCCTCCTCGTCTTCTAGTGCAGGTCACCTATTATCCAGTGACCTTCCTCTTTTTTAACGATGCCACTGCCATAAATACTAAAACAGAGAGACCCTAACACTCAGATAAATAGCTATATTATCCATCTCTATAGGGCTAATATCACATGGTCAGACCTCTCTCTTTTCTAGGACTCCCAAGGTGTCAAAATGACAGCACAGAGCAATGCTGCACAAGAATATCTCAGATCAGAAGGATTCTAAAGGAAACCTAAATGCTGGAGGGAGAGAAGGGGTTAAACCTGCACTGCCGAGCAGATGTATGGATTCAGATTAACCCTATACCTGAAGGTTAATAGTGTGTTTTTTTTTTTTTTTAAACGTGACAGGTTCCCTTTAATGAAATGTTTGCTTATGAACTAGCTTCAGGAGCCAAACAGTAGCATGTAAAAGTTTGTGCACCCCTGGTAAAAATTACTGTTACTGTGAACAGTTAAGCAAATTGAAGGTGAAATGATCTCTAAAAGGTCTAAAGTTAAAAATGACACATTTCTTTTGTATTTTAGGCAAAAAAAAAAAAAATATATATTTTCATGGTTTAAATTTTAAAAATTACATAAAGGAAAATAGGCGGATGCAAAAGTTTGGGCACACTGCATAGTCAGTACCTAGTAGCAGTCCCTTTTGCATGTATCACAGCTTGTAAATAATTTTTGCAGCCAGACAAGAGTCTTTCAATTCTTGTTTGAGGGATTTTCATTAATTCTTCCTTGGAAAACTCTTCCAGTTCTGTGAGATTCCTGGGTTGTCTTGTATGCACTGCTATTTTGGAGGTTTAGCCACAGATTTTCAATGCTGTTCAGATCAGGGGACTGTGAGGGCCATTGTAAAACCTCCAGCTTGCACCTTTTGAGGCAGACTATTGTGGATTTAGGATGATTATCCATTTGTAGAAGCCATCCTCTTTTCAACTTCAGCTTTAACAGATGGTGTTATCTTAGTATCAAGAATTTGTTTAAAATTTCATTAAATCCATTCTTCCCTCTACCCATTAAATGTTCCCCGTGCCATTTGCTGCAACACAACCCCAAAGCATGATTGATCCACCCCCTTTCTTAATGGTTGGCAGGATGTTTTTTTCCTGAAATTCTATGCCCTTTTTTCCTCCACACATACCTCTGATCATTGTGGCCAAAGAGTTCTATTTTAAGCTCATCGGTCCAGAGGACTTGTTTCCAAAATGAATCAGGTTTGTTTAAATGTTTTTTTGCATACTTCTGACTCTGAGGTGAGGACGCAGGAGAGGTTTTCTTCTGCTAAAAGAAAAATTTCTCCAGCGAAGATTCTCGTGAAGATAAAACTTCACTTTCATTTCTTACGTTTCGATTTGAAACGTGCCAGTTTGTTTCGGAGGTACTAGATGGTCTGCCAGCATGTCACTTTTTTACATGTAAGACATAAACGTGAAGTTTTATCTTAACAAGAACATTTCCTGGAGAAATTATTTTCTTCCTTAATCCTTGGTGATGCGTCTCACACCAGTGCGGCTCAGTGCGGAGAACATATCCACAAGAAGGTGCATCAGAGAACGCAAGGGAAGCTGACTCTCCCATTCCCTTCTATGCTTTCTCCAGATGACACTTCCATGAAGGTCATATTTGTGCAAGTGTCTCCGAACAGCAGAACAATCTACCACAACTCCACAGTCTGCTAAATCTTTCTGAAGGTCTTTTGCAGACAAGCGGGGGTTCTGATTTGCCTCTCTAGCAATCCTACGAGCAGCTCTCACTGAAATTTTGACTAAGAAAAAAAAGAAAAAGCCTGGGAAGTGCAGTTTTATAGTGACACAGTGACGTCAGTGAAGGTTAGTAATTGGAGTCTGCTTTTTGGGTGTCAGATAGCCTAGGACATAACTACATATCCTGAGATACAAGCACTGAAAGTTGAAATGAACCATTATACCATACATACACTTCTCAACATTGAAATTGCAATGACAAGAAGAAAAAGTATTAGAATTATGTAAATCAAAGGTTGGATAGACAGGGTAATATGCAAATTATGAAAAAAATTTTTTCAAACCAACTCGATTTATTCAGTATGGAGTATGAGCCCGACGTGCAGAAATACACGCACTTACATGCCATATCCCCCATCAGCATAAGATCTGTAGGGGTCTGACGCCCAGCAGCCTCTGTGAATAGCGGAGGGGATACAGCGAGCCTGTGGGAGCCAAGTCCCCTTCATTATTTACTGGGCCCAGTATTTTACACTTGATAGATCGAGGCTATGCCTGCTATATTGCTTGGTCATAAGCACAGTCTGTACGAAATGTATAGTGAGGTCTCTGATTTTTTTTTTAAAGGAGCTAAAGAATACAGCTCAATCCACAGAGTTGTTGGATTCCCTAAGGATTAGCCATCAAAATTATAGTCGCAGAAGAACCCTTTAAAGATTTAGATGGTATATTACACTATACGAAGTATGAAGTTTCACTATAGGGTAATATATCCACTTTGATGGCCAATTTAGGCTGATTTTACACATCTGACAATCACAGTCAGGGCATGGACCTCAGTGTCAGGGCATGGACCTCGGTGTCAGGGCATGGACCTCGGTGACCTGAAATCCATATCGTCATATATGCCTATGAGGCCAGTCTGGCCATCATGGTTCATACTTGGATCGTAAAAGCCAAACGTGAAACAAGTCTAAAATGATAGGGCACATAATGAGGTTCTCCGATTCGCTAATATCTAAAAACTTTTTCTGTCCACTTTCCACTGTGAGTGAAAATGAACACCTGCAAAAACTCCTTTACCAAACAAAACGTCACCCCACACATCAAAAGCGGATTCAGCCCGGCCCGTTAACCACCAATAATATTATCCCATGTTCAAGGGGCATTAATTGCGGAGGTATCAGAATGTGATTATTTGAAGAAGACACTTCTCTGTGTCAAAACAATGACCGGCTCTTTCTAAAATGAAAAGATTCAGTGCACATTAACACATCAAAAGGCAGGGCGAGAACGGGAAGAACATTTGCATGGCTGCCACTTTCATCTTGAAGGCAATTGGTGTAAAATCCATTTTGACTCAAATGAGAAGATTTGTTACAAGGACATCATTTCCACCTCAATATAAACAGGACGGTGACATACAGCATTGATGATTTAACCCTCCGCAGTTACACTCAGCACAATGCATTCCCTCTAGGTTATCAAACAATACAAACATTCATGGCCAATTACCAAGGTAATTAAGGTATAGGCGGCTTCTTCCTATGGGTCTCATTTTTGTGGCAATATGCCTGAACAAATATACCCATGAAAATGTTTAGGGTATGTGCACACGTTGCAGATTGGTCTGCAGAATTTTCTGCACAGAATCTGCATCTCTTGGCAGAAACTGCAGGTCAAAATCTGTGCAGTTTTTATCCTTTTTTTGTCCTTTTTATCTGCAGATTTACTGCAGTTTTTGTGCAGATTTCCCCTGCCTTTTGAGACCTGCAGATTCCTATAATGGAGCAGGTGTAAAACCGCTGCAGTTCTGCACAAAAGAAGTGACATGCTGCAGTTTTAAATCTGCACAGAAAAATCTGCAGCATGTGCACTGCATTTTTTGATTTCCATTGACTAGAATGGTACTGTACATCACTTGCAGTTCTGCTGCAGATCTGCAAGGCAAAATCTGCTGCAGAACTGCAACAGAATCTGCAACGTGTGTGTGTAGCCTTAAACTTTTGGGATGTAAAATTGCACGTTCCTATAGTTTCAGATTTTACAACACAAACTGTATGAATTAAGTAGATCTCTTAGACCTGGTGATGCTGGCATTCTTACTTTGAAAATCCATGTCAGAATAGCTATATAATCCTTATTTTTGCCTGACAAAAGGCTGCTTTTAATGGGTGCTAGATCCTACATTTTACCTATGTAGGCTATTAGCCCAGGAGAGGTAGGTGCGATAAAAGGGTTGCAATTCCATATAAAAAAATAACAAAAAAAAAAAGAACGGTTAAGCCTTGGCATGGTTGGTGGGCATGCATGAATTGGCCAATCTGTGCGCCAAGTACCTTCCTTTTATAAGTGCACTCTACATCAGTACTGCAGTTTACATTTCATATATTCAATGTTTGCATGTAAAGTGATAAATATATGTAAATATATGTAAGCAGTGTTACTTGTTTTCCACAATTGCTTGTTACTATATACAGGTCCTTCTCAAAAAATTAGCATATTATTATTATTATTAATATTTATTTCTATAGCACCATTGATTCCATGGTGCTGTACATGAGAAGGGGTTACATACAAATTACAGGTATCACTTACAGTAAACAAACTAACAATGACAGACTGATACAGAGGGGAGAGGACCCTGCCCTTTCGGGCTTACATTCTACAGGATTGTGAGGCAGGAGATAGTAGGTCGGGGGGGTTGCAGCAGTTCCGGTGTTGGTTGAGGCAATAACTCCGGTAGTGGTGAGGAGGCAGCAGGGTCATTGCAGGCTGTAGGCTTTCCTGAAGAGATGGGTTTTCAGGTTCCGTCTGAAGGATCTGAATGAGTTTGATAGTCGGATGTGTTGGGGCAAAGTATTCCAGAGGATGGGGGATATTCGGGAGAAGTCTTGGAGGCGGTTGGGTGAGGAGCGAATAAGTGTGGAGGAGAGAAGGATGTCTTGGGAGGATCGGAGATTACGTGAGGGAAGATATCGGGAGATTAGTTCAGAGATATATGGAGGAGACAGATTATAGATGGCCTTGTAGGTCAGTATTAGTAATTTGAACTGGATACGCTGAGGGAATGGGAGCCAGTGAAGAGATTTGCAGAGGGGAGAAGCGGAGGAGTAGCGAGGAGAGAGGTGAATTAGTCGTGCAGCAGAGTTAAGGATGGACTGGAGAGGTGCGAGGGTGTTAGCAGGGAGGCCAGAGAAAAGGGTGTTGCAGTAGTCGAGGCGGGAGATGATGAGGGCGTGCACAATCATTTTAGTAGATTGAGGGTTGAGGAAAGGACGGATTCTTGAAATATTTTTGAGCTGAAGGCGACATAGCATTTAGCATATAGTGCTAAATTTCATTATTTTCCATAATGTAATGATTACAATTAAACTTTCATATATTTTAGATTCATTACACACCAACTGAAATTTGTCAGGTCTTTTATTGTTTTAATACTGATGATTTTGGCATACAACTCCTGATAACCCAAAAAACCTGTCTCAAAAAATTAACATATTTCAACCGTCCAATAAAATAAAAGTGTTTTTTAAAACAAACAAAAAAAACATCAAATAATAAAGTTCAGTTATGCACTCAATACTTGGTCGGGAATCCTTTTGCAGAAATGACTGCTTCAATGCGGCGTGGCATGGAGGCAATCAGCCTGTGACACTGCTGAGGTGTTATGGAGGCCCAGGATGCTTCGATAGCAGCCTTAAGCTCATCCAGAGTGTTGGGTCTTGCGTCTCTCAACTTTCTCTTCACAATATCCCACAGATTCTCTATGGGGTTCAGGTCAGGAGAGTTGGCAGGCCAATTGTGCACAGTAATACCATGGTCAGTAAACCATTTACCAGTGGTTTTGGCACTGTGAGCAGGTGCCAGGTCGTGCTGAAAAATGAAATCTTCATCTCCATAAAGCATTTCAGCCGATGGAAGCATGAAGTGCTCCAAAATCTCCTGATAGCTAGCTGCATTGACCCTGCCCTTGATGAAACACAGTGGACCAACACCAGCAGCTGACATGGCACCCCACACCATCACTGACTGTGGGTACTTGACACTGGACTTCAGGCATTTGGGCATTTCCTTCTCCCCAGTCTTCCTCCAGACTCTGGCACCTTGATTTCCGAATGACATGCAAAATTTGCTTTCATCAGAAAAAAGTACTTGGGACCACTTAGCAACAGTCCAGTGCTGCTTCTCTGTAGCCCAGGTCAGGCGCTTCTGCCGCTGTTTATGGTTCAAAAGTGGCTTTACCTGGGGAATGCGGCACCTGTAGCCCATTTCCTGCACACGCCTGTGCACGGTGGCTCTGGATGTTTCTACACCAGACTCAGTCCACTGCTTTCTCAGGTCCCCCAAGGTCAGGAATCGGTCCTTCTCCACAATCTTCCTCAGGGTCCGGTCACCTCTTCTCGTTGTACAGCGTTTTCTGCCACATTGTTTCCTTCCAACAGACTTCCCATTGAGGTGCCTTGATACAGCACTCTGGGAACAGCCTATTTGTTGAGAAATTTCTTTCTGGGTCTTACCCTCTTGCTTGAGGGTGTCAATGATGGCCTTCTTGACATCAGTCAGGTCGCTAGTCTTACCCATGATGGGGGTTTTGAGTAATGAACCAGGCAGGGAGTTTTTAAAAGCCTCAGGAATCTTTTGCATGTGTTTAGAGTTAATTAGTTGATTCAGAAGATTAGGGTAATAGGTCGTTTAGAGAACCTTTTCTTGATATGCTAATTTTTTGAGACAGGTTTTTTGGGTTATCAGGAGTTGTATGCCAAAATCATCAGTATTAAAACAATAAAAGACCTGACAAATTTCAGTTGGTGTGTAATGAATCTAAAATATATGAAAGTTTAATTGTAATCATTACATTATGGAAAATAATGAAATTTAGCACTATATGCTAATTTTTTGAGAAGGACCTGTATACTGTAAATATGTAAGAGAAATGTGCCACCACTTGCCTCTTCTTTCCCTGCCGACCCACGGCTCATCTGCAACCCATGGCACCAGCAGGCACAAGCTGAACCGTGGGCAGTATAGCATGTTACTGCTGTGGTCAGGGAAGGGTGGCGGAGCATCAGCTCTTGAACCGCAGAGGAAAGAAAAGACGAGTAGTTTTTACAGTATTTGCAACTTAAAAAAAAAAAGTTATAGTTTGCCAACCACTTTAACTGGAAAGATCACCATGCTTCAAAATGTTGTAACTTACTACATTTCCCTAATTAATTCCAAATCAGAAATTATTGGAATAACCCAGGCTGCAATCAGCTCTATATAGAGATGTATGGTGCTGTTTGTTTTATTTGATCCTACTACAAATAATAAGATGCAATTATTAGGCAGGCTCTCATGAAACATGGAAAGGCAAGATGAAAGGCGGTTTATATAACTCCTAGATTTTACTCTAACTTTTAGGGTAACGTGAAATAGCATTGCATGTAATGGTCTTTAATGACATGAAATATTACAGGCAACAGCTGCACAGCCAAGTAATGGGGAAAGCCAATACAGCATGCACCTGACTCACAACTAGACCGCACGTCATACTAACTGTACACTAAGCAGAGCAGACTGCACCAGTGTTCTTGCATGTATAACCCTATAGTAAAAGTACTGCGTGTCTCTGTATTGTATATAATGGAGGCAGAGTTTTCTCTGGGAAACTGTGTGGCAGACAATCCTCATGAGAGCGAATATTACAGATATTCCTGCTCAAATAAGGGGAAAGAGTCTAGGGCAGTGATGACTAACCTTGGCACTCCAGCTGTTGTAAAACTACAACTCCCAGCATGCCCTTGCAACCTGCAGCAGTTGAGGCATGCTGGGAGTTGTAGTTCTCCAACAGCTGGAGTGCCAAGGTTCGCCATCACTGGTCTAGGGCTTAAAATATGCCCAACGTGACAGATTTAAAGGATTTCTCATGGATTGAACACTGGTGGTTGGAAATGACTGATAAATAAACATGTTTAGAATCAGTGATCTGCAGCACAAACCGCTTTGCTTACAAGGAGATATTACAGACGCTGCGCCTAAAGGGCTATTCCAATAAATGAAAGCCCTAGCTATAGGATGTGCATCTCTGATGAATTCAAGACTGAGCTCCACAGAGCCAAGTTTATGGGATGGCTGGGGGTCAGACAACCAGCAAATTACCCTCTATCCTGGAGACAACTTTATATTCCAGGAATACCCTGTTAGGGATTAAACATCACATTTAAGCTACTATTTTTGATAGTAGGTGATGTTTAAATAGGTTGGGACATTACCACTTTTCACAATATGGCCATGGTAATCCGGTAAGGTCCTGCTCCAGAGTCCTCAGTAAAAAGTTGATTTTGCTAGAAAAAAGCTGTGGTCACTACAGAGAAGTGTAGTATTTCATGGTGGCCATTCAGATGAATGGAAGTTTAAGTAATACGAGGAGGATTCCAGTCTGCCAAAACATGAGCCAGTCCAACAGAGAGGTTCTCCATTCTGACTTATGGCGTAGACTCTTGAGCCTACCCATTTATGATGTCCATATACCTAATGCATAAATATGGGGGGGCTGTCTTTTGGAAAAACCCTGTTAACTATGGAACATAATTGACGCTCCAAGCCAATGAAGTTGCTAAGTAAAATCAAATGAAACAGTAACAAGAAGGAAAAAGTTTTGTTTTTTTTCTGCCAAGGACAATAATCATTCTGTAAACTAAAAACCTAAACCATTGGATTGGCAATGCTAAAAGGGATACTAAAAACGAAAGATTTTATTCCATGAAATACTAGTGCAATGAAAGTATACAGCAGCTTAATTAAAAAAATACTCCTTTCAAACCTAATTTTGAGAAAAACTCTAATTAACCACTAGAATAATAAAACTCTAATCTCTTTGCAACTCTTTTCAAGTATTAATATGTAAGTGTGAGTTTTGGGATTCCATAATGAACGCCACTGCAAGATTTCTTTGTAATCAATGAGCAAAAAGCTGGAATGCAAATCCTATTCAACATCTTGAGAATACTAAGAGCTTTTTACAAGGCAAAGAACATGCTGAAAAGTTCATTAATTAAACAGTACTTGAAGAACAGATGGAATGGCTATCCGGACTTTAATTACTGTAAGTTGGCATGCAGGTTTGCAGACCTTAATGAGATTCAATAAAACAAGTGGCTGAACATCAATCACTATCAGGAGGAGAAAAGAAAAAAGAAACGCTGAAAGATGAGCAGACTTATTAGGCAACAAGTTAGAACATAGCAGTGAAGCCACATAATGGAATTTCAGTACAAGGTTAGGAACAAATCTTAATGTTGACACAAAGGTCCTCTTAATGGTAAATAACATGGCAGGCGCCATTCATTCAGTTTCCTTCCTCACCTTCAGATTGTGCACCAGAGAAGCTCCCGATGCACTTGTCAAACATGTCCATAGGACCCCATGCTCTGTCCTTTTGGCATATGCCGTGCCATTAGGAATTAGCATATCTTTTCATTCTTACGTATACGAGGAAAACAGATTGAAAAAAAAAAAATACTGCCTAGTATACTTTTTTTTTTGTTTTTAACATGGGAAGTTACGGGCCGACCTATGCCACTGTGTGCTTACAGGGTACAATATGTAATATAGGGTGAATCAAGGAAGACTGTTATGATTTGGTAGCTGAGGAGAGCAGGCAAAAAAGGAAATACACCAGAGCAGTTGGAAACTATGAGATTGCAGTACCCTGACTAACCACCACAACTAGAGGCAGCCGTGGAGCGTTCCTACGTTGGTCCTAGACGCCTCGTCACAGCCTGAGAACTAACTACACCTAAAGATAGAAAAGAGGAAAGCTATCTGCCCCGGAGCAGATCCCCAAAGAACATAGAAAGCCCCCAAACATGTAATGGCGGTTAGACAAGAAGAAATACTGACACAGACAGAAAATAGTATGAGCAAAGGATAGGAAGGGCACTTACTGCAATCCCAAAAAACCCTGAAAAGCACCAACTCTACTAATTTCAAAAACACCTGAGATCACACGACCTCTACCACCTAAATTAGTTCTCTGGTGTAACCAAAAACAAAACAGCAGCCACTGAAAAAACTGGAAAAAGCAAATGTACCAACATCAGTGGCTGAACTGAACTGAGAGGGCAAAAGCCCCCAAAAGGGACCCAGAAGGCCCCCACAGAAGTGCAGGACAAAATGCAAAAATCAAGCACAAAAACAAAAAGAAGAAAATGTCTTATCTGTTAGCAGGAGATTCAGACACGACACAGCAGGCTACCAAGGAAACAGGAATCAAGGATTGAGACCAGAACAATTGATCACCGGCAACCCTGATGGGAAGGCGACTCCCTTATATAAGACCAGTCAGTAACACCTGATTCCCAATCCTCACAATCTTCACTGGACAGTCCAGTACCGTTTGTAATCACCAGAGGGAGCTTCTGCTCAGAACTCATTTCCAGCCTATTCACAACAGAAGACTTGTGAAAAGCATAAAACAGTGTGACCAGAGCCTTGAAAGTTGTGTACTGCTATTAACCATTCAGACAATGCTATTTCCTACGCTAATGAGGGCTCTGACTAGTCGATGGGGCGTTAGTTCCCCCCTGATTAGTCAGCCCTCTTTCCATGTTATCACACACCTGTGGGCGAGATAACATATTTTGCACAAGTCGGCCTCATCGCCAACTCATGCAAACCTAGCGCATGCGTGCTGCTCATCTCAGAAATGTCATTGAGTTTCTGAAGCCAGGTGTACAATTCCCAGGTACAGAGGTGTAATGTGCATGACCGGAAGACATTTTCAGAAGTTCTGGTCATGAGCAGAACGCCTCTGAACCTGGGAAGTGTACATCCAGCTTCAGGGATGCATTGACGCTGCTGGAATGAGCATCGGGCATGCACTAGATTTGCATGAGATCAAGGTTGAGGCCGGCTGGTGCAAATTATGTTACCATGCCCACATGGGTGGGATAACATGGAAAGAGGGCGGACTAGTCTAGGGCAACTAACGCCCAGTCTACTAGCAAAAGTCCTCATTAAAAAGGAAAACGGGAGTTTCTAAATGTTTTTTTAAAGCATTTATTTAACTGAATTATATTGTACAAGGCTGGTTAGGCAGGGAGTTTAATCAAACAAAGGTGAAAGCTGCTGGGTTGAAGGGCATGGGGCACCTGACAGGTTCCCTTTAAATATATGAATTTTTATTCTTTAAGGCTGTGGACACTTTTAATATAGAATAACACTGTTTGATTATCTGAATTTCAGGCGGCAATCATTACAAACCTTCCCTTGGAGTGTCTATCTCAGTAGAACATGCTTGATGTGAGTACTGTGTGTCTAAGGTGTTGGTGCCTTCAATAGATCTCGTATTTGCCTTGGATGCCATCTTCCTTTGTAATACTACTAGTCTACTACCATTCTTTGTGCTGTTATACCTAACACAGAGTAGGGAGGAGACAGAGAAACTGAAAACAACCAGCATTCTGTTACAGAACCTACATCAAAAGCAGCAGGACAGTCAGCTGTGTGAAACAGTTACATGGAGTCTACAACAACAAAACATTAGGAACAAGTTAACTGAAATGAACAAGTCTAGAAGTCTTTGAGTCTTTAAAGCACAAATTTTTGCAATAGGCTATCAATAAAAAATAAAACTGACAGGTGAGTTGGGCTAACTTTTCGGCCATACATTTGCTCATATTCTAATATGCACATTGCTCTATTTTATTTCTGAAATAATAGTCAGATATTGTAAAGCAATAGTTGGGGTGCTGTAGGGATATCCTAAAATTGCTGAGACCACTATCTGAACACAAGTGGATACAGAAATTAGTAGAACAGAAATCTTTTTTTGTCACTTACAAAATACCTTATTGAAAAGGAGACACTGAGGGCTCTTTTTCATCTGCAGCGAAATAAAAAGGTAGAAAATCCAAGGCACTTAGTGTTTTTTTTTTCTTCTTGAGCTATCTGGAAAATTGAGTTAATAAGACTGTTTCAAACCAAAAAAATATGATGTTTTTTGTGCATAGCATTAATTAGACCCTCACTCGTACAGAACTAAAAGGCTCTTAACCTTATCTCTTTGTAAGTCCGTCTTTGTTGCCTCGGATGCCGAATAGAGGAAATGTCTGCTCTTAAATTCTGTAAAACCGCTTAAAAGAAAATGTACTATATATCAGTAAAAAAAAAAAAAACATTGTTGCAAATCCGTAGCTGTGGATTTTAATTTCCATTATACCACATTTATGGCAAGAACAGTGATTTGTTTTATTAATAAATTGCCATCTTCAGTAACGATTAAAAACCTGACGGAAAGCGGAGCGAATGTAGGTCATATCTGACACTTCACCACTGTATCCTGCATTAAGTAATAAAATCAGCCCAACTAAATAAGAAATGACACTTGAAAATATCTTAATTCTACACTATAAAATAGCAGATTTTTAACCCTTTAAAACTACGCGATTAGAATAAAGTTTAAACTTTTGGAATCGTGCGCTCACGGTCAAAACAGGCAAGTACCGTATTTTACATTTCTTTAGTTTATTATAAATAAAAATGTGATCTTATTTGCATTTTAGGACTGATCGGTTTTGTTATTATGACGTAAAAGAACTGATATTTCTTTCTTGATGTACCCTTGTGTTAAAAATAGTGAAAGGCATTGTGTCAGATTATAATAAGCAAATAGACTGATGCTTTTTGGTAATTTTCCATCACTAAAATGTTGGAATAGCTTAAGAGCTGTTGCGTTTTTTCTGTACCCGAATTATAGATATTTTCTATCACTAAAATGTTGGAATAGCTTGTGCGCTGTTGCGTTTTTTTCTGTACCCGAATTATAGATATTGGAGTCATTAATCCCTAATGAACTGCCCCAAATTCTTACAGGTTATGCAATGTCCATCACGAACATCTTGTTCTCAATTTAAATGTCCCAGTATACAAGTAAAAAAAATTTAATTTGTGCTCACTTGCCGATCAGACCTTGGCTTTCAGTCATATGGGTGGTGCAGCATATCATCAGTCACAGTCCGCTGGACAGCAGTCATGGCCAACGGAGCGTGATTGATGGACTAGACTTCCCAAACGTCACGCCAATCGCAGAGGAAATCTGCCATGACAACCACTCCCCCGGGCATACGCACTGAAGCTGGGTATACGTCCCTGGCTTCATTTGTTACATGAGCATGCTCCGGAAGCTGCTGCACATCAGAGGCTTGTGCATGTTGCGAATGTTTATCAATTTTATAATCTAATGTGTATGGGCAATTCATAAATAGAATGAAGAATTACGAAAGACAGTTATACTACTGGGGCTGGACATACAGACTTTAGCGTAAAGAAAAAAAAGCAACATCTATGGTGAAGGCAGCAGGACCCCCATCCATCTCAAAATATAGATGTGGATAGGAAAAACACAGAAAGAGCAAAATAATGTTTTTCAATTAAAATCCCATTTTTTTGCAGAAAAATGTTAAGCAAAAATGACATGTTAACAAGGCCTTAGGGTGAATAGCTAGAAGTAGTATTGCTACTGCCCCAGTTACTATAGTCATGCCTTAAGCGTGCGTATTCACTAAACCTCCAGCTGACTGTATTAGTGAATTGTGCTTAAACCTTAGAACATTCCTTCCGCCTCCCCGCTGAGCAGTGTACATTAGGCTAATGACCACAACACACTTTAGCACCTACAAACAGTGCCAGAAATCACTTTGAAGATGTGCGACCTGAGTGGGCTACACATGTCAATTAGCATTATAATTCAGAATAAAATGTAAATACAGCCTTTGCACAGGGGAACGCACAGATTAAGCTTCCAGTGTAAATGGTTAAGTACATTTTGGGCAATAAACTTGAATCAAAGGGAAAGTAGCCATATTGTGTATTCACAGTCAAGGAAGAGGACAATGCGGATTGAGACAAAGCTCCCATTTTACCTCAACCACTTCCACACCTACGTGTACACACATTTGGAATAAATTTATTTGACCTTCTCTAACAATATTTGTTTAGCTGCATAATTTCCTATTCCTCCTTTGTTTAAAGAAAAAAATCTCTTGAAAAATGAAAAAAATTATGTTCAGTCCAGTTGTGTTATCAACAACTTAGTGTTTTGGGTGACCGTAAATATTGGTTACAGCAAACTGCTATGGTTTTGCGTTGCTTCTTGCAGCCACACGGCAAGTAATATTATATGTTACCACCTTATTTGCTAAAAAAAAACAAAAAAAAACAAAAAAAAACGTAAATCTTGTCCAGAACTCAATCTCTAAATTTGCCAAGTAAAAAAAGCTTTATTGATCCATTAAAAATATACAAAAAACATACAAGTTTAAAAACAGGACATCCTGCAAAAACATCCCACTCGTTTCAAACCTAGAAATAAGTACGGTTCTTAATCAAGACATAACTTTATTTGCTGCACTACTGATAAAATACATTTGCAGGTTGCACTAAAAAAAAAAAAGCTTGTGACTTCAGCAGCGTGGTAAAAACTGGTACATATACAGCACCACAAAAGCCAAATCTGCCCAAAACCTCAATATTTTGCTGTTAATTTACTGCATATTTCTCCTTTTGCAAGGATAAAATTGTCAGGCAGCGACTGTCGAATCCTTAGGTTACGCTACTGATTTTCTCCGCAGCTTGTGGATGGAATTGCAGAGAATCTCAGCCATAAATGTGTAGTGTAGTAAGCAGCAGATTTTCTTTTCAAAAAATCTTGAGCGGAAACACCACTGAATTTAGGACCAAGATGTATGGGCTCATTCATTTTTTTTTTTTAAATGGGGTGATAAAAAAAAAAAAAAAGTAAAAATAAAATAGTAATTTCAAGTTACTTAAAACTGCTTTCAACGTCATACTGCAATTTATTATTGCAAATATTTATCTAAATATTAACTATAAAATACTTTATCAGTCATCTGAAATTTCCAAACTGTAAAGACCATTGAACTGCGATTTTGCAGTTTAAAAACTTTTAGGATTATTTTTTCTTTAATAGCCACACGCTTTGTAAGACTTCATAGCCTGAGGGTTAAAAGCATGGGTGTGGAAGGTGGCTTTTGTTTGGAAAAATTAGCAATGCTATGAGTCATTGTGCATTAGAGCTGGAATAGTTTTGCATCTTGTATGAATCCAGACACCATATGCTATGCGAGGCTCTATTACTTTATTTGGTGCCGTTGTAGACAGGGCAGACACGTGGGTATCCCCAATGGAAAGGCTGTCTCCTCTCAGTGGTGAGTGGAGGAACCCAGTGATCTGAACACATCAGACATTGTAGCTAGCAGCAGGAACAGCTGGTAAGCTAGCAAGAAGCACCGGCAATACAGAACTAGAATGTTAATGAGATTCAGTGAGCTGACAACACAACCCCTAAAAGAAAATTATCCTAATTGTGTTCTAATTTTGCTTTCTGCAAGCTGGAAAGACAATATATCTCCAACTATCTAATATCACAAAAAAAGGTACAAAACCACATAAACAAGACAAACGCCTCCTCTGACTTTAACGTTGGGCAATTCTGTTACTTGACATATTAAATAATAAAATGTCGTAACAGCCATTAGCAGGGCCCCTCTCAAATCAACAGCGTCAACCTAAAGCAGAGCCTAACGTTCTGCAGCATTTGTGGACGTTTCGATGGCGTTACACTTGCGTGAGCGATGCGAGATGACATCTAAAGCAAATGCTAATCAACAGTCCTGTTTAATATTCCTAAATGCAATGGCTCCTCAAAAGCTCACTGATACGTGTATTATGGCTCGCTGAGTGGCGGCTGGTTACTGTGTTAATCCGGCATATTTAAGTGGAAGGAAAATGAAGCTGATGAAGTGTTTGAGATGCAGGCTGCTCAATTAACCCTTAAGTGCAAAGGTGGCCTGCAAACACTGCATATAAATAATCAGAGATTAAGAGACATAATGCAGGAAAGCAACATGCAGCGCAACACACTACTATCTAACAGCAAGACTCGGCATCTGTTAGGTAGTTATTCCTCTCTAATTCCTAGAGTGAAAAATTCTTTAATAACACTACTACAAAAGAGTGGCTCCTCTCCTACGGCAAGGCTTTTTTGATTAATACATAAAACAGTAGGGATGAAGGGGGAAAAAATCTGCCAATGAGCAAGTTAAAAAATACATAAGACCGGTATTTTCTATAATAATGAAATCCTCTTACCAGTTCTTACATACAATGATGGCCTATCCCCAGAATGTGTGATTAGCAGGGCGCTCTGACCGTCACCATCCCCATAGATCAGCACAGCAAAGGAGCTGCAGCAGAGGCTTACCAAAACACATTGGCGCACCAAAATAGGTGGCCCCACTCACTCGAAAAAGAAGAGACAATTCAGGTGTTTTCCAGAAAAACCACTAATATGAAGTTATAAAACAAATACATGTGAAACATGGAGGGCTATGTATTTTGGTCTGAAAGGAGAAAAGACTGGTAAAGGGAAGCCATCATATGACAATGATGTTTTTTTGGTTATCTTTATCTATTTTATTTTGGTAAAGTCTTTTTTATCTATTTCAATCTGCATTAAATATAAAAAATAAAAATCTTACAGTTTCCACACTGGGTTTTTTGAGCCTAACTTCATGTTACTTCAGTAAAACAACACATGTACATAGCCACAATGATCAGATCCTGATGAAAGGTGTAGTTTCCTAAAACATCAGTAAGTTAGAGTCTAGAAAAGGTCCAGTGACCGAAAGCAATCCTTCCCAGCTCCTCCTTTATGAGACACTTGCTTCCAAACTCCTCTGACTGTGTGTTGTCTCCAGAGCAAACGGATTGGCCACAAACTCAAAAGGAGAGATCCTTCATTTCCCTGACATCATCTTGAGGGGGGAAAAGTTAGAAGGTCCCAATACACAATAAAGTGTAGGCCAATCCTGTCGATATAGATGGGCTCAGCTAACTTTACACTAATTTAGTGTCGTAGTTAAGCTGGTTGGCCATAGACTTTTACCAGAATACACCCTCTTCTATCAAACACACACTGGACACAGCCGAACTTGGATGTGCAGTTATCAGACTCGCCTTTGGCAACTGCTTAACTCCCATGGAAAGAATGGATTGGCATGTTGAATTTTAGTACTGTAGAAAACAGGATTTGAATGCATCTCACATGAAGGCAAGAGGGGAGATTGAGCCCATTCACAGAATCTTCCTAACAAAACTAAAAATTATAGGTATATATTTATCCCTATATGGTTTCACGTCTCAAAAGGAAAAAAAAAATCATGTTACCTTCCACTAGATAATAATTCAGTCAATCTTTATTAATATCTGTTTCTGAGCACCACAGTTTATACATAAATGACAATATTAGGGCTGTGCCCCACAAGTTTATCCCCTACCTCTATACCCAATAAGTCTGTTGCGAGGAAAGTGTCCAGCGAACTATGACTTCCCCATGCAAAACCAGTCACACACCCCCTGACGAAGCTTGGGTGAAACGCGCATTGGGGCTGGGTGGGGAACACTAGACTGTCATTTGACTGCCCAAAGAACATCTGATGTAAGTACTTTGTCTACTTCTTATACACTTTCTAGGCTATTTTGCACATTCTATCTTATACAGCTACGGCTGTGAGTTGTTGGCTGACATACCACGGTCTAGGTACTTTTTGCACATTTTTTTTTGCCATGAATATTTTCTTTGTGGTCTAATGTTATCCCCTATTTTTGATACTCTGTCTTAGTTTATATGTTAAACTTTTATGTATGGTTTTAATAGTTTAAATAAACAGTATATTTTATGAGACCGATGTAGCACCTTATTTTGTTGGCATTTGTGTAGAGCCAGTCTGGGCCCTCTCATATTAAAGGGATTGTCTCTGATTGTTTGGGAGTAACAAGGAAGGCAGTGATACATTGATTTTAGAATGGAAATAAGACCAGGTAGATACACACACACAAATTTATTTTCAGTGCTTGTTATATGCTGGAAAATAAATTGACAAACCGTAGTAAGAATATGGAATATCTGACATTTTTGTCCAAGTTTCTGAAGGGTGCTACAAGAGCACTTTTTCCACAATCTCCTGTAATGCTACCAAAAAGCTTTGCCTTGCATGAGCTGTAACAGGCTAGGGCAGATTAGAGCCATCGATTGATGCCTGGAGAAGGTTCTCACTGTGAGAACGGAAGGTAAGCAGTGGAGACAGACAGCTGAAATATCGATCTCCAGCAGCAGGGAAACTGCACTTCAAAATGAAGGTCAGGGCTTTTTTATCCCACCTATTATAGCTACCGCAGTGTTCATCAGGGCACAGCCAAGATTGGTGTTGCTTGGGCAAATGCTTATGCCTCAAAACTCCAGTCTGTCTTTAGATAACTGGTTACAATAACTGACAGGAACAGCTCAAGATGGCAGGTTAAATCTTGTGCTTCCGTCTGAGCAAGGTAACAAAGACCGACCGCAGACAAACCTGTCACTCAACAATGGTCAGCTCACAGAAGAGAGCCGTCAGGTGCCACCGGGAAGAAATTGCCGCAGCAATGTCAGGCTCTCCTCAAGACTTCCATAATCGTCTCCAAATGAATCCACATACAGGTGTTAGATAGACACATTCATGAAGAAAGAAAATGGATGAAGAATGGACTGCATAGAAATAAGCTTTACTTACTACTTAAAACGACTATTCCTTTTAGGATAAAAATCTAATCTCAGAAGGTTCAAACAAATCTCAAAATAGTTCAATAGATAATATGATTAAAACATACAAGTTATTAAAAAAACAAATCAAGGAAAAGATATTGAAAAACTTAAAAAAAAGGAAACATTGAAAATCTAGACATACTATTTTGGTTTCGGAGACATGACCTACAACATAATCAGACCTTTTTCTCGTTATGAGTTAAAATGAGACATTTTTGAAGTTCTAAAGTTTCAAGAGAGATATATTTATTTTTATATATAAATTAAACCAAATCACCACTGCAGGCGAAATAGCTGCACTTTGTAAAGTCTTTGTACCAGGCAAAGATTAAAACTCTGTGCATGACCCTTACGGCCATTTGCCTATTCTTTGAAACCCAGAAGGCTGCTTCATGGCAGACAGTATATCAGTTATACTATTCCATCAACCGTGTTCTGTCTGCGACGGGAACGTGACAATGGCTCAGCACAATGGCCGATATTTCATGTTGAACTTTAAAGGAACTTTATAAAGAGGTATGACCTCTTCTAGTGATTTAACCAAGTTCAGGTTCAGGGCTTGTCATGCAGTAGTGGGGAAATGGCAAGAAAGTGTAGGAAAAGCAAAAGGTCACCTGAGCAATTATCACTATCCAGGAGAAAAAAAAAACCACAATGATGATATTTATACTGGAAAAAACACACAGTGAATACAGTTTTTGGAACGGTCTTTTCGGCATATTGCATTTTCCGTGTACTATTTAGTGTTCTCCTTTAAAGCTCCATGTTAAAGGAGTTATCCAGATAAAAATTAATAAAATTTAGTAAAACACTTTTATTTTGATTGCTTATCTAAAATGACAATTCTAAACCCAACCTCTACACTTCGGGCTTAGTTTCAACACAAAACAGCAGACTCATTATTATTATTATCATTAACTATCTTTATTAGTTAGCCTCCTATTCTGGCTTTTGAGGGAGGTAGGGGCCAGTGAAATGTGACATTCTCCCAGCTCCCTCAAGAATGTCACCCACTGACAGAGAAAGGGGGAAAGAAGTGCTCTGCTATGTTAAAAGTTGCAACTTCTAGGACGAGGTATGAAGTTAGGACTGGCAGTTTTAGCAGCTTTCATTTGAGCAAAAACCAAAGTACCGTAATTGTTCTCCCTGGGCAACCAATTTATCTCTTTGACCTTTCCCGGCGCCTACGCCCTGCAGTACTTTGCTCTGCCCTCAACAGGACAGAGAAGTACGCCTGCGCAGGAGCGCGGTGTCGAGGAGTCTGTGTGGATGACGTAGGGACGCGTCATTCACACGAAGCAAGCAGGAGGGCGGCATCGCAAGAAGATGGGAGGCGCCGGACTAATCGGACCGGACCGCCCTGCAGGTGAGTATAATAAAAGTTATTTTTCTTCTCTTGCAGGTCGGGTTGGGGACAGATATACAGCACTATAGAATACTGTGTATCAGCCCTGAAAGGTGATGGCCGTAACTTATATCGGCCAAAGCTGGTGACAGGTTCCCTTTAAGAAGTCTTTGTTTTGCAAGGGGCTCAAGTCTGATTTTGAGATAAGGGTAGTCAGTATTTTTATTGGTGCTAAAATTAATTACTTTGGCTAAACAAGGTTTTTGAATCTGTTTCCTTACAGAATTATATAGCTAGATGCCTGTGATATGGCAAGAAAAGTTGCATAAAATCTTCACGCTATAGAACGAAAAACAATATAACCAAAAAGTTGAAAGTATTTGTGCAACATAAAGCAAACACACACACAAGAATAACAGTAGGACCAACCTTACCAAGCTCGACATATAATACAGTGCATTTAAAATACATTGCAGTGTAAAAGTTTAAACCCAATTGTAAAACATACTTAAACATACTATTGGCATTTTAGAATTTCACAGATACGTTTCGTTAAATTTTAGCTGCTATTGCAAGATATAAAAATCCAAGACTATGACTTCCACTAGGAAGCACAGATAATGATTGGCATCACCCAATCTCATCAAGGACAACAGCCAAAGTCAGGCGGGGGGACGACGTTGGGCTATACAATGCAGGCTAAGACGAGGTTCAGACAGCGGGATTTCACGGGCCAAATACTGACTACAATGCAGGGACAAACATTGGGTCTCCCAACCCAAATTTACAGCCTCATAGGAATATGTGAGGCTGTAGTTTCAGGTCAGGAGGCCAGCGGTCAGTTCATGCACTGCGGTCAGGATAGACACCGTGAAATCCAGACGTCTGCACCTTGCCTTAGTTTAGCACATTAGGATCCCTCAATGTGTCTCAGACATTTCAGATGCTTTTTTTGTGACCAAGGAATATGATTTTCATTAGCAAAATATTAAAGGGGTGTTTCATGTCACTAATATTCATCACAGGTGAGACATGCCAGATTTGTGGGAGACTCTCTGCTGGGATACCCATCGGGCTCCAGAGTTGGTATAGATATCAAAATCTATAACTACTGAAAAAAAAAAACAAGAAAAAAAAGCTAGGAAAATAACCTAAAAACTTCACTGGCATTTTCTTGGAAAAATCTTTCTAGCACTAAAAACTGTATTTGGTGGAATTTGCCATCGTGATCAAATGATTACAGCGCAAAACCCAGAGATTTTTCAATGGCTCAGCAGGTTTCTGGTCCCCATGGAAACCAAATCTGGTACATTGTCCTCCACTCAGCTGGAGTATTGAATGTTGGGGCCTTTTGTGCATGATGAGATTTCTTCTGCAACCTTCCAGCAGCAGACTTCAGTGCTTCCTCCTGACTCGCTTCTAATTGAGATGCAAATTAATCTCTGCGGCTGATTACACTTCCCTCAAAGCTTGTGACAAGTGCAGCTGTATCCAGAGTCTGCAGACGTTCCAACAAGTGACTTCAGCTGTCTTTACTTGAAAACGGCTGCCAGGCCTCCACTGTCCTTGTGGAGATAGATTTGTTTCAGAAACACCCATTCCCCAAACTCTAGTAGACACAATTAGCCATCACTCCATTGTCGTCTTTGTAGTCTCTGCAGAGGAAGCTCCGTACAACTTTCAGGAGGCAGAATCAGACTGAGGGCAGGTCAGGACCCCGCTCTTCTGATGCTCATCCCAATTGTAACCTGCCTGAATTGTTTTAATAACCAAAATCCTCCAATCAATGTACCGCACTTTATGGTTTGGTCTTTATTGTACATACTTCAGAACAGACGTAACTTCAGAGGTGACTTTAGGAGAGCACAGGGCACAATAATTACCTCTGTCAAAGGGAGTTCCACAGAAGCTGACACCTGAGGCTTGTGTCTAACATAAATCTTAAAAAAAGGTGGCTACACTTTTAAATAAATAAGTGATAGGGGCCCATATGCAGATCATTGGGTGGCCATGTCCAGAGTCACCCACCAACTGCTCAAAAGACTCGTCAGATGTAAAGAGGTCAGGAGGGGAAAGCACTCAGCTCCTGTATGAGAGTGTGCAAAGACTGATGTTTGGGCTCATAGATTTTGTCGATCAGTGACCGAACGGTGAAGGTTCCAGAATCCAGACCCCACCAACCAGGAGCGGAGCGCCAGTTACCTGCAGCCGTTGAAAATCCAGGTGTGGATGAGTGAAGGAATGCCATGTGGATGGCGAACAAAATAACAGATTAAGTTCAGCTTTATTAATCAAGTGTTTTAGGCTCAACTCAATTATGCACGTTGTCCAAAGCGTATGTAGTATTAAGATTTACTTACCAGTATCTGAAAGTTGGTAACACACCTGACATTGAAATTGCAACAGAAGAAGTTGTAAGGTTATGCAAATCAAGGAACAGACTGGGGTCGCCAAGACATGCAAATGGTGAAATTTTCAAGCACTCTTGCTCCAATCTGTGGCATGTGGGAGGGACATAAAAGCCGGATTTAAACATTTTTTTTTTTTAAAGTAAAAAATCAGAACAAGTCTCGAGGGGATATCCGTGCGATGTCTCCTGTTCTTTGATGTACCAGGTAGTACAACTTGTTGTATAATGAAGGGGCATTTACACTGCAAGATCATCGTGAACGAAAGTTTTTAAAAACACTTGTTCACCGATTATCTTACCGTGTAAACAAGCTGCCGATCATCCGATGAATAAACAAAATGCTTGTTTATGGGGTGAAATAATCTTTGGTGCAGCGTAAAAGATCATAGTTCTTGTCGGTGCTTCGTCTTGTGCAAATAGAGCTAGCACTACCGAGAACCATGCAGCCTATGTGCACTCAGCGATCCAGTATTAGTTGCTTTGTGCGCTCGTTTACTTTCGTCTGCCTGTGTAAATGACCGCTAATCGGTAAAAATTTACAAATTGTTTAGTCCGTGTAAAGTATGGAAGATCGCAATGTCATTGATGTCATCACTGCTCAATGTTACGTGTCCCAGTGGTTGAACTGACAGCAAGAGGTGCACAGAGACGAACTTCAGTAACAACAACGTGTTAGACAAACCCCATAGTGATGAACAAATATTTTTTAACAAATTACCCAGAGGAGTAAATAACTTTAATTAAGGGATTATGCATGAATACCAATAAAACATAAACTTATTTATTTCAGATAATATTTAATAAGTCTAATTATTAAAAATACAAATGCAGTCCTATATAAATGTATTTCAATCTCTGATCGTGCACTATTTAGGGACACCCATCCTACTTGCCACTGATGCTAAATAGCTAGACAAAATTATCCTATTGATGGCTGCAGTCCATGAGCTGGCATGAAGTTATGAGGGTAAGAATAGGCAGTGATGGCTATAGGGCCACACAGGCCGTTAAAATAGTTCAATAGCTCATAGCCTATGTTTCACTTACATAGGTGTCATCAGGGACTGAGGCTATAATTAAAATTTAATCTAGCTATTTAACATCAGTGGCAGGTAGGATAGGTGTCCCTACTGAAATACATTAATATAGGAGGAGCAGATTTGTATTTTTAACAAGTAGACTTATTAAATATTAACTGAAATAAACAAAAGTCATGTTTTAGTTCACAATTCCTTAACACTAGGACTACTGGACTCGTGACCCCGCCTAGAACTACTGAAAGGAGTCATTTTGACTCCTTGCTTGTTTTCGTTTATTTTTAGAGTTTCATTTGTGGTTATTTAATAATAATTATATTTTTTGTAATGTATTATTATTGTGAGATCCAACAGTAATGCTTTTGATTGTTTTTTTTCTGCTTTTCTTATTTTTCTACAGAAAATAACAATAATTATAATAGACGTTTTTCAAGCATTTTTTTTATTCAAGTGCACACATATAAACAACAACTGAAGAACAAAAAGCAGAGAAAATGTAGGTGGAGGAGCATAAAAATGAAAATATGGCGCAGAATTCACCTTCTAAACATTTGGTGTTTCGCATTTTAGGCATTGCCTTTGATTTATGGCAGTACATTGCCCACACAAAGACTTACCACAAGTCTTACAATTGCCGACAGATCTATTTTTCTTGCACTTTTCTTTGATCTGGCAAAATTTTGTTTGAACCATCACTTCTGAGCATGTAGAAACTTGGGACGTGGAACCCTTTTCCCTATCTGTGACATAAGGACCACTCAACTCTCTCACAAGCGTTTGCAAAAATGCCTTGCGTGACATTTTTTGGTGGGTTATCTCATTGAATATTATCCATGCATTTATACCCGCAAAGTCTAAGGCATTTTCAAATGCATGAACAGGCCATCTCCTTGTGCATGTTCGTGTGGTATATTTTCGTGCCATCTGATCCACTACATCTACTCCATATTTTGTTTCATTGTAAAACTTTACCGTTTCTGGAGTTTTTTTAGTGGAATCAGACGCAACAACAACATCTGGATGGACGGAACTCAAAATGACAACATTTTTGTTGGGCTTTCCTTGATATACTGTAAGTGTAAAATTGTCTTCATTTCTAAACACTTTAGTGTTGTACAATTCCTCTTTCATGGATTTTATTTCTTTAGGCACTTCTCGCCTTATCTTGTTCAGTGTTCCCACGATGGTTGTTCCTTTGCTTTTTAGCTGTTTAGCTAATTTTACTGAAGTAAAATAATTATCGGTTGTAACATTGCGACCTTTTTTCAAAAACGGGTCCAATAACTTCATTACCACATGGTCAGCTAAACGGTCCTCAACACGGCGTGTGTCATCTTTGCCTAGATAAGGGAAGCCATTTGCCAGATATTTGCTCTCCTTATCAACAGCTAGCCAATATTTGTGGCCATATTTATCTGGTTTGGAAGGCATGTACTGCGTGAATGGACACCTAGTTTTGCTTGGGAAAAGTTGCTCATCCACCGTTATGTATGGGCCAGGTTTGTAACACGCAATACAATTTTCAATAAACCTGTCTCACACAGTAGAAAATAGAGCAAACTTGTCCGTTTGCAGTCTCTCCGATCGAGTAGATTTCTCATCAAATCTGAGAAACCTCATAATTTCAACAAAGCGGTCCCTAGACATTGTCGCTTTGCAAAACGGTATTCCCCAGTCATTACACCAAATACTGCTAATCGAGTGACGGTTCGTGCCAGATATTCCACGAGCATAGAATATCGCAATGAATGCATCTAGCTCCTCATCAGATAGAGTAAACTGTAAATTATTGTTCCTGCATGCTTCTGCAAGCGTACAGTTCTTTATATGTGTCAATATATATGAATCAAAAATTAGCATAAGATAAGAGCCTAGAGTAAACAAGCTATTTTGTTCAGCATTACACAGTAATACAAGCAGGTAAAACACAAGGAAAATGTGAAAAGTTGACATGTAAATTGAACTACATCTATATGAACATCAGGGTAAATAAGACAGAGTGAAAAACTTATGCACAAAACTTTATAGCAACATTTAGTGACAAAAGGACCTCAAAATATAGTAGGGAGTCAAAATGACTCCCTTCAGTAGTTCTTGGTAAATTTTGAAAAAAACGCGCAAATTTTTCACCAAAATTATTTATTCTCACAAAATCTTTTTTCACATCATATTTGAGGAAAAGTCACCGAGTTTCAAGCCGGAATTCTGAAAAATGTAGTCACAGAAGAGAAATAAAAAACGAAAGGAGTCAAAATGACTCCATCAGTAGTTCTAGTGTTAAATAAGGTTATTTACCCCAGAGGGGAACCTCTGCAAAGACGGATCATATTAGAAAAATGGTGCATAATGATCCATTCAGTATTGAAAGTGAAATTGGAATTCACTAACAGCATCTATGCAAAACATCAGAAAGTGTTTGCAGGACATTGGCCTACGAGCCAGACATCCAGGTACAGGTATTGTACTGACCACGTCACCGCTCTCAAATGGCTATCATGATGCAGGGCAAAACAGCAAAGGAGACTGTAATGAAGGGCTACCTTTTTAAGTAATGAGTCCCATTTTTGTCTTGCACGCAATTGTACCAAGAGAAGGGTCTGGAGACCATGCGGGCAATACATGAGGGAACATCACGCTGGTCCTACTCCAGGATTATGGTGTGGCAATATACTGTTGCTAGCCTCTTCTACTTTTCATTCTTGGTACATTAACAGCTTGGCATTACATTACTGTAGTCATGGAACTACAGGTACCGTTGGTTCTCCAAAGTGTGCCAGGAGCTGTTTTTCAACATGACAACACCAGACCCTCTGTTGCATCCTACATTTCCCAAGCATGCTGCCATGGCCTGCAGGGTCTCCAGACTTGTCACCCATCATGAACATTTGGGACATCATTGCTTGCCAATTAAAAATGGAGCTTTCACCAGTGGATTTTGATGATTTGCCTTCCTAAGCACATCCAATGTGGCAGAACATTTCTCAGAAAACAATTATGAACCTCACTGATTTAGTTTTTTTTATCATTTCCATAACACTAACATTTATTTTGATTTACATAACTAGGACTTTTCCTTCTTGGTGTTCAAATTCAATGTTGAGAAATGTATTTCCTGTTATGGAATCCATTAGGAGAAAATCTATTTTAGATTATTAATAAATTGTAATCCCAAATCAGTAAAAGACGGATTTTGGTAAGAACTTACCTGTAAAATCATTTTCAGCGAAGGAAGGAAGAGAGACACACTAGTCATTACTAGTGGGTAGGCGGAGCCCAGATGAGATAGACACCTCAGATTAAAAAGAGTGTTGACCGGCCCCTCCAGCTCGGGCTCCTCCTACTCAGCTCTCCAGTTGTACACAAGCTTAGGGAAGAGCAATATCACCAGCGGAGCAACATAACCCCTTCTGAAGGAATTTAGAGAAAAAAAAACACAAGAATACAGGTTATGCATGCATGTAGGCAAAAAACCACACAGTTCCAGGTACTACTCACTGGACCTGATCACTGCGATGAGCTGGCGATGCTGGAACAGAGCCTTAGCGCGTCGACCTCAGCCCAGATAATAGCTATCAGAGAAGGGTCACGCCGCATCTGAAAACATCAACACACTTCTGCCATGGGAGGGATCTGTGTCTCTCTTCCTTCCTTCGCTGAAAAGGATTTTACAGGTAAGTTCTTACCAAAATCCGTCTTTCAGCAGCAGATGGAAGGAAGAGTGCCACACTAGTCATTACTAGTGGGACGTCCCAAAGCAGTCCAAAAATTAAGGGTGGGAAAAAACCAAAATAGGCAGAATCCCAACAACCTAGATAAAAGCGCAACAGGCGCCAAATACAAGTTAACTAGAACTTTAAACTACAGCCGCCTGCAGGACCCTGCGTCCTAAGGCCGCAGCAGCGGAAGCACTGACGTCCACCTTATAAAACTTTATAAACGTGTGGACGGAACGCCAGGACGCTGCTCGGCAGAGCTGAGCTGCCGAGGCCCCTTGATGAAAGGCCCACGAGGAAGCCACAGCCCTCGTGGAGTGAGCTCGAATCTTAATCGGGCAAGGTTCGCTTTTAAGTCGGTAAGCCTCTAAAAAGGCCGACCGAAACCAACGAGCCATAGAGTCCTTGGAAGCTCGTTGACCACGCTGACGACCTGCTGGAATCACAGAGAGTTCAGACTTCCGAAAATTTTGAGTAATAAACAAATAGAACTTCAAAGCCCGCACCAAATCCAATTTGTGCAAGGCCCGTTCCTTCGCATTCCTCGGCTCCGGACAGAGCGAGGGCATCTTAGGTAGGAAGTCGCCCCGTGTGCGAAGTACTACGCGATCAGGGTGAAACTCCAGGAAAGGAGGCAAGCAAGAAAGAGTCGCCAACTCAGAAAAACCTTTCTCAAAAAGGTAACCGCCACTAGAAAGGCAACCTTCCAAGATAGCAAAGAAAAGCTAGCAGAGTCCATAGGTTCAAAAGGCCCATGTTGAAAAGCTTCCAATACAAGATTGAGCCGCCAAGGCGACACAGGTGCCTCCGCGGCGGAAACTGACGGGTTACTCCGTGAAAAAAGGAACGTACGTCCCTACGCGAGGCGATAGCCTTCCGAAAAGCAAAAGTAGGGCAGAACCTGACCCTTCAGAGTGCTAACTGCCAAACCCTTGTCCAGCCCGTACTGCAAAAGGCCAACAAATTGGGAATGGAAAAAATCCTCGGGTTCCTTGAAGAACCCGAACACCACAAAAAGAAGGCTTCCCAAGGCTTTGTGATAAATCCTAGTAGTAGCCGGACCTCTGGCAGCTCGCAAAGTGGCAATGACTTTTGCTGACAAACCTTGAAGGTCAATGTTTCGGTCTCAAGAGCCACGCCGTCAAACGCAGAGACCTCAGGTCCGGATGACGAACGGGCCCTTGGATTAACAGGTCCGGGCGAAGAGGAAATAGAAAAGGAGGCGCTGTCAGAAGCGACACCAGTGTCGAGAACCACGTTCTCCTTGGCCAATCTGGGGCTATCAACATAGCCGGGATTCTCTCCAGTCTGATCCGACACCACCCCAGAGGAAGTACGGGTATTGGCAGGAACACATAGATTAGCTCGAATTGGTCCAACGGAGCCACCAGAGCATCCACCGTCACAGCCTTCGGGTCCTTGTACCTGGACATGAAAATCGGTAACTTGGCATTGAACCTGGATGCCATCAAATCCACTTTGGGGAGTTCCCCAACGGGAGCACAGCAGTGCAAAAATCTCCGGATGAAGACTCCATTCTCCGGGATCCATCTTCTCGCGACTGAGAAAGTCTGCCGTGATTCTGAACCCCTGAAATGTGGATCGCAGAGAAGGCTGGCACTCTGGTCTCGGCCCATACCAGGATTCGAGAAACCTCCACCATGAGCCTGGAACTCCTTGTCCCGCCTAGATGGTCGATATACACGACCGCCGTCGCATTGTCTGTCTGCACTCGGACTGACAGACCGCTTAAAGGGACCGTCCAGTGTTGGAGGCAAAGGAAAATTGCCCTCAATTCCAGGATGTTGATCGGCAGGAGACTCCTCCGACGACAATACTCCCTGAATCCAGAGATCGTCCAGACACCTCCCCAGCCCGTCAGGCTGGCATCGGTGGTTATGACCGACCACCTCGGAGGGAGGAAAGACTTCCTCAGGGATAACGCTTCCAGACGTAACCACCATCCTAGAGACTCTCGCACCCTGTGGGAGATGACGAGACTGCAATCCAGCGAAGTCTGCGATCGATCCTAACGGCTCAGAATGAGCCTTTGGAGGGCCCTGGGATGAAACTGCGTAAACGGAAGTGGCTCCATGGGCCACCATCAAACCCAGAAGGCGCATACACCCTCGAAGAGACATCGCTGTCGAAGACTTCATAACCTGTACATGTCGAAGGAGACATGCTTGCTTGTCTGGAGGCAGAGACACCACTGCTCGTACCGTGTCGAAATGCATCCCCAAAGAACAGGATTGACTGCGACGATTCCAGAGACGACTTCTCCCAACTGACCAGCCACCCGAAGTCCTCCAGGAGCTGACGGGATAGATTGCAAGCAGTCATTGCCTCCTCCTTTGAGGACGCCACAATCAAAAGGTCATCCAGGTAGGGAAGAATCGAAACCCCCTGTCTTCGAAGTAATGCCATGAGAGGCAGAAATTTTTGTAAAAACTCTGGGCGCTGAGGCCAACCCGAATGGCAGAGCCACAAACTGGTAATGGTCCTGACCTATGGCAAAACGAAGGAGGCGTTGGTGGGCCCTTCCGATTGGGAAGTGCAAATAAGCGTCGCGAATGTCGATTGACACCAAAAAAGCGTTCTGCGACAGGCCGCCAAAACGGAGCGAAGCGACTCCATGCGGAATTTCCTGGCGTGGACATGCCGATTCAATCTTTTGAGATTCAGAATGGGCCGAAATTTGTCCTCTTTTTTGGGGACCACAAAGAGGTTAGAATAAAACCCTCTTCCCCGGCCCTGCGGCGGAACCGGCACCACCACACCTTTCTGCAGAAGGGAATCTACCTCCCACAGCAGAGCGGCAAAAAGCTCGGGCTCTGACGGAACGCGAGGTTGACAAAAAAACTGTCTGGGGGTCGAAAAAGAGACTCTATGGAGTAGCCTGCCAACACAACCCGTGTCACCCAGGCGTCCGACATGCGGGAAGCCCAAGTCGGTTTGAATAGGAATAGACGACCCCCCACTCGAGAGCGTTCGAGTGAGACCCAGGCGTCAGTCTGCCTTAGCGGGCTTTTTGCCAGCTTCCCGCTTGTCTTAACGGAAGTTCTGTTTCCAGGGTATGCGGAATTTCTGAGAATTCCCCCCCTTTTTTTTTCTAAAAAGAGAGAGACGACCCGAACCCCAGAGGGCTGACTGAATCATCCCCTGGACCGAAAGGACCGCCGACAACCACCGGCACTAGTCCTGCCGGACGCAGAGGTCACAGCTCTGCGCTGCGGTAAAGCTGTTTCTTTTGCCTTTACCTTGGCAATCAGCTCCGTGAGGTCAGGTCCAAATAGCTGACCACTTTGCAAGCTAGCAAACCCTGTTTGGAAACTGCGTCCACTGTCTAAGGCACAGTGCTCTTCTGACTGTGACTGCCGAGGATTGCGCCCTGGATAGCAGTGATGCAGTATCCTCCAAAAACTGGAAAAGCCCATCTACCTCTATAGAGGAGATCCATCCTGCCACGCCGTCCGTAGACGGTCCAACCGGCTCAGCGAAACTTTACAAGCACACATGGATTCTTAATACCGAATCCATGATCCGCGGCCTCGCAGATGAATTTTTCTGCCATCTACGTTTCTTGTCCAGTGGGTCCTGCAGACTCGCCTTCCCCTTAACAAGGAGGATTTTGCTAAGCTGGGATAAAGGAACATCCACTTCAGGAGAAGGATTCAATTATCATCAACTCCGTAGAACACGGATACGGTGTCTCAATTTTTTGGACACAGGCGCTCCTTCTCCACTGCCCCATTAAGCTCAACCAGTGATGGTAAAGCTTGATCGTGATTGAAAAACATCCGGGCCGACTTACCAGGACGTCCAGATACCTCCTTCGGTAACTGTAACGCCTCCAATAAAAACCTCTTTACGGCCCAAAAGGGAGGCAGAGTGTCCCTGCCGATCCTCCTTGTCCGAATCGGACATTTTCGTTACGCGGGAAGGAAGGCACCGGCTTGTGTCGCTTCCTGACATGAGAGGATCTAGCTGACACTCAATATAGAAAATCAGACAGGCCATCAATAGAAACTAGCGAGGGCCTCCATTCTGACACCACTGGAAACCTCCGGCCGCTGTGCTTGACCCGTCCAGGTCTGCGCATCAGATACGCGAGACTGATCCCGTAACGGATCTGGGAGATGGTTGCACAGTAAATGGCAGGTTAAACCTGCCAGTAATTAGAAAGTGTGGTTTCTTAAAGAAAAAACGAAACGCTGAAGGGTTAAAGCTCTTAAGGAGAGAGCTACCCCAGCTGTCCCCCATTAAGAGTTAACCGCCTAAGAAGGGGTTAAAGTCGCAGACTCCCCACAACCTTAATAATGAAAAGGGTGTGCGAGCCCCAAGTGCCTCTTATAAGGCAGCAGCTATAGGACAGCTATGCCAAACTTAACAAGAAAAAACGTTCACAATATCGCTAAAAAATTGCGCGGTTTGTAAATCGCAATGACCGCCAAAGTCATTAAGGGGATCGCTAACCGCCTATGCGTTGTTAATGAGATCGCCCAGATTGGCAGCTACTAGCGACATTAAAAATGATCACACAAACGATCGCATAGTATGCGTCGTCGTTAGCAGGAACGTATAGTGGCAGTATTACTGTCGCAGACTCCCCACAACCTCTTATATTGAAAAGGTGTGCGAGCTTTGAGATAACAGCTGCAGGCAGCGCAGTCTGCCACCCATTTGTGCCTCAGAAAGGCGCCCGCGCTGTGGGGGTGAAGGGGTTAAGCTTCTGCCCTAGACGGGTAGAAGCGACTCACCCAGCTGGTCGCGGTGCAGCGCTGCCGAGAGGGGAGGAGAGCGATGACCGAGGGAGCTTTCAGCCTGTCAGCATTACTCGGCTAATGGCCGCCGCGCTGTGTCTACGTGTGCTTCATGAGGGAAGCCGGAAAAGGAGACTGCCGTAAAGCGCGCGCTCAGAGCGGCGCGAAATTCAAATAAAAAAAAAGGGCGCGCAGCTCCTCTCTCTCCCGTTCCTATGTCCTGCAGGCATCCACCTGCGGACAAAAAACACACAGTCACCGCATGTATACTGTAACAGCGACTGCCGCAGCAGTCGCTGAAAACACTCAAACACATATTAAATGTGGAGTACTCACCAGCCGAAAGCGCCACAGGGACCCCCAGGGGTTTCTGGCGCTTGCCCATGCTTCCCCCCAGGGCGGGGAACGCAGTGACCCCTGCAGCGCGGTTTGCGTCCCCGCCACGGAAGCCATCCTCTTCCCCCGGGCGGCAGGGTTCTGCAGGGACCACCATATAGGGTAATACAGATCCGCCAAGGGAGAGGTTGGGGTCCAGCAGCGCGGAGACCCCTGAGACCTCTAGACCACATTTGGTGATCCAAGTCTCTTGTCCGATTTAAAATAATAAAATCTTCTGAGGAGCTGCTTCCAGCAGCGACTATCTTCTCTGACCTCAAATTGAAAACTGGAGAGCTGAGTAGGAGGAGCCGAGCTGGAGGGGCCGGTCAACACTCTTTTTAATCT
>JARQOD010000005.1:480488916-480524792 GCA_033576555.1 Oophaga sylvatica
AACTACATCTATATGAACATCAGGGTAAATAAGACAGAGTGAAAAACTTATGCACAAAACTTTATAGCAACATTTAGTGACAAAAGGACCTCAAAATATAGTAGGGAGTCAAAATGACTCCCTTCAGTAGTTCTTGGTAAATTTTGAAAAAAACGCGCAAATTTTTCACCAAAATTATTTATTCTCACAAAATCTTTTTTCACATCATATTTGAGGAAAAGTCACCGAGTTTCAAGCCGGAATTCTGAAAAATGTAGTCACAGAAGAGAAATAAAAAACGAAAGGAGTCAAAATGACTCCATCAGTAGTTCTAGTGTTAAATAAGGTTATTTACCCCAGAGGGGAACCTCTGCAAAGACGGATCATATTAGAAAAATGGTGCATAATGATCCATTCAGTATTGAAAGTGAAATTGGAATTCACTAACAGCATCTATGCAAAACATCAGAAAGTGTTTGCAGGACATTGGCCTACGAGCCAGACATCCAGGTACAGGTATTGTACTGACCACGTCACCGCTCTCAAATGGCTATCATGATGCAGGGCAAAACAGCAAAGGAGACTGTAATGAAGGGCTACCTTTTTAAGTAATGAGTCCCATTTTTGTCTTGCACGCAATTGTACCAAGAGAAGGGTCTGGAGACCATGCGGGCAATACATGAGGGAACATCACGCTGGTCCTACTCCAGGATTATGGTGTGGCAATATACTGTTGCTAGCCTCTTCTACTTTTCATTCTTGGTACATTAACAGCTTGGCATTACATTACTGTAGTCATGGAACTACAGGTACCGTTGGTTCTCCAAAGTGTGCCAGGAGCTGTTTTTCAACATGACAACACCAGACCCTCTGTTGCATCCTACATTTCCCAAGCATGCTGCCATGGCCTGCAGGGTCTCCAGACTTGTCACCCATCATGAACATTTGGGACATCATTGCTTGCCAATTAAAAATGGAGCTTTCACCAGTGGATTTTGATGATTTGCCTTCCTAAGCACATCCAATGTGGCAGAACATTTCTCAGAAAACAATTATGAACCTCACTGATTTAGTTTTTTTTATCATTTCCATAACACTAACATTTATTTTGATTTACATAACTAGGACTTTTCCTTCTTGGTGTTCAAATTCAATGTTGAGAAATGTATTTCCTGTTATGGAATCCATTAGGAGAAAATCTATTTTAGATTATTAATAAATTGTAATCCCAAATCAGTAAAAGACGGATTTTGGTAAGAACTTACCTGTAAAATCATTTTCAGCGAAGGAAGGAAGAGAGACACACTAGTCATTACTAGTGGGTAGGCGGAGCCCAGATGAGATAGACACCTCAGATTAAAAAGAGTGTTGACCGGCCCCTCCAGCTCGGGCTCCTCCTACTCAGCTCTCCAGTTGTACACAAGCTTAGGGAAGAGCAATATCACCAGCGGAGCAACATAACCCCTTCTGAAGGAATTTAGAGAAAAAAAAACACAAGAATACAGGTTATGCATGCATGTAGGCAAAAAACCACACAGTTCCAGGTACTACTCACTGGACCTGATCACTGCGATGAGCTGGCGATGCTGGAACAGAGCCTTAGCGCGTCGACCTCAGCCCAGATAATAGCTATCAGAGAAGGGTCACGCCGCATCTGAAAACATCAACACACTTCTGCCATGGGAGGGATCTGTGTCTCTCTTCCTTCCTTCGCTGAAAAGGATTTTACAGGTAAGTTCTTACCAAAATCCGTCTTTCAGCAGCAGATGGAAGGAAGAGTGCCACACTAGTCATTACTAGTGGGACGTCCCAAAGCAGTCCAAAAATTAAGGGTGGGAAAAAACCAAAATAGGCAGAATCCCAACAACCTAGATAAAAGCGCAACAGGCGCCAAATACAAGTTAACTAGAACTTTAAACTACAGCCGCCTGCAGGACCCTGCGTCCTAAGGCCGCAGCAGCGGAAGCACTGACGTCCACCTTATAAAACTTTATAAACGTGTGGACGGAACGCCAGGACGCTGCTCGGCAGAGCTGAGCTGCCGAGGCCCCTTGATGAAAGGCCCACGAGGAAGCCACAGCCCTCGTGGAGTGAGCTCGAATCTTAATCGGGCAAGGTTCGCTTTTAAGTCGGTAAGCCTCTAAAAAGGCCGACCGAAACCAACGAGCCATAGAGTCCTTGGAAGCTCGTTGACCACGCTGACGACCTGCTGGAATCACAGAGAGTTCAGACTTCCGAAAATTTTGAGTAATAAACAAATAGAACTTCAAAGCCCGCACCAAATCCAATTTGTGCAAGGCCCGTTCCTTCGCATTCCTCGGCTCCGGACAGAGCGAGGGCATCTTAGGTAGGAAGTCGCCCCGTGTGCGAAGTACTACGCGATCAGGGTGAAACTCCAGGAAAGGAGGCAAGCAAGAAAGAGTCGCCAACTCAGAAAAACCTTTCTCAAAAAGGTAACCGCCACTAGAAAGGCAACCTTCCAAGATAGCAAAGAAAAGCTAGCAGAGTCCATAGGTTCAAAAGGCCCATGTTGAAAAGCTTCCAATACAAGATTGAGCCGCCAAGGCGACACAGGTGCCTCCGCGGCGGAAACTGACGGGTTACTCCGTGAAAAAAGGAACGTACGTCCCTACGCGAGGCGATAGCCTTCCGAAAAGCAAAAGTAGGGCAGAACCTGACCCTTCAGAGTGCTAACTGCCAAACCCTTGTCCAGCCCGTACTGCAAAAGGCCAACAAATTGGGAATGGAAAAAATCCTCGGGTTCCTTGAAGAACCCGAACACCACAAAAAGAAGGCTTCCCAAGGCTTTGTGATAAATCCTAGTAGTAGCCGGACCTCTGGCAGCTCGCAAAGTGGCAATGACTTTTGCTGACAAACCTTGAAGGTCAATGTTTCGGTCTCAAGAGCCACGCCGTCAAACGCAGAGACCTCAGGTCCGGATGACGAACGGGCCCTTGGATTAACAGGTCCGGGCGAAGAGGAAATAGAAAAGGAGGCGCTGTCAGAAGCGACACCAGTGTCGAGAACCACGTTCTCCTTGGCCAATCTGGGGCTATCAACATAGCCGGGATTCTCTCCAGTCTGATCCGACACCACCCCAGAGGAAGTACGGGTATTGGCAGGAACACATAGATTAGCTCGAATTGGTCCAACGGAGCCACCAGAGCATCCACCGTCACAGCCTTCGGGTCCTTGTACCTGGACATGAAAATCGGTAACTTGGCATTGAACCTGGATGCCATCAAATCCACTTTGGGGAGTTCCCCAACGGGAGCACAGCAGTGCAAAAATCTCCGGATGAAGACTCCATTCTCCGGGATCCATCTTCTCGCGACTGAGAAAGTCTGCCGTGATTCTGAACCCCTGAAATGTGGATCGCAGAGAAGGCTGGCACTCTGGTCTCGGCCCATACCAGGATTCGAGAAACCTCCACCATGAGCCTGGAACTCCTTGTCCCGCCTAGATGGTCGATATACACGACCGCCGTCGCATTGTCTGTCTGCACTCGGACTGACAGACCGCTTAAAGGGACCGTCCAGTGTTGGAGGCAAAGGAAAATTGCCCTCAATTCCAGGATGTTGATCGGCAGGAGACTCCTCCGACGACAATACTCCCTGAATCCAGAGATCGTCCAGACACCTCCCCAGCCCGTCAGGCTGGCATCGGTGGTTATGACCGACCACCTCGGAGGGAGGAAAGACTTCCTCAGGGATAACGCTTCCAGACGTAACCACCATCCTAGAGACTCTCGCACCCTGTGGGAGATGACGAGACTGCAATCCAGCGAAGTCTGCGATCGATCCTAACGGCTCAGAATGAGCCTTTGGAGGGCCCTGGGATGAAACTGCGTAAACGGAAGTGGCTCCATGGGCCACCATCAAACCCAGAAGGCGCATACACCCTCGAAGAGACATCGCTGTCGAAGACTTCATAACCTGTACATGTCGAAGGAGACATGCTTGCTTGTCTGGAGGCAGAGACACCACTGCTCGTACCGTGTCGAAATGCATCCCCAAAGAACAGGATTGACTGCGACGATTCCAGAGACGACTTCTCCCAACTGACCAGCCACCCGAAGTCCTCCAGGAGCTGACGGGATAGATTGCAAGCAGTCATTGCCTCCTCCTTTGAGGACGCCACAATCAAAAGGTCATCCAGGTAGGGAAGAATCGAAACCCCCTGTCTTCGAAGTAATGCCATGAGAGGCAGAAATTTTTGTAAAAACTCTGGGCGCTGAGGCCAACCCGAATGGCAGAGCCACAAACTGGTAATGGTCCTGACCTATGGCAAAACGAAGGAGGCGTTGGTGGGCCCTTCCGATTGGGAAGTGCAAATAAGCGTCGCGAATGTCGATTGACACCAAAAAAGCGTTCTGCGACAGGCCGCCAAAACGGAGCGAAGCGACTCCATGCGGAATTTCCTGGCGTGGACATGCCGATTCAATCTTTTGAGATTCAGAATGGGCCGAAATTTGTCCTCTTTTTTGGGGACCACAAAGAGGTTAGAATAAAACCCTCTTCCCCGGCCCTGCGGCGGAACCGGCACCACCACACCTTTCTGCAGAAGGGAATCTACCTCCCACAGCAGAGCGGCAAAAAGCTCGGGCTCTGACGGAACGCGAGGTTGACAAAAAAACTGTCTGGGGGTCGAAAAAGAGACTCTATGGAGTAGCCTGCCAACACAACCCGTGTCACCCAGGCGTCCGACATGCGGGAAGCCCAAGTCGGTTTGAATAGGAATAGACGACCCCCCACTCGAGAGCGTTCGAGTGAGACCCAGGCGTCAGTCTGCCTTAGCGGGCTTTTTGCCAGCTTCCCGCTTGTCTTAACGGAAGTTCTGTTTCCAGGGTATGCGGAATTTCTGAGAATTCCCCCCTTTTTTTTTTTCTAAAAAGAGAGAGACGACCCGAACCCCAGAGGGCTGACTGAATCATCCCCTGGACCGAAAGGACCGCCGACAACCACCGGCACTAGTCCTGCCGGACGCAGAGGTCACAGCTCTGCGCTGCGGTAAAGCTGTTTCTTTTGCCTTTACCTTGGCAATCAGCTCCGTGAGGTCAGGTCCAAATAGCTGACCACTTTGCAAGCTAGCAAACCCTGTTTGGAAACTGCGTCCACTGTCTAAGGCACAGTGCTCTTCTGACTGTGACTGCCGAGGATTGCGCCCTGGATAGCAGTGATGCAGTATCCTCCAAAAACTGGAAAAGCCCATCTACCTCTATAGAGGAGATCCATCCTGCCACGCCGTCCGTAGACGGTCCAACCGGCTCAGCGAAACTTTACAAGCACACATGGATTCTTAATACCGAATCCATGATCCGCGGCCTCGCAGATGAATTTTTCTGCCATCTACGTTTCTTGTCCAGTGGGTCCTGCAGACTCGCCTTCCCCTTAACAAGGAGGATTTTGCTAAGCTGGGATAAAGGAACATCCACTTCAGGAGAAGGATTCAATTATCATCAACTCCGTAGAACACGGATACGGTGTCTCAATTTTTTGGACACAGGCGCTCCTTCTCCACTGCCCCATTAAGCTCAACCAGTGATGGTAAAGCTTGATCGTGATTGAAAAACATCCGGGCCGACTTACCAGGACGTCCAGATACCTCCTTCGGTAACTGTAACGCCTCCAATAAAAACCTCTTTACGGCCCAAAAGGGAGGCAGAGTGTCCCTGCCGATCCTCCTTGTCCGAATCGGACATTTTCGTTACGCGGGAAGGAAGGCACCGGCTTGTGTCGCTTCCTGACATGAGAGGATCTAGCTGACACTCAATATAGAAAATCAGACAGGCCATCAATAGAAACTAGCGAGGGCCTCCATTCTGACACCACTGGAAACCTCCGGCCGCTGTGCTTGACCCGTCCAGGTCTGCGCATCAGATACGCGAGACTGATCCCGTAACGGATCTGGGAGATGGTTGCACAGTAAATGGCAGGTTAAACCTGCCAGTAATTAGAAAGTGTGGTTTCTTAAAGAAAAAACGAAACGCTGAAGGGTTAAAGCTCTTAAGGAGAGAGCTACCCCAGCTGTCCCCCATTAAGAGTTAACCGCCTAAGAAGGGGTTAAAGTCGCAGACTCCCCACAACCTTAATAATGAAAAGGGTGTGCGAGCCCCAAGTGCCTCTTATAAGGCAGCAGCTATAGGACAGCTATGCCAAACTTAACAAGAAAAAACGTTCACAATATCGCTAAAAAATTGCGCGGTTTGTAAATCGCAATGACCGCCAAAGTCATTAAGGGGATCGCTAACCGCCTATGCGTTGTTAATGAGATCGCCCAGATTGGCAGCTACTAGCGACATTAAAAATGATCACACAAACGATCGCATAGTATGCGTCGTCGTTAGCAGGAACGTATAGTGGCAGTATTACTGTCGCAGACTCCCCACAACCTCTTATATTGAAAAGGTGTGCGAGCTTTGAGATAACAGCTGCAGGCAGCGCAGTCTGCCACCCATTTGTGCCTCAGAAAGGCGCCCGCGCTGTGGGGGTGAAGGGGTTAAGCTTCTGCCCTAGACGGGTAGAAGCGACTCACCCAGCTGGTCGCGGTGCAGCGCTGCCGAGAGGGGAGGAGAGCGATGACCGAGGGAGCTTTCAGCCTGTCAGCATTACTCGGCTAATGGCCGCCGCGCTGTGTCTACGTGTGCTTCATGAGGGAAGCCGGAAAAGGAGACTGCCGTAAAGCGCGCGCTCAGAGCGGCGCGAAATTCAAATAAAAAAAAAGGGCGCGCAGCTCCTCTCTCTCCCGTTCCTATGTCCTGCAGGCATCCACCTGCGGACAAAAAACACACAGTCACCGCATGTATACTGTAACAGCGACTGCCGCAGCAGTCGCTGAAAACACTCAAACACATATTAAATGTGGAGTACTCACCAGCCGAAAGCGCCACAGGGACCCCCAGGGGTTTCTGGCGCTTGCCCATGCTTCCCCCCAGGGCGGGGAACGCAGTGACCCCTGCAGCGCGGTTTGCGTCCCCGCCACGGAAGCCATCCTCTTCCCCCGGGCCGGCAGGGTTCTGCAGGGACCACCATATAGGGTAATACAGATCCGCCAAGGGAGAGGTTGGGGTCCAGCAGCGCGGAGACCCCTGAGACCTCTAGACCACATTTGGTGATCCAAGTCTCTTGTCCGATTTAAAATAATAAAATCTTCTGAGGAGCTGCTTCCAGCAGCGACTATCTTCTCTGACCTCAAATTGAAAACTGGAGAGCTGAGTAGGAGGAGCCCGAGCTGGAGGGGCCGGTCAACACTCTTTTTAATCTGAGGTGTCTATCTCATCTGGGCTCCGCCTACCACTAGTAATGACTAGTGTGGCTCTCTTCCTTCCATCTGCTGCTGAAATTTATATTTTTTCTTAAATGTTTTCCAGAATCAAGCAAGTCACTCTAGCTTAATAATGACATGTCCTTCTGTCTTCATTAAATAAATCACTTAAGTCCACACGATCCCATGTCACCATCCATTCATATTATCTGAATGCCACTAGTAAGACTCAATATGGATCATGTCAACTGGTGGGCGTACTGTTGACAGTGCAACATCAGTAGGGATGATGGTTGTGCTTTGATATTTCTTTCAAGAGGATGCAATTGTTCTTTCAATTTATGTAAAATGTCAATCTTCACGTGGCAGCTACCTGTGTGCTGCCAAAATATGAAATTATAGCACTTACCGAGTCCAAAGGAGGCCTTCTGTATGACACATGCCTAACATAAAAAGGATACAAGCTCTGGTAGAGAGGGATAAGAGACTTGACAGCTCGGCTGGCATTGATGCAGGTTGCACACACTAGAGTTGGCAACAGCTTCTCAGTCACAATAGCGCCGTCAAAAAGGGGACCGAAAAATGGCACCTATAAAATAAAGACAGGATTTTGAGACAAAAACATTTTTAACAGAATTGTCTACAAATGAAAGCTGTCATAATGCCAATGTGTGCATTTCTGCAACATCACAGATAGTATTTGCGATGTTTAGTTACACACACCAAGGTGCTCTACCGGTAACACACATCACACATCCACAAGGCATCTTTACATGGGGAGAAAGACGAAGTCTTAAGAGTTGAGCAAATTTTTCAAAATTCGGCTCCAATGGGAGGCGAATATTGCTTTTGCAATATTCGCCAAACACATCTGAATGTCATTGGAGTCAATGGGAGTAGAAATGACCGAATATATTCGGAACTGATCATCAAACAAATTCGGCATGAAAAGGGTACCAATATGGCACGAATATGGCACATTCAGACTCGACAACCGATTCCGAACATATTCGCTCAACTCTAAAAGTTATATCATCATATGTTTAGTGTGGGTCTCTATCAAACAGATTACTCGTCATCGGACACCAAAATGCCAAAGATATTCTGCACTGTGTGTGCTATGGTCTACATATAAAATGGAGTTGTGTATTTCCTAATGAATATTTATGAGCACCGAGGGTTCTGAACCTGCCAAGGCAACGAAGAATGTCACTCTTTCTCTCTAAAGATACGTGACTCTGATTTGTTATTGGGCAAAACCATCAGTGACCAAGTCTATAAGTTCCATCCATGACAAAGCTTAAAATGCTACTCTATGGCAGCCATCTAACATCCGTGTTATGGCAACAAGACCAAGACCTCTCGAGGTTCCTGAAAAACAGCACTAAGAATGCTATAATACAGTAGTCTTGTTGGAACTTACACATCTATCAGACTCCTTAAAAATGGGTGTCAGAACATCAGAGGAGGACACATGGTTTACCTGAATCCTCTCAAGAGTATACATTGCACTATAGGATTAATTATAACAGAAGAGAGAAATAAGCTTCAAATACCATTGAGGCTATGTGCACACGTTGCGGAATTGCCGTGGAAATTTCCGAGGCAATACCGCACCTCCCTGCCGCGAGAAATACGCATTTTATAGGTATGCGTATTTCCGCTAAAAACTAGCGTTTTGCAAGCGCAATTAGCTTGCAGAATGCTAGCGTTTTCCAAGCGATCTGTAGCATCACTTGGAAAACTGATCGACAGGTTGGTCACACGAGTCAAACATAGTGTTTGACAAGTGTGAGCAACTTTTTACTATTGATGCCGCGGATTGCCGCCTATACCGCATCAATAGTAAAAAGATCTAATGTTAAAAATAATAATAAAAAAAAATAAAAAATCGTGATATTCTCACCTTCCGGCGGCCCCCGCAGCTTTCCCGCTCCTCAGCGACACTCCCGGCCAATCCCGTTCCCAGTGATGCCTAGCGACAATGACCCCAGATGACGTAGCATCACGCGAGACCGCTACATCATCTGGGGTGATTCTCGCAAGGCATCACTGGGAACGGGATTGGTCGGGAGCGTCGCTGAGAGGCGGGAAAGTTGCAGGGGCCGCCGGAAGGTGAGAATATCTCTATTTTTTATTTTAAGTATTATTTTAACAGGGATATGGTACCCAGGGCCTGGAGGAGAGTCTCCTCTCCTCCAGACCCTGGGTACCATCCGCACATGAACCGCTTACTTTGCGCATGGTGGGATAGCCACATGCGGAAAGTAAGAGGTTCAATGCATTCCTATGGCGGCGGAATCGCCGCGATTCCGCAAAGAGAATGAGCTTGCTGCGTATTTTTCAGAGATGCGACTCCGCCGCGGAAAAAACACGCAGCATGTGCACAGCATTGCGGAATCCCATAGAATATAATGGGTTGCATTGAGCAAGCGTTTTTTGCAGCGTTTTTGCGGTGCTTCCGCCGCGAAAAACCGCAGCAAAAACGCTAACAATCCTCAACGTGTGCACATAGCCTAAAGGGTAGGTCAGTTCTTTAAAACTGATGGCCCATCATCAGGGTCGGTAACCAGTATCACAATGGAGGGGAGTGTGACTCTTGGCACCCCCAAATTAGCTGCTTATTAAAGGAACCCTTTGCAGTTTACCAGGCACAGCTTGGTACTTTCAGTATAGCAGCTGTGATTGGTGTTATAGCATCATCCCCGCAAAGTGACTAAGACTAGAGCTGCAATACCAAGAGCTCTCCACTACTAAAAGAGCAGCGCTGTTCAGTATGGAGCAGTGTAGAGCGGATGCAGTGCTACAACAGCTGAGCGGTGGATGTGCCATAAGTCAGACCCCATCCACAGCCTAATATTGATTGACTAGCCTAAAGTGGTTAATTGTGCATTACACAAATGACTGAAGTAATAGAGGATCGCTTATCATTAATTTAGGTTGCAGAAAATACTACTACATAGCATGAGAATGATTTTTGGCTTCTTACTTTTTTTTTTACACTGCAACCCGTGTTTAATTATTTTTATAATCCGATTTGTTGGTGATGCATCAGCACTAAATAGTCTAAGTTGGTGAAGTGAGAAAAATGTAGACATAAATTAAATTAATGGGATCAAATAACTACAATTTGGCATGTGCATATATATTCACTCCTTTTGTTATAAAGTCCCTAAAAATGTCTGGTGCAAGCAATTACCTTCACGAGTTACATAATTAGTGAAATTAAGTCCACCTGTGTGCAATCTAAGTGTCACATGGTTTTCAGTATATACACTTTACCTTTTCCAAAAGGCCACAACACCATTAAGCAAGAGGCTCCACTAACCAAACGACATAATGAAGACCAAGGAGATCTCCAAACAAGTCATGGACAAAGTTGTTGAGAAGTGCAAGTCAGGGTTTGGGTATAAAAAAAAAGCCCAATCTCTGATGATCCCCCAAAGCTCCATCAAATCAATTATCAAATGAAAAGAACATGGTACCAAGACAAACCTGCCAAGAGAGGGCCACCCACCAAATCTCTCAGCCCGAGCAAGGAGGGCATTAATCAAAGAGGCAACACAGAGACCAAAGGTAGCCCTGAAGGAACTGCAGAGTTTCCACACAGAGAATAGGGGTATCTGTCCATATGACCACAATAAGCCGTACACTTCATAGAGACGACCTTAATGGAAGAGAGAGCAGAAAAAAGCCCTTACTTACACACAAAAGTTGTAAGTCTCCTTTTGAGTTTGCCAAAAGACATGTGGGAGACTCCCCAAATGTATGGAGGAAGGTGCTGTGCTCAGATGAGACGAAAATGGAACTTTTTGGCCACCAAGGTAAATGTCTAGAGCCAAACCAACACAGCTCATCACTCCAAGAACACCATCCCCACAGTGAAAAATGGTGGTGGCAGCATCGTGGTGTGGTGATGTTTTTCAGCAGCAGGGACAGGGAAAATGGTCCAAGTCGAGGGGAAGAAGGATGGTGCGAAATATGGGGATATTCTTGAGCAAAACCTGTTTCAGTTTGTCAGTAATTTGAGACTGTGATGGACGTTCACCTTCCAACAAGACAATGACCCATAGCATACTGCTATAGCAACAATCGAATGGGTTAAGGGGAAACGTGTAAATATTTTGGAGTGGCTTAGTCAAAGCACTAATCCAATTGAGAATCTGTGGTCAGACCTGAAGATTACTGTTCACCAGAGGAAATCATCTAGCTTGAAGGAGCTGGAGCAGTTTTTCCTTAAGGAATGGGCAAACATCCCAGTGGCAAGATGTACATGTAGCATCCTCCTGCATTCATCAGATCAATCAGAGAGGGGCAGGAGATGACAGCAGTCCTCTCAGTGATCAGAAGGAGATTGCAGAGGAAGCTGCCTCCAGACTATAAGACACCCGCAGGGACAGCGAGTGGGCGGGTGTGGGAGGGCACGGTGCAGCCCATGGGCCACTGTTTTCCAGCCCCTGGCTGTTCGATCCGCGTGCTGAACTGGAACAGCCAGAGGGCTGGATGTGGCCCGCAGTCCACACTTTGTCCAGGTCTGTGCTAGAGCGATAAAATACAATAGAAAAGTCATATAAATCAGTGCTAACGCTAAAAACTAGGATGGAATAATTGGCTTGCAGCAAAATAAAAGTCACAATCCGATCTTCAATCCTGTAATGTTAGCAGTAATATTTTCTGAATTATTAAAAACAAAACAGCCATAAAACAACCCAAATGACAGACACTGGAAGAAAACAAGCCATTCATAAGTATTTTTTTGTGAAGAAAGACAAGAGATGGGCAATGCAGCGATTAGTGACATTTGACAGGGGTCACAAACTGCTCTCGACACTGCCAGGATGAATGGGAAATCTGTTTTTCTGCATCCATCAAGAGATAATAGAGTAGCATTAATAATAAAGAGAAAATGTAGAATGTAAAAGCAGCCAAAAAAAAAAATCACAAACGCTACAGCCTTGTTAAAAGCTATGAAGCAAATACTTAGTATACAGTTCCGCCAGTTGTTACAGAAAAGTGACAGACATGCATCTAATCAGCATCCAACATTAGAAGAGGACGAGAAAGCGAGGGGGGTGGAAAAAAAAAAAAAAAGTCCGTATATAAAGCCTGAATATCGATCGGCCCAATCACAACTGCCTCCTATCCTGAAGAGCTCAGCAGGGCAGATTGAGCAGCTCTCCAGAAGAGACAGGACGCAGCCTCTGCCTCCACGCCAGCACTTTGATAAGCTCACTTAGGTCCTCCAGGGAGAAAACGGTCGGGTCTGACACCAGATTTGTACCATCTGTTCCCCTTTTCTAATATCTGCAGAGCAGCCCTAACTGACCAGAGCCGGCTCAGATACAGAGGGGTGCTGATTTAGGAAAACACTACTGCAAGAGAACAGACACACGCTTTTTGAATTATTAATGTAGCACTTAAAAAGCTAGCTGCATGCCTTCAGGTGTTCCCATCCACACAGCAGAGTGACAGCGAAGACTATCTAAACTGCTTCTGGACCAAACGGCTAACCGCCCACCCTCAGAAATGGCCGAGAAAGGAACAAAAGAAATAATCTACGGTACTTAAAATCCAGGTCATGGTATAGTCAATTAAAGATTCCTGCTGGATTTGATCGCTATACATAGAAGGCCATCATTTACACTATGTATTGCAATACTGCAGAGTATAGAACGAGCAATCAAAGGATCCCAGGCTCAAATCCCCTAAGTCTAAACAAAAAAATAAAGCAAAATTAAATTAAAATCTCTAAAAATTTCCCAGTTTAAATATATAATTAAAAAAAAATCTGTAATCGTCCCTTCAATGAACGTCAAATCTCTAAAAGCATAAACATAATTATCCCATACAGTAAAGGCTGTAAAATAAAAAAATACATTCTAGAATCACCGTGTTTCTGTTGATGCACCTCTTTTAAAAAAAATGCAAAAGCAAGCAATCAAAATATTGTTATGTGCCCCAAAATAATCCAAATACAAATGTCAACCCACCGCACAAAAAAAAACAAGCTCTTACACAGCTCCTTATAAAAAAAACTTGTGTCTCAGAAAATAATTTTTTTTTTTTTTTTGCCATCGACGGAATAAAACAAAAACAACTGGGGTTAAAGGTGAGTGTATAAAACAAAAATTAAAAAAATATATATTTGTTGCCATTTTCAAAAGGTCCACATTTTTTTAACCACTAAAAATAAACAAAAAAAAAAGTTTGCCATTGCCACATTTGTGCTGACCAGAAGAATCATATTACTGACATTTTTACCGTGTATATGTATGTAATAGCTCTTGGAAGGAAGGGGAGGGGGGGTTAAAGTGTTCAAAACTTTTCAAAAAGTTTTGACTATGAACTAAAAAAAAATCCTCACAATAGAAAAACCCTCCAATAAAATATGACACACAGGGGCGAGGTTAGCCCTCCATAGCCCACAGTCAGTGACACTAGTTAAAACACTAGGGAATGGGTAAATTATTGCACCAAATGGCTGAGGATTAATCTCCAATGACTGGCCGCAGTATAACGAGGCATCTGTGTCCCAGGGAGCCCACACCGGGTCCCTAGCGGTATGTGCGGAGAGGAGAGCCCGCGTGCTAGCCTTTGTCCGCCGTGGCAGGCAGCTTTTCACCTCATTGTGTAGGAGACCCTCATACATCTGGGACGCGTGGAATGCTTTCATTCTAACAGACTCACCATTGTCTTTTTCTCTGCAGCTTGGTTGGGCAAGGGCTGCACTACGTCTGTGATAATTATATTGCTTAATTAAGTGAAGAAAAAAAGAAGTTGAGTTTATAAATTTAAGGAGACAAACTAACATAAATATCAGTTCTGCTGCACTCATTTTGTATCTATCAGAACTTTGCGTGTGATGGAGTCATGCATACAGAGTCCGCACTGGCCCGGGTGCCCCAGTCTGAACGCAAACCAAAAGACTAACATTACGCTACATAATGGCCTAATGCTGCTGGGGGCGCTGTAATCTGATCGACGGGCATCATTTGATTAGGGAATGCAATTTACATACCAGGAAAGAGGCCAAATAGCAGACATCTCCCGTCCAAGCTTCTCCATCCACCCGGGGTCAGTAGCTAGTGAACTAAAGGTCAGCTGCACGTGCCCTGGAAATGTCTGGATACAGTTTATTGCTTAGTAATGGCTTTGTCTTCTTTTTAATACAGGAGTGCCATTACAAGTGCAGGGCCGAGCTGTGAGCTCATATCTTTACTAGGCAATATCAATGCTTATTGGGGTGACATTTACACGTCAAAGACGTTAAGATTTTTCTTTTTTATGGTCACGTATGTTTCTATTGTTTAGGAACTATTGGGATTTAAAGAACTGTCCATGTATGTAACGTTGTGTATTAATATCCTTATGTTCCACTGCTTTCTCCAGAGTCCAGCGCCGTTCTGTGCCTCTTTTCAGTGACGTCACCGCAACTGCAACTAGCCGGCTCACTCTACGCTCTCTGTGAGCCGGAAGTCTCTTTTAGGCCGGGGTCACACTTGCACCTCAATACCTGGCACTGCCGCCGCCGGCACTCGGGATCGGAGTGTGCGTCTGCATGTATTTCTATGCAGCCGCACACTCCGGTCCCGAGTGCCGACGGCACTGTCGGGTATTGAGGTGAGAGACTCGTGCGAGTTTCTCACATGTGTGACCCCGGCCTTACAATGATTCTGACAGCTGCACTGCTCCCTGAACTCTAACTCCCTAAATGCTATGATTGAAAGCGATCACAGCATTCTGGGAATCAGCCTTTGGATCGGAGACCCCGCTGGGTGATGCGTGGTGCATGATCAGCAACTTTCCCTGTCTGTGTAGAGCTGGCAGTTTATACAGCATGGGTAGGCTGCTGCATCCCCATGCTGTGGAAGTGATCAGCCTGCAAAAAATTATAGTCCCATATTGGGACAAAGTAAAAGAAAAAAAAAAGAAAAAGAAAAAAAGTTTAAATAATTGTAAAAACATTAAAAAAAAATATAAAAAATAAAAAGATATTGTATCAATAAATATTTGTATGAAAAAAATACAAATAAAAGTACACATATTTGGTAACACCACGTCCGCAACGACCCCACCTATAAAACTGTCCCACAAATTAACCCCTTTAGTGAAAATCATAAAAAAATAAATAAAAAACAAGGCAAAAAACAATGCTTCATCATCATACTGCCGAACAAAAAGTGGAATAAAACGCGATCAAAAAGACAGATATAAATAAATATGGTACCGCTGAAAACGTCATCTTGTCACGCAAAAAACAAGCTGCCACCTAGCTCCATCAGTAGAAAAATAAAAAAGTTATAGCTGTCAGAATAAAGAGATGCAAAAATAAGTATTTGTTTTCTATAAAATAGTTCTTACTGTGTAAAGGCGCCAAAACATAAAACGATATAAATGAGGTATCACTGTAATCGTACTGACCTGTAGAATACAACTGCCTTATCAATTTTCCCCACACACGAAACAGCATAACCTCCTTTTCACTAGGCAACATTCATTGCTGCTTGTTTCTGGAAAATACCCATGAAGTCAAAATCATCACTACACCTGTATATTATAGTATAGTTTCCAAAATGGGTTCAATTGAGGGGATTCTGCTTTTCTAGCACTTAGGGGCTCTGTATATGGAGTCCGCAAACTGTTCTTGGAAAATCTGTGCTCCAGGAGGCAAATAGCGCTCAGTTCCTCCCGAGTCTCTTAGTACGGCTAAGAAGTACTGTACCAGCCTCATATGGGGTATTCTCACGTTTAGTAGAAACTGTGGGACAAATTTTGGTGCCATTTTTACTCTCTTCTTGTGTGAAAATGTAAAATCTGGAGATAAAAAAAATCTGTTGGTAAAAATGTACCGTATTTTTCGGACCATAAGACGCACTTTTTTCCCCAAAAATTATGGGGGAAAATGGGGGTGCGTCTTATGGTCGCAATAGACTTACAAATCTGGTGGCAGCGGCGGTCCCGATGCAGCCTCCCTGTGCTCTGTGGTGTCGGGGCTTTGTAGTGTGGCTGCTGCGTGGGGGGCTCCGCCGGCATTTCGTCAAAGCCCGAAAGCCCCCCGCAGCTCCGTTGCTGCAACGCGGTGGCCTCCAGAAAGATGGCCGTGCATACTCAAATTCAAATCTCGGCAACGAGATCTCATTGCGGAGATCTGAATTTGAGTATGCGCTGCCCCCAGCGGCAATCATTCCAGAGGCCCCTGGCGGCCATCTTTCCGGAGGGCTCCGCGTCGCAGCAACAGAGCTGCGGGGGGCTTTCGGGCTTTGAAGAAATGCCGTCGGAGCCCCCCAAGCCGCACAGAGCCCTGCTGCAGCCACACTACAGAGCCCCGACACTACCGCACCACAGACCACAGGGAGGCTGCATTGGGACCACCGCAACGGGATTTGTAAGTATATTGCGCCCCCACAGAGCACAGCCATCCCACAGAGCACAGCCACCCCACGGACACAGCCACCCCACAGAGTACATCCACCCCACAGAGTACAGCCACCCCACAGAGCACAGCCACCCCACTGAGCACAGCCACCCCACTGAGCACAGCCACCCCACTGAGCACAGCCACCCCACAGAGCACAACCACCCCAGAGAGCACAACCACCCCAGAGAGCACAACCACCCCAGAGAGCACAACCACCCCAGAGAGCACCCCTGCAACACAGAGCACCACCACCGCACCAGCCTGGACCATCGAACGACCCCTGTGACCACTCCTCTACCTGTGCTGATCCCTTCGCTGGTAAGCTGAATTCGGACTGTAAGAGGGACCCCCATTTAACACATTATTTTTTCCCCCTATTTTCCATCTGAAAATTTGGGGTGCGTCTTATGGTCCGGTGAGTCTTATAGTCCGAAAAATACGGTAGTTCTTTTTTCTTCACTGCCCAATGGTACAAAATTTCTGTGGCACACCCATAGTGTCAATATGATCACTGCACCCATAGATTAATTCATTGAGAGGTGTAGTTTGCAAAATGGGGTCACTTATGGCAGGTTCTGCTGTTCTGGCACATCATGGGCTCTCCCAGTAGGTCATGGCACCTGCAAACCATAGCAGTAAAATCTGGTGCTCCTTGCCTTCTGAGCTTTGCACTGTGCCTGAAAATATTTCCCAATTACATGTAGGGTATTGGCACACTCAGGAAAAAATGGATCTCAGTTTACTGTAAAAAAAAATTCCAATTAGCCCTTAGAAAAATTTAAAACTTGGGGCTAAACAACATTTTAGTGGTAAAAATGTAATTTATTCTTTCTTCACCGATCAGTGGTATAAAATTCTGTGACGCACATGTGGTGTCAATATGATCACTGCACCACTGGATGAATTCATTGGGGAGTGTAGTTTGTTAAATGAGTTCACAACTAAGGGGTTTCTGTTGTTCTGGCACCTCAGGGGCTCTGCTAATGTGACATGGCACCCTCAAACCATTCCAGCAAAATCTGAACTCCAATATGGCGCCTCTTTCCTTCTGAGCTTTACACTGTGCCTCAAAAGTAGTATTCCCCCACATATGGGGTATCGGCGTACTCAGAAAAAATTGCACAACAAATTGCATGGTGCAATTTCTCCTGTTAGCCTGAAAATGCAAAATTTGGGGCTAAAATAATTTTTTTGTGAGGAAAATGTGATTTTATTATTTTCACAGGTCATCATTATAAACTTCTGTGAAGCACCTGGCGGTTAAAGGTGCCCGCTACACATCTAGATCAGTTCCCTGAGGGGTCTAGTTTTCAAAATGGTGTCACTTGGGGGGGGTGTTTCACTGTTTAGGCACATCAGAGGCTCCTGAAACGCGACATGGCGTCTGCCGATTGTTCCAGGAAATTTTGCATTCAAACAGTCAACTGGCGCTCCTCCCCTTCCAAGCTCTGCCGTGCGCCCAAACAGTGGTGTTCTCACTTATATGGGGTATTGGCATGCTCAGGAGAAATTACACAACAAATTTTGGTGTCCATTTTTTCCTATTACCCTTGTCAAAATAAGAAAATTTGGATCTGAAGTAATTTTATGTGAAAAAAAAGTTAAATGCTCATTTTTTCCCACATTCCAAAATTTCCTGTGAAGCACCTGAAGGGTTAATAAACTTCTTGAATGTGGTTTTGAGCACCTTGAGGGGTGGAGTTTTTAGAATGGTGTCACTTTTGAGTATCTTTTTCCCTCAAAGTGACTTCAAATGTGATGTGGGCCCTAAAAAAATGGTTTTGCAAATTTTGTTGTAAAAATGAGAAATCGCTGGTCAACTTTTAACTCTTATAATTTCCTAACAAAAAAAAAATTTGTTCCAAAATTGTGCTGATGTAAAGTAGACATGTGGGAAATGTTGCTTTTTAACTATTTTGTGTGACATATCTCTGTGATTTAAGGGCATGAGAATTCAAAGTTGGAAAATTGCGAAATTTTCAAATTTTTTACCAAATTTCCATTTTTTTCACAAATAAATGCAAATCATATCAATTAAATGTTACCACTATCATGAAATACAATATGTCACGAAAAAACATGTCAGAATCACCGAAATCCGTGGAAGCATTCTAGAATTATAACCACAAAGTGACAGTGGTCAGAATTGTAAAAATTGGCCTGGTCATTAACGTGGAAACCACCTTCGGGGTTAAAGGGGTTAATAGTTTTATTTTTAATGGGGCAAAAGTTGGGTGATTTGAACTTTTGTGTTTCTTTTAATTTTTTTCATATTTTTAAAAACTTTTTTTTTCCACCTTTTAACTTAATTTAATAGTCCCCTTTGCAGACTTGAAGCAGCGATCGTCTGATCGTCGGTCCTATACATAGCAGGGCTTCAGCACTACTATGTATAGCAAAAATGACGATATCCTATGAACGCCGGCACGAGCCATCTTTCACAGGAGTATCATAATGACAGGCACAGGGGACTTCAGCACACAGGGATCTTCAGCAGTCTTCCAAAATCCCGCTGTCAGAGACTGACTGTGGAAAGTAAGACGTTAATAGCCGCGTGTGGAGCGGAGCTGATACATGACAGCTGATTAAATCAGTTGGTTAAAAAAATGGAATAATCAGGGATAGAAGCAAAAATAAAATAGGAGCAAAAAGTGTCCATCTTTTCAACTGGTGACAGGTTCTCCTTAACAGTCACCAATTACTACTCAGCATAAATACAGTCCATTTTAGAGTGTTTCCCCATAACAGATCACCTACAGGGGTACTTTACCTTCGTAATCATTATTATTGTTCAATTGTATATAATATGAGTCACATTTGCAAACTGTCTTGATTAAACACTTTCTATACTCTGGTCAGTTGGGAGACGGTGGCCCTGCATTGATCCTCTTCCATCACTGCAAAACTTCCATCTTTACATAAAAATACACCATCAGTTTTTTTAATTTTTGTTAAAGGCAAGAGATTTTATTCCACTACTTTAGAAAAAAAAATACAGACCGCTCTCATTATGGCTTTGGTGAATGAAGTCATGTATGTGTCATGGAAATATATATGTATTCCATATATTCAAAGTATATTCACATATATGTATTCACAGTTCACAGTTAGATAGATCTCACTTGCTAAAAAACCCTGTGCTCACATATTTCTAGGCCAGCTATAATCAGTCGTTTTAAAGAAATCTGGCCTTCATAAGGCCTTCGAAAGGAACAAATACATGAAGTACAAAAAGTCCTATTAGATATCTGTTGTTTACCTTATAGTTATGCAAGACAACTAGGTCACAAGAATATAAAACAATAATTCTGCAACTTCAGCTCTTTTGCCATGATTATCATAATTATCATATTTACACTAGAACAGCCAATAATCTAGCAGCTTTTAATTGTATGTTAATTGACTAACCAGCCCCTTTTTGTAAACGTATAAAACCTTGAATGAATAATAAATGTATGTCTTTGACGAACTGTTATACTGACACTTGCGTTGTGGACAGTTTTCATTTCGTTCTGAGCGCTCAAAGAAGACATTAAATAGAGATTTGGACATGGCAAGCAGCAAACACTGAATGATATTTTTATCCTAATTAAATTTCCATATCAGTTGGCGCCTGCACGCGGGGCATTGGACGAAACGCACGAGGACCCGGCCGACCGGAGAGACGGGGGTGTTGGCCCTGGCCTTGGCACACGGGACGGAGACTGCAGCTCCATCAGTAAGGTAAGAAAACTTTGTCATCTTACCTGAATGTTCCCTGTGCCTAGTCCTAGCCTACACTTCCAGCCGGTCGGACGTGGTCATCACCGCATTCCCAGGTTGTGTAAAAAGTCCATACCCTTATCCAAAAACCCTGGGATATAAGCCGAGTTGTTTGCTGCTGTGCTGTATATGTTTTATGTGAACCGGGAGAAAGTTGGAACGGTGACTGTGTTTTTGCTTGCTGATTTCTGGGGGCTGTATAGCAAAAGACAAATTGCTGCATAAGTTCCCGCAGTAAACTTTCACGCACCGGGAGGCCATCCCAGTCAAATCAGACGTGGAGGGCGGTAGCTTTGTTTTGGATAAGTCCACGCAGATATTCTTCACACATTGGAGGGAAGTTATCCAAAAAATCCAGTTGTGAGAAGCGAGAGCTTTGTTCGGTTAAGTTTCTGCAGAAAACTTTCACGCACCGGGAGGCCATCCCAGTCAAATCAGACGTGAAGGGCAGAAGCTTTGTTTGGATAAGTTCTCATAATAATCGTCCACGCACCGGGAAGCCATCCCAGTCAAATCAGATGTGGATAGTGAGAATTTTGATGAAGGCTATTGCAGATTACTGTGACCGGCGCACCGGCCAGGGCGTACGGTACAGAGAGCGATAGAACCTTGAGCCTCACCGCGCTCAGTGCAATTGGTGAGTTATCAGTTACCAGAGCAGCTTGTATGTGTCACAGATCATCAAAAGAGGGATTCGTATTCTCCCGGGTGTCTGTCTCATTGTACGTGTCAACTGTCTGTATCAGGTACTGTCGCTTTAAATCACATCTCCGTGCGCTCTGTCAGTATCTCATTAAGAGCAGTGTGCTGGCTGCAGCAGCGAGAAAACCCCTTTGACCCCCCTCCTCTGCTAATCACGTTGTCACATCTGTTTCTTGGCTTTGATTTTTATTTTTTTAAGCTAGTTTTTTGGCTACAGGTTTTAACGTGAAAATTATCAGGCATTCAGACTGAACTATATTCATTTTTTTTTTGCTATTCTGTGGAATAATAATAATTTTTTTTTTGTTACGTGATTTCAGTGTTTGGAGAGACAGCAAGCAGAGATAGAAGGGAGGGGGGAAGTGCTGGCAGCAGCCAGCTGACATTCCAGAGAGCGGTAAGGAAAAAAAAAAAAACCTACGCTACCAGACAGAAGTTTTACAGTACTTTTCTTTTTGTTTTTATCATTTTACAATCAATTTTTCCACCTCTTTTCTGTTTTTTTATTCAGCTGTTTTAGCAACAAGGGTTGTTTTTCAGAGTTTTATGATTAATACGGTTTTTCTTTTCTCCCCTTTTTGGTGAATTTATTTATTTATTTTTTTTATTTCTTATTTTTCTAGAGTTTTTTACTAAATCTAACTTTTCTTTTTAAAATTTTTCTTTTAAGTACATTTTTAAATGATTTTGGAGAGATTTTTTTTCTCTAAGCAATTTATTTTAGAGTTTTATTTCTCCAGCCATTTTTTTTTTTCTACAAGCTTGCTTTAGAACAAGGTCACTCAACAGATAAGGAAAATTACAGGCTGAGGGAGAGAGCAGACACAAACTACGCAGCGGTTTGAGTAGCCCCTCCCGTCGGGCATTCGGCATTGACAAACAGAACCAGAGTGCAGCAGTTTTCAGATTTTTAAATCACCTTTGTTGAATAGGTTTTTGGAATATACACAGTACGTGAGAAGCAAATAGACAGGCAGCCTTTACGCTGCATAATGAAATGTTTTTTTCTTGTTTTTTGTTATTTGAAAGGTAACGGGAAAATTTGTTAATAGATTACCATCTGCTATAAAAGAGCAGCGGTGCATCGTGTAAAAGATACAGCAAGTTAATTTGAACGGACCAGGAAGTGATTTTTTTTTTTATGTGAATAAGTTTGAAAAGGTGTTAAATCATCTGTGAGAAAAAGATCACTGACATGTCACAAGAGCAGAATTGAGAGTCACACACATCACATGTCCATCATGTGGAGACACGGGACAGGTGTAGGCTGCTCTCATTGAGTAAGGAGCCTCGTACAGGGAAAAACGCTCCCCGCCTCTCTCCACAGGGAGAAGGCATTTTTGTTTCAACCATCCCCTCTCAAGAGTCACAGGGGGGACACCCTCTCCTTTTTCTTCTCTCAGTCCCTTTCTCTTTCTTCTTCAGACTTTTCTCCTCTTTCCTCGCTGCCATCCCTCTCATTCCTTCTTTTCCCTCCATCACATCTCTGACACATCCATTTTCTTCATCTTCCTCTTCTTCTATCTCTTCCTCTCCAACTCTCAAATCTTGTTCTTCATCTTCTTCTACTTCTCCCCCTCCATCTTTTTTCTCTCTCTCTCCTCCATCTTTCTCTCTTTTCCCCCTTTCACTCTTCTCTCCCTCCCCTCCTCTTTCTCTCGCTCCTCCCTTACACCTCCCTTCTCTTCCTCTTTTTTCTACTTCGTTATCAACTGGGTCAACGCCCAATCCAAGCAATGTGGTGTCCCTGTATTCAGTGTCTCCAGCACAGGGCACCTTGTCTATCCCAAGCACAGTACAAACATTGCCAGTCATTATATCAGGAGAAGAAAGTGCAGATCTCCCTACACAAAACGCTACATGTAGCTCCCAGACACAACAGTCCACAGCTAGGGCTTCACAGGGGGGTGGTATAGCTACAGAGACAAATGAGGAACCTCAGTGCCGAGCAGGGCTGCCAGCATGGAACCATAACACTGATCCACCGCAGCCTCAGCAAGGAAGTGGGAAATCCCCATGCAGCAAGACAACTTTAAAGCCCAAATCTCACCCAGTGTATGTACCAAGTACACCATGTCACTTCTTATCTGATGAAGATGAAGATGCAACGTCACACATGCTGCCCAATACTAGGGAAGGAAACACAAGCACCAATAGAGCAGGGACAGATAGAGGCACCATCCTATTAGCCCTTCATCCCAAGCCAGGTGATCAGTATGCTGCCAGACCCAGGGATACACCCCATGCTATTTTGCCAAAAAATGCAGCAGATCCAGCAAACGTATACAGCAGCCTGGATTGATCTCTGGACCGAAATGGAAATAAAAGCAGGTGATGCATTCTGGTCAATTATGAGAGAACACTTCAAGCTTCCAGCAGAGTTAGATGCGTATGCCTGGGAGACAGGACCAAAGCTAATTGAGCAACTCAGAGAATGGGCCAAAAGCAGACTGACAGGACAAACTCTCAGCCTACATGTCACGAGTCAAGACAAGACAGAGTCTGTGGAGAAGTTCCATGGCAGAGTGATGCAAGTGTTTCAAGATTTGGGCTTCAATATTCATGATCAGATACACAGACAGATGTTGGCACAGGCCTTTGTGCATGGACTGAGAGAACCAATCAGAAAGCCACTGATAGTAGCTAGGCCTGAGTACAGGTCAATAGCAATGGACACCCTTCTCACAGTCGCAAAAGGGATAGAATCCCAGCCAGGAGTGCACAAAACAGCTCCCCTGATGGTGGTCTCAGAGCCAGATGGCCAACCACGTTTTAAAGACAGAAGAAATGTCAAGTGTTACAAATGTGGCAAGCTTGGCCATTACCGGAACCGCTGCAGAGAACCCCTACGACCCACCACTTTGTCTAGAGAAGCAAGCCAAGGAAGAAACACAGAAAGCAGTGAAGAACCCCGTCCATAGGACAAGAGCACACCAAGTCCACAAGGAACCCCACCAGTGGGACCAATATCCTGAGAGTGGATGGCGTAGTCATATCTTTTCTTGTGGAACTCTGCAACCTCACCTACCTATCAGAATCTTCTGCTTCCTGCATGGGAATTGATGGTCAAGTCAGATATTTCCAGATTATGAAGCCCCTGAGCGTGTGGACTCAGCCAGAACACTCCATCATGTCCCAGTTTGTTGTGTCAAAAACCTGCACCCTCAACCTATTGGGAGTGGACCTACTGCAGAAGCTGAAAGCGACCAGAGTGTTCCAGGAAGATGGGACCATGACACTTTCTTCACCCCTGACCCAAGAAGAAACAGGAACCTCAAACAACCACACTGCAGACCTATCACAGGAGGTGCTGGACATAGTACCAGAAAAGCCACCCCATCACCCAGGGTCAAGATGTCTCTGACCAACTGAAGGTCTAAGTGAGCTCGCCTAAGAAGACGGCCTGAGAACTTTGACATTGGCCAGGATATTCAACTCAAGAAGGACCCTACTCGCTTCATGGAATGGCAACACCTCATCCAGCTCTAACGCCAGAGGTTCATCTTTTGCAAGCACCAGGAGGTGCCCCCTGCAATCAACCAGTTCACCCAGGCCCTAGACCGGCAAAAGGCCACTCAGCTCTTCAAACTTGTGCACAAATATTGACCTGAGACCGAGCTGGAGAAAAAGAAACTACTGATGGCCCATGCTGAGAAAAAAGCAGCCGTTTAAGGAAACGTCCCAACAAGAAGACCCCCTGTGACCAGAGCAGGTGCTAACACAGTGACTGTCTTGGTGGAGAACAAGAAAGCCAGCTGGTCGTCATCTCTCATGATGTGGATCCTAGTAGACGGCTTGTTTTCCCGCCAGCTCTGCACCAGCAGATGGGAGTCCCCTGCCGCATACTGAAGGACAAGGCCAAACTGGGCTGCCTCGCGCATCGGAATCAATCCCAGCTTTCCACAGTGAAGAAAAAGACTGTAAACCCCACTGAGTTCAGAATGGTGCAAGGCCTGGAGGCCGCGAAAGAGGCTACGGTGTTTGAAACCCCAACAGTGCTGAACCATCACACTCTGCTCTCAAGAGTCCCAGTCACCGCAACAGTATTCACGGTGATCAACCTGGCCAGTACCTTCTTCAGTGTTTCCCCTCCACCTGGAGGCCTGCTTTCACGCACCAGTGCAGTGCATATGGACAGTGTTGTCTCAAGGTGCTCAAAACAAGCCCTTCAAGTTTCACCAAGACAATGTCCTCCATCCTCGTCAACTGGATTGCAGAATATGCAAGAGTCACTCTTCTACAACACGTGGATGACTTTCTCTTTTGTGTGGTTGACATCGACACCTGCACAGTCTATTCCTTGTCTCTCCTACTCTACCTGGAAGAACAGCAATGCAAGGTCTGGAAGAACAAAGTCCAGTGATGCCAGAAGCAAGTTACATCCCTGGGACACTATTGCAGAACCTGGATCCCTGATGCCTCAGTCCTAATGCAGCCTCTGTGCGCTTGCATCAACGCAACCCCACTCCTTCTATCAGACGCAGCCTTCAACCCATTCAGGAGATTGGAAGAACTCCACAGTCTCAGCGCCAATGCCAGGCCTACCTGACTATGAAAAGTCTTTCCGTCTACCTGATGGAAGAAAGAAGGTCATGCTACTGGAGTCCTGGCACGGATTCACGGGGGAAAACAGAGACTTTTAGGCTGCCTCTCAGCCCGCTTGGATCCAGTTGCAAGAAGAGCACCCTCCAGCCTGATGGCAGTATCCGCAGCACACACCCTCCTGGACAAGGTTGCTGACATCACTCTTGGACAGCCACTGGAAACTCTCACTCCACATGACATCTTGGCAATCTTCAATCAAGCTCAACCAACAGTAATCTCCCTGCCGCCAGGCATCTTTGTGGCGCCTCTATTGCCTTTGTCTCATAATGTCATCGTCTCCAGACCTACAGTCCTCAGCCCGGCCACTCTACTCCCACTACCAAGGGGGGATACTTGGATGGCTCCAGATTTGCAGATGATGAAGAAGTTTCAACACAGGAAGTGCAGTGACCAGCAAAGAAGAAATCCTGTGGTCCAGAAGTCTGTCACCTAGCCTGTCAGCCCAGGAAGCAGAACTGATAGCGCTGACGAATGCCTGCCAGATGGCAGAAGGCAAGACTGCAAACATCTACACGGACTACAGTTACTCGCATGGCATAGCACACGACTTTAGACCCATCTGGGCTACAAGGGACTTCATCACAGCAAACGGGACAACCGTGAAGCATCATGGAGCCTTCAGGGACCTACTGGGTATACTCCAACTTCCAAAATGGTGGCAATTTGAAAAATCAAAAGTGCATGGAAAACTGAAAACAGAAGAGGCGTGAGGCAATAACATGGCGGACATGGCAGCCAAAGAAGCAGCCAAAAGAAGACAACATGGAGAAGTGGGAGAGGTCGTAGAGCCGGACGGCTACTACATGACGACTGAAGACAAGAAACCTGACAAAGAGACGTCCTGGAATCTGCTCAAGTAGTTACAAGACCAAGATCCAAAAGTAGAAGAAGAGCTGAATGGGAAAAAAGCAACACGTGAAGAAGGAAGGCTATCAATAATAGACTTCAAACTCTGCCTACCACAAAGTATGCACCCTATGGTGGTCCAATGGGTACATGGACCCACATCCACATATCAAAGACACAGATGAATGATCTGATTGGTGCTTACTGGTTCGCTTCAGGGATCTCCACCCTAACAGCCAAATTCACCAGCAGCTGTCTGACCTGCGGCAAATGCAAGCCTGGACGTATGGAAGAAAGTCCCCCTCACCTCATCTGGAAAGACCACTCTACCAGCTTCAAAGGATCCAGATAGACCACATCCAGATATCGCCAAGTGAAGGATTCAAATACGCCATTGTGGTCAAAAGAAGTATTTTCAAGATGAACAGAAGCCTTCCAAGTCAGCAAAGACTACTGCAAAGCAGCTACTTTCAGAAAATAGTGTGCAGATACGGGGTTCCAGAAATGATAGAAAGTGATCAGGGACCCGCATTCACAGCAAATCTGACACACAAGACCCGATTAGCAGTAGGGTCAGATCTAGGCCTACACACTCCTTACCACCCCAGAGCAGCAGGAAGGTAGAAAAACTGAACGAAACACTTAAGAATAGAATGCTGAAAAAATTGCCCAAGAGACACGCAAACCATGGCATGACACACTCCTAATTGCACTGTTTAGCGTAAGGCACACTCCCAGAGACCCAGAAAAAGCTGTTTCGTGCCTGCATCTTCTGCTAACAGATAAGACATTTTCTTCTTTTAGTTTTTTGGTGCTTGCAGTTTAGTTCAGCCACTGTTTGTTCATTTGCCTTTTCCAGTTTTTTTCAGTGGTTGCTGTTTAGTTTTTGTTACACCAGAGAACTAATTTAGGTGGTAGAGGTCGTGTGATCTCAGGTGTTTTTGTAATTAGTAGAGTTGGTACTTTTCAGGGTTTTCTGGGGTTGCAGTAAGTGCCTTTCCTATCCTTTTCTATTTAGGAAGTTTGGGCCCCAACGTTTGCTCATACTATTTTCTGTCTGTGTCTGTATTTCCTCTTGTCTAACCGCCATTACATGTTTGGGGGCTTCCTATGTTCTTTGGGGATCTGCTCCGGGGCAGATAGCTTTCATCTTTCTATCTTTAGGTGTAGTTAGCTTCTCAGGCTGTGACGAGGCGTCTAGGACCAACGTAGGAACGCTCCACGGCTGCCTTTAGTTGTGGTGGTTAGTCAGGGTACTGCAATCCCATAGATTCCAACCTCTCTGGTGTATTGCCTTTTTTTTTTTTTTTTTGCCTGCTCTCCTCAGCTACCAAATCATAACACTTATGTAATTGAATTGGTCAAAAACTAATGTCCATTCTCGAGTTTTTCTCCTCACTGCCAGATTTGATGATCCTGTCCAAGAGCCCCAGATGACACCAACCTCTGTGTAACTAGAGGGAAAGCCTGTTTGGATCCACGTATCGCATTGCAAGGAAGCTCCCGTACCAGGAGAGACACCTAAGCCATGAAGGATGTCGTGGATGCTCTGACTGACCAGACAGATGACCTACTTGATGAGTTCAAGGCCAGAGACCAAGTTAAAGCAGGATTTGAGTCACTATTGCCACTAGTAACTATAAACAAAAAACAAAAATGTTGATTGGATAAATTACATCTATTATAACCAGCAGAGATTTGTTAACTTCACCATAGATGCTGTAAAAGGTTTGGCAGCACAGTTAGGCCCCACTTCCATTATGGCATTCCAGAATAGAATGGCTTTGGATATGATTCTAGCTGAGAAAGGAGGTGTTTGCAAAATGATCAAAGACACCTGTTGCACCTACATCCCAGACAACACTAGCCCAAATGGTAAAGTCACAATGGCAATACAGAAATTTACTGAGTTATCAGAGGAACTGAAACAGAACTCAGGTGTCACTAACCCATGGGATCGATACTTTGGGTGGATGAGTGGGTGGCAGAAAATGTTGGCACAGGTTGGGACAGCCATTATGGGGGTTCTCATTTTTGCATTAATTACTGGTTGCTGTGTTGTTCCTTGTATCCGCAGGATAATGGAAAAAACTGTTCAGGAGACAACCAATTTGATGCCACTCACCATCTTGGACCTAGCACCAGTCCGGATGGAACTGCCTGGCTTGACCAGATCTCCGAACTACCTCCAGACTGAGAATACACATCCTTGATGAAACATCATATCAACTATGAGATTATGATTGCAAACACATAAACCCCCGACAGGGACAGTCCTCTTGACCGCCCATTTGCGAAAAGTCTGTATTCGGTGGGGGAGACATGCGCTAGGCATATTCTCAACCCGCCGGCAGCACAAAAGAGTTGCAGCGCTTTGTGTTGTGAATGGGTTTGAGATGAGTTCTGAGCAGAGGCTCCCTCTGGTGGTTACAAGCAGTGCTAGTCTGTCCAGTGAAGATTGTGAGGACTGGAATCAGGTGTTACTGACTGGTCTTCTATAAGGGAGTCACCTTCCCATCAGGGTTGCCGGTGATCAATTGTTCTGGTCTGAATCCTTTATTCCAGTTTCCCTTGTAGCCTGCTGTGTCGTGTCTGCATCTCCTGCTAACAGATAAGACTTTTTCTTCTTTTGTGTTTGTGCTATATTTTTGCATTTTGTCCTGCACTTCTGTGGGGGCCTTCAGGGTCCCCTCCGGGGGCTTCTGCCCTCTCAGTTTTGTTCAGCCACTGATGTTTGTACTTTTGCTTTTTCCAGTTTTTTCAGTGGCTGCTGTTTTGATTTTGTTACACCAGAGAACTAATTTAGGTGGAAGAGGTCGTGTGATCTCAGGTGTTTTTGAAATTAGTAGAGTTGGTGCCTTTCAGGGTTTTCTGGGATTGCAGTAAGTACCCTTCCTATCCTTTTCTATTTAGTTAGTTTGGGCCCCAGCGTTTGCTCATACTATTTTCTTTCTGTGTCAGTATTTCATCTTGTCTAACCGCCATTACATGTTTGGGGGCTTTCTATTATCTTTGGGGTTCTGCTCCGGGGCAGATGGCTTTCCTATTTCTGTCTTTGGGTGTAGTTAGTTTCTCAGGCTGTGACGAGGCGTCTAGGACCAACGTAGGAACGCTCCACGGCTGCCTCTAGTTGTGGTGGTTAGTCAGGGTACTGCAATCTCATAGATTCCAACTGCTCTGGTGTATTGCCTTTTTTACCTGCACTCCTCAGCTACCGAAACATAACAGTATCACCGGCCTAAAAATTGAAATTGTATGGTACTCACAGAAGGGAAAAAATATTGTGAAAGAAAAAAGGTTGTCAGAGTTGTCAGAGATATTTTTCTGTTTGTTGCATTTTTTTTTTTTCCCTCTGTATCTCTGGGTGCTGGGGAGGATCTTTTCTCTCAATGGAGTTTGCACAGTTGTCTGGCCGTGTGGATCAGCTTGCCACTGAGGTTCGGAGTATTGCTATCTATCTTGCTGGGTTGCCTGTTGTGGAACCTAGGATTCCATGCCAGATTTGTTTTTAGGGGATCGAGCTAAGTTTCAGAATTTCAAAAATAATTGTAAATTGTTTTTTGCCTTAAAATCTAAGTCCTCAGGGAACGCAGCGCAGCAGGTTCAAATTATCATCTCTCTCCTGCGCGGCGATCCTCAGGATTGGGCTTTTTCCCTGATACCTGGGGATCCTGTTTTGAGTGATGTTGATGCATTTTTTCAGGCCTTGGGGTTATTGTACGATGAGCCTAATGTCACTGATCAAGCTGAAAAAGCCTTGTTGGCATTAAATCAGGGGCTTGATGACGCTGAGTTATTCTGTCAGAGATTCCGTAGGTGGGCAGTCCTGACCAAATGGAATGACGACGCTTTGGCAGCCCTTTTCCGGAAGGGTCTGTCAGATAATGTAAAGGATGTTATGGTGGGATTCCCTGTCCCCTCTGGTCTCAATGATTCTATGTCATTAGCGATTCAAATTGACAGACGTTTGCGTGAGCGGAGAAGTATGCGTGGAATGGTGTTGCCTTGTGAACCAGCTTCTGAACCCATGCAGTGTGATAGAGTGGTGTCTGGGGCACAGCGTCATGAGTTTCGAAAGCGCAATGGGTTATGTTTCTACTGTGGTGATGCCTCTCATGCTATTTCAGTCTGCCCTAAGCGGGGAAGACGTTTTGCACGCTCAGTTGTCTTGGGTAGTGTTCAGACTAAGTTTTTATTAACTGTCACTCTGATATGCTCTCTGTCCTCATTTTCTGCTCAGGCTTTCGTTGATTCTGGAGCAGCTATTAATCTGATGGATTATGATTTTGCTAAACGTTGTGGATTTCCCTTGATACCCCTACAGAAGTCTATTCCCCTACTGGGGATCGATTCTACCCTTTGGCTGAGAATAAACCCAGTTTTCTACTCAGGTGATAATGAGGGTTGAACCTGATCACCAGGAGTGCTGCAAATTTTTGGTTCTGTATAATCTGCATGACATTATCGTGCTGGGTTTTCCTTGGTTACAGTCTCAAATCCTGTTTTGGATTGGAAATCTGTGTCTGTAACCAGTTGGGGCTGTCAATGTGTTAATACCAACACTCCTGTTTTTTCTGCCCCCCCCCAGGCTCAGGATGTTCCTGACTTTTTGATTGATTTTTCTGATGTGTTTAGCGAAAGTAAATCTGCATCCTTGCCTCCCCATAGGAGCTATGACTGCGCTATTGAATTAGTGCCGGGTAGTAAATTCCCTAAAGGTCGCCTTTTTAACTTGTCTGTACCTGAACATGACGCTATGCGGTCTTATATCAAGGAATCATTGGAGAAGGGTCATATCAGACCATCCTCTTCACCCTTAGGTGCCGGTTTTTTCTTTGTGGCCAAAAAGGATGGTTCATTAAGGCCGTGTATTGATTATCGTCTCTTGAACAATATTACTGTGAAATATCAATACCCGTTACCCTTGATTTCTGACCTGTTTTCCAGGGTGAAAAACGCTACTTGGTTTACCAAGCTTGACCTCAGGGGGGCGTATAACCTTATTCGCATTAAGCACGGGGATGAATGGAAGACGGCATTAATACCCCTGAAGGGCATTTTGAGTACCTGGTGATGCCCTTTGGGCTCACTAATGCTCCTTCCGTCTTCCAGTCCTTCATGAATGACATTTTCAGGGATTTTGTGGACAAATTTCTGATTGTTTATTTGGATGATATCTTGATTTTTTCTAATGACTGGGACTCTCATGTGAAACATGTTCGAACTGTATTCCAGATTTTGAGAGAGAATGCTCTGTATGTGAAGGGATCAAAGTGTCTTTTTGGCGTACAGAGGATCTCATTTCTGGGATTCATTTTGTCCCCATCTGTTATTGAAATGGACCCGGTCAAGGTTCAGGCCATCTGTGATTGGGTCCAACCTACTTCATTAAAGGCTCTTCAGAGATTTTTGGGTTTTGCCAATTTTTATCGTAAATTTATTGGTAATTTCTCGGTTATTGTTAAACCATTAACTGATTTGACCAGAAAGGGTTCTGATGTGGTGAATTGGCCTCCTGAGGCAGTCTCTGCATTTCAGGAACTTAAGCAGAGATTCACTTCTGCTCCTGTTCTACGCAGCCTGATGTTTCTCTGCCATTTCAGGTGGAGGTTGATGCCTCTGAAATTGGGGCAGGTGCCGTTTTGTCCCAAAAGATCCAGAGACCTCTAAAAGTAACCCTTGTGCCTTTTTCTCTCGAAAATTTTCTCCTACTGAACGTAATTATGACGTGGGTAATCGGGAGTTATTGGCCATGAAGTGGGCTTTTGAAGAGTGGAGACATTGGCTGGAGGGAGCCAAACATCAGGTGGTGGTCCTTACGGACCATAAGAATCTGGTCTATCTGGAATCTGCCAAGCGACTCAATCCTAGACAGGCCAGGTGGGCCTTGTTTTTCACACGTTTTAATTTTGTGGTTTCCTTTCTTCCTGGCACTAAGAATGTTAAGGCGGATGCCCTCTCGAGGAGTTTCCTTGCGGACTCTCCTGAGTTATCTGATCCTTCTGTTATTTTGAAAGAGGGTGTAGTTCTTTCCGCCATCTCGCCCAATTTGAGACTTGCTCTGGAGGGGTGTCAGGAGGATAGGCCCGAGTGCTGCCCTGTTGGAAAATTGTTTGTCCCGGACCAGTGGAAAAAGAGTGTGATGTCTGAGATTCATTGTTCCGCGTTGGCTGGGCATCCCGGAATTTTTGGTACCAGAGACTTGGTTAGTCGGTCCTTTTGGTGGCCTACTTTGTCTCGTGATGTCAGGGAATTTGTGCAGTCCTGCGGGACTTGCTCTCGCTCCGAGCCTTGCTCTCGCTCTAGTGGTTTGTTGATGCCATTGCCTGTGCCCAAGAGACCATGGACCCATATCTCTATGGATTTCATTTCCGACCTTCCTGTTTCTCAGAGAATGACCACCATCTGGGTAATTTGTGATAGGTTTTCCAAGATGATACATCTTGTGCCATTACCTAAGTTGCCTTCCTCCTCTGAATTGGTGCCGTTGTTCCGTCAGCACGTGGTTCGTTTACACGGCATTCCTGAGAACATTGTGTCTGACAGAGGAGTCCAGTTTGTTTCCAGATTTTGGAGGACTTTTTGTTCTAAACTGGGTGTTCAATTGTCTTTCTCCTCGGCATTTCATCCTCAGACCAATGGTCAAACTGAGAGAACAAACCAGACATTGGAGACTTATCTAAGATGCTTTGTGTCTGCTGATCAGGATGACTGGGTCTCTTTTTTGCCTTTGGCTGAGTTTGCTCTTAATAATAGGGCTAGCTCTGCTACTTTGATGTCTCCGTTTTTCTGTAATTCTGGGTTTCACCCTCGATTTTCTTCAGGACAGACGGAGGCTTCTGTCTGTCCAGGTGTTGACTCTGTTGTGGAGCGTATGCAACTGATTTGGGACCAGGTAGTGGAGAGGTTGTCCCTCTCTCAGGAGAGGGCCCAGCGGTTTGCTAACCGGCATAGGACTGATGGTCCTCGGTTTAAAGTGGGGGACTTGGTCTGGTTGTCCTCAAAGAATATTCCTATGAGAGTAGCATCTCCTAAATTTAAGCCTAGGTTCATTGGACCTTATAAGATCATGGAGATTATTAATCCTGTTTCTTTTCGTTTGCTTCTTCCAGGGACATTTAAGATCCATAACGTGTTCCACAAGTCCTTGTTGAAGAGGTTTGTTGAGCCAGTGGTTCCTGCTGCTGTGCCTCCTGACCCTGTTTTGGTTGTGGGCATTCTGAAGTATGTGGTTGAGAAAATATTAGATTCTCATTTTTCTAGACGGAAACTCCAGTATTTGGTTAAATGGAGAGGTTATGGTCAGGAAGACAATTCTTGGGTGTTTCCTTCGGACATCCATGCTAGGAGACTTATCCGTGCGTATCATAGAACTCATCCTGACCGACCTGGTTGCTCAAATGAGGGTTCGGTGACCCCTCCTCAAGGGGGGGGTACTGTTGTGAATGGGTTTGAGATGAGTTCTGAGCAGAGGCTCCCTCTGGTGGTTACAAGCAGTGCTAGTCTGTCCAGTGAAGATTGTGAGGACTGGGAATCAGGTGTTACTGACTGGTCTTATATAAGGGAGTCACCTTCCCATCAGGGTTGCCGGTGATCAATTGTTCTGGTCTGAATCCTTTATTCCAGTTTCCCTTGTAGCCTGCTGTGTCGTGTCTGCATCTCCTGCTAACAGATAAGACTTTTTCTTCTTTTGTGTTTGTGCTATATTTTTGTATTTTGTCCTGCACTTCTGTGGGGGCCTTCAGGGTCCCCTCCGGGGGCTTCTGCCCTCTCAGTTTTGTTCAGCCACTGATGTTTGTACTTTTGCTTTTTCCAGTTTTTTCAGTGGCTGCTGTTTTCATTTTGTTACACCAGAGAACTAATTTAGGTGGAAGAGGTCGTGTGATCTCAGGTGTTTTTGAAATTAGTAGAGTTGGTGCCTTTCAGGGTTTTCTGGGATTGCAGTAAGTACCCTTCCTATCCTTTTCTATTTAGTTAGTTTGGGCCCCAGCGTTTGCTCATACTATTTTCTTTCTGTGTCAGTATTTCATCTTGTCTAACCGCCATTACATGTTTGGGGGCTTTCTATTATCTTTGGGGTTCTGCTCCGGGGCAGATAGCTTTCCTATTTCTGTCTTTGGGTGTAGTTAGTTTCTCAGGCTGTGACGAGGCGTCTAGGACCAACGTAGGAACGCTCCACGGCTGCCTCTAGTTGTGGTGGTTAGTCAGGGTACTGCAATCACATAGATTCCAACTGCTCTGGTGTATTGCCTTTTTTACCTGCACTCCTCAGCTACCGAAACATAACAGCTTTGGGCCAGGAGCAGGTTTTTAGGGCAAGTGGTATCTAAGGGGGGACTGTCATGGAAATATATATGTATTCCATATATTCAAAGTATATTCACATATATGTATTCACAGTTCACAGTTAGATAGATCTCACTTGCTAAAAAAACCCTGTGCTCACATATTTCTAGGCCTGCTATAATCAGTCGTTTTAAAGAAATCTGGCCTTCATAAGGCCTTCGTAAGGAACAAATACATGAAGTACAAAAAGTCCTATTAGATATCTGTTGTTTACCTTATAGTTATGCAAGACAACTAGGTCACAATAATATAAAACAATAATTCTGCAACTTCAGCTCTTTTGCCATGATTATCATAATTATCATATTTACACTAGAACAGCCAATAATCTAGCAGCTTTTAATTGTATGTTAATTGACTAAGCAGCCCCTTTTTGTAAACGTATAAAACCTTGAATGAATAATAAATGTATGTCTTTGACGAACTGTTATACGGACACTTGCGTTGTGGACAGTTTTCATTTCGTTCTGAGCGCTCAAAGAAGACATTAAATAGAGATTTGGAAAAGCAAGCAGCAAACACTGAAGGATATTTTTATCCTAATTAAATTTCCATATCATATGTAAAAAATTACTTCTTAAATCCATGATACTTACAAGTTCTAAACACCTTGGTACTCAACAATTCATATTCCCAAATGGGGGTCTTCCTTTGGGATGCTTCCCCTCTTAGACTATTTGTTCTCGCCCCCTGAGTAGTTACTTTTCTTATACTGCCCATTGCCACCACTTTTTTTCCCCTCTACACCTTTTTCTCTATTTTCCCTTTCCCTCGCTACCTCTCCTCCCCTTTTTCCTGCATGTACTTCTCTATTTTAGAATTTTTAAGCAGGAAGTGTGACCAATCAGTGTTGGGGGCGTGGTTATACAGAGCTCATGAATATGGAGGACTACCTGGCAGCAGACTTACTAGTCCTCTACTGATAATCTCCTATTAAACAGTAATTTTATAAAAA
>JARQOD010000005.1:480524892-480603296 GCA_033576555.1 Oophaga sylvatica
CCCCTTTTTCCTGCATGTACTTCTCTATTTTAGAATTTTTAAGCAGGAAGTGTGACCAATCAGTGTTGGGGGCGTGGTTATACAGAGCTCATGAATATGGAGGACTACCTGGCAGCAGACTTACTAGTCCTCTACTGATAATCTCCTATTAAACAGTAATTTTATAAAAACTAGAATAAGCAGCCCAGTAAGTAATACATTGCTGGAATCAGAGTCTCTGCCACTACACCATGTTGCTGTCAGATGGGGTAACAACCTGGTGACAGATTCCCTTTAAAACTGCTGACAGGATTACATACAGAAGAGAACTGGAGGGAGCAGTGTAAATTATATGGGAGTGATGGTCATACATTCTGCATGATAAATAAATCCACTTTTCTAATGCCTTGGCATTATATGATGAGTATTTTAGTGCTGGACTCATGTTAATGTCAAGCAATTTTTTTAACCCCTTCATGAACAGGCAATTTTTTGTCCATTTAGTTTTTGCTACCTTTCTTCCAAGAGAAACCAAAACCCAGGAAATGAAGGAGAACCCAGTGGCAAGGAAAGGAAAAAGACCAGTACAACACAATGTATACCCCCCTGACGAAGGAATTTTCTGAAACGCGCGTCGGGCGCGTTCTCTGAGGCATTCATTACTCTGTCTTTGGCTCCCAGGTAATTGACCACATTTTTTATTCATTTGGCATGGTCACGATGTATGTATTTTTGTACACTATACATTCCTGCACACTTTATCCTCCATTGCTTCATTGCACACAACACTTTTTTTGTGTGGACACATTCAGTGACATTTTTTTGTGTGGGCACATTTAGTGCTATTTCTTTGGTTTTATTACCTATTATATTGAGCCAATCTGTTGAACTTGGCACTTTAAATATATTTTATTAGGTTTTGGCACACATTTTTGGCCTTATGTTTCATCTAAATAGTGGATCATTGCCTGGTTATTATCATTGAGCCCTTTATTGAGCCGCATACATTCATACATATTGGTGGATTTTTATGTGTATGATTATATTGATGTTTATGCAGGGGCTTATATTTAATTGTTGCAGCCTTGTCATTTGTATTTTTGTTTGCCTCATTTTTTATTTGTTTTTACACATATCAATTTTATTTTTTGTATTGTGCCAATTGATCAATAAAGGCGAATAACTTGTTTTATTATTACATTGTGTTGTACTGGTCTTCTTTTTCTTTTCCTAGCCACTGGGTTCTCCTTCATTTCCTGGGTTTTGGTTTCATTATCCGGATGGTCTGCCATCCAATTTTCAGGTGATATTGTGACATTGAGTATTTTATCACTATTTATCATTGTTGGTATTTTATTATTTTACTGTATTTCGTGATTTATATTTCCTGATTGTTTGGTCTTTCTTCCAAGAGACAGAACTTTATTTTGCTGTCGACTAAAATGATCTCCAATGAAGCCAAACCTGTGGCAAGGCTTCACGGGAGTACAATGGTGGCAGAGGCGATGGCCGTCAACCCATCCGCTAAGGAGCTGCACCCAACATTCTATGTAGTTAAGGGGTTCAAAAAGTTTTTATAGCCATTGTGATATGGCAATGTGGGTTACATACACTAATGATTTCTAATGCAGGTTTTCATAAAATTGAAGCACGCTACATTTTACACTAGCAGTAATCTAGTGCCGGCACAGCGGGAAAGTGTAGCCCCTTAAATGAATAGGTATTGCCTCTAATACATATATGGTCCTGTTACCAAAATCAGTGCTTTATTTCCCAGAGTCGAGAGTTAAGAAAAGCGGTGCCGAGAGGTGGACTCCCCTCTATGAAGTTCATATTCCCTTTATTGATCTGCTCTAGGAGCACAACAACAAACCGTCTATATGGGAATAAACTTAATAAACAACCGTGCTTTTCAAGTAGAATACCGCACACCAGGAGGGTCAGCTACCTGTAGCACACCAACAGTTGTGCAACTACAAATCCCAGCATTCCCAGACAGCTGCAGTTAGGTTGAAAGCTCTGAGTATCTGTTCTTGGAGATCAATGGCCATTATTTGCACACCCTCACTGGAATCTTCAGAGTGAAATGGCAGCTCGTGTGAGGGAAAAGTGAAAACCGCTATACAGAGATTCCGACTAAGAAGCATCGGTGAAGAGAACCATGATGACAACGACATGGCTGACTGCTTTACATGCATGCCTAGGAACAGCAGCAAGGAGCGAAGACATCTATACAATGAAGCAGTGGACACCTTTGTGTCAGAATTTGGTGGATTTTAGGTCCACATTTTCAGATGGAAAAAGCAGCTGTAAAGTGGGCAAGATGCCAGCAAATTTCACCAGCGAACCACATACATTTTCGGCACAGCATATCGATACTTGTTTCAGATTTTACCCTTACGGCTTATTGTTTCCAAGGAAAAAAAAAGCTTTAAGTTTACGATTTTAAAGAAAATTGTGTATCCTGAAGAAATAATTACAGTGCATTAATTAATTCTGGAACTCTTCTGTACACCCAATTGTGATACATTTGCAGCATCATATTGAACAGAATGTTAAAGTACTTTAATGAATGTTGACTGATTCCCTCAGTCCCTCATTTATCCGGCAGTCAGAGCCCTTGACTGTGCTTTCTAGCACTTGAAACTAAGCTTTGATCACTGTTTTCCAAGTAGATGAATGCAGAAAACTATTTTATTTACAGGCATATCTTCTTTGCCTCTTGGCAATGGACGTGGGTAAAAAACCCAGGCAAACCTAATATTTAGAAGGCATCCATTTACTTCTATGAGTCCACACAGCTACAACTCTTATGTTTTGTGGATGTAAGTTTAATTGTTAACAGTTCCTCTTTCAGAAGATCGATAAAGTTCTGAGTCATTTTCTTGCCACAGTATCCAGAACAACATTCCCTCAACACCTCAAAGCAAGTTCCTCTAAGACACAAGACATACACAGAAGAGTTGATCAGTGGAGGTCCACTAGTGGAGGTCTGGGTGCTTTAACCCCCAGTGATCACTAAAATAATAAGGGCAGAAGCACAGAAGCATTAAGCTAAGGAAAAAAGCTACGGACATGTCAGAAGATTTTGGAAAGTGCCATTTGGAAGTGGAGAACTTCATTTCTCTCTAATCATCAAGAACCACAAAAGCATATTGATTTGTGAAGAAATGTGACGTTAAAGGGGTTGTCCTGGACTTAACAATTGATGACCCATCTGTTGGATTTCAGCTGATCAGCACCCCAAGCGATCTGCTTATTTCTCCTTCGGTATAAACTGGAGATAAACTTCCGGAGCAGATTTCAGCTGATCGGTAGGGGTGCTGGGTGGCAGACACTCCAGAATCTCATGTTTATTAAGCAACTGTCAAGTCTCAGACAATCCCTTTAAAGGACTGAAATTGGTCATACACATTAGAAAGTTGTCGGACAAATGCTTGTTTGGTGGACAGTTTTCTCTCCCGACCTTCACACGCACGCTCTACTAAGAATGCATTGTTTCTCCTTAGGAACAGAGGAGCACTGTATGCACCGGCTTATCTCCCTGAAAGTAATATGGCCAGACAGTTAAAATCCCACTGCCAGAAATGAGAAGGTCTCAATACCGATTAAATGGTTGGCTGGCCAGCTGTTGACAAATCAGAAAGCTCACCTAATATACATCTGATGTCTATAGCAAGGCTGAAGCATGGATTTCATACCCTTCCCAAATCTACAAGCCACAGTGTCTTAAGGTACTGCCACACTACACGATCCCGCTAACGATCTCGTTAGCGTCGCATACTAATGAGATCGCTAGCGGGATCGTTTACAATATCGCTAGTGTCGGCCACATTTAGCGATGTCGTTAAGGACGCTATCGCGGTTAGCGATCTCCTTAACGACTTTAGCGGTACAAAAGTACCGCTAAATCGCTCAAAAAGGTGCCACACTCAGCGATATATACTTACCCAGCGGGACGCCGACGATCAGAATAGGGTCCGGAACGATCAGGACGACGGACGAGATCACAGCAGGGGCCACGTCGTTGCTGCATGCCGCACACAACAACATCGCTAACGGGATCGCTAAATAGTGACGTTTTTTAGCGATCCCGTTAGCGATGTTGTTTAGTGTGGCATACCCTTTAGATTTAGAGTACAAATGTTGTTTTCATTTTTATTCCATAAATTAATAATACACATGAAAATAATAAGCTTAGTAATATATCTCATCAGAGAAAACAGCTTCTTTCTCTGCCAGGATTGATTAGTCATTATGAAAAGTCTCAATTCATGAGTAAAATCTGTATTCAGTGAAGACAAATAATCACATTACCGAGATAGGAGATGGCAGGTCCTACTGATGAAATGCTATACAGGAGAAGGCGGATGAGGTGGATGAGGAGGGCTAGAGGCACAGCTCCTCCCTCGCATCTACATGGAGCATTGAGTCTCATCAGTAACAGCTGCCATCTCCTAGCTCAGAAATGTAACATTGTCGTCACTAAATACAGATTTTACCTGCGAATTGAGAATTTTGATAATGACTGATCAGTCTTGATGGAGAAAAAAAGCAGATTTATCTGATAAGATATATTACCGTATATACTCATGTATAAGCCGAGTTTTACAGCACATTTGTTTGTGCTGAAACGCCCCCCCTCTGCTTATACACGAGTCATTGTCCCATCGTCATTGCGAGGGAGGGGGAGCGGCGGAGCAGCGGGTGACAGGAGGCAGAAGCCGGTGCCCGCTACTAAAAAGAAACGAATATTCACGGCACTTGCAGTGAACATTCATTTCTCTTACAGTGCGCGAACAGGCAGTAGCCGTAGCAGCTGGCTTCTGCCTCCTGTCACCTGCTGTGTGCACCAGCTTCCAGCAGCCGGGCTTGCACAGGTGCCCGCTCATTAAAATAATGAATATTCACCGCTCTCCACTCCTATAGGCATGGAGAGAGGTGAATATTCATTACCTTAATGAGCGAGGACACGTGATCGCTTGGCAGCAGATGCTGCTGGCACAGGAACAAGATGCTGCGAGGGCGAGCAGGGAAGGTAAGTAGGATTTTTTTTAATGCTTTTTTTAATGCAAGGATGGGAATAAGGAGCCATGCAGACAAGGATGGGAATAAGGAGCCATACAGACAAGGATGGGGATAAGGAGCCATGCATACAAGGATGGGAATAAGGAGCCATGCATACAAGGATGGGAATAAGGAGCCATGTAGAGAAGGATGGGAATAAGGAGCCATGCAGACAAGGATGGGAATAAGGTGCCATGCAGACAAGGATGAGAATAAGGAGTCATGCATACAAGGATGGGAAACAGATCCATGCATACAAGCGACAGATGCCCCTGTAAATAAATTCTCATCAGATTTTGTCACACTAAGGAAGACACAAAACAGAGGTTCTAATACAAGTGGTACAAATGTAACAACTTAAATAAAGGGATTACTAAAATAAGAAAAATGGCTCCCAATTTCATTTGGAAGATAGAGGAATATAGTGAACATTTTACCACTGCTGTACAGTGGTACAATTTTTCCATAGAGTAACCTCATGATTTAGAGCCTTGTTTAGTTAAGAATTCCATAGTGACGCAACATCCTAGTCATATCCTATATCAACAGATGACAATGCATTGTCTAAAGAAAAATATAGTAGAAAGTTCATTTTCTAAGCTATATTGGTCAAAAACACTAAGGTTAATTTTCACATTTTTATTGTATACTACTTGCTTTCTTTTAGTAAGGCTCTATGGAAATTCTAATTATTTAAAGAAGCACACCCATCAAAGTTTTTATCCTCTTAATATATTGCAATTGTATTACATAGCACTGTGTACTTACAATTGCTCATTTTGCCTTTCTACCCAGACAATTCTTTTTTTCTGCTCTATTCAGAAACAGGAAGTGTCTTGTCCCTGCATGAGACATCCCCCCCTCTTCTGACTCAGCTGCTTCGCCCCTCTTCGCCCCACCAGCCCCTCTGCCAGGGACTTTTGCAGTGACTCATGAGTCATACAGGGAAAATTGACCTCCTGTTTCTACATACAGCTTAGAAGGATTCAGCTAGTCAGTTTTTTTTATCATTTGATTGCACAGAGTTAATTGAAAACAGCACAATTAAGTGGGTAGAAAGGTAAAATGAGCAATTGTGAGTGCACAGTGCTGTATAATATGATGACTGTAATACATTAAGATAAACATTTTGATGAGAGTGCTTCTCTAACAACCTTAACCTGTGACATTTTTACTAAGTTTAAAAAGAAATTACCCCTGGTTTCTTCATTATTTCTATAAAATACATCCGATTCTTCATTGGGTAAATAATAATTAAAACATCTCCAAAATCTGTAGGTATAATACCCCTTCGGTAGTTCCTAGTATGTTCAGACCAAACAATGTGAACTTCATCATTTCCAAGGTGCCGAAGCTGAAAAATAAAAATTAATAAAATTAATGTTTTTAATAGAAACAATATGACATTTATCATTATTTGCAAATGCATATGTGCTAAATGCACGTTCATCAACACCTGTTTTATAGGAATGCCAAGGCGAAACAACGTGCATTGCCAAATACAAGAAAAGAGTAGTTACACAATCTTAAAATATCTCAATATAAAAAAGGTAGCAACTTTGCAAATGATCTTGATTACATATCCTTTTATTTCCATTAACAGCTCCTATGGAAACGAATGCATCTCCATGGTAACAGACTACACACAAACATTGTGTAGTCTGATTCTGTATTCACACCAACCCATTGGCAAGCAATTGGGGACAGATGGGAGTATGACTGCAGGATTAGACACCACTACTTGAGCTTCTAGTGTGCACTAAACGCCAATAATTCAAAATGTAATTTACAACTTTTTCTTTTCAGCTCTGCTGCGCTGTGGCACATCTATAGGAGTCTAAAGTAACGTGAAATTCTCCAGTAATAACAGAAACCTTAGTCAATTCTTACTCTTGAGCTTTGAATCTGTGTATATCCACAAGACCGACACCGACGGACCAGAGAGTCATGGAATGGAGAGAAATATACAGGGCAGAATGTGAGTAGAACTAGTAAGAAAACCACAACTGAGGGAAAAATACCCAGCCAAATAAGCCTCAATATGTAACACTGGAGATTAGTTTTAATTTCACTTTCTGCAACCAAGAGAAAGATTGCTTGTAAACTTGCTTCACATAAAAAGTGTTCAAAACTTTTAGCTCCTTCTGATGGGACGCAAAAATTTTCTTTCATTACAAATAATGTGGTTGTGAATAAAGAGACTGATTTGTACATTTAGCGCAACAGTAACATGGACAAAAGAGCAAGTTTAATTCTGTCCTGTCTGAGCATGTTGGGTCAGAACACACGTTATTCATGTCTCCGGTAAGGCCAGCGCTATTCATTAAGTCTGAACTGGGTGTCCTTGGCAGCAGCCTGCGTCCACTGTAAGCCTCTGAACAAATGCTCAGTTTCCCAGCCTAAGGAAAACACTCTAATACTTGAAGAGACAGTCAATGTGCCACTCTCATTCAGTAGCTGAAAAGGCCAGCTAATTCCACTCTTCACTCGTCTTCCCAAGATGCAGGCAGCCGGGCAGCACGCCACTAGTGACACTGGTCATGGTAAACACCTAATGGTCTGACCTCTATTCCCTACTAATTGCATTACATGGCCAGCTGGCTCCAGCAAGAACGTGTCTGTTTGATTGAAGAATTTCTGCTCTCCAAAAGTCAAGGCTGCTGCTTTCACAAAGTATCTTGAGCCTGACAACCCCATTGTTTTCCTGACAGTGTGCCCATCCTAAAATCTAAGTTTTATTTGTAAATTAACCGAGAAACTTCCTGCCAGATCAGCGGTGCCTGGAGACTAATAATGCGCTCCTTTCATTCCCTTTCACTCTTACTGTATCATTGCCAATTTGTTTTTCTGCTGCCGGCCAGCCCCAGGCTATAAAAGGCTGGTAAGACATAAGTGCAATTATAGTCCTGAAGTCAAATGAATTGGACAAATCCAATAGCACAACCCTGTCCCCACTTTACAAACCCCTACAGCAGTGAGATTAGCGACTAAAAATCTAATCTCGAAATAGCTAACAAATTTCTACAGCAAAGGAGCAAGAGTTCACGGTCGGGCTGCGTCTAGGTCTCTGCATGGAGAAAGGTTTGACTGCAAATGCGGCCAACTATCAAATAAACCCTACCTCTTCTACAACAGGAAGGGAAAAAAACTCATTTCAGAGCTGTTAGCGGCAATTTAGTTAGGATAACAGGACAGATTGTAAGAAGCTGTTAGCGTGATTGATTTTTTATTCTAGCCGAGAGACATCCTGATAAAGAATGTTTATTGCTAATGAACACAAATTTGGAAGCTGAAAAAGGTATCATCTGAGTCATGGCGGGTTCGGTGGGGAATCTTCCTGCCAAAACCAAGGCATCCGTTACTAGCAGTCTGCAGAGGTGGACATCAGCATGGCTGGATTGATCTAGGCACCACAGCTACAAGTCATTTTATTCTCACCAGCGTGGTGTGATGCTCAGAGAACGGCAACTGCCTCAGCTAAAAAAAGCCATGGCTTCATCAAAGCTCATCAATAAGCATTGAACATGACACTTTCCAGCTGAAGAACACAAGATGAATCCTGCTTTTCTGACAAAGGTTACAGGGGCATTCATGCAGGTGATCTATTACTTCACTCAGAGGAAAAAGAAGCAAGAGAGAATCGAGTACTGCATTAATATTGTCAGGGTTAACTCCGAATACAGAGAAAAGAGCAAGAGTCCAACATAAAATATACTTTAATCCATTACATATGGAGATATACAGCACTGTGCAAATGTTTTAAGAAGATGTATGAAAATATTGCAGAGTAAGAATGCTTAAAAATAGACGTGATAATAGTTTATTTATTCAGTTACCAAAATACAAAGTGAATGAACAAAAGAAATCTAAATCAATACTTGGTGGACCTCCTGTGCCTTCAAAATAGCATCAATTCTTCTAGGTACACTTGCACACAGGTTTTGAAAAGAACTTGGCAAGTAGGTTGTTCCAAATATTTTGGAGAACTAACCACAGATCTCCTGTGTATGTCGCTTGTTCAAATTCTTCTGTCTCATCATGTAATCCCAGACAGACTGGATGATGTTGAGATCAGGGCTCAGTGGGACCGTATCATCACTTCCAGGAATCCTTGCTCTTCTTTATTGTGAAGATCATTCTTAAATACATTGGCTGTATATTTGGAGTCCTCTTTCTTTTTCAGAGCAAATTTGAGTCAGACGCCTCCCTGATTGTATTACATGATGGATAAGTATCTACCTAACTTTCTCAGCACTGTGGACACCATTAATCTTGAACAAATCCCCAACTCTATTTGCTGAAATGCATCCCCACAACTGCATGGAACCTCAACCGTGCTCCATTGTTGTATGCAGATACTCATTACTGTACTGCTCTCCAGCCCTTCAGCGAACAAACCGCCTTCTGTTTCAGCCGAATACCTCACATTTTCACTCCGCAGTCCAGAGCACTTGCTGACAATTTTCTGCACCCCAGTTCCTATGTTTTTGTGCATATATGAGTCACTTGGTCTTCTTTCCATGTCAAAGGTAATGGTTTTAGGACAATTCTTCTATGAAGACCACTTCTGGCCAGACTTCTCCGAACAACAGATGGGTGTAGATGCGTCCCACTGGTTGAGGTCAGTTCTGAGCTTATGAAACAGCTGGACATATTCCAATCTCGAAGAATATACGTAACCATGATATGTCATTCATCAGCTGCACCAAGTTTCCTTGGCGAACCTCTGCATCTAAGGTCCTCAAAACTACTTATTTCTTGGGGTTCTCAATGCTAAAAAATATAGGCAGAAACTTCAAAGTTTCAAAATTTTGAAGGTAAAGAATGGTCACACCAAATATTGAATTCATTTAGATTTTTCTTCTGTCCACTCACTTTGCATTTTATTAATTGATAAGTACCATGAATAAACTTTTATTTTGGAAAGCATTCTTATTTCGCATTTTCCCACACTTGTTGGTTTTGCACATTACTTATACATGTATTTGCACACGCGTACATATATAAATACACACACATATACACACATACATATACTTCACTATGCTCCGGTAACTGAAACATAGAAGCCAGAAAATGTCATGTAATCAGTACAGAGCCTACATTATAATATTTGTAGACTGAGTTGATGCGATAATTGTAAAGGTCAAACCAACAAATGATTAAAAAAGGGTTTAAATAGAGTAATGGATAAGTTTATAAATCATTTGGACGACAATAAAACTCATATGAAGGGACTACTAAATCACAGGATATGGACCAAGACAAGTCTTGGTGGAAAAGGTCAATTATTAAATCAAACAAAACTCAAAACTAGGAATAAGTTTTATACTGAGCGCTCGGCTTGAGCCGACCTCCAGCAGAAGATGGAGCCGATCAGCGGAGAATTAACCCCCTGTGTACTCTACAGGATTTCTATGACTGAGTGTTTCAGGATTATACAGGACATTTTGCAGACCAAGAAACAGCAAGGGAGCTAGATTTCTTGTTTCATTTAATCAATCATTTGTAGGTTCAGTGCTCCTTTACTAACGTCATGAATATCCATGTTATTTACAGTCACCTTTTTGTTCAGTGGATCATCTGCATCAGACAACATGCGGGTAGAGACATGAAAGATTACTTCAACAGTAGAGGTAGCGTAATAAGGTGCAGTTTGTCCAGTGCTTCCGTTTCTCTGCAGACCACCCATAAACCCACAGTGAGTTGAAAGGTCGACCTGAAATAGAAATAAAATTGGGTTACATGTCCACATAGAAAATAAACTACAATATACTAAATGCCTTTGCCTTCAATTATAAGAGCATACATATTTACGAATTTCAATGGATTTCAGTGGCACTGTTGATAATTCATCGGGGCTCAGATCAGCTGCTACAATAGGGATGTGTAAAATTAGATTTCAAAGCATTGCAGCTCAAATGTCAAAATAGAAGCAGGCGTACCTACCACATTCTTTATTCTATTTACCATATTTTTGGGCAATAAGACAAACTTCATTCTTCTTCTCCAAAAATTTTGGAGGAAAGTGGAAGATGGGTCTTAAATTCCGGATTTACTTTGTTCGATCTGGGGGGGGGCGGCGGAGAAGCAGGTCACAGGAGGCAGGAGCCGGCGGCTGCAGCACAGACGTATGCCAGCTGTTAAGGAAAATGAATATTCACTGCTCCCCACGCCTGCAGTCCCTCCTATCTCTATGCACTGAAGCCGGCGCCAAGAGATGGGTAGGACTATGGGAGTGCAGAATATTCATTCTCTTTGATCTCCACACTCCCATAGTCCCAGGCATTGGGAGCAGTGAATATTCCTGCAACTGACATTGGCGTGTGGGAATGCACGGCAGTGATGTTATGCCCCTCTTACACACTGATATCAGCTGCTAGAATCAGCACAGGACGCTGAGAGGGAGCGGAGGGAAGGTAAGTAGAATAATTTATTTTTTTAAGTGTGCAGGATGATGGGTCCCATGTGTACCAGGATGGGATGAGGGGGCCGTGTGTACCAGGATGGGGATGAGGGGGCCGTGCGTACCAGGATGGATGAGGGGGCCGTGCGTACCAGGATGGGGATGAGGGGGCCATGTGTACCAGGATGGGGATGAAGGGGCCATGCGTACCAGGATGGGGATGAGGGGGCCATGCGTACCAGGATGGGGATGAGGGGGCCATGTGTACCAGGATGGGGATGAGGGGGCCATGTGTATCAGGATGGGGATGAAGGGGCCATGTGTACTTGGATGGGGATGAGGGGACTATGTGTACCTGAATGGGGGATGAGGGGACTATGTGTACCAGGATGGGGATGTTATCAGCGAGTGTCCTGATAATAGTTGTCTCTCTGCAGAGAAATGGTGTTGTGGTCATGCTCCCTCTTCTCAGGCTGGCTGTTACTCACAGGGGGGAGTGTGATGTAATGCTCCAGACGGGAGGGGGGAGCAGTGAGGAGCAGCTCCTGTCACAGGGCATTGAAAGGGTTATAAAGATAATTAAAGTGCACTGGGCATTTCATCTTTATAGTTTATGAGGGCAGGGACAGTACATTTTTTTTTATCTACCCGAAGTGCCCCTTTATTAGGTGGGTTGCATATAGTTATCTTGTAATAGCAGGTAACCAGACTGTTGTTAAAGGGAATCTGTCAGCAGGTTTTACTTTGGACAATTTAAGGGCCATGTTTTAGTACATATGTGAAACAAGAAGTAGAAATGTTCTCTATATATACTGAATGAAAAATAAAAACTAATACTGTATATATACAATTCAATGTAGTGCATTTAAACAGAATATTTTCTTAAAATGTTTATAAAATTAGAGAATATCTGAACATCAATAATTGATAATAATGCACAATTACCTCCCACCCGAGGCCTGCTACAAAATCTTCATAGGCCTTGCTTCCCCCGCTGTTGGAGAGTATGGAGCACTTATCCTCCTGGCCTTCAGCTATGTAAAACACAGCGATCTTGTGAGTCTCACGGCTGGTAAAGAAAACACACTTCATGTAATATGCAATGATGAGCTTATTCTTCTTAATGATTGAATACATAAATACTTTACTATAACGTTTTTGGAAACTGAATTAAAAACAATAGACAATGATCTGACACATTCCTGCCCAAAAAACTGAATGCGGTCATAAACTCAAAGGGTACTTCAACAAAGTATTAGTTTCATATTTATGCAACCACTTTATTTTCGCTCTTTATTAGTGTTGAGCGATACGATAATGCAAATATCGGCTATCGGCCGATATTAGCTCTATCGGCCTTTAGATAATTCGTTTCGATATTTTCGTCTTATCGAATACCGGAATCGGATTTGTCACTGTCACTGTGAGTGTCCGTCGGTCGGGTCTGTCAGGAGTCAGCGGCACTTACCTGGCAGAAGATCTCCGGCGGTCACGTCCTGGACTGCTTGATGGCCGCCATTATCTTCTCCCTGGCGGTCACATGCAGTTTTTTGCGATAACTGCAGTGACTGCAGGGTAATCCCGGCCGTAAAGCAGTCAGTCCGATGACGTCACCGCCGGGGAAGCAGGTAATCAGCTGTGCTGCGCCGGGATGACAGGCTCTGTCTGTCATTCTGATGTAGCAGAGCTGGATCGTCGTGGGACACTCGTTACTATGGACTGCGTCGGTCAGGTGGTATACTTTTTTTTTTTTTTTTCATTTTTTTACAGGAGATCGATGGCGTCACAGCAGGATGAGAGAGTAATAAAAGAAATGAAAACTGTGTTTTTTTTTTTTTTTATTAAATTAAAAAATTTTTTTGGAACATTCACCCGTCCGGGTACATAAACAATTTAACTATTTATTTACATACAGGGACCCTGTCCGGGTTATTTAGACTTCTTTGGCTGGCCTCTTCCAGGTACCACCTGGTACTCTTCTGGTGCTTGCCAAACATCCGAGGCACCAAGGACCACCAGGACCTGATGACGTCGTGTGGCCTGTACAGTCAAGTCGTGACCCGCTATCTGGGTCTGTGTGGCCACCTCTTTCATCTCTCTCCGGGTCTGGAGCCCTATGTCACGGACTGTACGAACCCCAGGGGGCCTAACAGGCGCCGGGTACGGGCCACGTATCGATATCATGTCCATGGGTGGGTCTGCTGAGGAGACCACTGAGGGATGCTGGGGAGATTTACGGCGTGGGGTGGGCACTTTTGCAGAGGCCTGGATGTGGGAGGCTGAAGGCTTCGAGGGTCTCACAGGTTCCTCACACACTGGGGAGTAGGGGTCGCACCTGGTAACATTTAGGGCGTACCACCCATTGTAACCCCAGTGTCGGGTGTAAGTCACCAAGTCTCCTGGCAACAGGTCCCTCCCCGGGTGTCCTTCTGGGAGGTGAGCCTCCACGTCCCGCCGGGTCACAAAGACTTCTAAATAAAGTCCAGGCTCCTTGATGAAGCCCCAACCACCTTTCAATTTAAAGTTCCGTACTGCACCCTTACGCCGCGGCTCACTCAGGGTTCCTTTATCCTTTCTCATCCGGTCCTTATCTGCCCGGTCCTTCTCCAGGTGACGTTGGCGAAGTTTTAGGGTTTCTCGCTGCTCCCTTTGTCGCTCTGCTTCCTTCTCCCAACGTCTCCACTCTTCCTCCTGACGCCGATTGTAATTCTCCTCCACCAGTTGCTCCATGTCTCCACCACTCCACTGCAGCTTACAGTGTCCGGTTTGCGGCAGCTCTCCTGTCGCCCCCCAGTCCTGGCGGCGCTCCCCTGCGGAGGAAGCAGACGGCTCTAAATCAGATGACAGTCGGGGCTCCGGTACAGGCAGGTAGTGCTCTGGTGCCTGCGCGGCCTCCTCCATGAGGACGGGTGTCGCTTCTTCTGTCTCAGCGACCGGGGCAGACAGCGGGATTTGGGGTGCTGCTGACGGTGCTGCGGTTTTTGCAGGAACGGGTGCCTCCACTGCGACAACGTCAACCGGATCACATTGCAAGGGCTCCTCTACTATAACGGGTGCCTCACCTTCCGGTACAGACACTTCAGGTAAGAGGGATTGGCGCCGCTCCAAGTTTATTTTTAGGGCACGCCAGCTGGCTTCCATCCTGGCGACCTCCTCCCGGTGCCGGGCCAGGCCTCTCAGGGTATCCTCCGCTTCTTGCAGCGTAGGAGGGTTTACAGGCCGGGTGCCCAACGGTGATTCCGTGGCGATCGGGTCGCTTCCGTGGGGGGAGAGCTCTGACTGCTCCATCCCTTCCCACTTCTGCTCGTCGTGTCCATTAGCCATCTCTGCCAAGTCACATGTGTCATATCTGGAGAGGGCCCCTCTTTTGTAGGGAGGCGGGACCTTATCACACTGAGGAGGATGAGGAGGCGGAACTCCAGAGCTGTGGGGCACGATGTTACATTGCAGTACCATTTACAGTGGGCGGCCATCGTTTTCACGCCACTGAGTGAGTGACACCCACGAAGAGCACGCCCTTCTTCTTCACCAGTGCCTCGTCGTGACGCAGATATGGCGGAAAAATGGCAAATACATTCTCTGATGATTTTAGCAATTCTCAAGCACAAAACCAGTGCAATTCAGGCACACAGGACTCGCTTATAGCGAGCTACAGAATCCTGTTCGTGACGCCCAAGTTGAGTCGCACAGAGCCAGAGGTTTTCGGGGTACTCGGCACCGAGCCCGTCGACTTCTATGGGGTATGTCACGTCTTTACCCGGCAATTGAATTAGAGTCGATTTTACTATGTAGAAGTGTATAAACTATAAATATATGTATATATATATATATATGTCACAATGACATGTATATATATATATATATATATATATATATATATATATATGTATTCTATGTGTGTATATTTTGTGTTTACAACGAAAGAAAGGGTTTTTTTTGTTGCAATATTTTGTTCCCATAGACTTACATGGGACTTCCGGTATCGAAATCGGATATCGACGATATTTAGTGCTATCGGCGATACAATTTCGATACGATATTTTTAGATATCGAGCAATATCGCTCAACACTACTCTTTATTTTAACTTTTCCACCCGAAAATATTTCAGTTTATTTTTCAATTGAATTGCACAGATTGTGGGGGACATCAAAAGTGGAAAAAGTTCTGAAATTATTCTTGTTGGTATGAATTTTTTTCAAATTGTAAAAGATCTAACATTTTAACTAGGGTGTGCAGACTTTTTATATCCACTATATAAACAATTTACTTCTGATACTAGTCTTTCACTGTGATGGTTCTTGAAATATATTTTTTTAATCCTCATGTATACAAATACACTAAATGGGACACACAGAATAAAAAAAAGAAAAACTCAAAAAAAAAATAAGGAAAATGCAGAGAAAATTCCATTTTGATTTTTGTGATGGCTGAATTTGAACCCCAAAGCCGAAATTGTTTTAACCCCTTAACGACCAAGCCATTTTGTAGGTTAAAGACAAGGCCAATTTTTACAATTCTGACCACTGTCACTTTATGTGCTTATAACTCTGGAACGCTTCAACGGATCTTGGCGATTCTGAGATTGTTTTCTCGTGACATATTGTACTTCATGATAGTGGTAAAATTTCTTCAATATAACTTGCGTTTATTTATGAAAAAAATGGAAATATGGCAAAAATTTTGAAAATATTGCAATTTTCAAACATTTAATTTTTATGCCATTAAATCAGAGAGATATGTCACAAAAAATAGTTAATAAATAACATTTCCTACATGTCTACTTTACATCAGCACAATTTTGGAACCAACATTTTTTTTGTTAGGAAGTTATAAGTGTTAAAAGTTGACCAGCAATTTCTCATTTTTCCAACAAAATTTACAAAACCATTTTTTTTAGGGGCCACCTCACATTTGAAGTGAATTTGACGGGTCAATATGACAGAAAATACCCAAAAGTGACACCATTCTAAAAACTGCACCCCTCAAGGTGTTCAAAGCCACATTCAAGAAGTTTATTAACCCTTTAGGTACTTCACAAGTATTGAAGCAATGTGGAAGGAAAAAATGAACATTTAACTTTTTTTCCCAAAATTTTTCTTTTGACACAATTTTTTAAATTTTGTCAAGGGTATCAGTAGAAAATGAACCACAATATTTGTTGTACAATTTCTCCTGAGTACATCGATACCCCATGTGTGGGGGAAAACCAATCTTTACGCGCACGGCAGTGCTCAGAAGGGAAGGAGCATCATTTGAGATTTTGAATGTCAAATTGGCTGGAATCGAGAGTGGACACCATGTCGCGTTTGGAGAGTCCTTGATGTACCTAAACAGTGGAAATCCCCCATAAGTGACCCCATTTTGGAAGCTAGACCCCCAAGGAACTTATCTAGATCTGTGGTGAGCACTTTGAACCCCCAAGGGCTTCACAGAAGGTTATAACGTAGAGCCGTAAAATTTAAAAATCATATTTTTTCCACAAAAATGATCTTTTCACCCCCAATTTTTATTTTTCAAAGGATAAAAGGATCCCAAAAGTTATTGTGCAATTTGTCCTGAGTACGCTGATACCCCATATGTGGGGGTAAACCACTATTTGGGCGCATTGGCAGAGCTCGGAAGGGAAGCAGCGCCATTTGACTTTTTTGGCTGGAATTGAGATTGGACGCCATGTCGCATTTAGAGAGTCCTTGTGTGCCTAAACAGTGGAAACCCCCCCCACAAGTGACCCCATTTTGGAAACTAGACCCCCCAAGGAACTTATCTAGATCTGTGATGAGCACTTTGAACCCCCAAGGGCTTCACAGAAGGTTATAACGTAGAGCCGTGAAAATAAAAAAATCATATTTTTTTCCACAAAAATAATCTTTTTGCCCCCAAATTTTTATTTTATAAGGGTAACAGGAGAAATAAGACCCCAAAAGCTATTGTGCAATTTGTCCTGAGTACGCTGATACCCCATATGTGGGGGGGAACCACTATTTTGACGCATGGCAGAGCTCGGAAGGGAAGGAGCACCATTTTTAAATGCAGACTTTGATGGAATGGTCTGCGGGTGTCATGTCGCGCTTGGAGAGCCCCTGATGTGCCTAAACAGTAGAAACCCCCCACAAGTGACCCCATTTTGCAAACTAGACCCCCAAGGAACTTATGTAGATGTGTGGTCAGCACTTTGAACCCCCAAGGGCTTCACAGAAGTTTATAATGTAGAGCCGTGAAAATAAAAAAATCATATTTTTTTCCACAAAAATGACCTTTTTGCCCCCAAATTTTTATTTTTATAAGGGTAACAGGAGAAATAGGACCCCAAAAGTTGATGTGCATTTTGTCCTGAGTACGCTGATATCCCATATGTGGGGGGGAACCACTGTGATCGCCTTACTGCAATCTTTGGGAGGCAGAATAAACAAATCCACAAAAGGTGAAGAATTGTTTTTCTTTTTTACGCCGTTCCTCGTGCGGTATTAGTGATTAGGCGACTTTATTCCTCGGATCGGTGCGATTACAGCGATACCAGATTTATACTCTTTTTTCATGTTTAGCTTCTGTCACATTCTAAAAGACGCTTTTTTTTGGAAGAATTTTTTGTAAGAAATTTTTGCATTGCCGTATTTTGAGAGCTATAATTTTTCCATATTTCATCCGACAGAGTTATCTGTGGGCTTATTTTTTGCGGGACGAGCTGACGTTTTTATTGATACCATATTCGGGCACATAACATTTTTTGATCGCTTCCTATTCCGATTTTTGTGGAAGCAGAATGAACAAAAACCAGCAATTCAGGAATTGTTTTTTTTTTTTTTTTTTCCTCCGTTCCGTGTGTGGTAAAATTGATAAAGCAGCTTTATTCTTCGGGTCACTACGGTTACGGCGATTCCTCATTTATATATTTTTTTATGTTTTGGCGTTTGTTACACAATAAAAAATTTTATAGAAAAAACACGGATTTTGGTAAAGACTTACCTGTAAAATCCTTTTCAGCGAAGGAAGGAAGAGAGACACAGTAATTCATTACTGATGGGTAGGCGGAGCCCCAGATCAGGATGTTACCTCAGATCAAAAGAGTGATGACTGGCTGGCCCCTCCAGCTCGGGCTCCTCCTACTCAGCTCCAGTCGTATCAAAGCTTTTAGGAAAAGAGCCAAGATCACCAGCGGAGCAACATAACCCCTTCTGAAGGAACTTCAGAGAAAAAACACAAGGATACAGGTTATGCATGCAAAGAAAGCCAAAAACCACAGAGTTCCAGGTACTACTCACGGAACCTGACTACTGCGATGAGCTGGCGATGCTGGAACAGAGCCTTAGCGCGCTGACCTCAGCCCAGATAATCGCTATCAGATAAGGGTCGCGCTGCATCTGAAAACATCAACACACTTCTGCCGTGGGAGGGTGCTGTGTCTCTCTTCCTTCCTTCGCTGAAAAGGATTTTACAGGTAAGTCTTTACCAAAATCCGTGTTTCAGCTGCAGATGAAGGAAGAGAGCCACAGTAATTCATTACTGATGGGACGTCCCAAAGCAGTTCAAAAATAAGGGTGGGAAAAACCAATAAAAGGCAGAAACCCAACAACCTTAACAACAAAGCGCAACCAGCGCTAAACACAAGTTCATCCAGAACTTTAAACTACAGCTGCCTGCAGGACCCTACGTCCGAGGGCTGCATCAGCGGAAGCACTGACGTCCACTTTATAAAATCTTGTAAACGTGTGGACAGAGCGCCAAGTCGCCGCTCGGCAAAGCTGCACTGCCGAAGCACCTTGATGAAAAGCCCACGATGAAGCCACAGCTCTCGTGGAATGGGCACGAATCTTAATCGGGCAAGATTCACCCCGAAGACGGTAAGCTTCCAAAATAGCTGACCGGATCCAACGAGCTATAGAACCCTTGGAAGCTCGTTGACCACGCCGACGACCTGCCGGAACCACAAACAGGGAGTCCGTCTTACGAAAACCTTGAGTAATAGATAGATAAAACTTCAAGGCCCGCACTAAATCCAATGTGTGTAAATCTCGCTCTTTCGTATTCTTCGGATCCGGACAGAGTGAGGGCAACACAATATCCTGGTTAACATGAAATTGTGACACCACTTTAGGCAAAAAATCACCCCGAGTGCGAAGCACTACACGATCCGGAAAAAACTCCAGAAAAGGAGGCGAGCAAGAAAGAGCTGCCAATTCAGAAACTCTCCTCAAGGAAGTGACTGCAACAAGGAAAGCCACCTTCCAAGAAAGTAAAGAAAGGCTAGCAGAAACCATAGGTTCAAAAGGTTTATGCTGAAGAGCCTCCAAAACAAGGTTGAGCCGCCAAGGAGACACAGGTGCCTTCCGCGGCGGAAACTTACGAGAGATACCTCGGAAAAAAGAGATCACGTCTCTATTCGAAGCAATGGTTCTCCGGAATAATAAGGACAGAGCAGAAATCTGACCTTTCAGAGTGCTAACTGCCAAACCCTTGTCTAGCCCATGTTGCAGAAAAGCCAACAGGTTGGGAATGGAAAACTTTCTCGGGTTCCGAGAAGACCCCAAACACCACGAAAAGAAGGTTTCCCAAATTTTGTGGTAAATCCTAGAAGTAGCCGGACATCTTGCAGCACGAAGGGTAGCAATGACCTCGGCTGAAAAACCTCTACGGGTCAAGATCTCGGTCTCAAGAGCCACGCCGTCAAACGCAGGGACATCAAGTCCGGATGACAAATGGGCCCCTGAGTCAACAAGTCCTGTTGAAGAGGGAGTGGAAACGGAGGTGCCGCCAACAGCGACATTATTGTCGAGAACCACACCCTTCTTGGCCAGTCTGGAGCTATCAGAATAGCTGGAATTCTCTCTAGTCTGATCCGACGCAGCACTAGAGGAAGTAAGGATATCGGCGGGAATACATAGATCAGCTTGAACTGATCCCACTGAGCCACTAGAGCATCCACCGCCACCGCCTTCGGGTCCTTGTACCTGGACATGAATGTCGGTAACTTGGCATTGGACCTGGAAGCCATCAAATCCACTTGGGGGGTTCCCCAGCGAGAGCACAGTAGTGCAAAGACTTCCGGGTGGAGGCTCCATTCCCCGGGATCCATCCTTCTGCGACTGAGAAAGTCCGCTGTAATATTCTGAACCCCTGGAATGTGAATCGCCGAAATGGCTGGTACATTGGCCTCTGCCCAAATCAGAATTCGGGACACCTCTACCATGAGTCTGGAACTCCTTGTCCCACCTTGGTGATTGATATACGCGACAGCCGTCGCATTGTCTGTCTGCACACGGACTGGCAGACCGCTCAAAGGGACCGTCCAATGTTGGAGGCAAAGAAAAATCGCCCTCAATTCCAGGATGTTGATCGGAAGCACAGACTCTTCCGGTGACCATACCCCCTGAATCCAGAGATTGGTCCAAACACCCCCCCAGCCCGTCAGGCTGGCATCGGTGGTTATGACTGACCACTTCAGAGGGAGGAAAGACTTCCCCAGGGAGAATGCCCCTGGACGTAACCACCATTCTAGAGAATCCCGCACCGCGCGAGAAATGGTGACACTGCAATCCAGCGATTGCGACTGGTTCCATCGACTCAAGATGAACCTTTGAAGAGTCCTGGAGTGGAACTGGGCAAAAGGAATTGCCTCCATGGACGCCACCATCAGTCCCAGAAGACGCATACACTTCCGTAGGGACATTGCCGTTGAGGCTGTCATAATCTGTACATGTCGAAGAAGACATGACTGTTTGTCTGGTGGTAAGGAAACTACCGACCGAAACGTGTCGAGATGCATTCCCAAAAAGAGAATTGTCCTTGATGGTTCCAGGGACGACTTCTCCCAATTGACCAGCCAACCGAAGTCTTTCAGAAACTGAAGAGACAAATCCCGAGCCGTCAATGCCTCCTCCTCCGAGGAAGACACGATCAAAAGATCGTCCAGATAAGGGAGAATCGTAATCCCCTGTCTTCGAAGGAGTGCCATGAGGGGCGCCAGAACTTTTGTAAAGACCCTTGGCGCTGAGGCTAAGCCGAACGGCAGAGCCACGAACTGGTAATGATTCTGACCTATGGCAAATCGAAGAAAGCGCTGATGAGCCTTTCCGATGGGAATATGCAAATAGGCGTCGCGAATGTCGATTGACACCAGAAAATCGTTCTGTGACAGAGCTGCCACAACGGAACGAAGCGACTCCATGCGAAATTTCCGGGTATGGACATGCCGGTTTAATCGCTTGAGATCCAGAATCGGGCGAAATTTGTTCTCCTTTTTGGGAACTATAAAAAGGTTGGAATAAAAACCCTTTCCTCGGTCCTCTGACGGAACCGGTATCACTACACCCTTTTGTAGTAGCGATTCGACCTCTCGCTGTAGAGCGACAACAAGCTCGGGTTCCGACGGAACGCGAGATTGACAAAAAACATTTGGGGGTTGAGAAGCAAACTCTATGAAATAGCCTGCCGACACTATCCGCGTTACCCAGGAATCTGGAACGCGAGCCATCCAAGTCTCCTTGAAAAGAAGCAGGCGACCCCCCACTCGAGAATCCTCGAGTGGACCCCTGGCGTCAATCCGACTTTGCGGGTTTCTTGTCAAGTTCCCGCTTGTTCTGGCGGAAACTCTGCTTCCAGGGAGTACGAGTTTTCTGAGAGGATTTCTTTCCTGAGAAAGAAGGACGACCCGATCCCCACGAGGAGTGACTAGATCGTCCTCGGCCCCGAAAGGACCGCCGACCACTATAAACACCAGGCTTACTGGACACCGAGGCCATGGCCCTTCGCTGTGGTAATGCTGATTCCTTTGCCTTAGCCTTGGAAATCAGCTCTGTGAGGTCGGATCCAAAAAGATGGCCACCCTTGTAAGGTAAGGCCAACAACCCTTGTTTGGAAACTGCGTCCCCGGCCCACTGTCTGAGCCATAAAGCTCTTCTGACTGTGACCGCTGAAGCTTGCGCTTTGGCCAGCAGAGATGCCGTATCCAGACCGGCATCAAAGATATAACAGGCTGCCGTTTCTAACCATTCACAAGTTTCCCGTATCTCAGATAACGGAGATTCATTTTGCAACTCCGTCTTCAGACGTGCCAACCAGCTTAGAGAAGCTCTAGCAGCACACATGGATCCTAGCACTGCTCGAAATCCATGACCCGCAGCCTCATAGCTTGCTTTTGCCGCCAATTCTGCCTTTCTATCCAAAGGCTCCTGTAAGCTCGCTTTTCCCTTAATAGGGAGTAGTGAGGATTTACTAAGCTGAGATAAGGACACATCCACTTCAGGAGCAGAAGTCCAATTAGCCTTTAACTCCGTAGAGCAAGGATAAAGTGTATCAAAGAAATGCGTTCCATGAAAACGCTTATCTGGACATAGACGTTCCTCCTCTATTACACCATTAAGCTCATCCAGAGCTGGCAATGTTGTGCGCGAAGCACGGGACTCCTGGAACATGCGTGCTGTTTTACCAGGACGACTAGTTACCTCCTCCGGTAACTGTAATATCTCTCTCATGGCTTCAATTAATGCCTCCGTACGCTTCGCCATAGAGGAACGCCCCTGCGGCTCGTCCGCATCTGAATCGGATATTTCTCCATCCGAATATAAAGGGGAACTCTGCCCAATATCAGATACATCTGACTCGCTCCGTGTAGAGGCCGGTAACGGCCTGCGTCGCTTCCTCTGAGAGGAATTAGCAGACACATATTGACCTAAAAGGTCAGATAAGTTATTAATCGATCGAGCGATATCATCCAATTTTCCACCGCTGTCGACCGCAGCGCTAGACGCTGTGGAGGTCTGCGTATCTGATTGCCGCAATGGCACTGGGACGTGATCCGCGGCATCTGAACTCTGTTCAGACATGTCTCATCTGAATGAGCAGGTCAAAGCGGTAATACCAGCAAAAAACTATGCGGTTTTTTTTTTTTTTTTCAAACGCTGAAGGGTTAACGCTCCACCAAGCAGAGTTACCCCAGCGGTATTCAGTCAGCAAATTTAGCAGGTAGAAATAACCCTCAAAGGGGTTAATATTGCAAACTCACCAAAATATATATATATTTGTGAGCCCCAGCCAATTTTTATGTCTCTGATGAGACTGCAGCTGCAGGATAGCGATCGCTGCGCTGCGGAGTGAGGAATCCACACTCACCCAGCTGGCCGTGGTGTCTATATGAGGAGGGGAGCGGTCCGAGGAGCCCAGGAGCCTGAGTAATGGCCGCCACAGTGAGGGGGTCGCAGGAGAAAAGCCAGAGCGCGCGTCTTCCTGCTCAAAAGACCGGGATAGATAGGCCACGCCCCCTGCTAGCTCAAATAATGAGCGCGAAATCTCCCCGCTCCTGCTCCCTCTCTGTCCTGCAGCTATCTGCCTGCGGACAAAAAATCACCACATCTTCATGTAGAAGCGCTGTCACAGTAGCGCTGAAGCATACTGACATTACATGTAGTAGCGCTGTCACAGTAGCGCTGAAGCATACTGATATTACATGTAGTAGCGCTGTCACAGCAGCGCTGAAGCTTACTGACATTTACATGTAGTAGCGCTGTCACAGCAGCGCTAAAGCTTACTGACATTACATGTATTAGCGCTGTCACAGCAGCGCTGAAGCTTACTGACATTTACATGTAGTAGCGCTGTCACAGCAGCGCTGAAGCATACTGACATAGTAACGCTGACATTAATAATAGCGCTGCTCATTCAGACGCTAAAGCACTCACACATAATTATTATTAAAATTTGTGTGGAGTACTCACCAGCCAAGGCGCCACAGGGACCCTCAGGGGTTTCTGGCGCAGTGCCCATGCTTCCCCCCAGGGCGAAGAACGCAGTGACCGCACGTGTGGTTTGCGTTCCCGCCAGAGAAGCTCTCCTCATCCCCCAGGGCCGGCAAGGATTCTGCAGGGACTTTGAGTGAATACAGATCCGCCAAGGGAGAGGTTGGGGTACAGCAGCGCTGATACCCCTGAGACCTCTAGACCAACTAGTGATCCAAGTCTCCTGTCCGAATATTAAAATAATAAAATTTTCTGAGGAGCTGCATTAGCAGCGACCATCCTCTGGACCTCAAATCTTAGACTGGAGCTGAGTAGGAGGAGCCCGAGCTGGAGGGGCCAGCCAGTCATCACTCTTTTGATCTGAGGTAACATCCTGATCTGGGGCTCCGCCTACCCATCAGTAATGAATTACTGTGGCTCTCTTCCTTCATCTGCAGCTGAAATAATTATTTTTGCATCAGTTTATTCCGCGAGCTATAACTTTTTTATTTTTTCGCTGATGATGCTGTATAGCGGCTTGTTTTTTGCGGGACAAGATGACGCTTTCAGCGGTACCATGATTATTTATATCCGACTTTTTGATCGCGTGTCATTGCACTTTTTCCAAGCGGTATGATGATACCGCTTGGAAAAAGTATAATTTACTACTTTTTTGTGTTTTTTTTAACGGCTTTCACTGAAGGGGTTAACTAGGGTTACGCTTTTATAGATGGGATTTTTACGGACGTGGCGATACCAAACATGTGTATTTTTTTGCTTTTTTTATTACATAAAAATGTGTATTTTTTAGGGGAATTTTTTAAAATTATTTTTTAATATTTTTTTTTACAATTTTTTTAAAAAAATGCTTTTTTTAAACTTGTCCCTTTATGGGACTTTCACTTTTTTACTTTTAATTGCAGTTACAATGCATTGCAATGCTCCAGCATTGCAATGCATTGTACCTATAGTGAAAGCTGCTGTGACCATGATCACAGCAGCTTTCCGTAGCTAGATGACCTGGAGGTTGTCATGACAACCCCCGGGTCATCAAGGCAGAGATCGGGCCCTGCAAATACATTGCAGGGCGCCGATCTGAGGCAGAGGGAGCTCCCGATTCTCTGCCTCCCCCCCGAGCGCTGCAGTCAGGGGGTTAACAGCCAGGGGCGGCGGGGGCGCCGCTCGCGGCTGTCAGTGCAGGAAGCTCGGCCACTGCAGCGCTGAGCTCCTGCACTGATCGGGCAGAAGAGGCTGAAATTTCAGCCTCTTCTGCCTGATCGCTGCTGTGTTTGGTCAGTCAGATTGACTGACCAATCACAGCGCTGTAGGTGCGGGGACCGACGGCAAAGGTCCCGGCACCGCTTGCCATGCCTGTCAGCTGTCTGTGACAGCTGTCGGCACTGAACTACCACTGCGTGTTTACACGCAGTGGTAGTTCAAATGTATGACGTGCACAGTCCGTCAAGATGCCAAAACTGACACCTTGCCATGACGGACTGTGCACGTCATTGGACATTAAGGGGTTAAAATCCTGGATTTCATTTGGTTACTTGCAAAGAAAGTGGCCATACTAAGCAGCAATTTCCTTATTTCATTTGTTTTCAGAATCACTGATTTGCAGGGATATTATAACATTTTTCTAGTTTCAAGCTTTGTCCTTTTTAGTAATACATGCGATGATCTTCATTATGTCACAGGTACAAGTAAAAGTTCAGGGTCACTTAGAAATTTCCTTATTTTGAAAGAAAAGCACAGTTTTTTCCAATGAAGCTAACATTAAATGATTCAGAAATACACTCTATACATTGTTAATGTAGTAAATGATTATTCTAGCTGCAAACATCAGGTTTGTAATGCAATATCTTCATAGGTGTATAGAGGCCCATTTCCAACAACCATCACTCCAGTGTTCTTATGCTACTTTGTGTTTGCTAACTGTGTAAGAAGGCTAATGGATGGTTAGAATACTCTTGAAAACCCTTGTGCAAGTATGTTAGCACAGCTGAAAACAGTTTGGCTGATTAGAGATGCTATAAAACTGACCTTCCTTTGAGCTAGTTGAGAATCTGGAGCATTACATTTGTTGGTTCCATTTAATTCTCAAAATGGCCAGAAAAAAAGAGCTGTCATGTGAAACTCGACAGTCTATTCTTGATCTTAGAAATGAAGGCTATTCCATGCGAGAAGTTGCCAAGAAACTGAAGATTTCCTACAACAGTGTGTACTACTCCCTTCAGAGGAGAGCACAAACAGGCTCTAACCAGAGTAGAAAGAGAAGTGGGAGGCTCCGCTGCACAACTGAGCAACAAGACAAGTACATTGGAGTCTGTAGTTTGAGAAATAGACGCCTCACAGGTCCTCAACTGGTAGCTTCATTAAATAGTACACGCAAAACGCCAGTGTCAACATCTACAGTAAAGAGGCGACTCCGGGATGCTGGCCTTCAGGGCAGAGTGGCAAAGAAAAAGCCATATCTGAGACTGGCCAATAAAAGGAAAAGATTAATATGGGCAAAAGAATACAGACATTGGACAGAGGAAGATTGGAAAAAAGTGTTATGGACAGACGAATCCAAGTTTGAGGTGTTTGGATCACACAGAAGAACATTTGTGAGACGCAGATCAACTGAAAAGATGCTGGAAGAGTGCCTGATGGCATCTGTCAAGCATGGTGGAGGTAATGTGATGGTCTGGGGTTGCTTTGGTGCTGGAAAAGTGGGAGATTTGTAAAAGGGATTTTGAATAAGGAAGGCTATCACTCCATTTTGCAACGCCATGCCATACCCTGTGGACAGCGCTTGATTGGAGCCAATTTCATTCTACAACAGAACAATGACCCAAAGCACACCTCCAAATTATGCAAGAACTATTTAGGGAAGAAGCAGGCAGCTGGTATTCTATCTGTGATGGAGTGGCCAGCGCAGTCACCAGATCTCAACCCCATTGAGCTGTTGTGGGAGCAGCTTGACCATATGGTGCGCAGAAAGTACCCATCAAGCCAAACCAACTTGTGGGAGGGGCTTCTGGAAGCACGGGGTGAAATTCCTTCAGATTACCTCAACAAATTAACTGCTAGAATGCCAAAGGTCTGCAATGCTATAATTGCTGCAAAGGGAGCATTCTCTGACGACAGCAAAGTTTCAAGGAGAAAAAAAATATTTCAAATAAAAATCTTTTTTTCGAATCTTGTCAAAGTCTGGACTAGATTTTAAATTCATTTGGTAACTTATTTGATTAATAAAAGAATGAGTTTTCATCGAAAACACAAAATTGTCTGGGTGACCCCAAAATTTGGAACAGTAGTGTACTAGCGTAACCTTTTCCTGTATCAGATACATCCTCCATATATAAACGCAACTGTGCATACACTGAGGCTGAGGAGTGTATGATTTCTCCACTTTACCACTTCATACTCCGTCATGGGTGCCCTCCACCCTCTCAGTACTTGGCAATATACTGTACAACCTCTATCCCTCCTTGTTGGCATCTCCAATCCACATGTGCTATTCCAGGGATTAAAGGAAAAGAGGTGACACAACATACTCCAAGTGTATCAAACATAAGGTGTCGGCATTGAACCAACAGTAGCCAGGTGCATTATGCTGTTAACATGTATGCCAGAAGCAGCAGCACAGCCCGCTATGTAAAGGATTTGCACAAATGTACAATAACAAAACAGGGTATTTTTTTTTTCCATTGGTTATTGGTCCGTTTGCACAGACCAACCAGTGTCACTAAAACACCAAACAGTAAAACTTTTCCAATCGGCAGTAGGTTAAGACCAGACCAAAATATACGATGCCAACTGAGTGAATTGGAAAAGAACAGTCAGCGTAAACAGGCAGCCATTAGTCTCTTGTGAAAATACAGGACGAAGAAAGGCAGTCTGTTTACACTGAAAAGTTATAGTGAAATGAGGATTATTGAGGAAGCACTCATCCTCCCATCATAATTTGTTTCCTGTTAATATATCGCAGTCATCACATTATATAGCACTGTGTACTTACAATTGCTCATTTTGCCCTTCTACCCAGATAATGCTTCTCTTTTCCATTAGGTCTATGAGATCACATGATTATAAATGGATGAGCTGAGACTTCTAAGCTCTATGTAGAAACAGGAGGTTAATTTTACCTGTATGAGTTATAACTCACTACAAAAGTCCCTGGCAGGGAGGGAGAAGAGGAGCAGCTGGGTCAGGAGTTGAAGAGGGGAATGATAAAATGCAGGGACAAGAGACTTCCTGTTTCTGCATAGAGCAGAGAAAACAGGAGAATTAATTGGGTAGAAAGGCAGAATGAGCAATTGTAAGTACACAGTGCTATATAATATGATGATTGCAATATATTAAGAGGATAAAAACTTTAAATTCTCACCTTCAGTGTAAAAGCAACTTAAGTTTACGTTTAGAAAGCAAGTGAGTAAAACACAAACAGTACAAAGGTGTGGATGTGGATGAATGGGTCATCACGCTCGGAGGATAAAACTTAAAAAAAACTGGAACAAATAATGGTTGTTAAGAAACTGTGATTCAGGGGCACATGCTGGCCCAAGCCGTTTTCACAGACATGCGAGTCTGTGTCTGGCAGTTGCTCACCCACAAAGCTCTCCGCAGTGCAGCACCCCCCTACATCTCCTCCCTCATTTCTATCTATCGGGCTAACCGACTGCTGCGCTCTGCAAACGACTTTCGACTAACCTCTGCACTAATCCGTACCTCCCACTCCCGACTCCAAGACTTCTCCCGCGCTGGAATGCTCTACCCCAAGAAATTAGGACTATCCACAATTTGCATGGTTTCAGGCGCTCCCTCAAAACACATTTGTTCAGAGCAGCCTATCACATTCACTAATCAAAGTCATTCTATGTGTAAGTGTGTGTGTGTGTGTGTAGCCCATTCACTATCTCCATCCATCCCTCACTCCCTTAAGATGGCTGGACCATCATTGTAAATACACCATTGTATATACACACCTGTACTTTGTATCTCCCCCACCTCATTGTAGATTGTAAGCTCTCACGAGCAGGGTCGGCTTATTTTGCTTTAATTATTGTATTGTTAACGTTGTTACTTATGACTTGTGTTTTGAAACTGTTAAACTGTAAAGCGCTGCGGAATATAATGGTGCTATATAAATAAAGATTATTATTATTATTATTATTATTGCTCACGTTTATCCGATGCCAGTGAGAAGAGGAGCGTGAATAAGGACTAATGGAGCAGAATCTGGTCATGTCTTGACTGTGCAAAAATCAGCAAAATATGACCTCTCTGTGGCATTCAAAAAAGGAGCAGATAAGATGGAAAGGCAACCATGCATGAGTGCAGGTGTGGGAATAGTCAAACACTTGGCTAGGAGGTGAGCAGTGCTAATGACTATGCATCGGCCAGGATGCCCGTTGGGTTTCATGCACCAGTCTTATTCACTAGAGTTAAGTGAATACAATGCCAATCCTGCCTCTATTGCGCCCACCCTGGCAGCCATCTGTTGATGCTACGTCATCAGCGCCGCTGACCAAAGTAAGTCATCCATAGCCCATACCCCACCAGGAAACCGCCAATTGGTATTTGGTAATTGGTACACTAGATTCGATATTTTTTGATACAAATCATTGTAAGAGGGTAATTTTCCTCAGAGTCTGAAGGAACAAGTCAGTTTTTAAGTATTTTTCTCTACACTCAGCTACTGCAATAAATACAGTGAATAGAAGTTTGGTCACAAATAACAGACATATATAGAGAGCTGCATGGTTGTAATGAGCGCAGCCAAGAGACTCATTCAATAATTGCTCCACGGCTTAGTTTTTTCATTTAGCCAATGTAAATCTATAAATTGCTGGTGTTTGCCTACCTCAATAGCCTTCCAATTAAATTATCACTGGGATTCTCCATACCTAATTTAATTTCTCCCCTTCCAGAATTAATCAACATGTCCACTTAACAACTCTGAGCCTCAGGGCTTTGGGGGCCTTAACATCACATGTGCCTATGAGTTATAATTTTCTCTAAGAGATGATCAAGTATCGGATTTTATTCATAATGTTCCATTCATATCTATAAAACGACATAAAACGCAACGAGCACAAGAAATCATTGATTTTCTATTTCTTATCTAAGCTAAATGGTGAGTTGACAAAGGAGAAAAAAAAAAGAGGCGATGATGTTTCTGTTTTTCAAAAGAAAAGGTTACAAAAAAAAAAAAAAAAGAAAAGCTGATCTTCCTACAGAATGGAACATGACAGAAGCCGAGACGGTGAATACCACAGTGTAAATGCAAGTAGAGCCAGAACGGTGGTGGGTAAAGATGACTGAGGTCTGTGGGGACCACCATGGGGTGTAACACAGGATGATTGTACATCAGAACCTTTGCCTTGTGGCTGGAGAAAAAACATGGATTCCGAAATAACAAAAAAAAAACCTAAGCAGTCAGTTGTCTACAGTGATGTCTAAGAGGTTTCTACAAGTTCACAGCTCAAATAGGCTGTCCTTTGACTTAATCCTTAAATTTAAAGAGGTTTTGCCTATCCTTAGTATAGGACCTTACGATTAGATCAATGATCGTCAGATAGGTAAACCCTTTTATTGCATACAGTGCTTCATACAAAACAGCTCCATAATTTTAGCAGTGGCTGTGCGTGGTATTGCAGCTAAGACAAATTTACCTGAATGTGACAAATAATAATAATCTTTATTTTTATAAAGCGCTATCAAAGCTGTAATACCAAGCACAGCTGCTACTGGAAGTGACCCTCTACGTTGGTACAGTGACAAGTTTGGTCACCTTACTTGTTGCCTTTGGCTTGCCTCCTCCAGCTTTTTTCATCTGTCAAGACCGGCATTCCAGCCCTCCTGAACCAAACATGACCACTGCAGAGACACGAGGAGCCGGAGAGCAGAGGTACGTCTACACCATGCCTTTCCTATGCTGTGGAGGCATGGTTCAGGATTGTCACTGCTCCCTAGACCACTTCAGAGGACATCTTGGAAGAGGGAAGAAAGGAATGAAGGTCTCACCAGAGAAGACAATGGGAGGTAAATGGAGAGCACCCAGAATGGGGAATGAACATTGGATATGTTGTCACTTTTCTACATTGGGGTGGAGAGTCACTTTAACTCCTTAATGACTGCCAATATACCCATTTTACAGCAAATCCTTAAGAGGACTGATTCTGTAGCTTTTTTTTACTGCGCTGGGAAATAAGTGACTAGCGCTCCCTTATTTAACCCTTTTTCCTATTGCAATGTAATGACATCAGGGTGGCATGACATTAGGCTCTGTAGTAACTAGGGTCTAATAGGTTGTGTCAGTGTGAAAATGACAGGTTTCATGTACTGAAGCATATGAGCATCACGGTGTAGGAGACCACCGATTAAATAAAATATATTCAAGTCACATAGTAGGACTGAGTAAAAAAAAAAAGAAAAAAAATTGTTAGGAATGTAAAAAAAAAAAAACAAACAAAAAAATGAAAACCATTTACCACTATAAACACAACTTCTATGTTGAAACCAGCACAACCAAAACTATAAAACTGTATCTTTTTTTTTTGTTCTGTACAGTGAACAATGTATAAAATAAATTAAAAAATGCCAAAAATGTAGCTTTTCTAATCATACTGGCACACAGAAAATGGAATAAATGGAAAAAAAGCAATCAAAGAGCTGGATGTTCAGGAGACATGAGCAGCAGTGTTATTTACCATTTTGTTTGGTATGCCTGGTGTAAAGATGTAGGCAATGCAAGTTTTAAAATTGATGTGCCTGGGAAATAATGAAGGGGACAATGGACTTTTGGGGGCAGCGAGGTCCCTTTACAAAGCTGGTTGATAAGAGTAAGAAGTTGATGGATGTAAGGATAGACCAATATTGAAGCACCACGCCAGCAGGGTCTTTTTTCTTCAGCGCTGGAGTAGTGCCCCTAATATAAGTTCCCTGACTCTGGTCTCATGCTTACCAGCCACCGTCATCTTCTTTTATCGGTGCCGCTCTGATGCTCTTCTGCGGGTTCGGAGCTGCGGTAACACTCCAGTGTTTACTTAGCGAGCTGGAGGTCACTTGTGAATGGAAGTCTATGAAAGCCAGAATGAGGCACTTATGGACTTAAGGCACGGTCACACTTAGCGATCGCACCAGCGATCACGACAACGACATGACCTGGCGAGATCGTTAGTGCGATCGCTATGTGGTCGCTAGTTAGATTCCAAACACATCTCATCAGCGATCTGTGATTCCAAACACAACTCATCAGCGATCTGTATAACGACCTCTGCGGTCATTGGGAAAACCTAGTCCCACCTGCGACGCTGGTAAAGTCGTTCATAAAGGGTGTCACACTCAGCGATTCAGGCTCACCAGCGGGACACCAACGACAAAAAAACGGCTCAGAACGTTCATAAGCGATCAGCGACATCTCAGCAGGGGCCACATCGCTGCTACATGTCACACACAGCTAAGTCGCTAACGAGATCGCTACTGCGTCATGAAATCGGAGACGCATTAGCGATCTCGTTAGCGATCTCGTTTAGTGTGACAGTACCTTTACACAGAGCTCGGGATCGTTACTAGTGATGAACGAACGTGCTCGGATAACAAGGTATCCGAGTATCCTGGGCGTGCTCCAATAATATGCTCGAGTCCCAGCGGCTTCTTGTTTTGCAGCTGGTACACAGCCTCAACACATGCGGAGGGACTGCCTAACAAACAGGCACATGTGTCGCATCTGTCCAACAGCCGCGAGACATGCAGCCGTAGGGACTCAAACATATTATTAGAGCACGTCCAAGATACTCGAATAACACCCGAGCATGCTCTGATAAGACGTTACCCGAGCACGTTCACTTATCACTAATCGCTACCTCTGATGGCGGGTCATGGCCAGAATGGAGCCGGGAGGAGTAAAAGACGGCAGCCGGTAAGTATATTACTGGGGGGAGGGAACATGGAATATAGGTATCACTCCAGAACCGGTCACCAGGAAAGTGCAGTGCAATCTGCAGGCAGAATGCTATAGAGCATAGGGAGAGGAGCAGACTGACATAGATTCAGTATAACCTGTGCTTTCATCACTTAATCCTCTGCTTTTTCTGGGGTTTTCAGGCCAGTGGCCGCTCCTATCAGTGACTGATCGCTGCCTTCGTATAACTGTGCATAGAGATCACTGCGCTGTCAGTCACTGATTGGACCGTCCACTGGACCGGAAACCACAGAAAAAGTTGGATTAAATGATGAAACCACAGGAAACTACATATTAAACTACTCCGCTCCCTCTGCTCTATAACATGGAGTCCGTAGATTAGACTGCATTTTCTTGGTAACAGGTTACTTTTAAATACCAGAAATACTTTTTTTTTTTTTTTTAACTTTCACCATTTAGTCTGTTCGGATAGCTGTGGATTATAGATGTAGCTCTTGAGAACGGTAAACTTTTGCTGTACAGCACAATATGCAGGTCTAATAGGAAATGTTCCTTCTATATTTGCAATGTAATACTTTAAGTTTTCTAAATAAACAGAGGAAAGAGGATTTTAATTTTCAAAACTTTTCACAATATACAATAACATATACGGTATACAGACTTCTCCTGTATTTTGGTAGAGAGATGGATAGTGCAGGCTCACATCCCTTCTCAAGATTTACTGCAATAAGCTTCAAGCAATGCAGCTGCTGTGAGCGCCATGGAAAGACATCATGCACACTTGCATTTCTCACACTGTAAACCATTCAGAAACAGAACAGAGAAAAAAAAAATGAGATTAAAAAAATGTACCATGTTCTGGGGTTCAACTCGCCCCACTTCTGCACTGAAAGACGGATTTTGGTAAGAACTTACCTGTAAAATACTTTTCAGCGAAGGAAGGAAAGGAGACACACTAGTCATAACTAGTGGGTAGGCAGAGCCCAGATAGGATTGACACCTCAGATTAAAAAGGGTGTTGACCGGCCCCTCCAGCACGGGCTCCTCCTACTCCAGCTTTCTCCAGTCGTACCCAAGCTTACGGAAGAGCAATATCACCAGCAGAGCAACATAACCCCTTCTGAAGGACTTCAGAGAAAAAACATAAGAGTACAGGTTATGCATGCATTTGGTAAAAAACCACACAGTTCCAGGTACTACTCACTGGACCTGACCACTGCGATGAGCTGACAATGCTGGAACAGAGCCGTAGTGCGTCGACCTCAGCCCAGATAATCGCTATCAGAGAAGGGTCACGCCGCATCTGCAAATACAACAACACACTTCTGCCATGGGAGGGAGCTGTGTCTCCTTTCCTTCCTTCGCTGAAAAGGATTTTACAGGTAAGTTCTTACCAAAATCCGTCTTTCAGCAGCAGGTGGAAGGAAAGGAGACACACTAGTCATAACTAGTGGGACGTCCCAAAGCAGTCCAAAATTAAGGGTGGGAAAAAACCAAAACGAGGCAGAATCCCAACAACCTTGATAAATGCGCAATAGGCGCCAAATACAAGTTAACTAGAACTTGAAACTACAGCCGCCTGTAGGACCCTACGTCCTAAGGCCGCATCAGTGAAATCACTGACGTCCACCTTATAAAAACTTTATAAACATGTGAACGAAAACGCCAGGTCGCCGCTCGGCAGAGCTGAGCTGCCGAGGCCCCTTGATAAAAGGCCCACGAGGAAGCCTCTGCCCTCGTGGAGTGAGCTCGAATCTTAATCGGGCAAGGTTCGCCTTTCAGACGGTAAGCCTCCAAAATGGCCGACCGAATCCAACGAGCTATAGAGTCTTTGGAAGCTAGTTGACCACGCCTGCGACCAGCAGGAATCACAAACAAAGAATCTGACTACCGAAAACTTTGAGTAACCGACAAATAGAACTTCAAGGCCCGTACTAAATCCAATTTGTGTAAGTCTCGTTCCTTTGCATTCCTCGGGCTCGGACAAAGCGAGGGCAACACAATATCCTGGTTAACATGAAATTGTGACACCACCTTAGGTAGAAAGTCGCCCCGTGTGCGAAGCACTACCCGATCCGGGAAAAACTCCAGAAAAGGAGGCGAGCAAGAAAGAGCTGCCAACTCAGAAACCCTTCTTAAAGAGGTCACCGCCACTAAGAAGGCAACCTTCCAAGAAAGAAGGGAAAGGCTAGCAGAACCCATAGGCTCAAAAGGCACATGTTGAAGAGCCTCCAAGACAAGGTTGAGCCGCCAAGGAGACACAGGTGCCTTCCACAGAGGAAACTGACGGGTTACTCCGCGAAAAAAGGAACGCACATCCCTACGCGAAGCGATAGCCTTCCGAAACAGCAAGGACAGGGCAGAAACCTGACCTTTCAGAGTGCTAACTGCTAAACCTTAGTCCAACCCGTACTGCAGAAAAGCCAACAGATTGGAAATGGAAAAAATCCTCGGGTTCCTTGAAGACCCCGAACACCACGAAAAGAAGGCTTCCCAAGTCTTGTGATAAATCTTAGTGGTAGCCGGACCTCTGGCAGATCGCAGAGTGGCAATGACTTCAGCCGAGAAACCTCTACGGGTCAATATTTCGGTCTCAAGAGCCACGCCGTCAAACGCAGAGACTTCAAATCCGGATGACGAACGGGCCCCTGGGATAACAGGTCCGGACGAAGAGGAAGTGGAAATGGCGGAGCCGCCAAAAGCGACACCAGTGTCGAGAACCACGTCCTCCTTGGCCAATCCGGGGCTATCAACATAGCCGGAATTCTCTCCAGTCTGATCCGACGCAGCACCAGAAGAAGCAAGGACACCGGCAGAAACACATATACTAGCTCGAAATGGTCCAACGGAGCCACCAGAGCATCCACCGCCACAGCCTTCAGATCCTTGTACCTGGATATGAAGGTCGGTAGTTTGGCATTGACCCTGGATGCCATCAAATCCACTTGGGGAGTTCCCCAACGGGAGCACAGCAGTGCAAAAATTTCCGGATGGAGACTCCATTCTCCAGGATCCATCCTCTCGCGACTGAGGAAGTCCGCCGTGGTATTCTGGACTCCTGGAATGTGAATCGCAGAGATGGCCGGAACCCTGGTCTCGGCCCATAGCAGGATCCGAGACACCTCCATCATGAGCCTGGAGCTTCTCGTCCCGCCTTGATGGTTGATATACGCGACCGCCGTCGCGTTGTCTGTCTGCACTCGAACTGGCAGACCGCTCAAAGGGACCGTCCAGTGTTGGAGGCAAAGGAAAATTGCTCTCAACTCCAGGATGTTGATCGGTAGAACAGACTCTTCCGATGACCATACTCCCTGGATCCAAAGATCGTTCCAGACCCCCCCAGCCCGTCAAGCTGGCATCGGTGGTTATGACCGACCACCTCGGAAGGAGGAAAGATTTCCCCAGGGATAACGCTCCTGGACGTAACCACCATTCTAGGGATTCTCGCACCCTGCGAGAGATGATGACGCTGCAATCCAGAGAAACTTGCGATCGATCCCAACGACCCAGAATGAGTCTTTGGAGGGCCCTGGAATGAAATTGGGCAAAAGGAAGTGCCTCCATGGACGCCACCATCAAACCCAGAAGGCGCATACACTTCCGAAGGGACATTGCTGTCGCAGACTTCATGATCTGTACGTGTCGGAGAAGACATGCCTGCTTGTCTGGAGGTAGGGACACCACCGCCCGTACCGTGTCGAAATGCATTCCCAAAAATAGGATTGACTGCGACGGTTCCAGAGACGACTTCTCCCAATTGACCAGCCACCCGAAATCCTCCAGGAGCTGAAGGGATAGATTGCGAGCCGTCACCGCCTCCTCCTTTGAGGACGCCACAATCAAAAGATCGTCCAGGTAGGGAAAAATTCGTAACTCCCTGTCTTCGAAGAATTGCCATGAGAGGCGCCAGAAATTTTGTAAAAACTCTGGGCGCCGAGGCCAAGCCAATGGCAGAGCCACAAACTGGTAATGGTCCTGACCTATGGCAAAACGAAGAAAACGCTGATGAGCCCTTCCGACGGGAATGTGCAAATAAGCGTCGCGAATGTCGATTGACACCAAAAAGTCGTTCTGCGATAGGGCTGCCACCACGGAGCGAAGTGACTCCATGCGGAATTTGCGGGTGAGGACATGTCGATTCAATCTTTTGAGATCCAGAATAGGACGAAATTTGTTCTCCTTTTTGGGCACCACAAAAAAGATTGGAATAAAATCCTCTTCCCCGGTCCTCCGGCGGTACCGGTATTACCACACCCTTCTGCAGAAGGGAGTCGACCTCTCGCAGCAGAGCGGTAATTAACTCGGCTCTGACGATGTGCGAGACTGGCAAAACCTGTCCGGGGGTCGAGAAGAAAACTCTATGAAATAGCTGCCGACACGACCCGCGTTACCCAGGTGTCCGTAACGTGGGAAATCCAAGTCGCTTTGAATTGGAGCAGGCGACCCCCCACTCGAGAGCCCTCGAGTGGAAACCTGGCGTCAGTCCGTCTTGGTGGACTTCTTGTCAGCTTCCCGCTTGTCTTGACGGAAACTTGATTTCCAGGGAGTGCGGGATTTCTGAGTGAACTTTTTTCCCGAAAAAGAGGGACGACCCGATCCCCAAGAGGACTGACCGAATCGTCCCTTGGATCGAAAGGTCGCGGCTATTACCGGTACCAGGTCTGCCAGACGCAGAAGCCATAGCCTTTCGCTGAGGTAAAGCCGCTTCTTTTGTCTTTGCTTTGGCAATCAGTTCTGAGAGGTCAGATCCAAATAACGACTTCCCTTGTAGGCTAGAGACAGCAAACCTTGTTTTGACACTGCGTCCCCAGTCCACTGTCTAAGCCACAGTGCTCTTCTAATTGTGATCGCCAAAGCTTGCGCCCTGGACAACAGTGATGCAGTATCCAGACCTGCATCATAGCTATAACAGACTGCAGTCTCCAATAAATCGAGAAGCCCATCTACCTCGGATAACGGAGATCCATTTTGCAACGCCATCCGTATACGGTCCAACCAGCACAGGGAAGCCTTACAAGCACACATGGATCCTAGCACCGCTTTGAATCCATGACCCGAGGCCTCGTAGTGGATTTCGCCGCCATCTCCGTTTTTCTGTCTAGCGGTCCTGCAGACTCGCCTTCCCTTTAACAGGAGCAATGAGGATTTACTGAGCTGGGATAAAGGAACATCCACTTCAGGAGAAGAAATCCAATTATCCGTCAATTCCGTAGAGCAGGATATAGTGCCTCAAAAAAACGTGTTCCTTGAAAACGTTTATCTGGACACCGGCGTTCCGTCTCCACTGCTTCATTAAGCTCATCCAGAGCTGGCAAAGTCGCTCGCAACTTACGGTACTCCTGGTACATCCGAGGCGACTTACCAGGACGTGTAGTTACCTCCTCCGGCAACTGTAACGCCTCTCTCATGGCTTCAATAAAAGCCTCTGTTCGGCCCAAAGAGGCAGAATGTCCCTGCCGATCCTTATCCGAATCGGATAACTCTCCCATCTGAATTTGAAGGGGAACCCTGTCCGCATTCCACATCAGAGAGTTCTGATCGCTATGCGGAAAGGATGATACCGGCCTGTGTCGCTTCCTTCCATGAGAGGATCTAGCTGACACCAAATGACCTAAAAGGTCAGAAAGGCCATCAATAGAGCGAGCGATGGCATCCAATTTGGCATCGCTGTGACCTCCAATTGCTGCGCTTGATGTCGAGGTCTGCGTATCAGATACTCGTGACTGATCCTGAAGCAGATTTGGCACACGGTCCGCACCTTCTGGACCCTGATCTGACATGCCCTCACACAGTATATGGCAGGTCAAAGCCTGTCAGTAACTAGAAAAAAAGTGTGGCTTCTCAAGCGGATGCAGCAAGCCGCTGAAGGGTTAAAGCTCTTAGTGAGAGAGCTACCCCAGCTGTATCAGTAAAATATTCAGCAAAATAATTAGCCCTTACAAGTTCTGATCCCAAACTGGGATAGAACCTATGGCGATTGCTGAAAGGGTTAACCCTTTAAAAGGGGTTAATGTCGCCGGCTCCCCACTACTCCCTTATTAAAATAGAAGGGGTGTGCGAGCTCCAGGCAAAATAAGGTCTCTATATGAGACCGCAGCTGCGAGATAACGCTATCTGTTCCTATAACACAGATAGGTTCCTGCGCTGTGGGGGTGAGGGCGTTTGACTCACCCAGCTGGCCGCGGTGATGTATATGATGTACGGGAGGAGCTGAGCAGGAAGGAGCCCGTGGAAGCCTTTCTGTAATGGCCGCCGCGCTGAGTGAAGCCGGAAGAGAAGCGCCTAATCGCGCGCTTCTGCAACAGAAGCCCGGGAGCGTGAAGCCACGCCCCCCGCCGGCTTCAAAAAAAGAGCGCGAACTCCTTCGCTCTCTGCTCCCCCTGTCCTGCAGGCATCTGCCTGCGGACAAAATACAGTCACCAAACATGTCATTTTTACATGTAACAGCGGCTGCCGCAGCAGCCGCTGAAAGCACTCACACACACTTTAATAAAAATGTGGGGTACTCACCAGCCGAGCGCCACAGGGACCCCCAGGGGTTTCTGGCGCTATGCCCATGCTTCCCCCAGGGCGGGGAATGCAGTGACCCCAGATGCGTGGTTTGCGTCCCCGCCAGGGAAGCCATCCTCATCCCCCAGGGCCGGCAGGGTTCTGCAGGGACCACCATATAGGGTAATTACAGATCCGCCAAGGGAGAGGTTGGGGTCCAGCAGCGCTGAGACCCCTGAGACCTCTAGACCACTTCTGGTGATCCAAGTCTCTTGTCCGATTAAAATAATAAAATCTTCTGAGGAGCTGCTTCCAGCAGCGACCATCCTCTGGGACCTTAAATTTTAGACTGGAGAAGCAGGAGTAGGAGGAGCCAGTGCTGGAGGGGTCGGTCAACAACCTTTTTAATCTGAGGTGTCAATCCTATCTGGGCTCCGCCTACCCACTAGTTATGAACTAGTGTGTCTCCTTTCCTTCCATCTGCAGCTGAAAAATGATCACACAAACGATCGCATTAGTATGCGTCGTTATCAGGATCGTTAGTGGGAACGTATAGTGGCAGTATTAAAATCGCAGACTCCCCACAACCTCTTTATTATTATTGAAAAGAGTGTGCGAGCCCCTTATGCGATAACAGCCGCAGGATAGCGCAGTCTGTCACTCATTAGTGCCCCAGAAGGCGCCCGCGCTGTGGGGGTGAAGGGGTTAAGCTTCTGCCTGCGGGCTAGAAGCGACTCACCCAGCTGGTAACAGTGTAACATCTTGCCGGGAGGGGAGGAGGGAAAAGAGCCAGAAGAAGCTTTCAGCCTGCTTCTTTAATGACCGCCGCGCTGTGCCTCCGTGTGCTCCATGAGAGAAGCCGGAAATGGAGACAGCAGTAAAGCGCGCGCTCAGAGCGGCGCGAAAATTCAAATAAAAAGGCGCGCACTCCTCTCTCCTATGTCCTGCAGGCATCCACCTGCGGACAAAAAACACAGTCACCGACATGTAATGTACAGCGGCTGCCGCAGCAGTCGCTTAAGCACTCACACACACATTAATAAAAATGCGTGGTACTCACCAGCCGAAGCGCCACAGGGACCCCCAGGGGTTTCTGGCGCTATGCTTCCCCCCAGGGCGGGGAACGCAGTGACCCCTGTGCGCGGTTTGCATCCCCGCCAGGGAAGCCATCCTCATCCCCCAGGGCCGGCAGGGTTCTGCAGGGACCACCATCAGGGTAATACAGATCCGCCAAGGGAGAGGTGGGGGTCCAGCAGCGCTGAGACCCCTGAGACCTCTAGACCACTTCTGGTGATCCAAGTCTCTTGTCCGATTAAAATAATAAAATCTTCTGAGGAGCTGCTTCCAGCCCACCATCCTCTGGGACCTCAAATTTAAGACCGGAGAAAGCTGGAGTAGGAGGAGCCCGTGCTGGAGGGGCCGGTCAACACCCTTTTTAATCTGAGGTGTCAATCCTATCTGGGCTCCGCCTACCCACTAGTTATGACTAGTGTGTCTCCTTTCCTTCCACCTGCTGCTGAAATATGCATCCACGTGTGGACTACAGGCTGACCCTCCAGGAGGGAGGACTACTCCACACAACATGCACCTTCTCACAAGCTCCCTGTCTGCATACACAATGCTCTCCAATGAAGACCCTGCCTCATCCCTGCTGCAATTAATAAAAGCTATTTGGTTATGTTCCCATGGGCAGAAACCGACACGCTTTAGACGTAGCACATGTCCGCTCCGTCCAGAGCGCTGACGGCTTTTGAACGCAGGCGATTCCGCATGTGTTCACTGAACCGTGCAGATTCACCACGTCCTATACATTGTACGGGTGACTATCTTGCGGACATGCTGCGGTCTAGAAAGACGCGCCGCATGTCCGTTTACGCAGGGCTGCTGGAGGCGGCCGTGCACGCATAGTGGAGATGGGATTTCATGAAATCCCAACCACTATGCTGTAACATCTGGATGTTGGAAATCCCACCCACTATGCTGTAACATCTGGATGTTGCGGGTTGGAAGCTGCGGATATACGCAACGTCCAACCCTCAGCGTTTACTGACCGTGGGAACATACACTTAGGGTATGGTCACACGATACATCCACGTTGCAGTTTTTTTTTCAAAACTCTGAAAAAATGCAGTAAAAGTGCCTTGTTTTTGTTATTTTCAGAGAGATTTCTGACATATCAAAGCAAAAAAAGCAACACTAAAGCATCATGTGAACATGTCTTTAGGCAGTTTTCAAAGTATGGAGATTTGAAGGAGTATTTTAATAAGTAACATTTATGACATGAAACTACATTGATAATATAAAAATTGAGGAATCCTCGGTGGATGATGCTTTTCAATGACTAAAAGAACAAGCTATGAACCAGTGAGGACTCCTCGTTTTCAATATTTTAACACTGAACAAAGATATTTTTTCTTGTAACCTGAATATTTTACGATTAGTGTAAGTGCTATTTGCAACATCAGGAAATGTTACTAACACCTTATTATAGATAATGTTGAATATTGATATGTGATTGAAACGGATACACAAAGCCTCGGCTCAGTCACTTTTATACTGGACGCAGCATCTTTGGATCAGACAGAAGCTAGTTCAGTTCTGTAGATATGTACCAGTGTCATTTGTCCGGGAAGACCTCTGTGTTTAGCGCTTGAGAGTCTGGAACCCTAACAATCCCTCCTAAACATGATAGTTGCAACGTCAGATACTTGCCAGCTCTAATGAAATGTCTGCGGAGCTTCAGAAAAAAGGGGGCGATCTCCCACACTCGCTGAATATATGTGGCACCAGAATCAGCCCAGGATTTAAGATGCACATTCAGGGGGCGGAAGTGCAAAAAAAAAAAGAAGAAGAGGCTTCACATCTATACTTTTAAAAAGCTTCTAAAACTCATAGGTATGATTTCCCGTCTGTCAGGTGTAATGGCCACAATCATAAGTGTTATCAGTCCCTCGACCTAGTGTAGCTTACTATCGAATGTCACTATTCTAGTCGCACTCCATATAGAAAACACATAACTACATTGGAGGAGAATAAGGGAGTATCCAAAGGGATAGTCATGACGCTAAAGATATACATACAAGCGTAATGCTGATTACACCGAACGCTGCAGTGAAACTGCATTACATGTCTGAATCGTAACAAAAAATTACTGGAAATATTTGTATAGTACAGAAGAGTGTACAACTAACATGTCTGATACTTTACATAGAAAGAATTCCAGGAGAGGATACATAATTCCCATTCTCCCATCACACCCATGTGCTGTAGAAGAGCGTTCTTTAAATACGACGGTGCGTATTAGTAACACTGGAGTAATACAATTATTCCTATGTCTATGACAGATGCGATGTGGCACCAAATTGATTTACCAATAATGTGATCATCTCCGGGGACATCACCGCCTTCAGACAAGTTACAAGAACGGTATTAATCATCGGTTTCCGCTATAATACGTCTCTACATTGAAGAGAAAGCAGCCGATACAAACGTTTCTCTATACCAAGGCTCAAAACAATGTTATCTTACCAAACAATCAAGAAATATGAATATTAAAGAGTGACCATTGTTAATTTTTTTTCTACAAAAATCAATAGTACTTGTGAACAAACAACTTCGTAATATATCTTATTAGAGAAATTCACTTTCTTCTCTCCTCCTGGTCTGATCTTTCATTCTCAGAACTCTTAATTCACAGTTAAAATCTGTCTTCATTTTCCCACTACTGAGATAGGAGATGGGTAGAGATGAGGGAACCCGAACTTAAAAGCTCAGGGTTTATACCGGACAGTTAGTATCCGGTGCTCAATGCCGAACACTGACTTCTCCCGGACGTCTGCTGCAATGTTCAGAGTGACGGGGGAAGCCAGGGAGGAAGAGCAAGCAAATTTTCCAGCTCAAAAGTTCGGGTCCCCATTGTTTTCAATGGGGTTCAGGTTCTGATTCAGTTTGGGTACAGTTCTGGTATCCGAACCGAACTTTATTCCAAAGTTTAGGTTGGGTACCAGAAACCCGAATTTCCATGGATTTGCTCATCCTTAGAGATGATTGTTGGTGCTGATAATTCTCAATTGACCGGTAACTGTGGCTTCAGCAGCAGAATGTCTGTTTCGGCTTCCAGCTTCTCCTTCCGCATAGAATATTATGAGCACCAACTGCCATCTCCTATCTCGGTAATAGGAAAATCTATCTTCACTGAATACAGAAATTACAGATTTTAACTGTGACTTGAGAGTGAAAAAAAGAAAAGTTATCTGATAAGATATATTACAATTTTTTTCCTATTTTTATGCGTATTATTAATTTATCAAATAGAAATAGTCAAAACAAGTGTGCGTAGCCATTTCAGAACTCCCATAGAAGTTAATGGCCAGATTCGTGCAAACGTGGCCACTTGTTCATTCACTGTGGTGGAAGACAAAGCTCCATTCTTGAGATAAAAATAAATATATATATATAAAGGAAAAAACAAAACCCTTTTTTCAGTTTCCAAAATCATTACGTTAAATAACAAATCAGGAATCCCTACATACTGGCCTCTAGGACTTATGAGAGATTCACACTTCCTGATTTGTACCAATGACTTTTCAGCAGTCACACTATCACCAGAGGCAGGATTACAACGGCAGGTAACATCTTAATATACAGTAGATAACCTAGGATCCACGTTTCACAATAGATGTTGTTACAGATCACCTTCCTTCACAATGGCATTTCCCCGGATTGCAGCATGCTCAATAAATACTTCAATACCATTCAGTGGGGCCTGCGTCAGTCACTTCTGTCATTGTCCATGTGTCCAGTAGGACTCTAATAATCCAATATTAGGCCTAAGGGCCACTGTGAAAACTGCAACATTTGTTCTCAATACAGTGACATCAAAACGAAAAACTTTTTTTTTTAATTAACAATTTTTTTTCTTTTTTTCTATCAGCACGCACTCTTTACTGTCTGAGACGGGAATACCCTTTAATGTCTGCTGTTATACGTTTGTAATCTCCACACGTTGTCTTTCATTTCTTTTGCCAGCCTTCCAAAATCAATTTTTTAAATATCACTTTTGTTCTCATTTCCCAGGGCTTTATTCCCTTAGAGGTGGCCGAGGACACGTTGGAGAACGGGCCTCACTCAGTGTGGAGATGGCAGTCAGACAAATTATGGTCCAATCGAAGGACTACCTGGGTCTGTAACACCGGAACGTACCCAAGGCCACCAAACTCTCATTCCTAGATCATTTTTATTTATTTTTAGGATCAAGTAAAAGTTCGTTAAAACTTTCTAAGAACTGAAAAAGAGAAAAAAAAACGTAAAAAATAATGGATCAGTAGTTACTGACCCAGAAAACAAGTGCAGCTCTCTGAATCATGCACGGCCTCAAGAGTTTTTGTGCCTTTCCATGATGGACTGCAATGTCGAAAAATGTATCTAGAAACATATCCTTACTAGTGAGTGACCTAAGGGCTACCCAAAGTCCTAATGATTCACACACGTCCATTTACGTATTTAGTGGATTTATGTCATCTGCAGTGAATGGGTGGTTTCGACCATCTGCTGTTTTGTCGCCCAGTCTCGGATGTGAACCTGCTGCTCGCTCCATCCACTGCAGTGAGTGCTCCCTAAACTGAGCATTGTGGGAAGCATAAATCACACATGTCCATGACACAATATGTCTGCACAACAAAGCTTAGCATGCCTGAAGGAGCCCAAGTCACATATTACTACTTACTTATTCATTGAAATTATTCAATTTGAACACAGATTTGCCGATAAGGCGGTGATTGATGACTAATGCATCTTCCTGACGGTAGCGAGCATGCGGCAAGGGCTGAAAGAACGCCAAGCCATTAAAAGTCTGAGAGGACCAATTAACCGCGCATGGAAAAAAAAAAGTTTGCTTAACTGCATCCTAAAGCGCACGGCTCGCAGTCAGCTGTGAAAACGAAATAAAGGCCAGATATGAAAAGTTTCCCTACCCTGGCAAACTCCTTACTGAAGCGGCGGTTTTTCAGCTGGTGAACACAAAAGGAAATCTAGCTCCCTTGGCACACGATTATCATGAATAGTGCATGATGATCCTGGCGTGGGCTAGGAATAATCAATGCATCCTTTGAGGAAAAGCTGAAAATGGAAAGTGTACAGCCAATCACAATGGAGAGCGGGCCGAGTGGCTTTAACTCATTCACACGTCCTAATGTTCTTTTGGTGTCGACAGAAAAAAAAAGCGAAACCGGTAATTCCTTCTTATTACATAGATGGGATGAGCGTTTCTAGGCGGATCTGCTCCATTCCGGAGTTATTTGCAGTTGAGTGGGAATGTTACACGATGATACATCTTGTCTTCAGGGTGCACAATGGAGACTTGTTCTTTCCTATATGGCAATAGCCTTCCATGAGATGACAGCACGGGATGCGTGGCCTGTTAGCAGCGAGCGGTCTGCAGCCAGACGGGCACTGGAGGGAATCCCAGAAATATCAGCGCCCGCTACAACATCGAAATATTGAAGGGGATGAAAATGCAGATCCACTTAATAGATAATCACTATGTCAACAGAGAAAGAGCCGCAAAAGCCAAGATGCTAAAAAACAGCCACCAATACCGACCGAAAATAGAAAACATGTAAAACGTTGTAAATCCAGGTACCTTATAGTATACTGCGGGTTCACCTAGTCTGTCATCCCATAAAGCGGGTTCACCTAGTCTGTCATCCCATAAAGCGGGTTCACCTAGTCTGTCATCCCATAAAGCGGGTTCACCTAGTCTGTCATCCTATAAAGCGGGTTCACCTAGTCTGTCGTCCCATAAAGCGGGTTCACCTAGTCTGTCATCCCATAAAGCGGGTTCACCTAGTCTGTCATCCTATAAAGCGGGTTCACCTAGTCTGTCATCCCATAAAGCGGGTTCACCTAGTCTGTCATCCCATAAAGCGGGTTCACCTAGTCGGTCATCCTACAAATGCAGTTTGACGACCATTCTAATATTCTGCACACATGTAATATCATGCACAAGATGACAAAACTCCCATCAGTACAATGACGGATCAAAGCTGAAAACACGGGTAATAACTCCAACCCAGCGCCAGAGAAGGTGAGCTACTCCCCTTATCTGCCAACTCAGGACGCGGGCACTTTTGATATTATCTATTCTCCTACATCTGATAGATTCGCAATGAACGCGACTGAGATTGAAAGAGGTTTTCAGCAAATCTCTATATATTAACTAAGTTTCCTTTTCCTCTAACACCCCCAAAAACAACTTCAAAGTGCCAACCATTAGATGTTTCCCTTCTGTATAACCTGCTACCCACTGCCTGTTGTTAAGTGTAGTTTGTCTCTAGAAGCAAATGTGCCAAGAGATAAGAGGATGTGGGGTCGATTATTTGTCTCTCTGCCTGGTTCACTATTGGACAGTAGCATGCTCAAGAAGGGAAAGAAAGTCCCAACATCTATAGTACTGGCAGAATCCTCAGAAACTGATCACTCAAAAACAATGGATGGCAAATCATCGAGCCTAAACCCCATAGAAATCTTAGACTGGTATGTGCACCAAAATTGATTTTTACTGGGGATTAGGGCGGTAAGGACATACTTTTCTAAATGTTTTCAGTGAAACAACAACCTGTCATAAGGATATTATACCCCAAACTAATAACAAGTATGTAAAGGAGCATTGATGCTGAGTAAATCCTTACATTTCTTGTAGAAATCCTATTTGCTGTTTTAGAGAAATCCACAATTGAAATTGTATGATGATGAGTTGCAAGTGCAGTGGGTTTGGACATTGCACTTGCAGCTCTCCTGCCCTGTCCCCTTATATCCAGCCTCCCGTCTCTGAAGGATCGGTCATTCCTGTTTTAGTGACTCCTGTGTCAGTGATCTGTGAGGGACAGGAGGCAGACAGTGGGCAGGAAATAGGGATAGAGGGCAGGAGAGCTGCAAGTGCAATGTCCAAACCCACTGCACTTGCAACTCATTATCATACAACTATGGAATTCTCTAAAACAGCAAAAAGGATTTCTGCAAGAAAAGTAAAGAATTAATTAGCATTATAGCGCCTGCCATTACCTTGGTGTATAAAATCCTGATGAGAGATTGTCTTTAAGCTACTGGCACTCTGGGAGGGTTTTGGAGGTGCAACAATTCTTAAATAATTAGTTTCCTTTTTCGAAATAACATTTAAAAACACCACCACAGCGGTTTTTTTTTTTTTTTTTTTAATTTTACCGCTGGAGTGGTGTTTCTAACGTAAGGTCCCTGCCGCTACTCTCATACTCATCTGCCGCCTTCTTCAGCTTCTATCACCGCCACTCCAGCCGGTCTGCAGCACTTTGTGACCTGCCGGATCGCTCCAGTATTTGCTGGAGAGACGGAGTAGGTAATTCAACACATATCTATGAGAACCTGATTCTGGCATCATAAACTTGTTTTGAGAGTTTGTGGCGCACGGTAAAGAAGCAGGGACGAAAAATGGAAGACACCGGTGGGTAAATTACGACAGGGGGCAGGGACTTTATATTACAAGCACAACTCCAGCGCTGCAAAAGAAAAAAAAACACTGGAGTAGCCCTTTAAGTGGCAGTAAACCAGCTCACAAACATGGACAGAGGGACAATATTATTCAGTGCACATTATTTTTTTATGGAAACTAGTGGAAAGAACTATGAATACTATGGCAAAAAATACTGTAGCTCAAGTAAAAATGTATTTAATAAAAAAAAAGGAAATAATTAACAAAAAAATGCACAACCAACGCTCCAGCAATAATTGATGGAGAGAAAGTAGAGGGGGTAAAGAACCATTTGTAGATTCCGCGGTTAGCGTAGACTTTTCTATCAGATCTCCATTGCATTTGCACAAAGTGTAAATTGTAGTTCTGCCTTCACAAAGATTTCTATGTAATGATTTAGAGCAGAGCTTGAGGTTTCCTCGCTTTCAGCATGACTTCTCCTAACAGTCTGTTTGGCGCAAAATGATTTCTATTTAATGTCTTCAGACGATTCCTCCTGCTGCTCTGGTTGAACCACTGGAGCTTGGTGCTCAGCAGCTGGTGGGGAAACTTTTCTTGAATTACCAGGTCCGACAACAAAAGACTTACATTTACAATAATAAATGTATGGATAGCAGAGAATTACTGCGACATGAATGTCCTCTCAGGGAGCCTGTTGACATACGCGGCGGGAGGGAGCTGGAGTAACCCTTACAGACAAGATCTGTCACCTGGATTTCGGGTGGGAACACTTTTATTTCGCAGTATGGATTGAATGAAAACTTGTTCCCTTTGATGTTCTCTATAAGCTTCCGGCTGAGTTATTGCTCTACTTATTTGTTCCTTTGGCTATTGCATTTCAACAATTTCTTGATGACCCATTTCTGTGTAGGTCAAAAGTAGCAGAGAAGTCTGAACACAAAGGTGCCTCAAAAGCTGGAGGACGGTCCTTCAGGACCAGCACATAAAGGTGACATTTGCTAGCACCATGCACACAATGGTTCAGCTTTCACTAAATTTTCGAAGCTCGCTGCTGCTGGGCAGGTTACCCGCACTTTACTTTTTTTTTAGTGTTGGTTGCTATGTAAAATATAATGTAAATTATGTAAATTAGAATGTGTGTTCAGCTTAAATGCTCTTACATTTTTTACAAATTGCACAAATCTAATCAGAAAGAGTACGAGGGCCTTACCACTGCCTGGAGTCCAGATTCTTAAGTTCTCGTAATAACTTGGGATTTTTCTTCAGCAAGTGGAAATTTTTCCTGCATAAAGACATTAGTTAAATTATATATTATAAAGCATATAAAAAAAATCACCAAAAAATAAAGAACTGCAGCAGGTAATTTGGTGAAAAATAGAACCAGCAGATAGGATGTGACCTGGGGCATTATATTTTCAATCATCTGAACAGAAAAGCAGAATTCTACAGTGCGCTCTCTCACCATCATTTTGGTTGTGATGACCAGGACATCATATATTCTTAAAACCGTATGTTTACACTCTACTCACACCAGAGCCATGGCTCCTGTTCATTACAGTTGTGAGCACCATGATGGACCCAGTTTTCGATTAACCGTCCTGAGCCTTAATGACTTTAATTAGGTTTTTCGATACAACAGTGTTTTTGAGGATAACATCTTTGCAGACTGCACATGAGCAAGTATCTCAACTCACTATTTTTGTAACTCCCATAAAAAGTAACTAAACTGAGCGGCCACTTCTCTCAAAAATGGTCTCATACGTGGTCCTGCATATGTCAGACATTTATGGCATAACCTGTGGACATGACATAAATGACCGAGAATACACTTTTATAATTCTGATATTCTTTCAATTATCAGCAGTAATTTCTAAATGTACCATATATCTGAATGGAGAGAAGCCCCCTAATACTTGAAAGGGACCTGACACGTGATACCCGCTGTCCAAAACGTGGGCAGCATGTATCACCTATCAGGGTCCCCACTAGTCCTAATACTTATAACCCAGGAAAAGAGGATCCCTATGACATACAAGCCTCTAAGTCTGGCTCTAGGAATGACATAGTAAATCAGCTTGGTCAAAAAAGTGTTCTGTTAATAAAAGTGTGTCTTAAAATGGAGTTTTATGGCTATTAAAGCGGTAACAGCGCCAGGTTGTGGCCAAAGCTCCAGACAGAGCTTGCATTGCTAAGAAAACGATCTTCTAATCCTTTATGCAAATGAGCTGGCAAGCGCTCCAAAGGCGGTGACAATCTTGGAAAGTGGCTCTCTGCAGTAAACCCTGCCCCAATGTTTCATCGTCGGCACCACTCTTTTGCTATATTACGGACTCTGGAACCTCGTGCACGTACCATGTGCAACAATCACTGACACACACAAGGCACCAGTAATGCAGCGAGATATCAAAGTCAATGACATGACAGAACGGTGGAGCTGTCCATCAAGCCTAAAGGCCAAAGCTTACTGTTAAGAGCTGGAGCCCTTGCAGGATTTGGACCGCCCTTAGAGCACTTGCCAGCTCATTTGCATACTGGATCAAAGTTTGTTTCCTCTGTAATGCTAACTCTACCTGCAGGCAAAAATGTGGCACTTGTGTTTTAGTCCCCAATCTGGGACTCTTTTACTTTAGTAGCTCTAAAACTCCTGACAGATTAACTTTAAAGATTTTTCCCCCCAGGAAGATGCTTTAAACTAGCAAACACAGCAGGGACTCAACCTTCCAAGGTGCAGTGGCAGGTCTCCCCTATTGCTCAGATCTCTGCGTTTTTGGTGCCACAATGATGTAACATCAGCACCATTGGAACCAATCACTCAACTCTGCGGCTCGTGTATTCTACCTCGGCACGGCCCTGAGCTCAGAGATAGGCCACAATGATGATGTATACCATCCGCGTGATGTCATCGGTTGGGGCCAAAGCACATGGAGTTAAGCAGCCATGGGCAGCTGTGACCTTGGGAAGGCGAGTCCCTGCTCTGTTTCTGACATTTTAGGGCATTCCAGGTCCACTTTCATGAAAGTGGAAACTTCTGAGCAACTTTTTGGAATACAATCAACAAATAAAATGGGCCTTAAACATACCGTTTCTCCCAAGAGTTCATTCCTAGATCATTCAACAACAGTCTACAGAAATAAAAAGGTGCTTGTGGCTCAGCAGTGCTGGGTTCCTCTTGGAATGAAACCTTCACACTAGGGTCACAATTACATTTCTCTATGTGCTCGGCCTCACTGGCACTTTGTCTTGTGATTGCATGTATGATTTCCGCTTCTTGGTCTTGGCTCATTCCAACAGGAGGTAAAGCCGGCTCATTCAGCCTTCGCTCTGGATGCTGTAGGCACTCTGGACTCGTGCTGCCAAGCTTTTCTAGTAATAAGTCAAGGGCATCAAAATCATCTCCGTCATAGGAATCTGACTGCGTCAAACTTGGATCACTACAATCCCATTGTCCATTTTGTAGTTTTCCTTGTTTCGGGGTCTCTGTGGGGCATTCTAATGGACCATACATGATCCCACCATCCCAAGAGTATTTCCCTGAGATATCGCGGACAATTATGCGCACATCGCCGGGCACCCCAGTGGCCTGGTCCTTCCCAAAGGAATTTGCTGGAGGGATTTGCAGGTAAGAAATAAGAGCACTATCGTTAAATACAAAAAGTTGCAAGTTAGGGCTTCGGAACACATCATTGGAAAGCTCAGTTGCTTCCACAAATGGGTTATCCTGGTTCTCACTAATAAGACTATGTAAAATAGCCGGGCCCCCACTCAGAGGATAGTGTCCAAGATGGTTGACAAGTTGGGTCATGACCATACGCGCAGTTAGAGGAATAAGCTCCATATTCCGCCTCTTCTTTTCTAAAAGATGGAAAAACAAAGAAAATATTACAGATAGAGATTAAGAAGAAGTATTTCATCTTAGTTCCATTAGTTAAATAAAAGTATGGCGAAGAGTTTTTTTTTTCTTTGGAGACCCACTTCCTTCCTTTATTTTCTGGATAGTCCGTGAAGTAGGGTGCTTGCTTTACGGCAGCGGTCATGAACGGGAATTAACGCCACTTCATTACTTTAAATACCAATTCCAACTCCATCTGGGTAAAAATGTGATTGCTGCAAAACAGTGGACACCAACGCATCCCTGTCATTGCCAATGTAGCAGTCACATGTCTTTTGTCTGGACAAAGGAGAACAAAAAAGGAGACCCCAAAAAGCAATGGAAAGGGAGCGGCGTGGGAACAGAGAAGTCAGGATTACTAAAATCATAGTCTTTTCATTTTTTTTTATAAATATTAAGTGGCTGGACAACCTTTTTAATAGACAGAGATTGCAGTCTTCAAGAAGCGATGGCGCACAACCAGGTACGGACTGGGGGTGAAATTCAGCCCTGGCATTTGAAATCACACAAGCCCATTCTGTCTCCGCCCCCGAGCACCAGATGGGATATATTACTACTATTATTACCCTGGATGGAGGAAAGCAAGATTTACTACAAGACCAATATTTCTAATGATACCCGTGGCCTGCCGGGGTAAGTGACGGAGTCAGCGACTTTGTGCTCCGTCACAACTCTTAACAGTACGGGTGTCTTGAGAACACGGATTCTGCTAACAACGTAGCAGACAAGGCAGCCCACGACCAGACAGGCCCTCCTGGCATTTGCCAGTCCGGCCCTGCGCACAGCCCCTCAATGACAGTGCATACAGAGCATTAGATGTGTGCATAGTCTTACTGTTCTCCCTTATAACAGTAAAGTTAGTATCTATTCCTCTGCTCTTTGCTAACTCTGTACCAGTCTACACAGCAAAGTTGACAATCAGGCTTCAAAAAAATACTAGGAAAAAATACTAAGAAACTGACTTAAGTAGTATGTAATTTTCTTAAGATATGTTCCTTGTCTCATCTTATTAAATGGGAAAAAAATGTAAAGTGCTTATGAAACCAAGTAACTTCGCAATTAAAAATCCTTTTGGAGTGATTTTTAATGTTATAATTTTCTACTTGCTGCCTATTCCCGGCCATCATTGCAGTCTAGCAAAGGTGGCTGGCTTCCTAGGCAATGAATGCAGCCATTGCAAGCACTTTGCTATCGAGTTTCTCAGAGCTCCTCAAAAACTTGCCATGCCTCTGCTTGCAGCATTAGAAAGTGCACAGATTGGGACAGCTGCTCAATTATACCACTAGTCTAAACTGTCAATCATTAGGAGTCCTTCACTCCCCCGGCAGGCAGGACACCGAGAGACTGGTGGGGTATAGGTGGGCAGTGTGCTCCTGAAGAAAAGGCATGAGACAACTTCTTTAAAGTGAACCAGTCAGCAGGATTGTGCTCAGTAAAAAACAGACACTGACAGGTTGGCGCCGTTAAACGGATTAAAATGATACCTGCGGTGAAGAAACCCATCTTGTGGTTCTTGTGTAATCAGTGTTAGAAGTTTTGAGTTAATGATATGCCTGTGCTTCGGGCGGGACTGTAGGCAGAGTCTTATCTTTCTGCTCTAAGCCAGAGAAACCCATTAGAGACCTGCCCCCAGGCCACCATGAAACACAAACAGTCTGCCTCTATGATGAGGAACATGTTTGTGCTTCGGGTGGGCCTTTGGGCAGGTCTTTCCTTGGTACTGTATCTCTGGCCTAGAGCAGGAAGATAAGACTCTGCTCACAGGCCGGCCTCAGAGCACGGGCATATCATTAACTCAAAACTTCTAACACTGATTACACAAGAACCACAAGACTGATTTCTTCACCCCAAGTATCATTTTAATTAGTGTAACACTGGCAACTTGACAGTGCTGACAGGTTCGCTTTAAGAGCTCTACCCTACTGACTGAAAGGGGCTAATAAATGATGGCAAATGTGAACATAAAAAAGCCATTTAAAAATACTAATCCCAATAAGTTTGCTTTGAATGTGCAAAATTACTCCAAAATATGTCTACGGAAGAAAGATGACATTTTATCAGCACGTCATATAAACATTACTTAGCTCTAATATGCTGCAAACTATAGCTCCAAACACAGCAGAACAGCGTTCACTCCAGCATCTGCTGCCGGAATACATAAATGCACTCAATTATATTCTAACTTCTTCATTATGTTAAATTTCTTTTACAAACCCATCAGCATTCACTGTAATTACTTCTAAATCCAGTTCTGTGAATTTAGTCGGAGGGGAGCTCGTACTGAATGTATTCTCTTTTCAGAGAAAGCAGAGCGTGGTTATTTATGTGTTTGTTTTCATGCAGGAGGGAATCGTCTCATCGGTGACATTTACAACCACCGCACCGTCGCTCACCTTCTGCCACTGTCAGGAGGTTGCTGAAGTCAGAGGAGAAGAAAGAAGGTGCAGGCTCAGAATTCTTCACGTTCTTTAGTGATAGAAATGGATCATATTCCATGGAGGAGAGGTCGGCCAGGCTCAGGATATATTGGCTTTGCTGAGTATACGTGTTAGAGCCACACACACAACAGTGCAGAACCTTCAAGTGTAAGGATCAGAAGAAAATGTCAAAACTCAACAATTAATAAATCATTTACATTACTATGGATTTAATTCAAAATTTGATTGATTGACCAGAAAGTCTAACAGCTATCTATAGCCTTTGTTTTGTGCACCATCTTGCAATATAAAATGTGGAATTTCACAAGAGAAGTAAAAGACTGAGCAGAGAAAACACAAATCTCACAGCAGATATTTTGTAAACTTATTTCGTTTTAGTCATTTACATTATATAGGCTTTTCTATACCCATCTGTCAATGATAGGTCACCTGCAGCATAGGATAGCGACAGAACGGCATACATGTCATTGTGATCACATGGGCACCGTAGCATTGCCTGTGCGATCTTACTACTCCTTTAGGGTCCAACAGGATCCCCATCAACACAGAAATATTGTGATGCATTATACAGGTGATTGGAGGCAAGGACGAAAAAAATAATAAAACAAAAATAAAATAAATATACATATATACAAAGTAGGGGAAATAAGTATTTGATCCCTCGCTGATTTTGTAAGTTTGCCCACTGACAGAGACATGAAGAGTCTATAATTTTAAGGGTAGGTTAATTTTAACATTGAGAGATAGAATATCAAAAATAAAATCCAGAAAATCACATTGTATAAATTCTATAAATGCATTTGTATTTTGCAGTGAGAAATAAGTATTTGATCCCTCTGGCAAGCAAGACTTAATACTTGGTGGCAAAACCCTTGTTGGCAGCACAGCCGTCAGATGTTTTTTGTAGTTGATGATGAGTTTTGAGCACATGTCAGAAGGAATTTTGGTCCACTCCTCTTTGCAGATCATCTCTACATCATTAAGATTTTGAGGCTGTCACTTAGCAACTCAGAGCTTCAATTCCCTACATAAGTTCTCTATGGTATTAAGGTCTGGAGACTGGCTAGACCACTCCATGACCTTAATGTGCTTCTTTCTGAGCCACTCCTTTGTTGCTTTGGCTGTATGTTTTGGGTCATTTTCTTGCTGGACATTTTTAATGTCCTGGTGGAGGGAAGGAGGTTGTCACTCAGGATTTTACGGTACATGGCTCCATCTATTCTTCCATTGATGCGGTGAAGTAGTCCTGTGCCCTTAGCAGAGAAACTCTCCCAAATCATAATGTTTCCACCTCCATGCTTGACAGTGGGGATGGTGTTCTTTGGGTCATAGGCAGCATTTCTCTTCCTCCAAACACAGCAAGTTGAGTTAATGCCAAAGACCTCAATTTTTGTCTCATCCGACCACAGCACCTTCTCCCAATCACTCACAGAATCATCCAGGTGTTCATTGGCAAACTTCAGACAGGTCTGCACATGTGCCTTCTTGAGCGGGGGACCTTGCGGGCACTGCAGGATTTTAAACCTTTATGGCGTAATGTGTTACCAATGGTTTTCTTGGTGACTGTTGTCCCAGCTGCCTTGAAATCATTAACAAGTTCCCCTGTGTAGATTTAGGCTGATCTCTCACCTTCCTCATGATCAAGGATACCCTACGAGGTGAGATTTTGCATGGTGCCCCAGATCGATGTCGATTGACAGTCATTTGTATTTCTTCCATTTTCTTACTATTTCACCAACAGTTGCCTCCTTCTGACCCAGCGTCTTACTTATGGTTTTATAGCCCATTCCAGCTTTGTGCAGGTCTATGATCTTGTCCCTGACATCCTAATAAAGCTCTTTGGTCTTGCCCATGTTGTAGAGGTTAGAGTCTGACTGATTGAGTTTGTGGGTCGGAGTCTTTTATAAAGGTGACTATGTAAGACAGGTGTCTTTAATGCAGGTAACGAGTTGATTAGGAGCGTCTAACTGGTCTGTAGGAGCCAGAACTCTTAATAGTTGGTGGGGGATCAAATACTTATTTCTCACTGCAAAATGCAAATAAATTTATATAATTTATACAATGTGATTCTCTGGATTTTATTTTTGATATTCTATCTTTCAATGTTAAAATTAACCTACCCTTAAAATTATAGAGTGTTCATGTCTTTGTCAATGGGCAAACTTACAAAATCAGCAAGGGATCAAATATTTATTTCCCCAGTATATACACACATACACATATATATATTTATGAAAAGAGTATACAGAGCAGCATGGCTATTTTAAGTACATCGAGGCAGTGATCATAGTGGTGCTCAAGGCATTAGGTTTGGGTCTAGTGGCCCTGTCATAAAAGGTAGAAGAAACCACAGTACTCCAATAAATGTAACGTATCAAAGAACAATGGTCTTTATTCATCAGCCATCATAAAAAAGAAGTGATGTTTTGACTCTGCTCTAGCTGAGTCTTTATCACTACTGCGTATGTTCTAACAAAAAAAATTCCCTCATTAAAAAAATCTATAATATATAAAAATACAGAAAAAAAAAAATCACACTGATCTCATCTTGTTCGTATTGATCCTACAAGAAGACCAACAGAAACCCAAATTAAAATTGGGGTGGGGTGGGGGGGTTGAGTTTAGCCTTAAGAGACCTTGTTGTTACGGAATTTATGTAAAAAGTGTACAAAATGTTACTATATGAAATATTATTACTTTATTTATAAGGTGCCTATAAAGGAACTTAAAAGATAAAAATGTCTACATCGCAAACATTATTAGAGACATAACAGCTCGGCAGTTTATATGTTACACCGTAATACACAAATCCTATAAATGACACAAACCTCCATTTGACCCTCATAAAGAGCGGAGCGCAGAGTGACCCCACTGTGGAGCGCCTCTGGCTGTAATCACAGTGTCCCTGGATATACATACCCTGTAAATATAGTCGAGGAGAGAAGGTTTTGCTGTATTTGGGTCTTCAAGGGGAGATGTAGATATGGGCTCGAGTAATGTCTGGAGGGGAAGAGCCATGCACCAATCCAAGAGGCAAAGCAACAAGGACACTATAAACTGCAAAACAGAATAATCATCTCAGGAAGGCAAAATGGATTTCACAATTTAAATACAAGCCTTTACTTAAAAATAAAAAACAATAACACCAACATCGGCCTACTCAGACCACAACGACAAAAGCAAATAAACTAACAGCAATGTAACGGAATTCTCAGCCTGACCACATTTACCACCATGACCAGCATATTCCATTGTCATGCGCCAGCAAGGGTGGACAATAGTCAGTACAGATACAGTGCACCCAGCATCTCAAAAAGTCTGCACCCTTCAAAAAAAAAACAAAACTGCATAAAACTTGCATTTTTTGCACAATGCTGTGCAAAAGTATTTGTGCCCTATAAGTATCACCTTCATGAAATGATCCTAAATAATTCACAACAGAGCGTAATGTAGTGCCTGAGCTCCTGATTCTAGTGCCTGCTTGTTTTCTGCAATAGCTTTTATAACCTCAGTTTATCAAACGCAGCACTGGAGTTAATGCTGCGGAGTCCTCTGTATTCATGAGCCGCAGAGGACTGACTGCCTTCATCTGATGTGCAGTATTGGAAAACATCTTTCAAATAGCATCAGGCTAAACCGAAATCAAACAGCGAGAGGACTTCAGAGCGGCACCTATACCACAGCGAGAGGACTTCAGAGCGGCACCTACACCGCCGCTACTGTGAAGCAGTAGGGAAACACAACAAACATCTGATACTGGTGATCCATCCTAATAAAGTTCTGGTCTGAGAATACCACTACAGCCATAGTTATTCTAAGCTGATAGGTATAGTTTTAACAACTTAGATGACTCCAGGAAAAAAAAAATAAAAAATTACAAACATCAGAATAGCTCACTGATGGATTTACTGTTAACTCATTCTGCTGTGCATGGAGATAAATAAAGATTATAGAAGCGGAGCTGGTCAACATTTTTAAATAAACCCTATTGAAGATGTGTTATACTTTGTTTATATTAATCACAATTTAAAAGTTCAATACCGTCCACCCCTTGCAGAATTTTCTGCTAGACACAAATTTTCAATTCCTTAAAAGTAAAAAGTTCAAGTCTAAAGACCCATGAGACCCCCAACACCATAATAATAGCAACACTATCCCAGGCTGCTGGTGTGATTGCAATTTCACTTTGAAAAGTTGTATTTGCTTTAACCTAGACATAATTAAAACAGGAATTTAAATTTACTGATTTCTTTCCAGAAATGTATCAGAAGTATCAGAAATGGCTTAGATGCATTTATTCAATATCACTCGACTTCACTACAGGTTTACAGAAAAACCAAAATATAGATCATCACGTATGTGTGTGCATGAAAACTTCATGTTATGGGGAACCATTACCTATTCAACAGTTTATACATCAGGAACTGTTATTCCCCTGTCTCAGGTCTTGGTCTGCCCTCGGCAAATAATAGCAGGACCCTGAATAAGTATCACCGTAATGAATACAGCCATGCCAGACATTGCTACAGGGAGACATTTACCTTTTATATCCGCTTCCACTGACGAGTTCTCTGCACTTGGCAGAAGGAATGAAATAGTTGCTACCAAAATCTACAAGAGAAATTGGAAAACACATTGTGGACAAATGAAATTTACTGTAACAATGGAAACATCTGAAATGTGACTACTTAAGCAAGGAATACAGGTCCTTCTCAAAAAATTAGCATATAGTGCTAAATTTCATTATTTTCCATAATGTAATGATTACAATTAAACTTTCATATATTTTAGATTCATTACACACCAACTGAAATTTGTCAGGTCTTTTATTGTTTTAATACTGATGATTTTGGCATACAACTCCTGATAATAAATAAAAGTGTTTTTTAAAAACAAACAAAAAAACCATCAAATAATAAAGTTCAGTTATGCACTCAATACTTGGTCGGGAATCCTTTTGCAGAAATGACTGCTTCAATGCGGCGTGGCATGGAGGCAATCAGCCTGTGACACTGCTGAGGTGTTATGGAGGCCCAGGATGCTTCGATAGCGGCCTCAAGCTCATCCAGAGTGTTGGGTCTTACGTCTCTCAACTTTCTCTTCACAATATCCCACAGATTCTCTATGGGGTTCAGGTCAGGAGAGTTGGCAGGCCAATTGAGCACAGTAATACCATGGTCAGTAAACCATTTACCAGTGGTTTTGGCACTGTGAGCAGGTGCCAGGTCGTGCTGAAAAATGAAATCTTCATCTCCATAAAGCATTTCAGCCGATGGAAGCATGAAGTGCTCCAAAATCTCCTGATAGCTAGCTGCGTTGACCCTGCCCTTGATGAAACACAGTGGACCAACACCAGCAGCTGACATGGCACCCCACACCATCACTGACTGTGGGTACTTGACACTGGACTTCAGGCATTTTGGCATTTCCTTCTCCCCAGTCTTCCTCCAGACTCTGGCACCTTGATTTCCGAATGACATGCAAAATTTGCTTTCATCAGAAAAAAGTACTTGGGACCACTTAGCAACAGTCCAGTGCTGCTTCTCTGTAGCCCAGGTCAGGCGCTTCTGCCGCTGTTTATGGTTCAAAAGTGGCTTTACCTGGGGAATGCGGCACCTGTAGCCCATTTCCTGCACACGCCTGTGCACGGTGGCTCTGGATGTTTCTACTCCAGACTCAGTCCACTGCTTCCTCAGGTCCCCCAAGGTCTGGAATCGGTCCTTCTCCACAATCTTCCTCAGGGTCCTTTCACCTCTTCTCGTTGGGCAGCACGGTGGCTCAGTGGATAGCACTACAGCCTTGCAGCGCTGCAGTCCTGGGTTCGAATCCCACCTAGGACAACATCTGCAAGGAGTTTGTATGTTCTCCCCGTGTTTGCGTGGGTTTCCTCCGGGTTCTCCGGTTTCCTCCCACATTCCAAAAACATACAGATAGGGAATCTAGATTGTGAGCCCCATCAGGGACAGTGATGATAATGTGTGCAAACTGTAAAGCGCTGCGGAATATGTTAGCGCTATATAAAAAAATAAAGATTATTATTATTACAGCATTTTCTGCCACATTGTTTCCTTCCAACAGACTTCCCATTGAGGTGCCTTGATACAGCACTCTGGGAACAGCCTATTTGTTGAGAAATTTCTTTCTGGGTCTTACCCTCTTGCTTGAGGGTGTCAATGATGGCCTTCTTGACATCAGTCAGGTCGCTAGTCTTACCCATGATGGGGGTTTTGAGTAATGAACCAGGCAGGGAGTTTTTAAAAGCCTCAGGAATCTTTTGCATGTGTTTAGAGTTAATTAGTTGATTCAGAAGATTAGGGTAATAGGTCGTTTAGAGAACCTTTTCTTGATATGCTAATTTTTTGAGACAGGTTTTTTGGGTTATCAGGAGTTGTATGCCAAAATCATCAGTATTAAAACAATAAAAGACCTGACAAATTTCAGTTGGTGTGTAATGAATCTAAAATATATGAAAGTTTAATTGTAATCATTACATTATGGAAAATAATGAAATTTAGCACTATATGCTAATTTTTTGAGAAGGACCTGTATATTACGCAGTACAGCCTCTATTTAAAAGGGTAAACCTTCACGTAACACTTTGTGACTGGCCTTAGGGTTTTCCAGCTGGAAAAATGCAGCTTTTTACACTACCAGCAAAGTGAGTGAGCTTTTTTTCCTTGCAGATTTCATAGAATCATAGAATGTTAAGAGTTGGAAGGGACCTACAGGTCATCGCGTCCAACCCCCAGCTCAATGCAGGATTCACTAAACCATCTCAGACAGATGTCTGTCCAGCCTCTGTTTGAAGACTTCCATTGAAGGAGAACTCACCACCTCTCGTGGCAGCCTGTTCCACTCATTGCTCACCCTCACTGACAAAAGGTTTTTGTCTAATCTCTAATCTGTATCTTCTCTCTTTCAGTTTCATCCCATTGCTTCTTGTGTTTCCATGTACAAATGAGAATAAAGATGATCACTCTACACTGTAAAGTCCCTTCAGATATTTATAGACAGTTATTAAGTCTCCTCTTGGCCTTCCTTTTTACAAGCTAAACATTCCCAGATCCTTTAATTGTTCCTCGTAGGACACACTTTGCAGTCCGCTCACCATCCTGGTAGCTCATCTCTGAACTTGCTCCAGTTTTTCAATGTCTTTTTTAATGTGCTGCCCAGAATTGGACACAGTATTCCAGATGAGGCCTGACCAAGGAGGAGGAGAAGAGGGGGATATTTACTTCAAGTGATCTAGACTCTATGCTTCTCTTAATACATCCTAGAACTGTGTTTGCCTTTTTTGCTGCTGCATCACACTGTTGACTCATGTGCGGTCTGTGATCTATTAGTATACCCAAGTACTTTTTCACACGTGCTGTTGCTTAGTTCTATTCCTCTCATTCTGTAGATGTGATTTTCGTTTTTCTTGCCCAGATGTATAATCTTGCATTTCTCCCTGTTAAATACCATTCTATTAGTCGATGCCCATTGTTCAAACTTTTCTAGATCCTTGATCCTTCTGAATCCTTTCTCAGTCTTCTCGGTGTTCTTTAAATCAAAGCGTTTTTCTCAAATTGGCAGTATGTCAATTCTTTCAGCGTTTTTCACCCAAAAGAATGGGAAAAAACCCCACAAGTAAAAACAAATAAAAAAATTAATTTTCGAAGAGATTTCTCTTTGCCAACACTCTAGTTTCTACTGCAGAAAATGTACTACAAATACTAAGCATGTGCACATACCTCACCCTTATGTGCATTGAAGTGGTTTTTACAGACAAAAATGTTACAATTCACAAAAAGATATGTGCTGATGTTGGGGTAATAGGACAGCAATTCAGTCGACTATGACTGTGCCTATAACTACTGTTGGGATTGTTATGCCCAGGCATGTTTGAGCGGAGTCCTGTTAAAAGACAATTGGAAACTTGAAATTAATAAAGATTAGGCAAGTGGAGTTTTAAAAAAGAAATGAAAAGAGCACCGGCCAAAAGGTATGACCAAAAAGGCACTCTTGTGGAATAGTTTTGGCTATAGGAAGTCTCTGGGCACACGGGCATATGCCGACAGATGAAATGCAATCACAGCATCACAGTAAAAGCGGCACTCTGATTTCAGTATATAAAACGTATTCAGTAGGTCATTTTCTAATTCTTTTTATATCAATTCTCCGTGATCCTCAAGATCTCCGTAGGTATCCATTAACCCACTTTCATCCAGTTGATGAATATCCGTCCTAGTTATATAATGATCACACAGAGCTCAATACATTACAGTCATTAGAGCTTTGTCTCATAACTAAGCATTTTAGTCTTTGGAAAGAAATAATCATTAGACTGTAAGGACAGCAAGTTAGGGAATTAATGCACAAAGTAGATCAGGAAACTGCATAATGTTTTATACAATGGAGAAGTTTCACTGGCAGAAAACATTATGCACCCCTGTAAAAAATGAACCTCTCAATTACTGAATATAAGAAATAACCCACCTCTGTGATCTTTCTACACAAAGGCAAATCGGAGTTGTGAAGTTCTCGCCAATAGGAAACTAAAAGCTGAAGTACATCACAGGCCACCTGGGCGACGGTTTTGTTGGAAAACTGAAGAGAAAGTAAAATCATGAAATAAAATGTGAAGACAGTAAAACAGATTGGTTTAAAAAAACTGAGAAAGCTACCCTAAGTAAATAGTGCTCCCAACAGCCATCAGCTTTCACTATTCACAACTACCCTAAGTAAATAGTGCTCCCAACAGCCATCAGCTTTCATTATTCACAACTACCCTAAGTAAATAGTGCTCCCAACAGGCATCAGCTTTCACTATTCACAACAACCCTATGTAAATAGTGCTCCCAACAGCCATCAGCTTTCACTATTCACAACTACCCTAAGTAAATAATGCTCTCAACAGCCATCAGCTTTCACTATCCACAACTATCCTATATAAATAGTGTTCCCAACAGCCATCAGCTTTCACTATTCACAACTACCCTAAGTAAATAATGTTCCCAACAGCCATCAGCTTTCACTATTCACAACAACCCTATGTAAATAGTGCTCCCAACAGCCATCAGCTTTCACTATTCACAACTACCCTAAGTAAATAATGCTCTCAACAGCCATCAGTTTTCACTATCCACAACTACCCTAAGTAAACAGTGCTCCCAACGGCCATCAGCTTTCACTATCCACAGCTACCCTAAGTAAATAGTGCTCCCAACAGCCATCAGCTTTCACTATTTACAACTACCCTAAGTAAATAATTCTCCCAACAGCCATCAGCTTTCACTATCCATAACTACCCTAAGTAAATAGTACTCCCAACAGCCATCACTTTTCATTATTCACAACAACCCTAAGTAAATAGTGCTCCCAACAGCCATCAGCTTTCACTATTCACAACAACCCTAAGTAAAAAGTGCCCCCAACAGCCATCAGCTTTCACTATTCACAACTACCCTAAGTAAATAGTGCTCCCAATAGCCATCAGCTTTCACTATTTACAATTACCCTAAGTAAATAGTGCTCCCAAAAGCCATCAGCTTTTCACTGTCCACAACTACCCTAAGTAAATAGAGATCTCAACAGCCATTAGCTTTCACTATTCACAACAACCCTAAGTAAATAGTGCCCCCAATAGCCATCAGCTTTCACTATTCACAACTACCCTAAGTAAATAGTGCTCCCAACAGCCATCAGCTCTCACTATTCACAACTACCATGAGTAAATAATGCTCTCAACAGCCATCAGCTTTCACTATCCACAGCTACCCTAAATAGATAGTGCTCCCAACAGCCATCAGCTTTTCACTGTCCACAACTACCCTAAGTAAATGGTGTTCCCAACAGCCATCAGCTTTATACTATCCTCTGTGGAGTAAAAGAGATTTAAATGCAGTAGTAGGAATTTAAGGTGAATTTATCATTGAATTACATATGGACACATTAACACATTAGTAATCTATAGTAAAATACAAATAAAATGTAGACTGTGAGCCCTCTCGGGCAGGGTCCTCTCTCCTTCTGTAATTTTGTGTCCCTTGTCTAGCACACGTTTATTGTACCTGTCTATATTTTCCCTTTTCATATGTAAAGCGCCATGGAATAAATGGCGCTATATAAATGTGTAATAATAATAATAATAATAATAATAATAAATAGCCATTTTATTTCTAGTTTTTACTCCCCCCTGGGTCGCGGCTAGATGCTTATACTATACACAACTTCTGTCATAGACAATATAACTGGAGCTGTCCATGGTGCTGAAGACCAGCAGAGCTAGAAAGCAGTAGGGAATGCTAACAGGAAAGTATGACGGCTCCACAAAGCTGTTGTTATCGATTTGTTATGGTAGAGAGAACCAAAAAGAAAAAAGAGATAGCAAGCAACAAGCATAAACCGCAGTCTCCGATCACTAGAACATACTTTACTCTAATACTACTGAAAAACAAATTGTCCTTTAATTTGAAGCAGAGAAGTCCAGATTACAGGAGCTTCCAAAGTCATTATTAAAATTAATTATTAGGATATTTTACAACCAACATTCATGTGACACATTTAATAAAGGAAGACAAGCGATAAAAACAAATGAGAATGATACAAGGGAAAAAAGATACTGCAGCTCCGACTGTAGATGAGACTAGATTAAAGGGGGTTTATCCCGATAATAAATCCATTCTGCGTAAGAGATTTTGGAAGAACAACATTTTCAAATGTCATTTATCTTCAAAAATGACCCCTCTATATAGCCGTCTGGCTGCGAGGTACGGGCCAGGGGTTACCCAGTCACTATGCATTCTCAGACATGCTACAGGCAGGCGGCTGAACACAACAATGCTGTCTGTCGCCATCATGTGAATGTTCCCATTTGTCCTCTGCGCAGTGTCATGAGTAGTGTGTGCTCCCCTTTCTCTGCACACGTACCCCATTACTACAATAATCCTCTGCGCATGTTCCACCAGAGCTGAAGTCAGTTACTGGAAGAACTCAACAGTAGGCAGCAAATAAGGCAACAAGAAATCGGGCCATACAGATAAGCCTGCCACAGAAAAATGAAGCATTTCAGAAAATTAATTGTGTTTAAAAAGCTTGTTTTTCCAAAGTCTTTTATACAGAGTGGATTTATAATCTTGTTGCGTGAAAACCAAAGGACGCAGTGTGTATCCGCATCACAAGCATCTGGTATAATCATTCTATTGGCAGCCTGAACAGTGCATCTTGCACCCTGTGACCCTTCCTAACAGATGTATCTCGAGAAAGGTCATACTTCAGGCCGAAACGTTGATATAAATATCTGAATTTCACTGGGTTTTTGTTCAACAAACTCTTTTGCGACATATTTCGAGTGACGAAATTTATACTCTAGAAAACCCTTTCAAGTTCAAAGTTGAAGAAGATATAATTTTACTTTAATAGACTTGTACACCTTTGGAAATATTTTATTTTTAATATGCTTCATAACTGCAAAGTTAAAGGGAAGCTGTCTGTTAAGTCCCGCTGCCGAAACCTCAGGAGCATTAATCGGATCCTGGCTGCACGATAGCTGCGGTGTTTCGGAGAAAGCAAAGCTTCCCCTGCCGGCGTCTCCCTGCCGGCGTCTCCCTGCCCGGCTCTAGTTGACTGACAGGTCTCTCCTGATGTACACACATGGGAAAGACCTGTCAATCTCCTGGCGCGATGTGGGCAGAGGCAGCTCAGGACTGGTCTCATCTTTGCCTATGGTCTGTGGCTAAATCTTTAATCTGTTTTTATTTGAAACAGAGAAGTATTTAATAAAAAAAGGTGTCTGGGAAGGAAAGTGAATAAAAAAAGAAATATGTGTAGGATAAAAGAAGGTTACACAAAGATCTCATATCCAGCCTATATTACTTGAAGAGACACTCTATAAGAAAAAAAATCTGAAACTTTGAGTAAACTGCATATTAGGGTGTCTAAAATAAAGGAAAGATTTATTAAATAAAGGTAACAACTAACCTCAGTAAAAATCATATTAGTTCATAACTTAATAAAGGGGGTATGAGTATTCCCACTTAAAATATTATATGTCCCAACATTATGGTCATAGGTGTCTACCATCTGGGACCCCGCAGTGAACAAAGTGTCTTTGGCTCTTGCACTGTACAATGGTGCTTTTTAATGGTGGGAAAACCCATTTAATGCAATTAAAAAAAATACTTTATAGAACGCATCATGAAGACAGAAATTAAAAAGACATTAGCATATGCGTAAAGAATGAAAAAAAGGGAGAAATAGAAAAGAGACAAAAACAAATGTAAAGATTAATGAAACTCGACAGGGAAGGTCTTATCAGATATGTCAGGACTGGGTCTTGTAAGGGTACACTCACCTAGGAACGCAACGTGACAGATTAACATTTTCATATATACTTTATTTGTTTTGCCAATTATATTCTGGGCCAGAGCAGCATTCACAGGTCTGCAGATTGGAAGCCGTCAGCACGCTTACTGTCCGACGAATACCTGCGCTCCCAGAATGCAGAACAGTGCTGTGCTAGAATACCAAACCGTGCCAGACGCACACGACACCTATAAGGAGCGAGGCGGGAAAGCTGGCAAGTGTCACCGGCATAATGCAGACAGACCTCCAGAATGTGCAGAGACCAGTATATACACATAGTACACAGACTCAAAAGATTGCATACATATTTCCTACTAGAGAAGGTAAAGTCATTTTACCATGTATCTAGGATATATAAAAAAAACAAACAAGCAAAAAACCCCATGATCTTATATTAACACTCACAACAATATGTTGTATGTATTTTACCATGTCTCTACAACATATGAAAGAGCAAACTAGAGAAAAAATACATACATAGAGGATGTTTTCTTTTTCTGGACATCTCTCAGACTTTTGATTTACTGATTGAAGGAGGCATCTCATACATTAAGCCAACCACTACTGAATAACTAAGAATTAAGGTCGAAACAGAAATTCTTCTCACACCCAAGGAATACATGAAGGAGGAATGGAGGGATACAGTATGACCATCCCCTCTCCGATACTGGGAGCATTGTCAGGGTGCACTAACTAACTCCTAAATATGGATATACAAGCCGAAAAGGTTTTCATTCAGCTTTTGAGAAGGAGAAACGATCTTAGGCTGGTTTCACATTTGCATCTGAGTGCGCGTTTCATCCGCATAGATCCGCATGTGTCATGCTTACATATCTTTAACATGGTGTACGCATGATCGCTCTCCACGGCGTCTCTAGATTCTGTCACGTCTGTCACATGTGCTGAGTGTGAACCTGCTGCCTGCAACATCCTTCAGCATGACCGGTTTGGCAGTGGGTCAGTAATGGTGTGGGGTGGCATTTCTTTGGAGGACCACACAGCCCTCCATGTGCTTGGCAGAGGTAGCCTGACTGCCATTAGGTACCGAGATGAGAACCTCAGACCCCTTGTGAGACCATATGCTGGTGCGGTTGGCCCTGGGTTCCTCTTAATGCAGGACAATTCCAGACCTCATGTGGCTGGAGTGTGTCAGCAGTTCCTGCAAGATGAAGGCATTGAAGCTATGGACTGGCCTGCCCATTCCCCAGACCTGAATCCGATTGAGCACATCTAGGACAGCATGTCTCGTTCCATCCACCAACGTCACGTTGCACCACAGACTGTCCAGGAGTTGACGGATGCTTTAGTTCAGGTCTGGGAGGAGATTCCTCAGGAGAACATCCGCAACCTCATCAGGAGCATATCCAGGTGTTGTAGGGAGGTCATACAGGCACGTGGAGGCCACACACACTACTGAGCATTATTGTGACTTGTTTCCACTTTAATTTTATCTTGTTTTGATTTTCATTTTGACTTGTTTCCACTTTCATTTTGGAGGTCTCTCCAAATCCAAGCCTCCATTGGTTCAAAAATTTGATTTCCATTGAAGATTTTTGTGTGATTTTGTTGTCAGCACATTCAACTTTGTACACAACAAAGTATTCAATGAGAATATATCATTCATTTAGATCTAGGATGTGTTATTTGAGTGTTCCCTTTATTTTTTGAGCAGTGCAGTACAAGACACTTAAAGGGAATCTGTCACCAGCTATTTTCTACCCAATCTGAGAGCAGCATCATGTAGAGACACAGACCCTGATTCCAGCGATGTGTCACTTACTGAGCTGCTTACTGACATTTTAATAAAATCACTGTTTTCTCTGCTGTACAGTAGGTCTAGAGAGATTCTATGAATATAGTGGAGATAGGTATAACCCCGCCTACTCCACTGATTACACGGACAGAAAGCTGCCAATCAGCAGTGTGGGCGGGGTTACTCGGAGCTCATGAATATGCTTGACTACCAGGCAGCAGGTCAAGTAATCCTCTAATGATAATCTCCTACTGATGAAATACGGATTTTTGTGTTACTCACCGTAAAATCCTTTTCTCCGAGACGCTCATTGGGGGACACAGGACTGTGGGTGTATGCTACTGCCGCTAGGAGGCTGACACTAAGTAAACATAAAAAAAGGTTAGCTCCTCCTCCGCCGTATACACCTCAGCACTGGCCGCAGGCAAACCCAGTTTAGTGCAAAAAGCAGTAGGAGGCTAAAGAATAAATTAATGTTAATACAGGTACAATATATCCAGAAGTAAATCTACTGATATAGACCCAAGCAAATAAAATTAACTTAGAAATCAAAGCCATCCGGCTAATAGGGAGGGAGCTGTGTCCCCCAATGAGCGTCTCGGAGAAAAGGATTTTACGGTGAGTAACACAAAAATCCGTATTTCTCCTTCGTCTCATTGGGGGACACAGGACTGTGGGACGTCCCAAAGCAGTCCCTTGGGTGGGAAACCGACTCCACAGTGTAATTTATAATCAAGCATTGCTTATATGTGCGCAACCGCGCCCTGAAGAATCCTTCTACCCAGACTGGCATCCGCAGAAGCCTGGGTATGGACATTATAATGCTTGGAAAAGGTATGCAGACTGGACCAGGTTGCTGCTTTACAAACCTGTTCCACTGAAGCCTGATGCCGAAGGGCCCAGGAGGCACCCACCGCTCTGGTGGAGTGAGCCTTGATCCCTGCAGGAACCACCGCGCCTCTGATGCGGTAAGCCTCCTGAATGGCTAACCGAATCCACCTAGCCAAGGTTGATTTAGAGGCAGCGAGTCCCTTCCTGCGACCTTCAGGGAGGACAAACAGCGTGTCCGTCTGTCGAAAGGACGCCGTCCGAGATACATATCTCCTGAGTGCTCTCACCAGATCCAGCGTATGGAGAGCCTTCTCCACTCGGTGCGTCGGAGCTGGGCAAAATGAGGGCAAAACAATGTCCTCATTAATATGAAATGAGGACACGACTTTAGGCAAAAAAGGTGGAGTAGGTCTGAGCACCACCTTATCCTGATGGAAAAGCAAGTACGGAGCTCGACAAGACAGTGCAGCCAGCTCCGAAACCCGCCTTATGGATGTTATGGCTACCAAAAACACCACTTTCCAGGAAAGAAACGACAGAGAAACCTCCTGCAAAGGTTCAAAAGGAGACTCTTGCAGAACTCCCAGTACTAGATTGAGGTCCCAAACCTCTAAAGGAGTCTTGTAGGGAGGAACTATATGGACAACCCCCTGAATAAAGGTCCTAACCTGAAAATTAGACGCGATCCTTCGCTGAAAAAGCACAGACAAGGCTGATATCTGCCGTCTAAGCGTACTTGGCGCTAGACCTGAATCTAGGCCTGCCTGGAGAAATGACAGAATGTTTGGAATTGAAAACCTAAGCGGGGAACAACCATGTTCCCTGCACCAAGCAAAAAAGATCTTCCAAGTACCGTGGTAGATGCGAGCCGAGACGGGCTTTCGGGCGCTAGCCATCGTCGCGGCGACCTTTTTAGAGAATCCACCCCTGGTCAGGATCCAAGATTCAACGGCCAGGCCGTCAAACACAGGACCGCTGAGTTCTGGTGGTAAACTGGGCCCTGGAGAGAAGGTCCGCACGCTCTGGCAGTCGCCAGGGTGCGTCGGCGAGCAACTGTACCAGCTCCGCGTACCAAGAGCGACGCGGCCAATCCGGAGCGATTAATATCGCTGGAACCCCCTCTATCCTGATCTTTCTGATCACCCTTGGGAGAAGAGCTATTGGTGGAAATAAGTATGGAAGATGGAATTGATTCCACGGTAGAACCAGGGCGTCCACCGCAATTGCCTGCGGATCCCGGTACCGGGAGACGAAGTTGGGCACCTTGGCATTCATCCTGGAAGCCATCAGGTCCACATCTGGGGTTCCCCAGCGTCGACATATCTGCTGAAAAATCTCGGGATGTAGTGACCATTCCCCTGAAGCTATGCCGTGACGGCTGAGAAAATCCGCTGCCCAGTTTTCCTCGCCCGGAATGTGGACTGCTGAAATCACGGAGTGATTTACCTCTGCCCAGGACAGAATCTGTTTTACCTCGTGCATAGCCGCCCGGCTGCGGGTACCTCCCTGATGGTTTATGTATGCCACCGCCGTGGCATTGTCTGACTGAATTCGGACTGGGCGGCCTGCCAGATGCTGGTGAAAATGCCTCAGAGCCAGCCAAATAGCTCGGATCTCTAAAATATTTATCGGGAGGATCGACTCCTGCTGAGACCAAGTCCCCTGGGCTGTGTGGTGACGAAACACTGCTCCCCATCCGAGCAGGCTGGCATCCGTTGTGACTACCATCCAGATATTCGGAGGAAACAAACGGCCCTGTTGAAGAGTGGAACTCCTCGTCCACCACATAAGAGTCTGTCTGACCTTCAGGGACAGACGGCACCGAAGATTGAGGGAATAAAGGCTCCCGTCCCATACTGCCAAGAGTGCATGCTGAAGGGGGTGAAGATGAAACTGGGCAAATGGAATCGCCTCGATCGTTGCCACCATCCTTCCTAGGACCCTCATGCAAAACCGGATGGTATGAGGAATCGGTTTGTGAAGGATCTGTACCTCTTGACGGAGAACTAAGGCCTTGTCCTGAGGAAGGATTATCAACCCTTGAGCGGTGTCGAAATCCATCCCTAAGAAGGTGATCTTTCGAGATGGCACGGGAGATGACTTCTTCATATTCACCAGCCACCCCAGGCGAACAAGAGTGTCTAGGGTAATGCTGACACTTTCCTCGCATGTTTGGAAAGACGGACCCTTGATGAGAAGGTCGTCTAGGTAAGGCAAGATGACTATCCCCCTGGAGTGTAGAATGGATACAACAATAGCCATGACCTTTGTGAACACTCTGGGAGCTGTGGCTAGCCCGAATGGCAAGGCAGCGAACTGAAAGTGAAGTTTGCCGATGGCAAACCGAAGAAACCTTTGATGAGGGGGAAATATGGGGATGTGAAGATAGGCATCCTGGATGTCTATTGATGCTAGAAATTCCCCTTTTTCCATGGCAGCAATGACCGAGCGAGAGAGACTCCATTCGAAAATGTCGAATTTTGACGAACTGATTCAGTCTTTTTAGATCCAGAATGGGCCTTACGGTACCGTCCTTTTTGGGTACAATGAACAGATTGGAATAAAACCCCCGACCTCTTTCGACCTCTGGTACAGGTACGACAACCCCGCTGTGTCGAAGAGACTCGACCGCCTTGAATAAGGCGAGAACCCGAGACTCCTCCTTGGGAAGGCGCGAGGGAAAGAAACGATTTGAGGGAAGGCTGGTAAATTCTATCTTGTACCCCGAGGTGACTAATTCTCTGACCCATTCGTCTTGAGTAATTGATAGCCAAGTGGGACGAAACCAGAGTAGACGGCCGCCTACTCTGGAAGAATCGACCGGATTCTGCCTCCAGTCATTTATCCGAAAATCTTTGGGGCCTAGACCCTCTAGATTTCGGTTGTTGAGACCGCATTCTTCCCAACGGGTTGGTCTTGTAAGAGGCCTGACGATCTCTGGCCTGATTAGGTCGACCTGAGCCGCTGGAACTGGCTGTTGCAGCCCAACCTGGGTTGCGAAAGGCTCTAAAGCGAGGCTGAGGCTGTCGGCGAAAGGGCTGTTTGACCTTCTGCTGAGGCAAAAAAGAACTCTTCCCTCCTGTCGCATCAGATATAAGCTGATCCAGTTTTTCACCAAATAAACGACCGCTTTGATAAGGCAAGGACGTAAGTGACTTCTTTGAAGTCGAGTCTGCTCGCCAAGTCCTCAACCACAAGGATCTCCTAATGGCAATCGCATTAGCAGCAGCTAATGCTGCGCAATTTGCCGCATCCATAGAAGCGTTGATCAAAAAATCACCTGCGAGAGCCATCTGATTAGATATCTCCAAAACCTCAGGTGGCACTTCTACACCGTGAAGAGCTCTGTTCAGAGACTCCGACCAGGAAATCATGGCCTTAGCAACCCAAGTCGCTGCAAAGGAAGGAGAGAGAGATGACCCAGATGCTTCAAACACCGAGCGAGCCAGGCTTTCAATCAGACGATCCGTTGGATCCTTAATCGAGGAACCATCAGGAAGGGAGAGAAGCGTCTTAGATGCCAAGCGTGACACCGGAGGATCGACCACTGGGGATTCCGCCCACTTCTTAAGAAGTTCAGGAGCAAAAGGATACCTGGTATTGAGGGCCTTCTGTCCTGTAAAGCGCTTATCCGGTTTTTCTCGGTGGCGCTGCACAAGCTCCTCAAACTCAGGATGAGCACCAAAAACCTTATGGGTCTGTCTGGCTCGTTTGAAAGACACCTTATGACCAGAGGCCAAGGTGGATTCATCGTCTACCCCCAGAGATTGATTGACAGCTTCGATCAGACTGTCAATTGTCTCCTGACAACCTGGAGCTTCCAAATTGAGGGACCCTTCAGTATCGGAATCCGAATATTGATCACTTGCCTCTAAAGGTGAGGGAGAGCGAGAAGCTGAGCTGAAGGATGCCGAAGCCCTGGACGGCATAGGCGACGCAGTGTGGGTTCGCTTCCCCTGCGTCTGCCTGGTGAGAGCGCGGCCCCTGCAGGCCGGAGGTTCCTGAGACGTCGCCAAGACGGGTGAACCACTGTCCCTGCTCCTATCAGGAGCTTGAAGGGACTCGATTGCTCTTGTTAATGATGCCACAGATTGAGACAGAGACAGGGCCCATTCCGGGGGACCTGACGCACTGGGCTGGGCTATAGGTGAGGGCTCCTGAGCCCGTTCAGAGTCACAGGCTTCGCAGACCCGATTAGTCTGGGCATGCGGAAAAGGGGATTTACAGGCAATGCATGCGGTATACAGCACCGTGTGAGCCTTAGTTCTTCTGGACATACTGTATCTGTTCAGAGCCCTGTGACGATGCGGAGGTATGGTAGCGGAGCGCAGCGAAGTGGAGCCGGGCTGGAGGTAGCAGCACTTACCCCAGTCCTGTATCCCCGGACGTCCTTAAGCAGCGTTGACAGCGCAAAAGGAAAAGAGCAAAGGCTCCAGACTTTCAAAAAGAGCGCTCCCTGTCAGGGAGGCATGGCTCATATAGCTGATCACAGGGGCCGGGGTCGAGAGGCGCGGCCTAGCGCCGTCAGATGCCGGAGACGCCACTTCCGGCCGCGGCCTAGTCTCCGGCCGAAGCCGGGGACTAAATTTCCGGCCGCGGCCTAGCGCCGGCCGAAGCCTCGGCCTAAATTTTTGGCGGTGGCCGCCCGAAAAACAGGGGGCGGGCCCGCCGGAAGTGACGCTGCCGGGGGCGGAGCACGGCCTATCTTCCGGCCGACGCCGGGAGCAAAATTAGACATGCGGCCTGGTTCCCGGCCGAAGCCGGGGACTAAATTTCAGCCCGCGGCCTAGCACCGGCCGAAGCCGGGAGCTAGATTTTTGGCGGCGGCCGCCTAGAAGCCAGGCGGACCGTCACACGCAGAGAGGGGATGGCGCTCTCCGGGGGTTTCACAGACAGCCTCGCGGACCGCTCCCACCGAATCTCGACCGCCCCAGACGCTACCTGACGTCCGACACTGTTCTCCGGAGCTTTGAAGGTGGGTTCTCCTGCTTGCAGTCTTCTACCAAAAAAATGGGGAACGGTGCAGGCTCCAGCTCCATGACCTCTAATGGTGGGTCTTCCTTGCTGCAGTGGACTTGCGGCTCTCCCAGACATTAGTCCAGCGTCTCCCGTCTTTTAGAGGGGGGCTTGCAGCAAAAAAGGGAGGGACGGTGCAGGCACCCTAACTCCATCACCCCTTCAGGGGATGAGGAGAGGGACCGTCCGCCACCTTGCAGCACCGCAGTCTAGCATTGGTGGTGCAGTGGGGGCCGCACGGACTAACTCCTGCCTCTGTACAGCCTAGGGCTTCAATACCCTAGGGTGGTCAGGGCTGAGTCCGGCATTTATGTCCCACGTTGCGGGAGAGGATACGTTGGAGGCTTTACTCCACGTGCTCGCCCGTTGATGGTTTGGGGAGATCGGACCCTTTCAATAGGATCCGTCGCCCCTATCTCATCTTCGTGGGAAAGAAAAAAAAAAAAAAAAAAAAAAATGGTCTGGAAAAAGAACCAGACGTGTGCCTCCATCAGACACTAAGCAATAACTGGGTTTGCCTGCGGCCAGTGCTGAGGTGTATACGGCGGAGGAGGAGCTAACCTTTTTTTATGTTTACTTAGTGTCAGCCTCCTAGCGGCAGTAGCATACACCCACAGTCCTGTGTCCCCCAATGAGACGAAGGAGAAAGAGTGATTTTATCAAAACTACAAGAAGCAGCCCAGTAAGTCACATTGCTGAAATCAGGGTCTCTGTCTCTACATTATACTGGTCTCAGATAAGGTGACAAAGATCTGCTGACCGATTCCCTTTAATGCTTCCTATTCACAAATGTTTCACATCTCGCTAAACGTTTTTAATCAAAGAACCGTATTTTTTGGGATATAAGACGCACTTTTTTCATCCAAAAATGTGGAGGAAAATGGGGGGTACGTCTTATAGTCCGTATGTACCGGCTCTGGCGTTGAGGTTCAGGGAACGGCATCGGCGGAGCAGTGGGTCACAGGAGGCAGGAGCCGGCGGCTGTGGCTAACTCCTGTTCCCGCTGCTAAAGAGAAATGAATATTCACTGCATTCCACGCCCATGGGCATGCAGAGCAATGAATATCCATTTCTCTATAATAATAATAATAATAATAGTATCTTGGTATGATTTCCCCCCAACCCTGGTCCTGGTATGCATGGCCCCATCCTTATAATATTCATTAGGGATGAGGGGGCCATGTGTATCAGGATGGGGATGAGGGGACCATATATACCAGGAGAGGGGATATTAAGTACAGAAATGACCACATTTTTTGCTTCAATTTTTTTCCTAATTTCCTCCTCTAAAACCTAGGTCCGTCTTATAGCCCGAAAAATATGGTAATTGACAAGTGGGATCTCAGGCGATCGCTTCAGATTGAACAAAAAAGCCTAGGAATAGTGATACAAATGTGACAACAGAAGCTGTAGAAATAATACACCCTACACTGCACTGGACATTTACAGGTGTATACTTTTTGGCAGGTACTCAGAGGTGCAGAGCATAAATGATTAATGTAGCATTATGCAAATTGCCTCTTCAAAAAAAGAGGACTTGAACTCTATAGCGCCACCTATTGGAAGTAGCGATCCTAAAAGTCATAATCAACCCTTTAACAAGTCTTGTAATATGACTTAGGATAAAAGTCAAATCAGTATCTCAATTTGCAGACACGGTGTTTCGGACTATTGGTCCTCGTCAGTGCAAAGTAGGAGAGATCTGATTTGGCTGGATGAGAGGCTCTGGACTAGGGTCTAAGGGGTAAGGTTTCTCCTTGTGGAGAGTGACATACCAGCTCTGGCATGTCGAGGTAAGGAGGCTTATTAGCGGTGCAATGCTCCTCTGGGAAATTTAATATGCAAATTGCCTCCATTACGCTGACAGCAGAAGTGTAGGGTCATTTTACATTTCAAGATAGATTTGTAAAAACAAGTGTCGTTCGGCATTGCAGCTTGAGGATAACGTGGAAAGAGTTATTCATATGTAACGACACTATATGGACACCTACATATCACATCTACAGGCGGGGCTGAGGAGTCTGAGTCCTTGTCCATTTTGGTGGAGTTGGAGTCGGTATAAAATGAGCCGACTCTGACAACACATAATACATTGGGTTCAGTAGTACAGTGCAGGATGTGCTGTAAATGTTTCCAGAAGAATTGAGGAAAGTTATGAAATGTCCTATACATGTCTGTTCTGTTCCTGATCTAAGGATCTGGGCTTTTAGCTGAGATGAATCTGTACTGCGCTTTATGCACATGCTCAGTAGTGAGGCAGGGCTGTGTAGTCGGAGTGGAGATGAATCTGTGCTGAGCTTTATGCACATGCTCAGTAGTGAGGCAGAGCTGTGGAGTCGGAGTGGAGATGAATCTGTGCTGCACTTTATGCACATGCTCAGTAGTGGGGCAGAGCTGTGGAGTCGGAGTGGAGATGAATCTGTGCTGCACTTTATGCACATGCTCAGTAGTGAGGCAGGGCTGTGGAGTCAGAGTGGAGATGAATCTGTGCTGTGCTTTATGCACATGCTCAGTAGTGACCAGTGCTGGGGAGTTGTAGATGTGATGAATCTGTGCTGCACTTTATGCACATGCTCAGTAGTGAGGCAGAGCTGTGGAGTCGGAGTCAGGAATACTGAGGAATCGGAGGTTTGGCTTACCAACTGCACAGTCCTGCCTACAGCAGCACTCGACGACCTCAGTCTGTAACTCTATGTGGTCCCCATATCGTGGCTGACTTCCTGTGGTTCCTAAACGATTCCAATTCTCAATTATACCACTCAGCTGATGGAGGAATGTTTAGGATGGAAGAAATGTCATGAACGGACTAGTTACAATGCTGATGTCCTATTACAGGACCACGCTGGTATCAGTGCGCTCTTTAGGACGACCCATTATTTCACAGATGATAGTAGAGGCAGACTGCAGGGCGAGGGGCCGGATGTTATACACATGTAGTAGTGGCACTGAATGAAAAACTTAAATTCAGTGATTAAAAGTCGTGTCCCAGTACTCTTCCCCATACAGTGTATAATCACACGGCTATTTATTCTCTCGATGGTTTTTGAGATTGCGTCTTTCCGCCAGCCTCATCCAATAATGACTAGCAGATGCCTGTGGACACAAGGAAAAAGCACGCCGAGAAACGGATGTTCTGTGAGATCAGGATGAGCACAGAATACTATATGAATTCTGAGTCTCCCCGCACCCCCGAAATCAAGTAGATGAACACAAAAAATATATATTGAGGGTGTTTTCCAAACTTAGGATATTGTGCCTTTCTGTAGGTCATCAGTATCAGATTTGGTTGTGGATCCACATAGGCTGCTGTTTTTCTGGGCCCCCCAGGATGGCAACAGTGAATGGACTGAAAAGCACAGCTTGTGCCCGCCCGCATCTAGGAAGGGACAGGGGGAGTTTACATCCGGGGATGACAGTTTTTGGAAAACAATGACGGTGGAGGTACCGGGCCCAAAAAAGTTCTGCCCCTTGACGACCTTACTAAATTTGGATGGACAAAGTAATTTTTGGGGAATGGGGAAATTTACAAAATTTTAGAATGGAGGTTGGGGTTGGGGGGTGAATACAATTGTTTGACCCCCCGCACCATACATTTGTTTCTTGACATTCCTGTTACATGGATTGAGATACCGCGCAACAAAATGTTTATGAAAGTACAAAAGGTATTAAAAGGGGTTTCTCTTAGTCTGCATGTTTACATGGACAATAGAAGGAAAAGCGGTCTTAGGATGCCCTTTTCACCCGACATACTGTATGGTCTTTTAGCTGTACTGTAATATATTAATCTGCTGTATCCTTTTTTGGGGAACAGTGCGTTACCCTTTTGTGTTTTCTCCAATAAAGTTAATTGCATCGATAACTTGGGTGTTTTGGGATTCTTCCAGTTTCACGATCCCGATTAAGGGCAACAGATTGCAATGCCCTTCAAACAAAAAAAAAATCTTACCAAAGTCAGGGGGGACAAGTAAGAAGGGGGTAAGTGGTGATAATGCTATTTTTAAATGAGTTTACAGTAATAAGCAGGCGTGGGGAAAACATGTCTACAGCTGTATGACTGTGCCAAACCCGTACTTAGTGCGTGTTTAGATCGAAAGCATTTTGATAT